>OX336377.1:15997676-16597676 GCA_946902895.1 Fragum fragum
GGCATGGCAACAAAACGGAAATTTTAGTGAAAACTTAAAAAATTATCTCCTTCTAACCCGGAGGTCCTAGAGTCTGGATATTTTGCATGAAGCATCAGTACAATGACCTCTTTCAGAATTGCTCAAATCAACAACCCTGGGCCCCCAGGGGCGGAGCCCTGAGGGGGGGGGGGGCTATATAGGATAAAGAAGTATTTTTAAAGAAAATATCTCCACCCAAACCACTGGGCTGATTTCAACCAAAGAATTTAATCAGTTGAAAACTCTTGTTGCTATGACAACAACAGTAAAATTAAAAAAAAAATGAAAAAAAAAACCCATATTGACCCAGAAGTTGAAGCATTTTTAATTTTGCATAAAGCATCAGTACCTTGTCCTCTTTCAAAATTGCTAAAATTTTAGAGCCACAGGATGATTAGCCTTAAATAGAAATAAAGAAAGCAACCCCTTTCAAACTATTTAGCCAATTTAAACCAAATTGGGCTTGTTATTTTAGTTAAATGTTAAAGGTCTTCTCCTGATCCAGTTTGTATTAGGCCTTGAAGAGAAAAAAGAGCCTTATCTCAGGTGAGAGCCAGGGACACTGGCTCTCTTGTTTTTCAAAAACTATTGAGCCTTGAAAATTAATCTATCAGTTAGCTTTCAGCATATTGTAATAAAGGTCTAAATTAGCTCTTGTTTACACAATTTGGAATGGAAGCCACCAATAATTCCATGCATTCCATCAAAGATAAAGACTAAGAGATTATTCTTTTTAGCTCCACTGGCTGAAAGCTAGCGAGCTATTGTCATGGCGTTGTGTCTGTCGTGCGTCCGTCTATGTGTCCGTCCATAAACTTTCACTTTAAAAATTTTCTCCTCAGAAAGTACTAAACAGAATTCTACCAAAATTCACACAAATGATCCTTGGATGACCCTTTATCAGATTCCTTCAAAGACTCTTAATCGGATAAAAAACATGGCTTTAATGGGCCATATATGGTGAAGCTTTGAAAATCTTCTTCTCAGATACCCATCAATGAATTTCAACCAAATTTTACAGGAATGATCCTCAGGTGACTTTTTACCAGATTCCTTCAAAGAACTTTGATAGGACAGAAAACATGGCTATTATGGGCAGGAAATTATTTCCATATATGGTGAAAGCTTTAAAAATCTTCTTCTGAGAAACTACTTGATAGATTTCAACAAAATTTCACCAGAATTATCCTTTGGTGACCCCTTATTAGATTGCTAAAAAGGGATTGATTGGCTGTTAACATTGCTTTAATGGATTGGGCTTATTTCCATATATGGTAAACAGTGAAAAGCTACAATCTGCAGGATGGTTTCAACCAAATTTCTCAGGAATGATAAGTAAATTCAGGCCGGTGGAGCAAATCAGGCGCTCAAGCGCCTCTAGTTACATTCATTTATATAGATTTCTTCTTTCAATATTTGATTAGTCATTTGAAATTCCTTTACCATATATTTCTTGTAGCTCAAAGTCAGGAATGTGTGGTAATGGGTTCAACAAAGGCTTGCCAATGATAATTTATTTTGTGACTTACATTTTGTAAAACATTCCTAGAAAAAAAAAAATCTGGTTCAAACTGAAGGAATATGTCAATCAAAATTGTTAAAGTCAGAAATTGCTTAGAACTAAAATTTTCTCCTTACCCTACTATTTCTTATCTGATATGATATCCTATAATAGTTGAAATTCTTCGATTGTTGGGAAATTGTGGATGTAATTACATTAATTTTCTTATTTTGAATGTATAAAAAAAGAGAAGAGAGCTTCTAGTGGTTTGACTTAAAGTCAAAAATTACCATCACAAGTAATATATCACAAGATTTTATAAAAAAAAATGTGCAATAAATATTTTTATGCTAATAATGCCTATTTGTTCTTTATATTTCTTATTTTACCCCCTCAGATGAAGTCGAGGGAGGGTTATACTGGAATCAGCCTTTCAGTGGGTTGGTTGGTCCGTCTGTCTGCAAAATCTTGTGGAACATATCCTCCTACAGTTTCAGACCAATTGGCTTCATACTTGACAAAAGTGTTATAATTAGGACCTGTAGATGTGCCAGACACAAATTTTGTGAAAATTTCATGCAGCAATATTGAGTTATCCCTGATTTAACTTAAAAATGCTTGTAAATATCTTGTCCAGACAACACTTCCTACATTTTTGGTTATTCTTTTTGTACAATATTTTCTCTATTATAAATTCACGGGGATTTAAAAACCAGGAATCTAACTGGAAATGGTTAAACCATTACCAGACAGCAAAAATTTAAAGACGTTTTAGACAACACATTATAGTTTTTTCTTCTGAGATAGGAAAACTTGTTACAAAAAATTTCTTCATTTACCACTTAACTCATTCCAACACTACAAAATTGTGGACTTGTCCAAATTGAAAGAAATTGCAGACAAAATTTTAAGTTGATGAAATTTTAAAATTCTTTATCTTTTATGGTAGGAAACATTTTAGAAAATGAAGAAATTTCTTGTCACAAGTGATTGCCTTATTTTCAATTTGCTGTAAATAACAGCTAGAAATAAATGAAATTCATATTGCTTATTTGTTAGGGCATATGACCCAGCAAACAAACAGCAAAATTTAAGATACAACCGAATTGAAAGATTTTGTTTACATTTTTTACAAAATTCAATTAATTTGAAAAATTGGAATTTTATAGGAAGAGCTATTGTCATACCCTTTATGCTGGCATCCCAATTGGTTGAAGTTTTAGCTCGGCTATTTTTGGAGAAAACCGGAGGTATTGATATAGCTTTGGTGTCGTTGTTGTCGTCATGGTTGTGCAAAACCTTTGACATTTTGTGATAGCTCTGGTTTTGATAAATGCATTCACTTGAATCTTAGCACACTTGCTCATTATCAAAAGAGCAACCTATACTATCAAGGGGGATAACTCTAGATGCTTTTTGTCCACTATTCAGCGCCCAACAGTCAAGCTTAGGCACCAATAGGCGGTGCTCTTGTTATTGTTCTCTTTTATAATTAGTTCAAGGGGGCTCATATTTTACACATGCACGCTTCAGGAAGAGGGCTTTCATTTAAGACAACAACCTTGACCCTGTTACCTTGTAACATTAACCTTTAACTTAATTTCTTAATTCATTAATTGGAAATTTTAACCTTTTCAGTCTTAGTCATCTTTCACATATGCATCAGGAGATGGGCTTTCAAATGATCTTGACCCTGTGATCTTGCGACCTTGACCTTCAGTTGTTTATATAAAACTTTTACCAGAATCTGTTTCTTCCTTGGTCATTTTTCATCCTAGAGTGCACATATTTCACACATGCATTCTGAAGAAAATTGGCATTCAATGACCTTCACCGTGTGACTGTGACCCTGTGCTCTTTACATAAAACTATAACCCCAAACTTTAACTTTATATATCTTGGTCATTTTTCATCCTAGGTTGCTCATATTGCACATATTCATCATCAGGGGATGAGGCAGCGACCTTGACTCTTTGACCATGTTACCTGGTCAACGTTTAATCCTGGTGTAAAAGGCACCCAGAAGGACAAGCCACATTTACTGTGGACATCTCCCACTCAGTGACCCTTTTAGACGCCCCAAGAAAAAAAAACTTTGGAAAACATTGTGGAAAATGAAGAAATTGCTTGTCACTAGCAATTTCTTCAATTTCCACAATGTTTTCTTTCCGAAAAGACGAAAAAATCTAAAATTTCATAAAGTTTAAATTGTCGTCTGCAACTTCTTTGAATTTGGACCAGTCTAAAATTTTCTAGTGTGGTAATGGGTTAAATGTGGAATTGCTAATGGGTGAAATAGAACTGTAAGATTCCATTTTGAATTGATGGATCTTACGTTGACTACAGAAATAGAAGTGTAAGATTCCATTTCGAATTGATGGATCTTACATTGGCTACAGAAATAGAAGGGTAAGATTCCATTTTGAATTGATGGATCTTACATTGGCTACAGAAATAGAAGTGTAAGATTCCATTTTAAATTGATGGATCTTACATTGGCTACAGAAATAGAACTGTAAGTTTCCATTTTAAATTGATGGATCTTACGTTGGCTACAGAAATAGAAGTGTAAGATTCCATTTCAAATTGATGTATCTTACATTGGCTACAGAAATAGAAGCAAATATATTTACTGTTTTTAAATCATTTATCTTCACAATTACAAACATGGCTATTTACATATATTGAGATAATGAAGTGGGTTTAACCCATTCCCACACAATAACGCTTTTTTGACGCCCTTCAAGAAGACAATTGAGAAAACATTGTGTAAAATGGAGAAATTGCTTGCAACAAGTAGTTTCTTCTTTCTTCACAATTTTTTCTACCCAGAAATTGAAAACATCTAAAATTTCATATACTTTAATTTGTTGTCTGCAACTTCTTTCAATTTGGACCAGTCTAAAATTTGCTGTCTGGTATTGGTTTAACCCATTCCTGTTTTGCAAAATTTAAGACCTGTACAAAGGTTTTGCAGTTGAAAATTTAAAGTAAACTCATAGAGTAGAAAATATTGTGGAAAAAGAAGAAATTGTCACAAGCAGTTTCTTCTATTTCTGCAATGTTTTCTGAATTATAAAATCGCAGGGACTGAAAACCAGGGATTTACCAGGAAAGGGTTAATATTTATCACAGTTGGCATTAGAATATTGTGTACAAATTTTGTCACTGGTTGTCTCTGTAAACCCAGCTTCTGTATGCAGGTTGGCTCCTACAAAGATAAATAAGTAAGATCGATTTATCTTTCAATTATCAAAAATACATGTATAAGTTATATTAACACTGTTGTAAAAATATGTTGTTCATGAAAGCATTAACCCATTCCCACACAATCATCCTTTTTACAGTGGTCCAAATCCAAAGAAGTTGCAGACAACAAGTATAAATTGATGGAATTTTAAATGTTTTGTCTTATTGGATAGAAAACAATGCGGAAAATGAAGAAATTGCTTCTTAAGAGCAATTTCTACATTTTCCACATTGTTTTCTATCCACAGGGGCAATTTTTTTTTAAAAGTTAAGCAATTTCATCTTTCTTTGCTACCAAAAAGAGCAAAGATATTTAAAATTCTCACATCTTGATATTGTCATCTTCAACTTCTTTGAATTTTGACCTGTGTTAAATTTGGCTGAGTGGTAATGGGTTAATAACCAGATGCAATTTATGAATTAACCGGTTCCAACATAATCCCTGTTTTTTACGTCTATAAATTGAAGAGGTTTGGAAAACATTGTGAAAATGAAGAAATTACTTGTATCAAGCAATTCCTTCATTACCCACAGTGTTTTCTATCCGAAAAGACGGGGGAAAAAAAATAAAAAAATAAAATTCCAACAATTTTAGATTGTTGTCTGCAACTTCTTTGAATTTGGACCTGTGTAAAATTTGGCAGTGTGGTAATTAGGCAGACGCGATCATCAATTAACCCATTCCAACAAAGCAAAATTTTAGACTGGTTCAAATTGAAAGAAGCTGCAGATGGTAATTTCAAGTCGTCTTTTGGGATAGAAAACAATGTGAATAATGAAGAAATTGCTTGATACAAGCAATTTCTTCATTTTCCTCAATGTTTTCCGAAGCTTTTTTTTCTTGAGGGGCGTAAAAAAGGAGGGCTTGTGAAGGAATGGGTTAAGCATTTGCCTGACATTCTCAACAAAGTCACTTATCCTTGGAGGGGAGTCATTTAGCAGCCTTGACATGTATACAATGCTTGTAGAATATTTGCTAATAGTTCAAAGAAGCTTCGAGTCAGTATCCATCAGTAGATAGTAAAGTGAAGACTCCAATCAGACTGTGATTCTGAGTCTTTACTTGGAGCATAGGTGTTATTGACCAATCGCTGGCCCTTCCCACTTATGCCCTAAGCTACTCCCATTGAATCCGACAGGAAGTCCCACTTCATTTTTAAACGGTGTTATTTTGCAAAATTTATGGCAAGTGGCATGTCACAAAAAAGTTGTATATTAGGTTGGCAACTTAAACGTCGTAACTACAGCATGAATAAGCATCTTGAAGGCTAGAATGAAATTGTGGCAAGTGCCGATAAATATATCTAATGCAACAGACCGTAACCATAGCATCACTTTGATTTTGGACCAGTCCATTATTTTGAAAGGCTTGCCATAATCTATGAGACACTAACTTGATGCAGGTAGCTCTTTTATTGCCATTTAGAGGGTACTTCCTTGAAAAACTTGCAATCTGCCTTTGTTATATTTTGAAATCCTTTCATAGAATAAGAAGAAATGCTTTAACCCATTCCCATACAACAAACTTTTAGACAAGTCCAAATTCAAAGAAGTTGCAGATGACATTTAAGTTAATGAAATATTCAAAATCTTTGTCTCTTAGGGTAGAAAACATCGTTGATAATGAAAAATGCTTGCAACAAGCAATTTTTTCATTTTCCATATTGTTTTCCAAAGCCTTCTGATTGAGAGGCGTTTAAAAACATCTTTGTGTGGAAATGGGTAAGAATAGATAAAATTTCAGCAATACTAATGTTTAAACCCATAACAGAACAATATCTGATGTTGCACTGAGGAAAAGTAACATTATTGTTTTGATTCACCAATCATTTAGAGATCAAAATAGAGTGTTTTAGCTCACTCCCACACTATCCCACTATTAGACGTGTGGAAGAAAAAACATGGAGAAAATGAAGAAATTGCTTGTAACAAACAATTTCGCAGTTATCTACACTGTTTTTTACTGCAAAAGATATAGGTTTTGTAAAATTTCATCCACTAGAAATTGATTTCTTTGAATTAACCCATTCCCACACAATCCCACTTTTTTACACCCCTCAAGAAAAGACATAAGAAAAACAAGATTGAAAATGAGGAAATTGCAAGCAAGCAATTTCTTCATTTCAACCTTGTTTTCTATCTAAAAAGACAAAGACAATCAAAATTTTCCCAATTTAAAATTGTTGTTTGCAACATCTTTGAATTTGAACCAGTCTAAATTTAGAACCAGTCTAAATTCCATCTTGGAATGGGTTAACATCAGTCTAAAACTTCATCATCTGGTAAATGGCTAAGCTTACCTTCAATCAGATTTCTCATATTGCAATAGTTAGTTCCATAATCTAAAATGGCGTACCACGTCTGGGAGGATGAATAACCCTGAAAAGATAGATCTTATTTATTGAATTAGCCCAAGAGTGATATTTCCAAAATTTCTACAAAATTTACTTTCAAAACTAAGCGAGACCAGGGCCATAGCGCTGTTTGTAATGTGTAGGACTCCTAATTATGGGGTTCGGGGGTTCGATTCCTGGCTGCGGTGAATATCTTTCCCAACATTTATCGCCAACCAATGTGTATGTAAGTGTCATCCTGACTGGGAAGAGCAGCTGGGGGATCAGAGAGGATGTAGTGGTAGTACTGGTGTGAGAAATACAAGGAATCCATAGTAATGTGCTCAAACTGTTGCGATATGACCGAAATACTTTTAAAAGGGGTGTTAAACCCCATTTAATCAACCAATCAATCAATTTACAGATTTTTCAGGTGTGTGAAGCGAGCCACAGAGCATCCTGGACTGTTCATCAGTACATTTAGAAAATTTGGTGACTGTTTAACCCGTTCCCACACAATGACGCTTTTTAAACACCCCCAAATATAAAAGGTTTCTAAAACATTGTGGACAATGAAGAAATTGCTTATTACAAGCAATTTCTTCATTATCCACAGTGTTTTCTACCACAAATGACAAAGATTTTAAAAATTCCGTCAACTTAAAATTGTCATCTGCAACTTCTTTCAATTTTGACTGGTCTAAAATTTTGCTGTGTGGGAATGGGTTAAAGAAGATAAGAGTCAACAGCTATTTACATTGCACAAAGTGAAGACTCTGATCAGACTGTATTAATGCACAGGCTGATCTGACTCTTTGCCTGGTGCACATATGACACAATTGGTGGATTGAGGCTGAAAGATTCAGTCAACCAATCAAATCATTTCATCGTTAAGTTATGGATCACACAACCAAAATTTAGACTAGTCCAAATTAAAAGAAGATGCAGACGACAATTTCAAGTTGGTGGCATTAAAGAACTCTTCGTCTTTTCGGGTAGAAAACATTGTGGACATTGAAGAAATTACTTCATTATCAACAGTGATTTAAAAAGCTATTTTCTTGAGGGGTGTAAAAAGAGGGATTGTGTTAGAATGGGTAAAAGAGTTTCAATGCACCTAGTTCA
This sequence comes from Fragum fragum, assembly GCA_946902895.1. NCBI lineage: Eukaryota > Metazoa > Mollusca > Bivalvia > Cardiida > Cardiidae > Fragum > Fragum fragum. The sequence continues at coordinate 16,005,906 of OX336377.1, forward strand.
CTGTAATATCAAACTAGCCTGTTTATATCATATCCATACTTTTGCTGCATATAAGTCTGATGAAACTTCTAAACAGGCCACATGCATTGATATTGAATTTTTTCACAGCTTACAACATTACAGGCGTTTGTTTTACATGTTATAATTGTATGAAATATAATTTCTGACTATACAGTGATATAACAAAATCCTAATATACACATATATCTATACATTCATAACATGTAAAACGAATCCATGTGTTACGCCACGAAAAATTACGGCAGACAACATGTCCGAGATACCAGAATGCTCTAAACTGCTGTATGCTGCCAAGATATTTTGCTGAGGGTCAATAGTTAAAGCAAATTTTCGATAAGCGAACTGAACGTCGTAACTGCTGTACGAGTGACCATTAATTCAGTTTCTAGGTGTGAATTATTGTATTTATGGTTTAACCCATTCCCACCCAATCATTCTTTTTTCGCCGCTTAAGACAAAAGCTTTGGAAAACATTGTGGAAAATGAAGAAATTGCTTGACACAAGCAATTTCTTCATTATCCACAAGGTTTTCTATCCAAAATGGAAAAAAAATCTAACAATTTGAAATTGTCGTCCGCAGCTTCTTTCAATTTGGACCAGTCTTAAATTTCGTTGTGTGGGAATGGGTTCAATAGGCAATAGGCTGGTGCAAAGAATTGAAATATAAATACATACGTGTACATTACAAGAACCAGCACTGCTTCCCTGAGCAAACGTAAATTTAACATCATCCTTATAATGATGTACGGGTGTCTCGTGCACCAGTGTTAACGTGGTTGCTGTCTCTGAGCCATACTGTAAATAGATTGAATTGTTATATATCTTTAAACTGTTGCCACTCGGTGATACTTTTCGACGCCCATCTAGAAAAACAAATGAGAAAACATTGTGTAAAATGAAGAAATTGCTTGTCACAAGCAATTTCTTCATTTTATACAATTTTTTCTACGCAGAAAGTTGAAAAAATCAAAAATCTTATAAATTTTAAAATGTCGTCTGCGACTCCTTCAATATGGACCAGTCTACTTTTTTCTTGTCTGGTAATTGTTTAATAAACTGTTACCACACAATCCCCAATTCGATGCTGTCTAAGATTAATAATGAGGAAAACAGTGTTAGAGACGCTTGGGCGCCTGTATCGCTCCACAGTCCTGAATGTACTGATTAATTAGTGTTTTCGGGAAATCAATAAAAACCGATTCATCTTTGTCATGTCTAGCAAATGAATTTAGTCATTTAAAATGTTGTAGTGTTTTATAAAAGTCAAGTCAATTCAAGTTATTTAAAATTCATTTACTTAGTAAGATGAAAAAATATTAACAAGATTTTCAAATTTTTCAAGCCGTGTTTTTCAACCGATCAAAATTCTATGACGGAATATGACAAATAATTTCCCCATTTGCCCTAGGATCATTCCTGTGATGTTTGATTGAAATCCATTAACAAGTTTCTGGGAAGATTTTCGAAGAATTCAGAATACACCATATATAAAAGTAAGCCTCGATTCAGCCATGTTTTTATCCGATTAGAAATCTTTGAAGGATCATTGGTGAAAATTGCCTGAATTCTGGTCGGTACTTTAAAAGTGTAAGATTTGGGTCGGACGCATGACGGACACCATACCATGACAAAAGCCCGCTGGTTTTCATCCAGTGGAGCTAAAAAAGAGATATTGCTTCTTACAAGTAGGTTTTCTACCATAGGTGAACTTTTACAAGTCCGGAATTTTGTCGTCAGGTAATGGGTCAGATAACCATCATCTTATGACTTATTTTCAGTGATCAATGCTTTTTTTGTACATAGGGAATATTACAACAGCGTGTTCTTTCTATTTGCTGTTGTCGGACTGTCAATCTAGAGGTCCCGGGTTCCATCCCCGACGGTGGCACTCATCCTTTCTGACTATTTGTCTCCCATCAATGGGTCGATAATCGTAGACCTATGTGGAATAGCAGCTGGAGGCTAGGAAAGGATGTGATGGCGGTACTGGGGTGAGAAATACCAGGAATCCATTGTTAGGTGCTCCAGCCGCCGCGATATAACTGAAAGATTATTGAAAGCGGCGTAAAACCCCATTCAAACAAACAAACTATTTGCTGTTATCGTGTTCTAGAATCGTCGAAGGTCGAATCCAATGAAATATACCTACACACGTTTCGAGAACACAATAAAAACAGATAGAAATCACACTGTTGTAATATTCCGTTTATTATATACCCTTAGGACATGACATTAAGAAAATTCTCTTAAATGGTTAAAAAATAACCAACTTTCCGAAAAAAAAAAACAAAAAAAAAAAAAACACGAATGTCAATACACAAAAGAGTAGTCCGTGTTTAACGGTATTCGACGAATACGGTTTTTTAGGGGCTTTTTTTAGTACACGCCGATTATGGATTTTATTTTTGTCGAGTTGTATTAGATAGCCAGATTTTAATCCATTTCTTTTATAGGTATATAATAAATGCCTTTATTTCATCTACAAGTCGTTACTTCATATAATAAATAATTTATCTTCGGTGTTCAGTGTAACATAATACGCAGAATTCTAAGCTTTTATTGCTCGTATTTCATCAATTTACCTCTAATGTGATAAAGAATTTTCACCCAACCTCTATTGTGGATATTATCAGTAATGTTCCATGTTTTTATTTCATCTATATTTATTTCACATCACATACTTAGTAACCACTTACATGGTATAGACATTTCTCCCCAGCTCCATTAGGACAGTTATCTGCAGTACTCCACGCATTAATTTGGTCTACAAGTCTCTGTTTAACTTGATCGCAGGCCACATTGAAAGTCCTGAAAGAGGAAAAATATTTTCAAATATGTACAAAACAACAACAACAAAAACAAACAAACAAAAAAAAAAAAAAAAAAAAAAAAAAAAAAACGTGCCAACTGACGGATCGAAACTGGCAATCTAAAATTCGATAGACGTATCATGTATTTAGACTGGGTTTGAACTTTTGACTCTGATATCTATGTTACAACCTTGTCCACAGATTTACACGATAATGTCTCATAATTTCATTCTATGAAAGTTTGAAATGAATCCGGTGAAATCTGGGGACATCGTTGGGTTAACTAGGATTTTATATTAAATTTCTATAAGGCCCCTTTTCCCGTGATATTTGACGAATCAGACTCAATTTCTAAAGGAACAATCCTGATGATGGTACAATCATTCTGTGAAAGTTTGAAGAGGATCCGATGAAAACTGTGGACTCTAAAATGTTAACAAGGTTTTTTTAATCAAACTTTCTTTTATAGTAAATTTCCATAAGGCCCTCTTTCCCGCGATACTTGACGGATTAGGTCCAATTTTGAAAGGAACAATCCTTAAGATGGTACAACCATTCTGAGAAACTTTGAAGAGAAACCTATGAGCACCATGGACTCTAGAGTGTTACTGACGATCTTTAATGGATTTTTCAATTAAATTCTTCATGAGGCCCCCTTTCCCATTTTTCTTGACGGATGAGACCCAATGTCGCAAGGAAGGATCCTCATGATATATCTTTAATTCTGAGAATGTTTTAAGAGAAACCGACGAAAACTGTGGACTCTGGAGTGTTAAAGAGGATTTTTAAATCAAATTTTAATTAAGCCCCTTAACCCATGTTTCTTTACGGACCAGGCCCAATTTCGAAAGGATTGGTTGATTGAAATGGGTTTAACGCCGCTTTTAATAGTATTTCAGTCATATCGCTGCGGCTTGAGCACCTAACAATGGATTCCTGGTATTTCTCACACCAGTACTACCACTACATCCTTTCCTAGCCTCCAGCTGCTATCCCAATTATGTTTATGATTATCCATCCATTTTTTGAGAAAGGAACGATCCTTATGATAGTACAATTATTCTGAGAAAGTTTGAAGAGAGTCCGATGAAAATTGTGGACTCTAGAATATTTACGAGGATTCTTTATAGATTTTTTAAATTAAATTTTAATAAGGCCCCTTTCTCGTGTTTCTCATCGAATCTGACCCAATTTCGAAAGGAACGATCTTTACGACGGTACTATCATTGAGAAAATCTGAAGAGAATCCGATGAAAACTGTGGACTCTAACTAGTGCGTTAACAAGGAAAAGTTAACGGCCGGCCGGACGCCGGACGGGAAATCGCTATCACTATAGCTCTGCTGGCCTTTGGCCAGTAGAGCTAACAACGAAACATGAATGAATTAAAACGAAATAAAATCTTACCAATCGGCTTTGCACGAGGCATGCAATGGCCCAGCATAACTGATTCCGAAAAGACATGCGAGGAAAACTAAACTTTTCATTTTAATGTGTTACAGAAATAGAAACTAAAATCGAAATAAAGTCTGTAAGGTTGGTCTTAAGTAATACATGGTTAGTAAATTCAGGTCGTTTTATAATGCCCGATATAGGGTCCTTATCACGTACTAAATTCTGACAGAATTTAGATAAGAAATATATACTCATTAAACGAAGTACAATTCGACAAACCATTCAGGACAACTTATATTTGAATCTATCTAATTCGATTGCTTGATTCGAGTTTGTCGCAACTTTTATAACTATTTCAGTCATATCGCGGCGGCTGGAGCATCCACCCGGATTCCTGGTATTTCTCACATCAGTACTACCACTACATCCTTTCAAAGCTTCCAGCTGCTCATGCCACTTATAGAATAACGACCCGTTGGTGTGAGACAAATGTCAAAATGGATATTTGCCGTGGCCGGTGCTCGAACCCAGGACCCTATTACTAGCAGTCCTACGTGCTGCCACTGCGCTATGGCCGCGGCCGATCTAGTTCGATGGGAAACCCTCGCTCAGATTCTACATAGAATGCAATTAAAGGGAGAATTAGAAGAACCCTCGCTCAGATTCTACTTTGTATGCAATGAAAGGGAGTATCATAAGAACCTTAGATTTGATTCTACATAGAATGCAACAAAAGGGAGAATTAGAAGAACCCTCGATCAGACTCTACTTGAAATGTAGAACCTCGAACAGGTTCTACATAAAACGAGATACTGGGAGTATTAGAAGAACCCTCGATCAGATTCTACATAGAATGCAGTAAATGGGAGAATTAGAAGAACCCGCGGTCTGATTCTACATAGAATGCAATAAATGGGAGTATTAGAAGAACCCGCGGTCTGATTCTACATAGAATGCAATAAATGGGAGTATTAGAAGAACCCGCGGTCTGATTCTACATAGAATGCAATAAATGGGAGTATTAGAAGAACCCGCGGTCTGATTCTACATAGAATGCAATCAAAGGGAGTATTAGAAGAACCCGCGATCTGATTCTTCATAGAATGCAATAAAAGGGAGTATTAGAAGAACCCTCGTTCAGACTTTACTTAGAATGCAATAAAAGGCGGTATTAGAAGAACGCTAGATCATATTTAACTTGGAATTAAATAAAAGGCAGTGTAAGAGTCCTCGATCAGAGTTTATATAGAATGAGATAAAAGGGGGTATTAAAGGTCCACTCTATAGATGACTCATAGCTGGTCACTTAACCCTTGTCATGCTGCATAAATTACTTTACTAAATTGCTGTGAAATCAAAGGGCTGAAAGCACTGATAGAACTTTTTGTTCAAAAATCAATGTTTCTTTTAGACATCAATTTCATAAACAACTCTGGCAGGAAAATTACAAGCAGGAGGTGTAGACCAAGATCAGACTGCACTTATGTCTAATAAGACACAATTTTGTCTACTGACGATCGAGATATTTGAACTGCATGTTACTCAAGCTTTAGTTTCAGCGACTAGGTCGTCCATCAACGATTTGCTATAACCACCTCAGCGCAATGTCTCGGGTAACGAGGGACAAACTTTACCCGCCGGGTCTCTCCGACAAGCTGTTTTGTCGGAGTATTTTGTAGTGATTTTGGAAATGTTGCTAGCGGTCGGTCAATCCATAGTATGTTCTAAAACAACAGTCACGTAATGCAAAGTAGAAAGGCATTTCTGTGCCACCATAGTAACTACTTAGAGAACCTATAAAAATTCCAGCGTTTCCAAGTGGAAAAGTAAGGTCACGTTTTTAAATCCAATGGTCACGAGATTGAAAATGTGTGTTCTAATATTGTGAGGCCCCGATCAAAGTTCACACGAAACACGTTTTGTTTTGTGCTTTTATGAATCAAAGCACTGAAAGTACTGCAAGTTAGCAAAGTACATTTTTCCTTGCTAAAGGCTATCATGATAAACAAAGAAGGTTTAAGTTACCCAGGAGTTAATCCATTACAACACGACAAAATCTTAGACTAGTTCAATTTTATAGAAATTGCAGTCGACGATTTCAAGTTGGTTGAATTTATAAAATCTTTCCCTATTAGATAGAAAACATTGTGGGTAATGAAGAAATTGTTTAAAATCAAGCAATTTCTTCATTGTCCACCATGTTTTCCAAAGCTTTTTTTCATGAGATGCTCAAAAAGAGGAACTGGGTGGGGATGGATTAAATAGCATGCTTTTGAAAGAGTTCGCTTCAATTTGGATACAGTTTGCAATATTCCTTAAATACATAAGAACTACTTTTTATTGCGTAGGCATTCAATTGATTTAGTTGTTAAACCTCCAGGGGCAGTTTGAACTCTGGAAAGACCTCAAAATTTTGTCTGTTAACTTGCTCTTGCAAGCTTAAAATTGCACGTGCCTTTATTTTTGCCAATTACCGCAAAATCTCGATTTTTAGACACAACGATAAAGAATAATATATGAATTTAAACATTGTGTAAAGGGAGATACTGCCTGCTTACAAGCGTTTTCACTATTTTGATAATGATTTCTACCTTATACAGTAAACGTTATTTTTTCAATGCACGCATTTAACCTATTACCAGACCACAACATTTATTATCGAGGTTGCAGACTACAATTAAGAGGTGATCATAGTTCAAAATAAAGTAATTATTAATTAGTATATGATAGACAACATTGTCAGAAAAAAAGAAAAGAAAGAACTGCTTGTTCTAAGCAACTTGCTTCGTTCATTACATGATTTCTTAAACACTAAAATGTCTTGATGGGAGATTATACGAGATTGGAATATTTCTTCGTCGTTTTCAGCGGTTTTTTTTAGGAAAAACCGGTATTTCATATCGATCAACCGGAAACAAGTTCTCACGCATTTCCACTCATTTCCACGCATGCTCATAAACTTGAGTGAAAATCTATGTGATCGCCTCCATCTTTTTCATCGTTTATGAAGAAAATAACTTACTTGCTGAATGCAAACAGCATCCTTTTAGTCATGAATATCATGAATATCCCGAAAAATGGTTTAAAAACTTTGACTTAATATATCCATGGTAAATTGTCTAATGAATTGTCAAAATGAGAGAAATAATTTCCTCGCGTTTCAAGATAGAATCTAGGTCAGTGGTAAGTGGAGTAAACGAATACATGTAAACTGTCTGCTGGTGTTTTGACCTTGCAGGGCTGAGCAAATTTACATCTCGTATACACAGTATATGTAACAAGCTAAAACCCTGTTATAGTCGCGATTCAAGCGCCTATTAACCCCATCAAATAAAACGCCTTTTACCTCTCGAATTCGACTAAATCTTTAAAACGGACTTGTAGTACTTCAATTGTGATAATCATATTATCAACGAAAAAAGAATTGAATGTTAGCTTTGATTTCTTTACCTTTTATCATTTAACCTTTTACCACACAACCACAAATTTTCACGCACCTAAGAAGAAAACGTTGTGATTAAATCAAAATAGGGATTTCGGTAAACAGTTAGGGGTCATAATTGAATGAATAGGGTTTAACGCAACTTTCAATAGTATTTCAGTTATATCGGGGCGGCTGGAGCTCCTAACCATGGCTTCCTGGTTGATCACACACCAGTACTACCTCTACATCCTTATCGAGCCTCCAGCTGCTCCTCCAACTTAGGTGTACGATTTACTTACTCATATTGATGAAACATGCTCGCATTGTTTAGCGCGGTTACTGATAAACCAGCAAAACCGCTCTCAGGACTTTCAGTCCTTTGATTATATGTATTTCGTCGATAACTATTTTTGGTTAGGGTTAATGACATTTCAGGTTCTATACTGTCTGAACGTCATAATTTTAGACGGACATCCCCAGGTAAGGCACTGGACTATCCATTACACCAAAGAAAACTAGGCCGATATCGACATAGATTATTAGTTTCTTAACCCATTACCACACAATACAGTTTTACGATTTGAAGAAATACAGGGTTTAAATGTATTGTGAGAAAAGAAGAAATCTACCTGAAAAGACAAATATCTTTAAAATTCAATCGACTGAAAATTGTCGTCTACAATTTTTTCAGTTTGGGCGAGTCTAAAGTTTTGTTGTCTGGTATTGTACTAAAACATCTTAGAGTCATTGTAAATATCAAACTTTTAGGTGAAGTTTCAGACAGACTTATTGATAGAACAACAGTAAAACAATAATCAATTTCTTCATTATCCACATCGTTTTCTACCCAAAAGGCAAGATATTTTAAAGATTTCATCAACTTAAATTCTCGTCTGCAACCTCTTTGAATTTGGACTGGTCTAAAATTTTATCGTGTGCGGATGGAATAAAATAAATACAAAACTTCTTAAGTCTAGAAAAGGAAAGCAACTAATATGCAACATAGGTAAACAAATTAGCTGGTTTATCACTTCTCTTAAATAACTTCCAAGGATTAAAGAAAAAGCTCATGAACGTCCGACAGAACAGATACACGGCAGACACAATAGCCCCACTTACCTTTGGTCAGTGGAGCTAAAATTGATAGGTATATAATAAATAAGGCTAATGAAACTTCAAACAATCTCCCACCCCGTATTTCTAGTGTTTCTTATGAATAATCCTAAAGTCTGGCACCCTGAAGTTATTCGTAAAAACAATGACTTGTGGAACGTTTCGAAAGATTATAGCACAAATGGTGGTTGCCATCCTATGATTGAGAAGTTGTGACTACCTTTCCAAAGGCCAAATGTTATTTTCGAACTTTCGATTTTCAAAAGGAACTAGAATTGTTGCAAAGCAGACTTTTACCACCCACCCCATCCCCCATCAGTGCTTTGTCACTAAAGTAGCGGCGTTGGCCTTTGACCAACATTACCCAAAAACAAAAGGCCACCTTCCAAGGTAATGAACAACATGTGAATAAAGTATCGAGATTTATGTTATTAGCTTATGAGTAAGAAAAAGGGAATGGCTTTCAACCATCGAACCAAGTTCAATTGTGACCTTAACCCTTTCCTGTTTTTGAAATTTGAGACTGGTCCAAATTGAAAGAGGTTGCAGACGACGATGAAAATTGGATGCAATCAGAGGCATAGTCTCTGATGCAATTTAAAATGAAACCATCCTACGTGGTAGAAAATATTGTGGGAAAATGAGAAATTGCTTGAAAAAGTCATGAACAAAATGTGAATAAAGTTTCAAGATTTATGTTATTAGCTTATGAGTTAGAAAAAGGGAATGGCTTTCAACAATCGAACCAAGTTCAATTGTGACCTTAACCCTTTCCTGTTTTTGAAATTTTAGACTGGTCCAAATTGAAAGAGGTTGCAGACGACAATGAAAATTGGATGCAATCAGAGGCATAGTCTCAACTTGCCTTACCAATTTCAAACGGCACTCTAACCATACAGTTTGCCAGAGAACTATATAAGTTTTTGGTATCTGGAAAAATACAAGAGGACAATCGGCCCTAAAGCGCTCAATTGAGATAAAGCTTCAGAGTATTTAATACAGGGTAATAATCGAAGAGAGCCATCAGTTGGAAATTCCATATGCTGTATGATTCTTTGACCTGTTGTAAGAGTTTTTGACAAAGATTTTGACAATAAGTTGATGTGTGCTCTGAATGAGTGCAAAATTAGACTTTTTTATTTTCCATTTCACTTTCAATTTGCATGTAAACAGAAAGGACCACAGGCTAAAGGGGTATTACATATACTACTCAAAGTTTCCTAAGCACCACTTTTTATATTGTGTGTATTTTTTATTCCGGAAAGAAATATCAGAATTTTTGTAATGATTATGAAAATATGTTCATTTGACTGTAATTTTGTGCTAAAACAACAACGTTTTGACAAGCCATTGAAGCGAAACAGCGCTTTAAACCTGGTAGGGGCAATCATACGGGATAATTCGGAGTGGGACACTAATCTAGCTTTTAGGAACAATCAAGGAATCTGAATTAATTAAAATGACCAATTGCTTGCGTATGCTATTTTGTTGGATTTTAGATCAATAATGGTTTCTCTGACTTTTAAAAAGCCTTCCGACGGTATCAAAATGGGATTTGAACCGACCGATTCAGTGTTGCCTGCTATAGCCGCAGAGCCGTGGTTGGCTTGACCAGGAAGCAATCTGTTGCAGTCGGTTGCGTGTTCAGGTCATGGTGAACTTAATTAAATTCTGTTGACTTTGTTAGACAGTCAATACTCTTCAAGTTGCTTTCTACACTTTGACGACCCCCCGATTCCCTAAATGCCTTGCCAAATGTCATTGGAGTAGACTTTTCTTTGAAACAAGTTGGAAACCGCAAATATAGAGCCCTGATGACAACCTGACGATGAGAATTCCAAATCAATTTAAGGAAAATCACAACTAGGCAAGTTTCAAACAGTTGTGCTTTTGGCGAAGATTTGAAATGAAATAGTGTGGTCCATTTCTGGAGAACCCAGATCTTGCAATAACGCCATTGTTAGACGTGTATGGTCATGGGCTTACATCAGAAATAGTTACCGTATCCGTATTAATTATAGGCCATGACCTTTAGGTACGGGATCAGTGACGGCAAGGATGGGTATAAGAGTGCAATGAAACACGGACCTACAAATCGTTCAAAAATGCATAATTATGATTCCTGATAAACTGATGATATCTTAGATGTATATGCTATACTCTGTAATTGTTTCCTAGGTTTTGATTCCATCCAGCGCACTAAAATATCCGACCCAAGAAGGCAGAGGACAGCAAAGAGTACACGTAGACTACATTTCAAGAGGATAAAGTCTGTATACCAAAGTCCGAAGACCTCAATATGATTGCAGGTGTCTTGAAAATGTAAGAGGTTGCGATATTTGCCTACATGATAAAGCCAACCACGATTTGAAAAGTGCAGCAAACAACTATGGGTGGGCCGACTCAAATTCCCCCTTGAAAGCACCCGGAAGTCGTTTATAAATCTGATAGGCTGATCCTAGGTTGAAATGAAACTAGATTAATGAAGCCGGCACTTTTGCAGCGAAATAAAATCAGTTTCCTCGATTTTTCAGAAAATTCTTCTTCGTCTCTCGTTCCGTGTTATCCGCAATTATTGCCCCTACTAAATTTAAACCACTGTTCCGCTTCCATAGTTTACTAACTCTTTCGCACAAACATTTTGCCAAATGACAATATTTTCATAATCAGAAGAAATTTTCGTACCTCTCTTTCTGAGGTAAAAATTATACGCAATTTATAAGTGGTGAATAGCAAACTTTGAGTAGTATATTATAAACAAATTTTGTAAAAGTTTACTTGAAGAGACTATAAACCAAATATAAATGTTCTGAAGTGTCAGGTTTTGGAGGAGGTGATTTCCTTCTTCTTTTCAGTGTAAAATAGGGTGTGGGGTTGGTGGGAAGAATACTGTTAAAGCTTTACTTCTACATTTCAATGTTAAATGGGGTGCGCCTTGGAGGAGTCCAAATATGACCCAAAGGGTATCACATAAACAAACTCTTTACAGGTTCACTTGGAGATACTAGATATCAAATATCTACACTCTAGGCTTTCTCATTACAGACAAAAAGATTTTAAAGTTTTCCTTCTTTGTTTCAATGTAAAATGGGGTGTGCCTGGACAGAGCCCAAATATGGCCCAAGAGGCATCATCATACAAACTTGATAGATGACCCCTTGGAAGTGCTGCATACAAAAAATCAAAATTCTTCGTCTACTAGTTTAAGAGAATTTTTTTCAAAAGATTTCATTATTTTTTTTAATAATTTTGTTGCCATGGCTACCAGAGATAATGGTGGATTTAAATTTTGAAAGAGCTTCACCAAAGGAATATCCCTGCCAAGTTTCATCAAGATTGGATCACTGGCTCAGGATGTTTAACCCATTACCAGACTGCAAAATTTTAGACTGGCCCAAATTAAATGTAGACATCAATTTAAAGTTAATGAAATTTTGGATTTTTTCATCTTTCTTGGTAATAAACATTCATTTTTCAGAATGTTTTTGAAAGCTTTTTTATCATTTGGGCGTCTAAAGGCGTCACTGTGTGGGAATGGGTTAAAGAAATTGTTGACAGACACAAAACACCAGACATTGAGCGATCACAAGTAAATAAGAAGTAAGATCAGAAGTAAATTGTTAGTTAATGACCGACATGTAACTATAGCTTGGAGTGAGCTAAAGTTACAACTATTTTGTCATCTACCAATGGAGTTATTTTACACAAGTATTAAATGAACATCACAGAAATAGTGATTTGATCAAATGTATTTTCTTGAAAGCAATTATTCCAAAGTTGCTAACAAACCCTTACAAGCAGATATCCAAATTTTAGATTGGTCCCAAACTGAGGAAGGTTACAGGTTAGAATTGAAACTGATAAGATATGTTTGTGAAACACTTTGCCCTAATAACAGCAAAATTTCAGATATTTAACCTCAATGGTTGACCATGAACTTGTCAGATGATATTTACCATGTCATAAGCAGACACATGTTGATTAGAGGTGTCTGCTAACATTTATGAAATTGAGTGGTAATAAGCTTACAGAAACTGTTTAGTTTGTAGGTAAAGTTTTCATGTTAGTTTTGGGGATAACAGTTGAAATTTGATTTACACAAATGGATCAAAAGTAACTTTATAACAGATATTGTTGTACCTCAAGTAGTTTTGAAGTTACAAGAAATGTCAGTTTTTTAAAAAAAAGAGATGAACAGGCAGACAAGACAGACAGACACAAACAATAAGCCCCCCAATCTTATTGATAAGGGGCGGGGGGGCTGTGAGACAAAAAATTCAGAAGAATGAAGTTTCAACAAGCTAACATTACATTTAATTGGCATTAAACTGTCACAAAAGCAGCATTCCTGCTAAACAGACTGATTTCAACCAGTAGTTTCAGGAGAATATAATAAACATAAGCAAAATATGGTAAAATTTCTTCATAGAATAAGGTGCCAACTAAAAATTATTGACCCTACCCCATCCCACATAGCAACGCTTTTAGACTCCCCCAAGATAAAAAAATGCCTTATAAAACATTGTGAAAAATGAAGAAATTACTTGTTACAAACATTATGCATGCATGACAAACACAACACCATGAAAATAGTATGCTGGCATTAGCCTTATAGGGAAATGATTAAAACAGGAGGACCATGATGGTCCTATATCATATACTTGATCATGAAAGCTCTAAGTTCACCTGCAACAATTTGCAGAATTTGGGTAAAAATACCATAAGGCAATGCTCTATACAAAATTTGAAAGCTCTAGGCTGATGAATGGAATGGGAGAATTTTTTTTCCATAGATTTCCTTCTTTACCTTTATGTAAAATCAAGGCATTAGGGCTTATGTTGATCCAAGAGTAATCATTTCTTGTATAAGGGTAGATTATAGTGATAAAGGCAGCAGTGCATGCAATATTTGAAAGCTCTCAGCCTTTCAGTTTTGGAGAAGATTTTGAAAGATTCATCTCTCTGTATTGTCCAGAAATCCTTAACATAGGAATTGTGTTATGCTCAGCATATCATAATACATGTATAGGTTTTAAGGTAGAATCACATAAGGTGGATCTGCATTTAAAACCTATAAGCAACAAGGTGCCAAATTGTCACAAGATACACCCGTCACACTGCTTAATATAAGCTTGGGGTTTGAATAGAACTGAGGTTATTTTGAATGAATATTTTTTGTCAAACAAAGTATGAAAAACAACAAAGGACAATAACTCAAAATATAAGCTAGGTAGAGTTATGGTTCTTGTACACTGCACTCCCACTTGGTGAGCTCTATCCATCCATGAAATTTCATGATTCTAGCTATTATACTTTAAGAGGTATACTCCGGACAAGATTCAAGTATGAAAAACAACAAAGGGCAATAACTCAAAAAATAGGCTAGGTAGAGTTATACTTCTTGTACACTGCACTCCCAGTTGGTGAGCTCTATCCATCAATGAAATTTCTTGATTCTAGCTATTATACTTTTAGAGATTTACTCTGGACAAGATTCAAGTATGAAAAACAACAAAGGGCAATAACTCAAAAAATAGGCCAGGTAGAGTTATGGTTCTTGTACACTGCACTCCCCCTTGGTGAGATCTATACACCCATGAAGTTTCATGATCCTAGCTATTATACTTTTAGAGATATACTCCGGACAAGATTCAAGTATGAAAAACAACAAAGGGCAATAACTCAAAAAATAGGCTAGGTAGAGTTATGGTTCTTGTCCACTGCACTCCCCCTTGGTGAGATCTATACACCCATGAAATTTCATGATTCTAGCTATTATACTTTTAGAGATATACTACGGACAAGATTCAAGTATGAAAAACAACAAAGGGCAATAACTCAAAAAATAGGCCAGGTAGAGTTATGGTTCTTGTGCACTGCACTCCCCCTTGGTGAGGTCTATACACCCATGAAATTTCATGGTCCTAATTATTATACTTTTAGAGATATACTCTGGCCAAGATTCAAGTATGAAAAACAACAAAGGGCAATAACTCAAAAAATAGGCCAGGTAAAGTTATGGTTCTTGTGCACTGCACTCCCCCTTGGTGAGATCTATATGCCCATGAAGTTTCATGATCCTAGCTATAATACTTTTAGAGATATACTCCGGACAAGATTCAAGTATGAAAAACAACAAAGGGCAATAACTCAAAAAATAGGCCAGGTAGAGTTATGGTTATTGCGCACTGCACTCCGTATTGATAAGAAGAATATAACTGCCAAGTTTAAAGTCAATCGGACTTAGGATGACAGAGTTGTGCTCCGGACAAAGAAGTGGACACCGCCCGGACGCCCGGACGCCACGGGTGATCCCATAATACTTCCCGTCTTCAACGGGCGTATAAAAAGTCATATGCTTTTGCAAGAGAAGGTTTTTGGGAGAATTCCTCTTTATCATTATCTAAGCATAGGGCACATGTTAATCCTATAGTGATAATATGAAGCATTTGTGTAGGCAAAAATGTGAAATTGAAAATTCAATTTAGTTAATGAGGAGATGAGGGGAAGAATTTTAATGACTTCCTTCTTTAATTCTAACTAAAGGGGATAATAATATAATAATTTAAGGGGGTAATATCCAGGATTCAACACCAAAGAGCTTATTTTCATTGTGAAGCAATAATTTGAGATAGTTTAGATAATGTTACATGCCAAATATCAAAGCTTTAAGGCTTAAAGTTTTGGAGGAGAAGACTTTTTAAGTTGCTTATTTATTCATTTGGGTGCCAAGGTAACATCCATCCAACTTTGAAGTACTTTCAAAGAAAATGGTCTAGGAATTATTTCTGTGACAATTGCTTGAAATCTCAAGGTTAGTTTGGAAGGAAAGTTTTTGTAATTGTAGTTGAACCGATAGACAGGCAGACAGGTAGACAGACAACAGACATTGATCAATCACGATAGCTCACCCAAGCACTTCATTCTCAGCTGATCTAACAAACTTTTGTGCAAAATGCAAGACTAAAATCAACAACAACTACTATTATATTTCATACTTATTTCCAAGATATTGCACAATTTTCATACCTAATTCAATTAAAGACAAGAGAGCCATGATATGCTCACGAATAGAATAGATTTTCAGTAATGTTTGTTTAACTATTCAGCTTTGGTTTCGGGCCAGTTTTGACCCTAAAAGCAAAGTGATCTAATCTGTTGAAGGTACATAATATGTAGACTGGTACCTTGTCCACTGAAACAGTTGACTGGCGAGCCTGTCCTAAACTGACAATATTGGAGAGCAGCGTAGATGGGACAGGTTTACCAGTCTACTGAAATAGTTTCTTTTCTGGTAGGCTTGGTACCATTCTAAATTAGATAAATCAGCCTACTACGATGTTTGTAGCTATTATGCTTTGATCCACTTAGTAATTTTATACCATTACTAGACCATTTTTACCCTTGTCATGCTGAGCCTGGAATATTCCTGCTTGTGCAGATGGTATAAACTAAGATCAGCCTGCACATATGTGCAGTCTGATCTTAGTCTACACCACCTATTGGATTTTTAAGGTACAAATATCTATACTTAACATAAGAAATATTGAGACACAATTAGGGTCTTTCAGAGCTTTCAACCCTTTGATTTTGAATAATTTTTTACAGCTTTTACTGAGCATGACAACGGTTAATCTTTCATAATGTTGAATATGTAGCATCATATGTAACAAAATGTAGGTAAAATTTATTTCCAGGGAAAAAAACAGATTAATTCTTGCAATGCTGAACCCAGAATATTTCTTCGGGATTCATACATTGAGTGATTAGATTTTTCGGTTCATATCTCCATGAAAACAAAAAATATTCTCATCATTCCTGAGGTAGTTTTTCTTCACTATAAAAGGAGCAATAATTCCCCACCCAACAATATCCAGATCTACCAAATTCAATCAACAACAGAAATATTGGGGTTGTCAGAGGATTCCTTTGATTTCAATGCTATTCTAAACAAAGTTTTCATTCGGAATGACAAGGCTTTATATCTAAGATTAGATATTCATGTAATTTGTTCATCTGCTAGATGACAGTTTGTATTAGGATGAATTGGAGCCATTTTTACACATTACTAATCCCAAGTTTTTCTGCCTGTTCAATTGCTTGTTGTAAGTTTGTGTCAAACAAATCACATCTGAAAGAAGAAAAATACATATCAATGTTTCTTGCTCTGCATTTCTTACATCACTTCTCAACATTTTTTTCCATTTTTATACTGGAGCTATAACTTAACCCATTACAACACAACAAAATTTTAGACAGGTCAAATTGAACATAGGTGAAAGTTTATGAAATTTTAGATATTCTGGATAGAAAATGTGGTGTTAAATGAAGAAATTGCTTGTTACAAGCAATTTCTTCATTTTACACAATGTTTTCCCAATTGTATTTCTTGAAGGGCATCAAAAAGAGTTATTTTATGAGAATAGGTTAACAGGTAGGATTGGATAACAACTGATGAATAAAATTTGTTATCTTCACTAGAATTTGAACATATTTGAAATGACATCATTGTAAATAAATTATAGTGAGTAATACATGCTTTTTCCCCTGTGGCTTTCACAAGCCCTGCTAGATCGTTATTTCACCTTTTACAAAAACTTATTAATTTGAAAGATTGTGGTAACTATAACACATCACAGTATTCATTTTTTTCGTTTTCCACAAGGTTTTCTAAAGCTTTTTAACATATTCCCAAACAATGACACTTTTTGACGCCCCTCAAGAAAACCAATGGGAAAACATTGTGTAAAAGGAAGAAATTGCTTAAACCAAGCAATTCATTCATTTTACACCATGTTTTCTACCCGAAAGTATGAAAAAATCTAAAATTTCATTAACTTTAAATTGGCGTCTGAAACCCCTTTCAATTGGACCAGTCTATAATTTTGCCATTTAAGAATGTCTTAAGGGGCATCAGAAAGCAGTAAAGTGAAGGAATGGGTTGTATCTTTATTATTACTATTAACCATTGTTGTGCTGATCCTGGAATATTCCTGCTTTGACAATGACTTTGGCAGGTGTATAGACTAAGATCAGCCTGCACAGATGTGCAGTTTGATCTTAGCCTACACTACCTGCTTACTGCTGCTGTTATGCGAGAATTCTTGGTCTAATTATGTCAAGGTTTTCAAATATAGTGAAAAGACAAAAAATATTGAGCGAGACAAGGGTTAAATAATTACCTTATAGGCATGTCTATAGAATAAAATGGGTTTTTCAAAGCATAATCTGCGTACACCTCATATAATTTCTTTAATAAAATCTCTACGGCTGCTTGTCTTGGATCAGCTATAACGATAAACTTTAATCCTGAAACAGAAACAGTAGAAATGCCACAAGAGAATAGAGAAAAGGGATCATCTGAAAAACAACAACTAAAGAATAAGGATGCTGATGCTCAGCTACACACTTTAACCCTTGTCATGCTGTATAAAATACATTTCGAAATTGTATTAAAATCAAAGTGCTGAAAGCACTGGTAGTACTTTTTGTTCAATTATCAATATTTCTTTTGAAAATTAATTTCATAAACAACTCTGACAAGAAAGGTACAAACAGGAAGTGTACACTAAGATCAGACTGCACTTATGTGCAGGCTGATCTTAGTCTACACCTCCTGCCAAAACCGGAATATTCCAGGTTCAGCATGACAAGGGTTAATAAAATTCAAGACGGGTCCAATTTCAAAGAATATGCAGACAATAATTTCATTGTGATGAAATTTTAACCCATTTCTGTTTTTTCTTGTAAAGTGTAAAATAGTGGGATTGTGTGAAAACAGAATAATGAAGGAAAAATTTATCTTACACTCAAAAACAATCATCAGCTTCATGTATTTGATTGCACATCAAGTATTTGTACTTACCAATATCAATTATAGATTCACTACTGTTGATCAAAAAATCAGTTTAACCCATTCCCACACAGTGAGGCTTTTAAACGCCCCTCGAGGAAAACATTTGGGAACACATTGTGTAAAATGTGTAAAACATTTTAAACAATGTTTTCTACCCATAAAGTTGAAAAAATCTAAACTTTCATCAACTTTAAATTGTCGTCTGCAACATCTTTCAATTAGGACCAGTCTAAAACTTTGTCGGTTGGGAATGGGTTAACAATCAGATCATCAATTTTGACAGAAGGTGAACAATAATTCTAAGCATTTTCTTGGTTTGGCAACTTAACCCTTTCTTGTTTTTCAAGATTTTAGACCTGTCCTAATTCAAAAGTTTTGCAGACAAAAATTAAAATTAGATTGAATTTGAAAATTCAGTAAGGTAGAAAATATTGTGGAAAAAGAAGAAATTGCTTGTTACAAGCAATTTCTTCTTTTTCTACAATGTTTTCTCAATTATAAAATCATAGGGATTTAAGAGGAAAGGGTTAAATGTCAGATCTACAGTTTATTCAAGCTACGATTTGGACGCAAATCAACAATTTGCTTTTTTCTCCTTTTTACCCAACTAACATTTGATACATCTAAGTCGAATTCCCTTGTTTGAAGTCAGTAGGCGTGACCAGCGATCTATCGATTCCAATAATTTACCCATGCCTAGTGATCTATCGATTCCAATAATTTACCTGTCATAGTTTGTTGACAATGTAGTTTAAATGTGTCTGTCTCTAACAGCTCAATGCCAGAGGACCTTGGTTCTGGTGATAACTGGCAACCAATAGCAAACAATCTATAAATTGAATACAAGACAAAAAAAAAGGTTTATGTATTATAACCATTATAAACCAAGAAAAAATTCTGTCTGATATCAGACGCTACCTGTTGTCGGACCCTATCAAGCAAGAGATGTTTATAGATTTAATCTTAACCCTTTCCCAAATTCAAAGGTGTTGCAGACAAAAATTTAAAGTTGATTTTATTTGAAAAATAACCATTTACTTGGGTAAAAAATATTATGGAAAAAGAAGAAATTGCTTGTTACAAGTAATTTATTCTTTTTCAACAATGTTTTCTCAATTTTGAAATCACAGGGACGTAAATACCAGGGATTAACCAGGAAAAGATTTAATCCACAATCATCATTTACTCTGTCAAGAAAAAATAATTTCTCTTTTGTATAAGGGGAAAAACAAAATTACTCACTCTGGCATCATTGATTAACCCCCTTTAACCCGTTCCCACTCAGTGACACTTGTAAACGCCCTCATGAAAAAAAGCTTTAGGAAGACATTGTGGCAACTGAAGAAATTGCTTGTGAAAAGCATTTTCTTCATTTCCAACAATGTTTTCTACCCAAAAAATTTAAAAATCTAAAATTTCATTCACTTTAAATCGTCGTCTGCAACTTCTTTTAATTTCAGCAAGTCTAAAATTTTTCCGTCTGGGAATGAATCTTACAACAAAAAGGATTTTAATCTAATCCAGTATTTTTTTATGGAATTCAATTAACCCATTCCCACATTACCCTGCTTTTAAGCCCCTCAAAATAAAGTGCTTCAGAAAAAATTGTGGAAAAGGAAGAAGTTGATTGTTAAAAGCATTTTATCATTTTTCAATCATTCCTCCCAGAAAGACAACAGTTTTTGAAATCTTATCAACTTGAAATTGTTGTCTGCAAGTTCTTTCAAATTTGACCAGTCTAAAAATTTTGTGTTTGGTATTGAGTTAAATGGAATAAAAAAAATCATTCAGGTAAAATTTGGCTGACATAAACTGAATAGTTTTGAGAAAAAAAAATTCTCGGGTCCCACTATATACAATGTAGGGAAATTAGCCCCTCCCTCATCCTAAAAAGCAATATCTTTCATCCCATCCATATTCTTTGAAATAATGAGACAAACTAGAGTCACCCAAGCACTATTCCAGTGAAATTTGATTGAGATCCAGCCTAGAGGAGAAGTTACAGTAAATCTCGTATGAAGCAACCACTCTAGTCACAAACAAAAAGTTTTCACTTAATGGGTTTAATGGGCACATTATCCTTTCCGACATTTGTCTCTCACCAATGGGTGGATAATCGTAAACCTAAGTGAGATAGCAGCTAGAGGCTAGGAAAGGATGTAGTGGTAGTACTGGTGTGAGAAATACCAGGAATCCATTCTTAGGTGCTCCAGCAGCCGTGATATGACTGAAAAACTGTTTAAAGTGGCGTTAAACCCTATTCAATCAACCAATCAATGAAAACAAAATGTACATGATTCACTTCTATTATCTTAACCCTTTCCTGTTCAATTCCTGGTTTTTACATCCCTATGTTTTCATACTTCAGAAAATATTGTGGACAATGAAGAAATTGCTTGTAAAAGACTTTTCCAAATTCAAAGAAGTTAAAGACAATACCAAATGACAACATTTTACTTTAGACTGGTCCAAATTCAGAGAAGTTACATACAAAAATATTAAGTTGGTAGGACTATAAAAATCTTTGACTTTAAGGGTTGAAAGCACTGTGGATAATGAAACAAGAGGCCCATGAGGGCCTGAGACGCTCTACTGGTTAGCAAGTTTTCCGTTAAAGAAATCTAATACTTAAGGAAGTTAATTGCTCAAAGAAGAATGCATAAAGAAAAAAAAAAGGGCTTTATCCCCAATCCTTAAGACCCCTTTTCCCATGTTTCATAATGGATCCACTCCATTTCCAAAAGAAAGTTACCTTATGACCCTACAACCATTCTGTGAATATTTCATCAGAATCTGACAATAATTGTGGACTTTATCACATAAACAGGATTGTTCTGAATGAAAATCAATAAGGCCCCTTTTCCTGTGTTTTCTGATGGATCAATTTCATTCCAAAAGGAACTTTCCTTACAACCCGACAATTGTCCTGTGAAATTTAAAAGACAATGATTGTGATCTTCCTCACATATACAAGAATGTTTTGAATGATAATCTGTAAGGCCCCTTTTCCTGTGTTTCAAATGCCACAATTATTCCATGCATCTTTGAAGAGAATCCAATAAAACTGTTGACTTTATTGTGTTAACAAGGATATTAAATTCAAGTTCTCATAGGGCCCCTTTTCCCGTGATATTTTACTTTTGGTTTTATCATTCTATGAAAGTTAAAAGTGAATCCGATGAAATATTGGAAATTCATTATGTTTACTAGAATATTTAAAAAAAAATCGTATGGCCCCTTTTTACATGATACTTGATGGATTGTACCCAGTTCTGAAAAGAACCATCTAAGTATTTGCACAATCATTCTGTGAAATTTTGAAGTGAATCCGGTGAAATCAAGAGACATCATTGTGTTAACCAGAATATTTAAGAAAGTTTTTCATAAGGCCCCTTTTTATCTGACCCTTGCTATAGTCAGATCCACTGTCAAAATCAACAATTGGAATGATGGTACAATCAATCTGTTTAATCTGTGGAATTTATTGTGTTAATGAGTTTATAGTGAAATATTCATAGGGCCCCTTTTCTCATGATACTTTACAGAACACACCAAATTTCAAAAGGAACAATTCTAATGAAGGTACAATCATTCTTTAAAAGTTAAAGAGAATCAATGAAAACAGTGGACTAAATTGTGTCAAGAATTTTTGTAACAAAATTTTCATAAGGCCCCTTTTTCCGTGAAACTTAACAAATCAGACCCAATGTACAAAGGATCAATCCTAATGATAGTTTGAAAAATATGATAAAGACTGAGGACTTAATTGTATTAATTATGTTTTGTAATAAAATTTTTATATGGTCCCTTTTCTTGTGTCACTTAACCAATCAGACCTAATTTACAAAGGAACAATCCAAATGACGGTACAATCATTCTATTAGAGTTAGAAGAGATTCTGATAAAGACTGAGGACATTGTTGTGTTTATGAGGATTTGGTAATACTTTTTCATACAGCCCCTTTTTCCTATGATACTAGACAGATCAGGCCCAATTTGGAAAGAAACAATCCAAATGATGGTACAAACATTCTGTGAAAGTTTGAACAGAATCTGATGAAAACTGCAGACTTTATCTTGGTGTCATTTTTTAAAATAAAATTTTCATAAGGCTCCTTTTCCTGTGATACTTGAAGGATCAGGTCTCATGTCAGCATCAACAATTGTGATTATTGTACAATGATTCTGTGAAGGTTTGAATAAAATCCAATGAAAGCTCTGGACTTGGTTACAAGGATTATAGATAAATTCTCTAAAGGCCCCTTTTCCCATGATACTAGACAGATCACACCTAATTTGAAAAGAAAGAATCCCTATGATGGAATAATCATTCTGTGAAAGTTTTAACAGAATCTGATTAAATCTGTTGACTTTATTGTGGTACAATGATTTTAAAATTAAATTTCATAATGCTCCTTTTCCTGTGATACTTGACGGATCAGGTCTAATGCAAACATCAACAATCATTATTATTGTACAATTATTCTGTGAATGTTTGAAGAAAATCCGATGAAAGCTCTGGACTTGGTAACAAGGATTTATAAATGAAATTTTCATAAGGCCCCTTTTCCTGTGCTTCTTGACAGTTCAAACCCTGTTATGAAAAGAATGATAGTTATGACCTTCCAATCATTCTGTGAAAGTTTCAACAAAATCTGATCAAAGCTGTGGGCTTTATTGTGTTAACAGGGTTTTATTAATTGAATTTTCACATAGCCCCTTTTCCCATGTTACTTGATGGATCTGAACCAATTCCAAAGGGAACCCTTACAAAGTATAATTATTCTGTTTGAGTATAAAGACAACTCCATCTCATCTGTGGACTTACAAGCATTAATAAAGATTTTTCAATTCAATTTTCCTTAGGCCCCTTTTCCTATGTTTCTCAATGGATCAGACCCAATTTGAAAGGAACAATCCTTATGATGGTACAATCATTATGTGAAAGTTTGAAGTCAATCAGGTGAAATCTAGGGCCATGATGTGTTAATTAAGATTTTTTTTATTAAATATTCATAGGGCCCCTTTTCCCTTGAAACTTGATTGATCAAACCTACTTCCGAAAGGAACAATCCATTTAATGTAATAATCATTCTGGGAATGTTTGAAGAGAATTTGTTGAAAACTATGGACTCTATTGTGTTTTCGAGGACTTTTTCAATCCAGTTTTAATCGGGCCCCTTTTTCCCGTGGTCCTTGACTGATCATACCAAATTTTAATAGGAATAATTCTTATGATGGTACAATCATTCTGTGAAAGTTTGAAGTCAATCAGATGAAAACTGTGGACTCTAGAGTGTTAACAAAGATCTTTGAATTAATTTTTAATAAGGCCCCTTTTCCTATCTTTCTTGAGGAATCATATCCGATTCCAAAAGGTACAATCCTTATGATGGTACAATCATTCTGTGAAAGTTTGAAGAGAATAAACTGTGAGCTCTAATGCGTAAACGAGGATTTTTAATGGAATTTTTATTAAATTTTCATAAGGCCCCTTTTCCCGTGTTTCTTGACGGATCAAACCAAATTTCGAAAGGAACAATCCTTTTGTTGGTACAATCATTCTGTGAAAATTTGAAGAGAATCTGATGAAAATTGTGGACTCTATCGCGTAAACGAAAATTTTTTAATTAAATTTTCATAAGGCCCCTTTTCCCGTGTTTCTTGACGGATCATAACCATTTTCGAAAGGAACGATCCTTATGATGGTACAATCATTCTGAGAAAGTTTGAAGAGAATCCAATGAAAACTGTGGACTTTATTGCGTAAACAAGGATTTTTAATTGAATTTTTAATGAATTTTCATAAGGCCCCTTTTCCCGTGTTTCTTGACAGATCATACCCATTTTCAAAAGGAATGATCCTTATGTTAGTACAATCATTCTGTGAAATTTGAAGAGAATCTGATGAGAACTGTGGACTCTATCACGTAAACGAGGATTTTTTAATTAAATTTTCATAAGGCCCCTTTTCCCCATGTTACTTGACGGATCTTACCCATTTTCGAAAGATCGATCCTTATGTTGGTAAAATCATTCTGAGAAAGTTTGAAGTGAATCCGATGAAAGCTGTGGACTCTATCGCATAATCAAGGATTTTTAATTGAATTTTTAATAAAATTTTCATAAGGCCCCTTTTCCTGTGTTTCTTGACGGATCATACCCATTTTCAAACGATCCTTATGTTGGTAAAATCATTCTGAGAAAGTTTGAAGAGAATCCAATTAAAACTGTGGACTCTATCGCGTAAACGAGGATTTTTAATTGAATTTTTAATGAATTTTCATAAGGCCCCTTTTCAGGTGTTTCTTGATGGACCATACCCATTTTCGAAAGGAACAATCCTTTTGTTGGTACAATCATTCTGTGAAAGTTTGAAGAGAATCTGATGAGAACTGTGGACTCTATCGCGTAAACGAGGATTTTTTAATTAAATTTTCATAAGGCCCCTTTTCCCGTGTTTCTTGACAGATCATACCCATTTTCAAAAGGAATGATCCTTATGTTAGTACAATCATTCTGTGAAAGTCTGAAGAGAATCTGAAGAGAACTGTGGACTCTATCACGTAAACGAGGATTTTTTAATTAAATTTTCATAAGGCCCCTTTTCCCCGTGTTACTTGACGGATCTTACCCATTTTCGAAAGATCGATCCTTATGTTGGTAAAATCATTCTGAGAAAGTTTGAAGAGAATCCGATGAAAGCTGTGGACTCTATCGCGTAATCAAGGATTTTTAATTGAATTTTTAATGAATTTTCATAAGGCCCCTTTTCAGGTGTTTCTTGATGGATCATACCCATTTTCGAAAGGAACAATCCTTTTGTTGGTACAATCATTCTGTGAAAGTTTGAAGAGAATCTGATGAGAACTGTGGACTCTATCGCGTAAACGAGGATTTTTTAATTAAATTTTCATAAGGCCCCTTTTCCCGTGTTTCTTGACAGATCATACCCATTTTCAAAAGGAATGATCCTTATGTTAGTACAATCATTCTGTGAAAGTCTGAAGAGAATCTGAAGAGAACTGTGGACTCTATCACGTAAACGAGGATTTTTTAATTAAATTTTCATAAGGCCCCTTTTCCCCGTGTTACTTGACGGATCTTACCCATTTTCGAAAGATCGATCCTTATGTTGGTAAAATCATTCTGAGAAAGTTTGAAGAGAATCCGATGAAAGCTGTGGACTCTATCGCGTAATCAAGGATTTTTAAATGAATTTTTAATAAAATTTTCATAAGGCCCCTTTTCCCGTGTTTCTTGACGGATCATACCCATTTTCAAACGATCATTATGTTGGTAAAATCATTCTGAGAAAGTTTGAAGAGAATCCAATTAAAACTGTGGACTCTATCGCGTAAACGAGGATTTTTAATTGAATTTTTAATGAATTTTCATAAGGCCCCTTTTCAGGTGTTTCTTGATGGATCATACCCATTTTCGAAAGGAACGATCCTTATGTTGGTACAATCATTCTGTGAAAGTTTGAAGAGAATCTGATGAGAACTGTGGACTCTATCGCGTAAACGAGGATTTTTTAATTAAATTTTCATAAGGCCCCTTTTCCCGTGTTTCTTGACGGATCATAACCATTTTCGAAAGGAAGGATCCTTGTGATGGTACAATCATTCTGAGAAAGTTTGAAGAGAATCCGATGAAAACTGTGGACTTTATCGCGTAAACGAGGATTTTTAATTGATTTTTTAATTAAGTTTTAATTAGGCCCCTTTTCCTGTGTTTCTTGACAGATCATACCCATTTTCGAAAGGAACTATCCTTATGATGTTACAATCATTCTGTGAAAGTTTGAAGAGAATCCGATGAAAACTGTGGTCTTAATCGCGTAAACGAAGATTTTTTAATTAAGTTTTAATTAGGCCCCTTTTCCCGTGTTTCTTGACGGATCTGACCCAATTTTGAAAGGAACGATGCTTATGATGGTACAATCATTCTGTGAAAGTTTGAAGAGAATCCGATGAAAACTGTGGACTTTATCGCGTAAACAAGGAAAAGTTTAACGGACGGACGGACTGATGGACGGGCGGAAGCCGGACGGAAAAAAGCCATCGCTATAGCTCTAGTGGCCTTCGGCCAGTAGAGCTAAAAACAATCTGATGAAAACTGGGGACTCTTGAGTGTTAACAAGGATTTTTAATTAAATTTTCATAAGGCCCCTTTTCCCGTGTTTCTTTATGGATCATACCCATTTTCGAAAGGAACGATCCTTATGATGGTACAATCATTCTGAGAAAGTCTGAAGAGAATCCGATGAAAACTGTGGACTCTATCACATAAATGAGGATTTTTAATGGAATTTTTAATTAAATTTTCATAAGGCCCCTTTTCCCATGTTACTTGACCGATCATACCCATTTTCGAAAGGAATGATCCTTATGATGGTACTCTCATTCTATGAAAGTTTGAAGAGAATCCGATGAAAACTGTTGACTCTATCATGTAAATGAGGATTCTTTAATTAACTTTTAATAAGGCCCCTTTTCCCAAGTTTCTTGACGGATCTGACCCAATTTCGAAAGGAACAATCCTTATGATAGTACAATCATCCTGTGAAAGTTTGAAGAGAATCCGATGAAAACTGTGGACTCTATTGCGTAAATAAGGAAAAGTTTAACAGACGGACGGAGGCCAGATGGGAAAAAGCCATCGCTATAGCTCTAGTGGCCTTCGGCCAGTAGAGCTAAAAATCACTTGTAATAAGCAATTTCCTCATTTTCCACAATGTTTTCCAAAGCTGGATTGTGTTGGAATGGGTTAAATAATATCAAATATCATAACTAAGAATATAGCAGTTTTGGGCATTTCTTATTGTACTACTTTGAGGGCATCCATACAAAATACAGGGGTCGATACTAACAGTGTAGCGGCATCCCGAGGATCCCTGAAAATTGGAAGGGACTCCAGCAAACTCAGGCTAGGGATCCTTCAATATTTCTTCAGTACGATAGATCTTAATGTATCAACTAATGATCCTGATTTTTTTTGTTTGCTTGTTTTTGTAGAAAACATTTTGGATAATGAAGAAAATGCTTCATTTTCCACAATGTTTTCTGAAGCCTTTTTTTCAAATTGGGCTTAGAAGGGCAGGATTGCGTGTGAATGAGTTAATGTATATCAAGGAGGGATCCCTGATTATCTGGAGGAAACCCTGAAGTAATAGGTAGGGATTCATGTGGGATCCCGCTGAAGCAAAGTTAGTGTCGACCCCTGAAATAGCAAATAGTTCTTTACTCAAATTGGTGGAGGTATGAAAACAATTTTGGCCAATTAAAATGCAGGAAAGATATAACTTAAATTGAATTATCTAGAAAAAATCAATGTTGTTCTCTAGATTGTTTTAGATAGAAATGATACCTGGAGAATATTGACACTTGACTTACGAGTGAAACATACTGGCTAACATTATTTTCTCATTTGTCGTTAGCTTTGGTCGTCCAAATTTGAGATTTATAGGAAAGTTTTCTTCCTGTTTCAACACATCAAAAATGTCTCTGCCATCTGGTAAATATTTTCCTTCAGCCGTCACACCATTCACTGACAATAGAGTATGACCAACTGAAACATAGAAAGAGAGAAACATGAATGGAGTCAGACTTTTTTCTCAAAGGGGGACTGCTACCACTGATGTACATGTCCTATAATATTTTTCAGTTGGTGAGCAAATTGAAGAAACTACAGCTTCAACAAATATGTAGTCACGATAATTTGTTTGCTCACTGACTGTATGACTCTTTGATTTCCAAATTTTAAAAGCATGTTTTGCCAAAATTCCAAAATTGGGGTTGTTGTCTGGATCCCTTGTCCCCTCTCTCAATCTGGTTATAAGAAACTACATATACTTTACTTCATTTAATATACATCCTTGTAAATTTGTGGGATAAAATCCTGTTTTGACCCCTGGGAGAAAATTTCAAATGGTCACAATAGGATATTTGTTTTCATATTTTAGGGGATCAAGATCCTGGTTTGTGAGTCATACATGAGCCCCTTTTTAATCAAAATAAGACCCAGCTGCCTTAACCCATTCCCACACAATGACTCTTTTGGATAGCCCTCAAGAAAACCAACTGAGAAAACATTGTGGAAAATGAAGAAATTGCTTGATACAAGCAATTTCTTCATTTCCCACAATGTTTTCTATCCAGAAAGTTTAAAAGGTATAAATTTTATATGTCAATTGTCGTCTGCAACTCCTTTCATTATGTACCAGTCTAAAAATTTTGCGATCTTGTAATGGATTAATTTGTTGAAAACTCTTCCCTAGCTGGCAAATCTTCAGGAATACATGAGGGTCAGTGCCAATGATACACACCCCTGATACCGTCCCTTTCTCCAAACGCAACAACAATTTTTTCGTCGAACAATTTCAACGTCAATTCTAGAGGAAAACTGAATGTTTTTTCAACTTCTGGTCGTGCAATGTTGTGATCATACTGGTAGATCAATCCACCAGCCTTATTTATAATGTAGACACTATAAATCGTCATTTTGCTGAAGATTTTATGTGTTGTATTTGCAGTATCCTCATATCTGAAAGGTAAGTTACTCCCGAGCACTTTGAATCGATGACTTCCCTTTATTCGTTCCCTGAAAGGTGGCGCTTACAGAATTCGTCCAAGCGACACTTCCCACCAAGGGCGGATCGACCCACACATATTAAAACTATGAAAATAATCGGCGAAATTACACAATAAATTTACGTATCAATCTTGAGATTCATTGGTAAGGAATATTCTTATTATAATGAGGGTATCAATTTCAGACGGATCGGTTTATTTTTCTCTTTTTATATCCGCAACACGATTCGCCATTTTTGTTAAAGTCAAATCGACCCCATGGAAAAAAAACACACAAAAAAATTTACAAAAACAAACTTACAATTCTCAAAGATGTATTCATCATCATTATTTCTGTTTTTGGACATTCAAATTTATGCCGATTGTATTTTGAATAAAAATGATGTAAATCTTATTTACTGCATTGAAAATGCCAAAAAGGACATATTTCTTGGCAGCCCGCAGATTATCAGAAAGAGGGCTACAATATCGCAGCTAAGGATCAGTCGGCTCTTATTCCAACTTTGTAGCACATTGATTACACTGGCACAGTTTTTAGTTGTGGTCAAAAGATCACAAGTTACTATCTAAGTAATTGATTTGTGAATTTTTATTAACTGCTTTTTTGTAGCCCCCTGATACTTCTCCAATATAGTACTCATATTTCTGGTTACCAGTCAACTAGGCCCGGTTAACTCGGCCCAAATATATAGTAATACAAGTATATTGCAGAACATATATGAAACTTTCGTAAAACTTCATATCTTGTAACTTATTTGTTGATTATTTATTTATTTTTATGCCCCCGCATCTATAAGATCGGGGGCATATTGTTTTACCGGTGTCCGTCTGTCTGTCTGTTTGTCTGTCTGCAAAACTTAACCTGCCAACTAAACATTTTCCTATGACTTCAACCCTGATTAAGTTACAATGCTAATATTTGGTATGTAGATAGGTCTCAACAAGGCGCAACTTGGGAAGGTCATTTCATCAAGGTCAAGGTCAAAATTTAACCTTTTACCCGTTTCTAAAGAATTCCTGTTTCGGGGGCATAGTGTTTCACAAACACATCTTGTCTATTGTTGAAATTATATTGTAACATTTTTGGAATCTGGCTGTTTATTTCCCACAATTTTTCTTCCCATAAAGACCATAAATTATGAAATTTTATAAACTATGTTACCTTAAATTTTCGTCTGCGGCTTCTGTCAAATTGAACCAGTCTAAAATTTTGTCGTCTAGTAATTGGTTAAGTCTTGTTGAAGTAGTTAAAGTGAACACAACTTTAATGAGCAAGGATTTATGTGTTAGTGTTTCTCCTAAACCAATGAGCCAATTAGGTAAGAAGAAATTGATTTAAAAAAAAGTGAATGAATAAATGGTAAGATCAAGTACTAGATAGAAATCATAGATCAATGGAAATTACCATAAAACTTGAAAATACACAATTCTTATGCCCCTTTCTTACACCATGCAGGACTTTTAGGGACTTAGACCTATACTTAACAGAAAACAAAAAATGGTCACAGAAATTGATAAACCCTTTCCTGTTTTGTAAAATTTTGGACTGGTCCGAAATGAAAGAGGTTGCGGAGGATAATGAAAATTGGATGTAATTTGAAACAAAACCACCCTATGTGGTAGAAAATGTTGTGGGAAAAGGAGATATTTCTTCTCACAAGCATTTTTTTTCTTTTCAACAATAATTTCTCAAGTATAATATCTCAAGGACCTAAAAACCAGGGACTTAACAGGAAAGAATTAAAATAGCATTTGAATTGGAGAAAAAAAGTTTTATAGAGTATTGATAAGGCCTTGATCAATTTTATTTGTCACAGCTGATTTAACCCATTTCCACACAATCCTTCTTGATTTCATCCCACATGAAACAAAGCTTGGGAAAACTTCATAACCTGTGTGCAATTAACCCAGTCCCACACAATGACGCTTTTTGACCCCCCTCAAAAAAAAAAAAAAAAAAACGATTGGGAAAACATAGTGTAAATTGAAGAAATTGCTTGCAACAAGCAATTTCTTTATCTAACAAAATGTTTTCTATCAAGAATGATGAAAAAGTCTAAAATTTCATAAACTTTAAACTGTCATCTGCAACTCCTTTCTATTTGGACCAGTCTAAAAAAAAATTCATTTGGGAATGGGCTAAATATAGAAAAGTTAGGAAATTGAGAGTTATAGACATGATTATAGATGTTTGCTGTAAAGATGAAGGTTTCATTAAAGACAAAGTCAGTATTGTCATGCTAACAAAATTAATCAGGGATCGGACTGGGGAATGTTGGTGTTAGTCCATATTGAAAAGAGGGTAAACCCATTACCAGACAACAAAATTTTAGAATGGGAGTAAAAATTCTATGAGTTGCAGACAACAATTTTTACTTGATGAAATTTTAAAATCTTTTGGGGTAGAAAATGTAATGGGAAATGAAGAAATTGCAATCTTGAGGGGTTTCAAAAGCGGGATTGTGTGGGAATAGGTTTAAGGGAAAAAGGTCTTGGGTAGCCTGAAATTTTAATTTCTCGATGAAACATTTCTTGATACTCATTTAAGTCGAGTTCTATAACCTTCTAGAACCTTCTAGAACCATCACTAATTGTTAAGACAATTTAAATTTAATAAGTGCCCTCAGTAAAGGGCTTATGACAGTTATATTAACCCTTGTCTCGCTGTAAGAATTACCTTACTGAATTGCTGTAAAATCAAAGGGCTGAAAGCATTGATAGAACATGTTGTTCAAAAGTCAATATTTCTTTTAGAAATCAATTTCATTAACAACTCTGACAGGAAAAGTACAAGCAGGAGGTGTAGACCACAATCAGACTGCACTTACATGCAGGCTCATCTTGGTCTATATCTCCTGTCAAACCCGGAATATTCTGGGTTCAGCATGACAAGGGTTAAACTTCCTAATTCAGAGTTGAAACCCTCCCCTGTCTAGAATTTGTTTGATTTAATCTCTTGTTATATCTGATTATTATTTTTCAGCATTTGAAAAAGTGTCATGGCAACCAGTGAATCCGATGAGGTGGAGGCCCTGTTGTCGATGGCAACAGAGGTTGTTCCTGGACCCTCAGCCACCTTGCAGCTGGCCGGACTGGCCAATATGGAGGGAAACATTGTAACAGAGGTCAGCATGTCAGAGCTGAAGCCAATTGTCATGACAATGGCAAACATGGCAAATATGGTAAACATGACAAATATGGTGGAGGATCAGAATATTGTACCAGCAGCTAATGTTCCCGAGCCTGAGAATGATATTCAAATATCTGACCAGTCAGAGACTGTGTTAGCTAGCCATCTGTTGAGTTCGCTTCCTGCAAGGCATCGCTTGCATCCACAAGTTAGACAACAGTCTACTGAGGTCTACAGAGATAGGTATGTATGCTCTGAAACAACTGATTGTCTGTCAAAAATCATTTGACTAGTCATATATTAGAATGGAAGTGAACTTTTAACTATGACATTAGTCAACATTTATTTGAAGTGTTTTTGTTGGTTTGGAAACTTAAGCATTGTAACAAGAGCTTATTCAATTTGTAGTTAAAACGTTTAGCTCACCAACCTACCAATTTACTCTCTTTACATGAAAAAAATATGTTTCAAACCCCCAAGAAAGAAATTGAGAACAGTTGTGTATACTTGCACAAAGTAGACCCATAAAACAACAGTCTCAAATTGGTATATCTTAATGGACATTTTTTTTTAATGATATGTGCCTCAATTAAATCAAATAATCAGAAAGAAGAGAATAATTGTTAAAAGTAAAGGTAAAAATCTAACCCTTTACCTGTAAAATTCCTTTAAAGAACTCATGATACTAGTTCACCTTAGCCTATTTTAAGGTGCAATGATGACATTTGGCATGATAGTAGCATTAATTATCATTCATCTGCAGATACCAGGGTCATCTAAAACAACTCAGGTCATCTATCAAAGCCAAAATTTTGACAAATTATCCTTTTAGGGGTGTTAATGTTACACTAACTGACGTAGAATATTTTTCCCTATCAAGCAAGCCACAGCTGAGCACCAGGTTTATTCTTGCCATACTCTAGTTTTTCTTTTGTCAAAAGTTACGCATTTATGTTTTCAGTATGACTGGTGTCACATATGAGATACAGAGAGGTGCAACTAGGCGAGGTGGAGACAAACTGATAGACAGTCTGGGCTTTACTTATAACCTGAAGGTTGGTGAAGTTTTTCACACAATTTTAGAGGATAGAATTTAAAACTTAAAAAATTTAAAGAAGTAGTACATGACAATTCAAAGCTCATTGAAATTGAAATATATTTGCCATAGAGAGCTGTTGAAAAAGGACATTTTGCTTCCTGCAAGGAATTTCTTTTTCTTACTAAGTTTTTTACAAGTCTTTGTTATTAACTGCATCAAAATGTGGTATGTTATTAAGATATATTTAGAAAAGCTTTGGGGAACAGGGAGTATATTGAACAATTACTCTGAAATATTCTATGAGATATTCTCTTTTTAAGGGCTTCTAGAACAAGTGAATGAGTCATGTGGGTGTACTGCATTAAAAGGCAGACCTGAGACTGAATGAAAGTTTTCATGAAGTATTAATAAGTGTTTGTTTACAGTTATTCAATAATTGTAAATTATGTAACAGCATGTTTAAAGACAACAACAAAAATACAAAACAGAAACAAAAGCCATATTGTTTAATATACTGCAATTAACCCATTCCCTCACAATGATGCTGTTTGACACCCCTCAGAAAAAACAATTGGGAAAACATTGTGTAAAATGAATAAGCTGCTTGCAACAAGCAATTCATATTGCACAATGTTTTCTTCCCTGAAGGCTGAAAAATCGAAAATTTCATAAACTTTTAATTGTTTTCTGCAGCTTCTTTCAATTTGGACTACTCTAAAATTAGATATAGACTTTAATAATGCTTTTTCCATGAATAAGTGAAATTTTGGTTGATTCTTAGCTCCCTTTAAGAGAGAAAGATGAAATGTTAAACCAACAATTGAGCATTTGTGTGACTTTTCAATTCATTTCACATGTGCATTAAGTGAACTGAATAGCCAATCGGAAATATTTGTTGATCATTAGTTATTATCTATCCGTTAAGCACAAAGTGATGACTCAGATCAGACTCTGCGTATACACAGACTGATCCGAATCTTTAGTTGGCACACATGAATTGTGTAATAGTTGGAAATGTCAGTTGCAGGATCATTCCACAGATCACCACTGTCAATTGAAAAAATTAATTGACCAATCAAATTGTTTGTTCATACCAAAGTGAAATTTCAACTCAAATGTTTATTATTGAATTTTTGTTGGTTTGGCGACTAAACATAATTTCAGTTTATTCAAGCTGTAATTACGGTTAGGCCGCCCACCAACCATTATAAACCTACATGCTAAAACACATAAATTTTGCAAAGTAACGCTGTTTAGCCCATTCCCACACAATGACACCTTTGGATGCCCCTCAAGAAAAATGCTTTGAAAAAAATTGAGGAAAAAGAAGAAATTGCTTGTTACAAGCAATTTCTTCATTATCTACAATTTTTTCTACCCCAAAACACAGAGATTTTTATAATTTCTCTCAACTAAAATTTTTTCAGTCAACTTCTTTCAATTTGGATCAGTCCTAAATTTTGCCATCTGGGAATGGGTATCTCAGTCGAATTTTCTGTCTGAGTTCAGTGGGAAAGGCAAGCAATCCATCCATTCTCTCATATCATAGGTCGGTAAAAGTAAGAACAAGAACATCTCATACTGGTGGTGTGCTGTCAGAAATCAACAGTTAAGATGTCCAGCATCTGTAACACAGAAGGGCAACACATTTGTGAGAGGGAAAAATAAACATGAACATTTAGTCGGGCAATGCACACCCAAAAATGCTGTCAAAAACCCTGTGAAGAATCCAGTGTTAAAAATGGGAAGGCCAGCAGGGTATGTAGAATGAAAGGGACAATGCTTGTAATGCATAGAAAGAAATTAGACTCGACCAAATAGAAAGAAGGTTTAGTCTTACATAAGTAGTAAATTAGTGTTGACTGAAAAGAATGTAACTTGTATTTTAAGAAAAACTTGTTGAAAATTGATGTGCTTGCTCAAAGCCATTTCTCCTCTTCTCAAATGTGTAAGTCTACATTGACTTTCTTTGTGGTAATGAAAAGGGAATGGTTTGGAAAGGGATCTTTTTTGTTAATATGCACCATTGCCTGTCTGATAACACAATTACAGTGCAGTGTTGCATGTTATGCTACACAACAACAGGATTCACAGTGTTGTGGGAAAGCAATTATACAATATAACCATTCCTGCTACTTGGGGGAAAAAAAAAAAATTATTATGTACTCTGAAGAAGGCGTATGCCGAAACGTTGGTACTTGAAAAAGAAAGAATAATAATACTAATTATACGTGTTGTTGTAGTTATTTTGAGAATTAATTGCTACATGGGAAAAAATCTGTATTTAGAAAAATTTACCCAAATTCTAGACAAAATTTTAGACTGGTCCAAATTAAAAGATGTTGCAGAATACAATGCAAAATGAGTTTTAATTTGAGAGTAGGCCATATAGGATTGAAAACACTTAGAAAAGGAGAAATTGCTTGTTACAGGCATTTTCTCCTTTTCCCTAAATGTCTTTCCTAGTTATAAACTTAATGGGGTGTTAGAATGAGTTACTGTGTGTTAATTGGTTAAAAGCAGCATATCCTTTTTGAAATGAAATTAACTACTTTCCTCTCTTTTCAATACAGATCTATAAAAATGAAGCCATTTTCTGAAGCATCAAAGAATAGCAAGGACTTCAAAATTATCAGAAATGGATCGAAAGCTGGAATGGATCTTCTGAAGGATTCCCTTGGTTATACATACACTCTGAAAAAGGTAATGGAGTTTTATTACATTTAGAAGTTTGCTTCGAGGTTTAGAAAATGGGAAGGCTGCTGCCATAGGGCATCTGTTATCATACAGGACTCTAATTATTTGGTCTTGCGATCCCCGGCTGTGGTGAATATCTTTTCACATTTGTCTCCCACAAAAGGGTGGATATTTATCAACCTAAATGGGATGAGTAGCTTGAGTCTCTGAAAGGATGTTGTGGTAGAACTGTTGTGAATAATGCCAGGAATTCATGTTTAAGTGCTCCAGCCACTGCGATATGAATGAAATACTGTTAAAAGTGGCATTAAACCCTATTCAACCAATCATATAGCATATTGGAAATGAAAGTTGAAACCTAAATATCAGTGAGCTTCAAAGATGATACTAACCCATTACCAGATGAAAAATGTTAGACTGGTCCAAATTCATAGAAGTTGCAAACAACAATTCAAAGTTAATTGGATTTTAATTTTTTTTTGTCTTTTAGGGTTGAAAACATTGTGTTTAATTGTATCAAGCAATTCTTCATTTTCCATTATGTTTTCGAAAAAAAAAATCTTGTTTGGCGTTAAAGAAGTCCTTGTATTAGTCCTTGTATGGGAATGGTTTAAATTATGACTCATGATTGGAAAGGTCATCATCTGATAATTCCTAAATTGAAAAAATTCTTTTTGTGATAGAGTACACAGTTTTATACTTAACCCTTGTCATGCTGTATAAATCACTTTTCTGTTTTACTAAAAAAACAAAGGGCTGAAAGCACTGATAGAGATTTTTGTTCAAAATTCAATATTTCTTTTAGAAATCAATTTCATAAACAAGACTGGCATGAAGTATGCAAGCAGGAGGTGTAGACTAAGATCAGACTGCACTCATGCGCAGGCTGATCTTGGACTACACCTCCCGCTAAAAACAGAATATTCCGGGCTCAGCATGACAAGGGTTAAACTTGTATAAAGACTTGCTATTTTTTTCAAACTGTTGTGTTTAAACAGGGTAGAATAACTAAAATGCAAATACAAATCAGGCCTAAATTAAGATATTCTTTCTAGTAAGCCACACAGTTTTGATATTCACCAAACAGTGTATTCCAATGTTTTGTCTTTAAATTTGATAGATAGGAACTCTAATTGCAGAGAAATCTTCAAGACCCTTTGCAAGACAACAACATTTTAGACAGGTTTAAATAGAAGGATGTTGCAGACATTTTAAAATGCTATTGAATTGAAAAAAAAAGTATTAATAGAAAATATTGTGATTAAAACATAAATTGCTTGTTTCTAGCATTTTCTCCTTTTCAGACAATGTTTACGAAAGCTATATTTCTTTTATCTGTCAAATTGTTGGATTGTGTGGTACACTAGAACATACATGAATTACACAGCAGCTTGATGACCTCATCAGTATTATAAGTCTTGCGAAATTTACATTAAGTTGCCATAAATTAAGGTAAGCTAAATCCATCAAACAATGAGTTTATCATGTTGTTAGTTTTCAGTGAAATTATCCAGTGATAATCAACTGAGAAATGTTGATAATCTAGCGGAGAGCATTAAAAAAAAAGCAAACGGTTAACCTCTGCCAACAGATTCGTAATAATAAGAAAAAGAACAATTCATATTTGTGGTGTTCCATTATTTCAAATGTACAGGACAAGTGTTTATGTTTAGTAGAAAACTGAATTTTCCAAAGTTGTACTTCTTTTGCAAATCATATTCCTGTAATTTGTGATATGGGGTTATTTTGACAGGTAAATAAAATAAGTTGATGAATACCAACCCTAGTCCAGATGTTCTGCAGTGATTAGAATAGGGTGCTTTGGTGTTAACTTCCTAAAGGATTTAAGGCTTGTTCAAATAAAATTGAAAGAAGATGCAGACAATGTTTCAAAGTGTGCTGAAATTGGAAAATAAGTATCAAATAAGGTTGAAAACAAATCGTGAGAAAATTAGAATATACTTGTTACAAGCAATTTCTCTCTTTCCTACAATGTTCTCTATAGCTGTATTTTTTCAGGGTGTTAAAAGGCTGAATTGTTTGGTAATTAATTTAAAGATCTCTGTTACTATTCCACTTTTAGGCTTCACAAGATGGTTTCTCCGCACAGTGGCGCTGTTCTGTCAGAAATGTATATGTCCGATGTCCTGCTTCTGCTCTACAACGTGGTGACATTGTAGTCCCTGGTCAACTGAATCATGTCCATATGCCAGGCCGGAATCGACCGGCGTAAGTCTGTCCCGGAGACAAAAACTGTCATGTTGAATTTTCAAAATTCTTTCACTTATTTACACTAGTCCAACCCAATCACTTGCATAAGAATCCTAATCGGTTATCTTAAGTCTAAAATTTGTTTCCTGTTATCAAAGAAATTTTCATGCACTTACTCTACAACAGTTTTCGCTCAATTTGTTTGAATTGATGAATTAGTGATTTCCATAGGCTAAATCAAACAAAAGACCAAGGCAGGACATCCATTATATGTTTCTGACAGAAAACACCATTCGTTTCAGCAGCATTTTACTCTTTCAATGACAATCAAGAGTAGATCTATCATCATACAGATGGCAAATTCAATGTAACGAAACACAATTTGGCACTTTTGTTTTGTAGGTAATGGGGGGTGGTTTGAAGACGTACTGGTGTTGTTCTGTAAGAAACCGACATTTACGATGTCCTGCCTCTGTCATACAATATGGAGAAAATCACTTTACTGGGGGGAAGTATGGTCACAAACATTTACCCCATCAGAATATTCCAGCGTAAGTATTTGCTAATTTTATTTCAAAACTCCAGATAGGGGGAGTGGATTCTTTTTCAAGGTATAAATTTAGGATGAATGCAATACTGTTCTAAAATAGCTATAGCCGAATATGTCTAAAACCTAAATTTAACATTTCCCTGTAACTTCAATACTATTTAATGCATAATACTCATATTTGTTATTTCCCATTGACATGTTTCTATTGATAGTCAAATCATCAAGGCCAAGGTCAAATTGTTCACCAGTATACAAAAAATTAACTGGTAAACATTTTTCCTGTAACATCAACATAACACTCATATTTGTTATCGAGGTTTCTCCCATTGAAAGTCATGTTATCAAGATCAAGGTCAAATTTTTAACAAATTCCCACACAATCCGTCCTTTTTATGTCCCTCAAGAAAAAGCTTTGGACATAGTTCCAAGCAATTTCCTCAATGTTTTCTTCTTTAACCCATTCCCACTCAATGACGCTTTTAAACGCCCCAAAATATGAAATCTTTGGAAAACATGGTGGAGAATGAAGAAATTGCTTGTTACAAGCAATTTCTTCATTATCCACAATGTTTTCTACCCTAAAAGACAAAGATTTTGAAGTTTTCATCAACCTAAATTTGTCATCTGCATCTTCTTTGAATTTAGACTGATCCAAAATTTTATCATGTGGGAATTGGTTAATAAAAAAATTTAGAATTTCATCAATCTAAAATTGTCGTCTGCATTTTCTTTCAATTTGGACTAATCCTAAATTTTGTTATTTTGGAATGGGTTAACCAGTATACCAAAAATTAACCTGTAAATAATTCTCCCCGTAACATGAAAATTATTCTAGTAATAGTGAAGGTAGCATTCATCTATTTCCATCTATTGAGAATCTAATTTTTTCAGGGGACCCTATGATGTTATACCTAGTCTCAAGGATTTCAAAAATCATCAAGGACAAGTATCTGATGAAAGTGATTTAGAAGACGGAGAAGATGATTTTAAAGATCGCAGCTATACTCGTAAAAAAGCATCCAATGGCTCCGTCTACATTCATTCGGGGAAAGTTGTCACTACGACTAGCTCTAGAGTTAGGTTATCGTTGAGCAGGGAAAAGAAAAGGGTAAGGATCATGTGACAGATCGCGGCTGTCAATAAAAAAACAGACTAACCAATCAAATTATCCATTTAGACCAGAAGAGAGTTGTGTGCTCCGAGATTCTTGTGATGTCCCTTACAAAATATTTTGCAAACTGGCATTTTTGATATCTCAGTCAGACTGCCTTGTTTAAGATCGGTTGGCATTGCCAGTGATCTTTTAGTGGAAGAAATGTAGCTCTAAATGATAAAAATATGATAGGTAAATCAAATCATTCAGACAATATCTAAATAATTTAATTCTCAGTTTCGTCTATCAAAATCTGGTGTTCTGATTGGTCAGAAAAAAAAATTTCATAACCTCATGAACAAAATTTTGAGCACGCAGCGATTTTGTATGATTCTGCACAAAATAGTCCCATACAAATAGGTATCAAAAACTTTTGTTTTTTTGCTAGATGCTATTAAATTATAAGAAATGAAGAGAATATATTTTGTTTTCATGGAGGTATGAACCGAAAAACCTAATCACACTGTATGAATACGCTTGTAGCAATAAGTATGGTAATAATATCTGTAAAGACTCTATATAATTAAGAGATGAAGAGAATATTTTTTGTTTTCATGGAGGTATGAACCGAAAAACCTAATCACACGCTGTATGAATCTGCTTCGCTTTGATTTAAATTCTCTTTTAGATGCTTATTTATAATTTGTTAAACCTATTTTTATGCCACAACTTAGGAAGATCAGAGGAATATTGTTTTCCTGTTGTCTGTCTGTCTGTCTCTGAATTTAGTCAGATAACTAAACCCTTGTCACACTGAGCCCAGAATATTCCGGTTTGGAAAGGGGTATAGACAAGTATCAGCCTGCACATAAGTGCAGTCTGATCTTGGTCTAAACCACCCGCATGTACTTTTCCTGCCAAAGAAGATATGGAATTGTTTTAAAAAAAATATTGATTATTGAACAAGTGCTTTCAGTGATCTAAGTCCTTTGATTTTGATGTGATAAGGGAGTTTATACAGCATGACAAGGATTAAGTAAGCATTTGAGGTTTTGGGGATTATTTGTGATTCACAAAACACATCTTGTTGTTGATCAAACTACAGACTATGAATATAATGTATTCATAGAGTAATTTATATGGAATCCTGCAAGCTATAGCTTGGTTTTCTCTGTTATTCCACAGAGGGACCACCCCACATTTTTAGGGCCAAGATGTACAATTAATTTGACAAAATGTGATGACCCAGAATGTAACTGTCGGCAAGTTCACTGTCCATTCTGTGATAAACACCACTTTAAACCAACAAAAGCTGGAAGGGTACAGGACCATCTGGAGCTGACACATTTTGCACACGGCGTACAGTATGATGGTAATAATCTTTATGTTAACCCTTTCCTGTTTTTCAAAACTTTAGACTGGTCCAATTTGAAAGAAGTTGCAGACGACAACTAAAAATGAGTACAATTTCTTCTTTTCCCACGATGTTTTTGCAAGTACAAAATCATAGGGATGTAAAAACCAGGGATTGAACAGGAAAGTGTTAAAACATGATGTTTTGGACCTTAATTCATACCTGCACAATTCTGATTTTTTATGGCCCTCATAAAGGAAATTTTTGAAAATATTTTGGAAAAAGAAGAAATTGTTTGTATTGTGTTGAAAGCAATTTCTGCCTTTCCCACTCTGCTTTCTAGTAACAATAATTTTATCACAACAGTCTCAATTTTCTGTCTGTGTTAGAATGTGGAACTTAGGGTATGGGTTAAATAACACAAAAATACAAGCAGGAAATATACTTATAAACATACATAAAATTGAATAGACTTATTATCATTGTAGTAAAATTTGCTTAGGTTTCACCCTTGTATGTATGACCTGTCAAGTATTCATGAATTAAGCCTTTCCTGTTCAATCCCTGGTTCCTGTGATTTCATATTTTTTGTAACAAGCAATTTCTTCTTTTCCCACAATATTTTCTAACCTGTAGGTTGGTTACTTTTCAAATTGCATCCAATTTTTATTGTCGTCTACAACTTCTTTCACATTGGACCAGTCTAAAATTTTTAGAAACTGTAAAAGATGAACTCCTTACCATGCAGTCAACATTATTTCTTAAATTGAAAAAAAAGTCATGACAATAAGGGTCATTTCTTTCAGACCAACTGGTGAATTATAAGTATTTTCTCTTGAAGAATAACCAACTAGTAGCTCAGATTAACCCTTGTCATGCGGTACCCGGAATATTCCGGTTTTGTCAGGAGGTGTAGACCAAGATCAGACTGCACTTATGTGCAGGCTGATCTTAGTCTACACCTCCTGCTTTCACTTTTCATGCCAGAGTTGCTTATGAAGTTGATTTCTAAAAAAATATTGATTTTTGAACAACAAGTTCTATCAGTGCTTTCAGCCCTTTGATTTGACAGTAATACAGTATGGTAATTTATACAGCATGACAAGGGTTAAATTTTGTTTGTGTGAGAAATGACTGAAAGCCATTGTTAGGTAAACTGTCTACCACAATATAATAAAAATAGTTATACTATTTTAAGTGGTGTGAAATGCTTACCATCAATCTATGAAATATTCAATTCAGTATACTTTATTTGCTTTCAGACTCCCAACTGGAGTGTATAATCACATTTAACCTTTTCATGTTCAAACCCTGGTTTTTACTTCCTCATGAATTTATGAATGAGAAAATATTGTAGAAAAAGAAGAAATTGCTTGTTACAAGCATGCTTGTTAAAAGCAATTTCTTCTTTTCTAAAATATTTTCTATCCTACTGAATAGTTATTTTTCAAATTAATTCCACTTTAAATTTTTGACTGCAAAACCTCTGAATTTGGACAGGTCTGAAATTTTGCAAAACAGGAAAGGGTTAAGAAATAAAGAGAATATTTTTTGTTTTCATTGAGTAATGAAAAAAAAGAACTAATCACACTATGAATACCTGAAGCAGATTCATACGTAAGTGTGATTGGGTTTTTCATTTCATACCTGCAAGACAGTCAAATAAATTCCAACCAAGGTTTTGATAAATATTTTAGAATTTAATTGTACCATTGGTAATTACATATTTAAAAACAAGGTAAGGTGATGTACAATCTTTCTGATTTCAGATTTAATGATAGTTAAGTGTTTTCAAGATTGTGACCTTGAGAAGACATTCGGCCATTACCACTGTGTGTTCTGTTTTAGACAAATGTTAAAGCGTACAGCATATGCCAGACACATGTTACGACATATGACAAAAATGGTGAGATGGATTTTGAAATAAATAAATTGCTCATAGTCTGCATGCTTTGAGAAATTATATAATGAAAATTAACAAATAAGTGTAATGATGTATTCATATATATTTGTATAGAATCACAATTCTGTTAAAACTTCAATAATATCTTATACATCATGAATTTGTATGTTGCATATTCTTGTTAAACATAACAATCTCCCTTTTTTGCAAGCCGCAGTTACAGTGCAGGTGTAGCTTGTAGGACTCCTAGTCATAGGGTCCCGAGTTTGATACCTGGCCCCTGTGAATATCC
Organism: Fragum fragum; assembly: GCA_946902895.1. Lineage (NCBI taxonomy): Eukaryota > Metazoa > Mollusca > Bivalvia > Cardiida > Cardiidae > Fragum > Fragum fragum. The sequence continues at coordinate 16,049,389 of OX336377.1, forward strand.
TTTCCAACATTTGTCTCCCACCAATAGTTTGGAAAGACATAAACCTATGGGGGATGTGCATCTGGAGCCTTGGAAAGGATGTAATGATAGTACTGGAAATGCCAGGAGCCCATTGGGTGCTCCAGCCACCCAGATAGGACTGAAATACTGTTAAAAGTGGTTTTTAAACCCATTTAATCTAAACCCTTTTTTTGCAACTCTTCAGAAAAAAACTTTGGTTTGTTTCAATGGGTTTTTACGCTGCTTTCAACAATCTTTCAGTTATATCGCGGCGGCTGGAGCACACCAGCACTACCATTACATCCTTTCCTAGCCTCCAGCTGCTATCCCACATAGGTCTATGATTATTGATCCATTGGTGAGAGACAATTAGTCGGAAAGGATGAGTGCTGCCGTCGGGAAACGAACCCGGGACCTCTAGATTGACAGTTCGACGCCCTACCAACTGCGTTATGAAGGCGGCGAAAAAAGCTTTGGAAAACTTCAAGGAAAAAGAATGGATTGCTTATTACAAGCAGTTAAATCATTATCTACCATGTTTTCTTTCTCCAATAAAAATATTTTCATAATTTCATCAAATATTAAGTTACCCAACATCGACATTTATGCTGGTCCAAATTGAAAGACAATAATTCCAAGCTGATGGATTTTTGAAAAAAAAAGATCATTGTCTTTCGTGGCAGAAAACATAGTGGATGATTAAAAACTTGCTTGTAACATTAAGAAATTGCTTGTTACAAGCAATTTCATAATTGTCTACTATGTTTTCCAATTTGTTTTTTGTTTTTTGAGGTGCATAAAAAAAGGGATTGCATAGGAATGGGTTTAATTTGTTAGTACTTCTATCTGAACTTGTCTGGGAATTGAAATCAAATTTCACAATTGTTGATTGATTTAAAAATAACATATTTAAATCTGCATAATTGTTTTTCATCTTGAGTAGATGTACCAATTGAAATGTTTCTTTTGTCAGGGGTAAAGCTACAGTTGAGGGTCAAATGATTTAAGCTTGACACAAGTTTCAAAGGGAACACTTTTTTTTGTCTGTTGCAGGGTATTCCTGATAGACTACTAGTCCTTCCTGATTCCAAATTTCCTGACATCATCAATGCCTATGGTAAAATATATTATACTTGAGATCCATATGTTTTCAGGGGACCTTAGCACAACATGTTCATGCTGTGTCCATTGTCTGTTGTGAGGCATTGACGTGTGCTGACATGTGTTGTGTGTCAACTTCTTGTTTGCACTACTGAGGCAACAATTTTTTTGCTTAAATTTCTTCAAACTTTGTCAGAATGCTTATCTTCATATCTCGAGGAAGTTCAAATTTTGGTCACATAGGGTTGAAATCAGGTCACTAGGTGAAATCTTAAAATAACCTTGTATGTTCTCTGAAGGTCACCTATTTGGCTCAAATGACTTGATATTTTGTCAGAATGTTTGTCTCCAAAATTTGGGCAATTTGGATATAAAAACTAGGTTGCTTGGTCAAATCTTTTAAGTCCACATTTTTGGCTCAAATATCTGGCTATTTGGCAAGAATGTTTGTCTCTATTAAAACTCAGTCTAATTCGATATTGAATCACATGGGTTGAAAACTAGATCACTAAGGCCTAATCTAAAGAAATCTCCCTTGCAATGTACATGCTACTTTGCCTGCCCAAATACTTTGAAACTTTTGGGCCAAATTGATCTCTTGGGATATTATAAATTCTGTAGTCATCAACTTAGATGAGGGCATTAGGGTCAATGGCCCTCTTGTTTTCAACTGCAAAGAATTTTTATAATTTGATTTAAAGATTATCATTCACAACAAAAGAAAAAGTTCTGAATTTAAAAAAGATAATTCTTTCTGTTGAGCTATAAAGTGTTCTCAACTTCAATCAAAGTTATTTTTCTATAGATTATAACTTGTTATGCCCCTGCATCTCTAAGATCATATTTCTACGATTGAGAAGAGCATCTCACACCCTCATGGGCCTCGTTGTTTTCAGGATATGAGATACCAATCTGTAAAAACACATCATGTGGCCCTCCAAGTCAGGAGAAACATTATCACTGTCCAAACTGCTCACAGATGTGCAGAGAACGAAGTTTAACCGTCAACCATTTGTGGAGATGTCTGCAGAAAAAGAGAGATGGTGTTGCAGACCCATCAGACGAAACTGAAGAAGATATTATGGGAGTTGTTGATGATGATCAGTTAATGGTAGGTGTGACCGCTGAGAACTACTTTAACCCTTTCTCAATTAATCCCTGGCTACATCTCTGATAATTGAAGAAACATTGTAGAAAAAGAAGAAATTGCTTGTTACAAGCAATTTCTTCTTTTTCCACAATATTTTCTACCCTAGTGGATGGTTATTTTTCAAAACTCACTTGAGATTTTCGTCTGCAAACTTTTGAATTTGAACAGGTCTAAAATTTACAAAACAGGAAAGGGTTAACCTATCCAGGCAACAAAATTTTAGAATGGTCCAAGTTTGAGTGGAGTTGCAGACAACTATTTTAAATTCATGGAGTCTGAATAATCTCTGATTGTTAGGGTAAAAAAAATATTTTGTGGACAACAACAAATTTACTTGTTTGGAAAAATAAGACTCCTCAAAGTTCAGGAGTGGCAGACAACAATTTTGAAATTATGAAATTTAGAATTTTTTTCGTTAGTTAATAAAGCATTATGGACACTGAAAAAATTGTTTGTTACAAGCAATTTCTTCATTGTCTACAATGTTTTCCAAAGTATCCTTTTTTTGGGGGGAGGGTTTGTATAGCAGAGCCTGGTTGAATTAACTCAGTTGATAAAAGACTGTTGTCTTAACCCTGAAAACAGGACAAAAATAATTACAACATGTCGCATTGTCTCTCGCCAATTGGCAAATGATAATTAGTTTGCCTAAGTGGGATGAATAGCTAGTGGCTCTCTTCAATTGGTGTGGTTATACTGGTTTGACATACGACAGGAGACCATAGTAAGTGCTCCAGTCACTGCAATATAACTGAAATACCTGTGAAAGTGGTGCTAAACCCCATACAATTAAGCAATGCTCTAGGGTCATGAAAAGGAGGAGTTGTAAGGAAATGGGTTTAAAGTAAGTCTTGTCAAACATGCTTGATCGGGTATCTGCAGGGTTGTGGAATTAAGACACTTTTTCATATTTTACATAAAAATTCAAGTGATTTTTGTGTTGCTATTTTGACTCAAATGTAATGACTTTATACATACATTGATCATATGCTAAAGTTTTGCAAGACGCAATTTTGAAGTCTCAACTCCCCCTGACAGAAGAATTGTCTCCCCTTGAACTTAGATACTTTTCCAATGATAAAGCTCTTTCAAGTAGTTTTGTGTGGCAATCTCGTCTTACAGTTTTTCATTCAAAATTAATGAAATTTAAAAATTGATCACATAAGTTTTAAAAGACACTTTATAGAAGTCTCAACTCCCCTTGTCAGAAGAATTATTCCCCTGGAAATTAGACACTTTTACCAGCAGGGGTATTAAGTCACCTCCTGTGACAAGTTGTAGTTCATCTATACAAAGTTTTCTATAACCATTTTCAGGCTGCCAAAAGGCATGATTGTGCTGGAATGGGTTAACCCTAGGTTTCAGCTCATTCTCACAATTATTACACTAGGATCACCCATGTAATTCAAGATATAATAAATTGGTTTATTTCACTTTTGCATTGTAGGTAACATATATTGTCATACTTTTCAGCTGCATTTTTCTCATGTGAAGGCTTTTAAGGACATTCCAGTAGAAAAATGTGTCAGTATAGACTGTTGTCACCAGAAATACCACTGTAAATTGTGTCCAAAAAACGTGTTCCTGCCAACATACAGACAACATCTGATAGCACATTATGTCTCACACTGGAAACAGAGAGTACTGTATAAAAGTGAGTATCTGTTATTTGACTATCATGTTCTTTTTGATGTCCCTCCACCAAGAAATCAGAGGCATGTTGTGCAAACTTAATTTAAAAACTTTTGGTTATTCTTAAATCTTTTCCAATAAATTATTTAGATTTCCTGGAGGAATATCACTTGATAATTTTACTTAGAAAATTATTAAATGATAACTCACTGTTTGGTAGAGTTAGCCCTCTTCTCGTCCATTGTGCAGGGCTTAATATACCAAATCAGTTAGCTTTTCAGTACGACCAGAGTAATGATATCATGAATATAGCTTTTGTAAATTGGCCGTAAACTGACCAAAAGATTATCGTGTCTACATTTTGCTGCTACTCTAATGAATCCTTATCTTTCAATTAACGGATTGTGGATGTCAAACAGAGAATCAATAAACCAATCAAATTGTTCATTTAGACTGGAAGTGTATTTTGGACATTGGTTGACATTTATGTGAAGGGTTTTGGTTTGATTCGCAACTTAAAGTTAACTAAAGATTATTCAAGCTTTAGTTAAGATGTTTAGGTCTCCAATCTACCATTTCACTTTTTTGTTACTGGACATAGAGTTTGCCCAATAAAGCTGTTTAATACTGAAATGAAACATTCTGTCAGTGAATGGGGCCAGTAATCCGTCAATACACACTGTGTCAATGGTAGCTTAGGCATACTATTAACTCTCACACAGAGAGGAGCAATGCAAGGTAACCTTCCATTGCTTGGTAGGGTTTTGAACCTATGACCCTATGAACCCTATGTTAGTCTGCAATTTTGACATGGCTTACTGACTTGAATTGGGCAAACAGATCATGAAGACTAAGATAAGACTGCACATACCTCCTGCCAAAACAGGAACAAGGATAAACAGTAATATAACCCGTGAAAATTTTAGAAAAACAAAACAGAATCTGATAAAATTTCCTGCTTCAATAAAAGCTGAAATCAAGAGAATTAATTGTGACTTTAACCAATAGCCTCATTGAGACATAATGTTTTAGCTTGGCTGTTTTGAAACAAATAGTCAAGTTGTTTTTCTGTGAATTACTCTTCAGTTGTTTCAAAATTAGGAATTTGATGTAAATCGGTTTAAATGATGGCTGTCTTTAATCCATGATGTTTGATATTTTCATGATCTACCTCTATGATTTTATCATTTCAGACTTAAGCATTCTGAAATGTTTTAACCCTTGCGATGGAATAGATCGAAGTATGTGTAAGACACGCTACCATTACCATTGTCCTATCTGCGCCAAAATTATCCTTACAAAAGGAACTTTTGAGGAACATCTCAAATCTTGTCACATGTTTAGATTCGGAGAAAACTTGATCCAGAAGTAAGTAGTTTTATGATCATTTGCTACCAAAACCATTGTTCTGTCTGAGCCAAAACTATGCTTACAAAAGGAACATTTGAGGAACATCCCAAGTTTTGTCACATGTTTAGATTTGGAGAAAACCTGATCCAGAAGAAAGATTTCTGATCATTTTAGCTTGTATGTGACATTGAAGACCGACAATGAATAAGGTATAAAACATGCTAGAATGATGAAAGGTAAGGGAAAGCCAATATTTTTTTCATGTAATTATTCATACCTTTTTGAAGAACAAAAGAAAAAAACAGTGATGGAGTCTAAATAATTATGTCATTAAGATATTGTTTGAGGTTTTGTAAGTGAACATGTATGTTTGTCCTTCATTGGAAAGGTAATTCCTAATTAATTTCATACTACATGCACCTTTTTGATTCATTGATATTACAAACTACAGTTAATGAATCATGGCTATCAATCAAAAATCAATCAACCAAGAAATTTATTTATTTAAACCAGATGTTAACTCTGATCTCTGACAAAAGTGTTAAGCATATTTGTTTGGTAATATATACATTGTAACCACAGGTTATTCAATCTGCAGTTGTGATGTTTAGGACACCAACAAACCATTTTATGTTTTATGCCCCCAAAGGGGGAGCATATAGCTGCTGCTTCGTCTGTCTGTCCATCCTTCTGTTTTCTGTCCATCCGTCCCAATGTCTCCACAACCATTGGGGCCCAATTGGATAAACTTCCACATTTGAATTCCTTTATGATATTGCGCCAAGGTATTTTTCCCAGATTTTGGATGGCACAAAGGTCAAGGTCACAGTTTAAGGTCATAGGTTAAAACTGACCTTGTCCACAGCATAGCTCCTTCAATTATGGATTGATTTCAAAATAACATGGCACAGTTGTTCTCTATAATAAATAGATGTACCATTCAGGGAAAACAAATTGGACATCTCTAAGGTCAAGGTCAAAGCTGATGGTCAATAGATCCTTAGATTATGGATGAATTTCAAAACAACTTTACACAATTATTCTTTAGCTTGAGTAAATGTGCAATTTGAAGAAAATCTTCTGAAGGTCAAGGTCACATCCCAAAGGCGAAAGTTAAAATTAAGCATGTCCTTTACTTATATGAGAATTTCAGTATAACTTTGCACACATATTCTCAGTCATGAGAAGATGTGCCATTTGGAAAAAAAAAATATATAGCCCCAAGATCACAGGTCGAGGTCAAATTCTGAAATTAGCCATGTCTGGAACAAAGCTTCTAAAATTCAAAATATCTTTACACAAATGTTCTCTATCATCAGTAGATGTGCAATTCGAAACAAATCTTCAGATAACTCCAAGGTTAGGGTCACAGCCTTGGGTAGAACATGAAAATTTAGCATTTCTAGAGCATAGATCCTTCAATGATGGATTGATTTCGAAATTACTTTTCACAACTGTTGTCTATCAGGAGCAGATGTGCCATTTGAAAAATTTATTCTTATAGAACCAAGGTCAAGGTCACAGCTCAAGGTAAAACATTTACATAAAGCATATCCAAAGCATAGCACCTTCAATTATACATGGATTTTCAATATAACTTGTCACAATTCTTCTCAATCATGAGTAGATGAGCAATTAAAAAAAGAAAAAAAAAAAAAAAAGAAATAGATATCTTACCAGGTCAAGGTCACAGCTTAAGGTCAAACATTTAAATCAAGCATGTCTGAAGCATAGCTCCTAAAATTATGGATTGATTTTAAAATAACTTTGCACAATTGTTCTCTATTGTGAGTAGAAGTGTCATTTGAAACAAATTTTCAGATAGCGCCTAGGTCAAGGTCACAGCTCAAGGATGTATGTTTAATTAAGCATCTCTGGAATATAACAAGGAAATACCTGCTTCAGCATCTGTCGGTCAGTCTTTCATACTTCAGGTGACAAGGCTATATTGGAGGATTTCATACTTTAGGTGACAGGGCTATATTTGAGGAGTATAATCCATCTCTGACGGCTCTTGTTATTATATGTTACAAACCATAAACTTTGAAAATAGCACTGTTTAATATATAAATTGAATTTCCTGTTAGAGGTCAGTGGCCAGCAATCCATCAATTGTATGCACCTACTGTAGTTTTGCACCAGCCTTTATATTGATACATTTTGTTCAATCAATCAACTTTACAGTATACGAGTGGCCCAGGAAGAGACAATTGAGAATGACATCATCATGACACAGGAGTCTGCACCTCTGAATGAAAATGTCGAATTCATGGAAGATCAGCTGACCTCTGAGGCTGCCATGAGACATGAAAGGCGAAGGTTGTCAAGGGAGATGTTTAAGAGTCGCAAACAAAAAGCAGCAAAGAAGGCCAAAAATAAAAAGCCAAAAAAGAAGAAATATGTTGAGCCATCCTCGTCCTCAGAGTACTATTCTGAGGAGGAGGAAGAAGATGCTGAGGAGGAAGAGAAAATTGTTGAAAATGATGTAAGCTTTATTCTCTGGTTCTAGTAATAAAAACCTAGGTTTGTACAGGAAAGGTTTAAAATCAATGATATTAATGCTGAAAGCTTACGCATTACTGGCTAAGTCACTAACATACTGTGTCTCTGTCCAAGGTTCTTAGGTTTGAACATAAACTTGACAACATTCCTTTCATCATTTGATTAACCCTTGTCATGCTGAACCTGGAATATTCCTGTTTCTGCAGGAGGTTTAGATAAAGATCAGCCTATACATATGTGCAGTCTGATCTTTGTCTACACCACCAACTGGAATTTTTTAAGCTGGAATATTAAGATGAATTTTATCCCATAATAAGTGCTTCCAGTGCTTTCAGCCCTGTGATTTTAATGCAATTTAGTAAAGGATTTAATTGAGCATAACAAGAGTAATAGTCATTGTGACTAGAATAATTTGTCCATGGCGATGGGTGATGATAAGTACTACACCTGGTGGTTTGGATTAAGTGTTGTGGTTGCACTGATGAGTAAAACAATAGGAAGCTATAGTTAGGTGCACCAGCCAAGACAACTTACTGCAATACTGTTGATAATGGTGTGAAACTCTGCGAGAGCATAAGCATGCACTACTATATTTGGAAACAATTGCCTGATTAATCCTTGCTGCATTTGCCATACTTAATCCATTCCCACACAATTATGCTTTTTTACGCCTCCCCCCCCCCCCCAGGGAAAAAAATTTGGAAAACATTGTGGAAAAAAAAGAAATTGCTTGTATCAAGCAATTTCTTCATTATCAAATATGTTTTCTATCTAACAAGACAAAAAAGTTATAAATTCCATCAACTTGGAATTGTCGTCTGCAGCTTCTTTCAATTTGGACCAGTCTTAAATTTTACTGTGTGGGAATGTCCAGTTATATGTAACAAAAGATAAAATGGTGAGTTTGGGACTAAAATGTCATAATACAGCTTGAATAAGCTGTAGTTAAGTCATTTAAGTTACCTAATTAACAAAAATGCTCCGTATAATGTAAGCAAATGTTAGTGTTCAATGTTCACTTCCTGTCTAGATGAGTTATTTGGTTGGTCAATTGATTCTTTGATTGACAGCCTTGATCTATTGATTGGTGACTGTTTGTCAATATAAATTTGCACATGCTATAATTAACCCCACATTTTTATGCACTGAAGATATGCCAAGTGTAAAATTGTTGTGACAAAGAACTAACTGCTTGTCATTAACATTATCTCCTTTTCACAACGTTTTCTCCCACATTTGGCAATTATTTTTAAATCAAGCATATTTGAAATACAATACAATACAATATGATACAATAGTTTATTGTAGTATATAGGCCTCCAGCCCTTCTACATCAATACAATTACCCTAACAAACTACAGGAGTGACATATAGAATCATAATGAAGCAAATTGACAAATTAATAATGGGTATCTTTTAAGCAACCATAATTGAGCTATATCTAAATACCAAAAATAAAAAGGGTCAGAATCTCTATGAGTTGACTTTTTAAACTTATTCCCCACACTTTTGGTACACAAAAGTTGTTTTCAACATAATAAAATTTGTGCCATTCCCAAATTTTGCCTTCTTCAAATGGATTGAACACTGTAACTTGATCAAGATGTTGTGAACTCATTCCCTCACAATGACACTTTTTGGCATTGGGAAAACTTTATGTAACAAGCAATTTTTTCATTTTCTCAATGTTTTCTATCCAGAAAATTGATAAAATCCAAAATTTCATAAACTTCAAATTGTTGTCTGCAACTCCTTTCAACTTGGACAAGTCTAAACTTTGAAATCTGGTAATTATGTGGCCATAAACTCATTGCTTTTTGTTCTGAGACTCTGGTCATATTATTTGAAAACAAAAAATGTTCTGTTCATTTCTTAGTATTTAATGCAATTAAGTAATTAAAAAAAACAAATATTTTACTAGTTTTTTGCAAATTTTATGGACCTACCTTGTGCTCAAGCATACAAAGTAATTGCATGCTCAAAATTTTGTTAATGAAAGTACGAAAAGAAAAATTCAGCCAATTAAAATGCTGGAATCTTGATAGATAGAACTTAAATTACAGTACAAATGATTTTTTTTTATATTGCTATAGGTATATGAGCTGTGTTCAGCCGTAATTTCACCCAAGATAGCAAAGAAGGTACAGTCTACTAGTCAATTGAAGACTCTCCTGGGTGGGGTTGCCGGGGCAACTCGTGTCAAACTGTCTTTGTCCAAGTCAGGCCAGTATAGACTGACGGGGCCAGCAGAGGAGCTGCTAACAGCACAGAGAATGCTGACTAAGGTTGGTAAACATTTTGTGATAAATTGACAGATAAATTTCCATACCCATTGACCACTGACAGGAAGCTCGATTTAGTCTTAAAATGGTGTTATTTTGCAAAGTTTATGGTAAGTAAGATGTAACAAAAAAATAAAAATGTTGTTTAGCAACTTAGATATTGTAACTACAGCCTAAAAAGGCTTTAGTTACAGAGTTTAAGCAGTGGAACCATTCTATAAAATCTGGCTTTTTACTCCCTTCAAAGAAAGGCTATAAAAACATTGTGGGAAATGAAGAAATTGCTTTTGACAAACAATTTGTTGATTATCCACAATGTTTCTTTACCCTTAAAGACAAAGATATCTACAATTCCATAAAATCTTTATTGTCATGTGGAAATTCTTTGAACTTGGACCAACCCAAAACTTAGTTGTGTGGAATTGGGTTAAACCAACAAAGATGCTGAACAAATTAAGCTGGATTGATTTTGTCTAATAGAATGATTTGATTGGTCAATCAATCATTTGATTGATACCTGCTGTCTGTCAGTTAGGTTGGAAATATGGAAACAGCATTTTGGCTCAATAACAAAAGACAGAATTTTGGATTGATTGAATGGGGTTTAACACCACTTTAAACAGTATGTCAGTCATATCACTGCAGCTGGAGCGCCTAACAATTGATTCCCGATATTTCTCACACCAGAACTATCACTACATTCTTTCCTAGCCTCCAGCTGCTTTCCAACTAAGGTTTACGGTTAGACTAAAATTTAGACGGATCAAAGTTCAAAGAAGCTGTAGATACCATTTGAAGTGAATTCAAATATAAATAGAGGTGAATATATGGTAGAAAACATTGTGAGAAAATGAGAAATTGCTTGTTACAGACAAATTCTCCTTTTCCCACAATGTTTTCGAGAGCTAGAAATTTTCTGTGGTATGTGTGGTATGGGACTGATTTACTCGACCAATAAATGCATAATTAAGGTCCTTGAAATGAATTAAAGGGAAATATTGTGGGATAAGTGAGAGTGCTTGCCACATGAAATTTCTTCTTTTCTTACAATTTTTTCTACCTTTAATACTCTGTTTTTCTCAGTATTCAAGTGCTTCCAAACTTTGTAACCAGTTTTGATTAAGACCTGTCTAAAGTTTTGTTATCAGTTAGGAGGATATATACCTTCTGGTAATAAAGAATCTCAGTATTTTCAACAATTGGCTGTCAAATTCATTTTGCATGTTTCATTCTCTCTTGACTGACCTTGCTGACAGACTGTCAATTAGTATACACTGGCTGTTTGTGTTAGAATGGTTTATGGCTTAAACTTATTTATTTCACATCAATTGACAAATCACTGGCACTGCCCTCTTACTCCTTTTGTCATGCAAATTGACTCCGACAATAAATTACGTTTTGATTTTCAATGGCCTTATTTTGCAAATTTTTATGGGAAGTAGCATGTAACAAAAAAGTAGAATAGTTTGTTGGCGACCTAAACATCATAACTACAAGTTGAATAAGCTGCAGTTACGACATTTAAGTTGCCAAACATCAAAAATGTTTCAAACAAATGGTGATCAATGTTTGGAGTTTAACTCTGAATTCTGGGCTGGATGAATTAATTGATTTGTCAATATATCCCTTGATTGACCACTGCGATTGGTCAATTTGGAAGCAAGTTCTTCCAACTTCTCAGATTTCATTTAAGAGATGAAGAGAATATTTTTTGTTTTCATGGAGGTATGAACCGAAAAACCTAATCACACTGTATGAATACGCAAAGCGGATTCATACATTGTGTGATTAGGTTTTTCGGTTCATACCTCCATGAAAACAAAAAAATATTATCTTCATTTCTTATAATTTAATAGCATCGAGCGAAAAATGCAACAACTTAACAAATTTTGATACCTTTTTGTAGTGAACTATTTTGTGCGGAAGCATTCAAAATTGCTGCGTACTCAAAATTTTGTTCATGGAGGTATGAATAAAATTTTTCGACCAATCAGATTGCTCGTTTTTGATAGACGAAACTAACAATTAAATTATTTGCTCTTGACTCTGATTACTGGATAATACACCAGTACATGCACGTAATATCTTGTTTCAATGAAAGAACTAAGATCAACAGCTGCTCCTGAACTTGATTCGGTTCAAAATAGGGACCTTTTGCAAATATTTATGGGAAGTAGCATGTAACAAAATACGTAGAGTGGTTGGTTGGCAACCTAAACATCTTACTGCAAGTTAAATAAGTTGCAGTTACAACGTTTAAGTCGCCAAACAACAAATATGTTTCAAACAAATGGTGGTCAATGTTTGGAATTGTCTCTCAATTCCTTGCTGGATGAATTATTTGATTGGTCGATATGTCCCTTGATTGACCGCTGCAAATGGTCAATTCGGAAGCAAGTTCCTCCAACTTCTCAGATTTCATAACTCTTGATTTTGATTATTGGATCAGTGCATGTACACAATTATGTTGTTTCTATGAAAGAAAAAAGAAAAATAGCTGCTCCTGATCTCTATTCAGTTCAAATTAGGGACCTTTTGATCCTAAAGCAGAAGTTCTACCACTGTGTTAGAATCAATACAAATGAATTGAACTAGAATATCCATTTACCATTCCAATGAATAAATGCAATAAAAAGCAAGGTCATACAAACTTTCCACTCTGAGTCTTGCTCACGGATTACCAGTGTCAAGTAAAAATTCAATTGACTAATCAAATAGTTTAATAAGACCAGAAATGAATTTTGAGCTTTGACATTTATTCTTTGTTGGTTTTGCAACATAAGTGTTGTAATCACAGCTTATTCAACTTATTGATCACCAACCAAAGATTTGCTTTTATTTTTCATGACTCTGACCACACATTATATACAGTAGATATGTCGTTTATTACCTCAGTCAAGCAATATTTCTATTGCATGTTAACAATACAACCTAGGTCAGTTTGCTGACTCGCCCACAAACTTCTGACAGGATGTTTAACCCTTTCCTGTTTTAAAAATGTTTAGATATGTCCAATTAGAAAGAGGTTGCAGTTGACAATTTAAATTGAACTTTATTGAAGATTTTACTTTCCTATAGGGTAGAAAGTATTGTGGAAAAAGAAGAAATTGCTTGCAAAAAAGCAATTTCTTCTTTTCCCACAATTTTTTCCTCAAGTATGATATCATGTGAATGTAAAAAGCAGGGATTGTACAAGAAAGGGTTAACTTAGTTATTGATATGTGTAATTTCACACAATTTATGGTCATTAGCATGTAACAAAGAATAGAATAGTTGGTTGGCAACCTTAACATTGTGATTATAGCTTGAATTGCCAACCAAATAAAATTCTATAAAAAATCAACGGGTCAGCATAAAACAGTTTTAACTGTCTATATGTTTATACGCATTTACAACTGTTTCACGCTGACCCATTGAATTGTTGTGATTTCAAAGCTCACTTCTTGTCTAAATTAAGGATTTGCTTGTCAAATGACATTTTGATCGAATATAGTGATGTGTTATTTTATAATTTTGTTTTACAATACTGTACATGTAAAATCTAAACTCCACTGAACCTACATGCTAACTATACGTAACTATATGTAAGTACAGTTTATCTTGCTTGAGTGAGCACCTCTAATAAGCGACCACTTCCATTAATCCTTTCCTGTTTTATAAAATTTTAGACCTGCCCAAATTCAAAGGATTTGCAGATCAAAATTAAAAGTGGATTTAATTTAAAAAGTAACCATTCAGTAGGGTAGAAAATATTGTATTAAAAGAAGAAATTGCTTGTAACAAGCAATTTCTTCTTTTTTCACAATGTTTTCTCAAGTACAAAATCACAGGGACGTAAAAACTAGGGATTGAACGGGAAAGGGTTAAGCGACCATAATCAAAGTTAAATTCTGAAGAAGTGAAAGAAGTATTCTTTTGAAAAAATTGTAACAAAATCCTATGCTGTTGAAACTCATTAGAATCATCTCAATGAAACGATTCTAATGAGTTCCAACAGCATAGGATAAAGCAAGAATTCTGTAATTATTCATGCAATCAAATCAATCCTTAATAATTGATTTTTTGTAGACCCTTGAGTGGTTGCTTAACCCATTCCCTCACAAATTTTTTTTAGTCCAAATTCAAAGAAGTTGCAGACAACAATTTTAAGTTGATGAAATATTTGTCCTTTTAGGTAGAAAACAATGTGGATAATGAAGAAATTGCTTTATTCATTTTCCACAATGTTTTCAAAAGCTTTCATATTGTGGGGTGTTTAAAAGCGTCACTGTCTGGGAATGGGTTAAGACAAGATTAACTGTATCTTTAAGTAAATCTAAAGTAATTCTAATTATTTTACAGAAAATCAATAAGAATATGACAGATGATGATGAAGATAGTTCACCTAAGAGGAAAGAGAAAGGAAAGGGTTCAGCGAAGAAAAAGGGCCAAGCTGTTTCCCCTAAAAAATCTGAGGAAAAGAGAGGTCGAGGCAGACCTAGGAAAGACAATGTTTATAATGATGACAGCTTTCCTTACTCGGAAATTAAACAAATTATTGAGGCTTCAAAGGATTCAAAAAGTAAAACATCAAATAGGGGGAGAGGTCGTCCTGCAAAGAAAGTTGAGCAAAAACCAGATGGCACTCCTAAAGAAACAGTGACTGTTAGAGTTGTAGAAAATCCATCCAAACATGATCTGAGTACAGTTAGATCTGTTGGACTTAAAGGAAGGTCAGTGCAAGTAGAATATACAGAATCTGTCCAGAGCACACCTAGAACTCCTGGTAGATATGGAACACGAGGGGTGAGGAAGGACTATGTAGAGTTAAGTTCAGGTGGAGTTAGAATTAAACAAGAACCGTTAAGTGATGGAGAGGACAATTTTGAACAAGAAGTTTACTCGAGAAGTTTTTCAAGTAGTCGAAATCGAGGGAGTTCAAAGAAAATGGTTGATGAATTTGATGAGCCAAAAAAGACAGGAAAAACAAAAGCTGGTCGTGGTCGTGGAAGACCAAGAAAAAGTATAAAAACAGAAGATGAAGTTGATGATGACATGGATGAAGTTGGAACTTCAGCTGAAGAAGATGTAGACAAAAGGAATGAAGTTGACGATGTTGATCAGGATATTGATAATATAAAGCAAGAAGATGATGGGGACATGGAAATAGAACCAGAGGAGGAAGATATGGATGATTCTCTGTCACTTTACGATGATAGTGACGAGGAGTTTCCTGCTGCAGATGATGAGGAAAATGAGGATTCTGAACTTCAAGATACAAACGCTGACCATAATTATATCACTATAGCTGGTAAGAGCAAGGATGAGGCTGACAATGATGGTGAAAATCCAGATTCTGAGTATAGAAATGATGAAAATGGTGATGTGAAAGGGACACAAGTTCCTCCTGTTCATAAAATTGGAATGGGAAAGTCAAATTTACCAAAGACTGATATTACTAGAACTGAAAAGACAAAAGAAGCATCTAATTTAGATAACAAATGTTCTCTTTGTGATGATTATATGGCAGAGTCATTTAGTGATCTTACAGAACATCTGAAAACAGTGCATCATGTGTATGATCCTCCACGCTGTGATATTTGTGAAATGGACTTTGATACAACACAGACACTCAAATCTCATATTGAAAGGAAGCATGGCCCAGAGAAGCAGAAGTATTCATGTGACTTTACTGACTGCAGTAGGGAGTTTGTAACAGAAAGTGGTAAGTACGGACATATGAACAGAGTCCATCTAAATATAGAAACCCGGAAAGATAAGAAATATACATGTGATAAATGTGAGTACAAGACTAACTCTATGGAAGACATGTGTGAACATAATAAAGTTATACATAATGCACCAATTAAATGTGAGGTCTGTGATAAAATCTTCATGACTTTCCAAAGCCTAAAGAGTCACAGTCAACTTACACATAGTGGTCAGTCTGTCAATTGTAATATATGTAATAAGGCATTTAGTCATGAGAGTTATCTTACCAAGCATATGAAGTCTCATTCCTCATCAGACTTTGCATGTCCTATATGTAATAAGAGGATAAAGTCAAAGGCATCCCTCAAGAGTCACATGGACACCCATGTTGATCCATCAGAAAGGTCGTACAAATATATCTGTTCCTATTGTGGGAAACAGTTTGCTCTGAAGTCAAATTTAAATGATCATATTAACAAACATACTGGAGATAAACCATATAAATGTGATCTTTGTGAGAAATGTTTTGGTTTCCGCAGTATGTTGATGAAACACAAGACTTTTGTCCACTCGTCTGAGAGACCGTATAAATGCGATATCTGTCATAAGGGATTTAAATTTATGAATCTACTGAAGAACCATCTCACAACGCACACAAACTCCAGTAAGCATGTCTGCTCTCAATGTAACAAAACATTCTCAACAGCTAGTACACTCAAATTTCATGCTAGAAAATGTCGGGGAGTTTCTTGGAAACAGAATTTGATACTACCTCACCCACCTGGAACCCTTTTTGTATTTACAGAACCAGGACCCAGCACTAATCAAGCAGTGGAAGTTCAACAAGATACAGAAATCCAGTATGCCACGCCTACAGGGATACAATATGCCCCGCCTCCACAGGAAAATCAGCAGATAGTCCACTTTCCAGACTTCGGAGAAATTGAAACAACGGGAATTACTGGAGAGATTGAGGTAGTGAATGATGAATCAGGTACAATAAATAATGTTGTAATGGAGGAGGAGACAGTATCTGAACCTGTCCCAGCAGAGACAGAAGTGTATGCTTGTAGTGAGTGTCAGGCCACATTTAATACATACAAAGATGCAGAAACGCATGTTCTAACTGCTCATTCTGTTATACCAACACCTGATGAAGGGATAGATTTAGAAACGGAAAATATTGTCCTGGGTTAGCCTTGTTTATATCTATGTTTTTTTTTAGTGCTGTTTAAATTTGGAAGGATTGACCTCATGTTGGGGCTTGTTCATAACATCTCAAGTTTTAGACCAATTTCCACACAAGTTTTGATCTGGTCCCAATTGGAAGATGTTACAGACTACAAAACAAAGTTAGTTTAAATTGGAAAATAAGGGCAATATGAGAGAGAAAAACAAAAAAAATGCAAAAAGAAGAAAATGTTTTTATAAGCAATCTCTTGTTTTTCTCACAATGTTTGACATAGCTATATTTCTTTGGCCTTTAAAAATTAAGGGTTGTTTGGTAATGGGTTCAACTAATTTATTTCCAAAATAACCAAAAGTCTGCAATTGAAATTTAACCCATTCCCACACAATGACACTTTTGAACACCCCCTCTAGAAAAACAATTGTGAAAATATTGTGTTAACTGAAGAAATTGCTTAGAACAAGCAATTTCTTGATTTAACACAATGATTTCTACCCAGAAAATTGAAAAAATCTAAAATTTCATAAACTTACGATTTGTTATCTGCAACTCCTTTTCATCAGGACCAGTCTAAAATTCTGCCGTCTGGTAATGGTATATTTGTCATCAAGGATCAACTCATGCCCATATGTATTTGATCAAAGAATAACCCATAACAATATGGTTGAGTATTAATCCACTACCAAGTTTTCCTGCATTTATGCACTGCAAACTTAAGTTGTAGAAAATGTAGGAAAAGTAGATATTGCTTGCAATTTCACTTCTTATCACAATGTTTTATGCAACAGTTTATGCTTATTTTGGCAATTCAAATGCTATTTCAAATGATTTCTTCCAATTTGGTCCGTTGTAAAAGTTTGTCATCTGGTAATGGGTTAATGTACAGAACCTGGGGCATTTTGTATTGTCACATTCTTTCTGTCTTTCCAAAGTATGACCCAAAAACATTTTCGTGTAACATGAATTCCGTCTGTCCTTCCAAAGTATGACCCCAAAACTTAACATTTCTTTGTAACCTGAAAAATTAGTCACAATATTTCATGAATTCTATTTACATTTCTTTAAAAAACAAACAAAAAAAACTTGCAAATGATAGGATTAAAGGCATTTGTCAAGGTCAGCTTCAACTATCAAGATTATTATGCCATAACATAGGCTTGCATATTCTAGGAGCATATGTTATTTCTGTGAGCAGTTTACATTTTAAAGTGTATGTTTCAATTGTGATTGTTTTTCTGGGTATATGTTTACCTTTATTTTTCTCTGGCATGTAAATAATGTCCTAATTTGTTAAGAACTTTCAGCAATTAAAATTTGAATAAAAATTTATTGTTATGATGTGTAAGATAATATAAGTGTTGCTTTCCCCATTAAAGAACGGCTGTGTGTTAAGGATTTAAAGAATGGCATTGTTTGACCCATTCTAACACAACACAATCCTGTTTTTTAGCTCGCCTGGGAAGAGCTATTGTTGTACCCTAGGTGTTAGTGTCCTTCTTCATGAAAGTTTTTATATCTCTGTTATAAATAGCACTAGGGGGTTCTTTTGTCACATGTGTACTGATCAGGAAGTAGGCTTTCATTTGAAACAATGACCTTGACCTTTAACACATTGTTTCAAGCAGTTTCTTCATTTTCCACAATAGCATGGGAATGGATTTAGACAATCGAAATACAGTGAAAAATAATGGTTTCTATTGTGCAACAGATTGGGGAAAAGAGTCTTAACTACTGGTAATTTCTCCTTTTCCTAGTGTTGTCTGTGATATGGATGTGTGGAAATATTTGGATTTTTTTAAGATTACTAGAAAACAAAATTTTAGACTAGACAAGTTTTACATGTGGCAAATTCTTTAAATTGTGTATCAAATAAAACAAGAAAATGTTGAAAAAGAAGAAAATGCTGGTTATCAGCATTGTCTTATTTTTCCACAATATTTTCTTAAGTAATTTTTCATGTTGCTAATAAAGTACAGGATGTGTGGTGATGTTGTGACTAATCATTTTCCTCACATATACATGTACTTGTTTTGAGTACCTGTTAACTTGATATTAAGGAAACATAGAGGGAATGAAATTTTCAGTTAGTATTCCGTTGGGGGAAAAAGTTAAGAAAGTGCGGAAAAAAATGATCTATGTGTTTGTAGTTCTCACATACGCCTAAAAAGAAGTAACAACTTTAAAAATTAAAATCCTGTTGATACCTGTCAAATTTATTGGGTATTTTGGCGAGGTCCAAATTGCTGTCTCACCTGAACCAATTCCAACATGTCAAAGTTTTAGACTGGTCCGAATTGAAAGAAGATGCAGACGACAATTTTAGGTTGATGAAATTCTGAAAAACTTTGTCTTTTGGGGTAGAACACTTTGTGGACAATGAAGAAATTGGCTGAAACAAGCAATTTCTTCTATGTCCACAATGTTTTCCAAAGCTTTTTTCTTAACCAATTCCCACTCAGTGACACCTTTAGACGCCCTTAAGGAAAAAAGCTTTGGAAAACAATGTGGAAAATGAAGAAATTGCTTGTTACAAGCAATTTCTTCATTTCCACATTGTTTTCTCCCCAGAGAGTTGAAAAAAATAAAAAATTGCATTCACTTTGAATTGTCGTCTGTAACTTCTTTCAATTTGGGCCAGTCCAAAATTTTGCCGTCTGGTAATGGGTTAAGAAAGGATTGTATGGAACTGGATAAAAGGGAAGGCAGCAGCTGGTGGCTTGGGTAGAATGTTATGGTTGTACTGGTATGAGAACGGACAGAAAGTCTTATCTAGGTAAGTCAGGCTTTGTTAAAGTCGACAGCGGTAACAGTCTTAAGATCTTGGTCGGTCAGTGACCGCCTGAGTTGCCGGAAAAAATGGATTTGTAGTGGGCGAACTTACTAACATGCCCGTTTGGGATCATACATTGATGGCGACTCTCTGACGTTCTCACCTCGTCCGCAGTCAATTTCACATTTTTAGCTCCTCTGAGCACGAAGTGCTCTAGGGGAGCTATTGTGATCGGTCAACATCCGCCGTCCGTCCGTCTGTCCGTCCATCCGTTCACAATTACAAAAAATCTTCTCCTAAACTAACCATGGAATTTCAATAAAACTTCACAGAAATGATCCTTAGGTCATGCTCTTTCAAAATACTTCAAAATACTTCAAAGAATTGAAATCCATGAAGGACTCTGGTTGCCATGGCAACGGAGTGAAAAAACTTAAAAATTCTTCTCCTCCCAAACCATTAGACCTAGAGCTTTGATATTTGGTATATATCATCATCTATTGACCCTCTACCAAAATACTTCATAGAATTACCGTACTCTGAAAATTAGCCCTTTTCTTAATGATCCCTGATTTTACATAGAAATAAAGAAGGAAATCTTTAAAAATCTTCTTCTCCCAAACGGTAAGGCTTAGAGCTTTGATATTTGTAATATATCATCATCAATTGACCCTCTACCAAAATACTTCAAAGAATTACCGTATTCTGAAAATTAGTCCTTTTCTTAATGATCCCTGATTTTACATAGAAATAAAGAAGGAAATCTTTAAAAAATCTTCTTCTCCCAAACCATTAGACCTAGAGCTTTGATATTTGGTACATATCATAAGATATTGACCGTCTACCAAAATACTTCAAAGAATTATCATACTCTGAAAATTAGCACTTTTCTGTGCAATTCCTGATTTTACAAAGGAAATCTTTGAAAATCTTCTTCTCCCAAATCATAAAGCCTAGAGCTTTGATATTTGGTACATATCATCAGCCATTGACCCTCTACCAAATTACTTAAAAAATTAGCCCTTTTCTGTGCAATCCCTAATTTTAGTTAGGAATAAATAATGATATCTTTGAAAACCTTCTTCTCCTAAACCATTAGGCTTACAGCTTTTATACTTGGTATGTATTGATGTCTATACTTCAAAGCATTACCATATTCAGGAAATTAGTGCTATATGGTGGGATCATCAATATACCTAGGATTAAAATAGAAATCTGTAAACCTCTTCTCCAAAATAATTAGACAGAGGGCTTTGCCATTTTGTTTATATCATTAAGCCATGAACCATCATACTCAGGGGAGCGATTTAGGACCATCATGGTCCTCTTGTTTTATTATTTAGTTTTATCAGATTTTTTGGTTCAATTTTCGAAAGTTTATTCTCGAGTGTTTTGCGATTTGTCGACTACTCTATCCAAGCAGCATTTGATTCTCGCCAATTAGAGTTTAAACACACCACCCCACTTGCAAACCGGTTCGTTTATTTATGACAATCATCGCTTGTTGCAAGCATTTTTATGTTTAACCAAACACAAATGATTTTTAAATCCAATCAGCTAAATATTGTCGTCTGCAACTTCTTTCAGTTTTGTCGTCTGCTAGTTGGTTATTTCCTTACTTGATATTCTTATGATATGGCTTGGTAACGTTCAAGAAATGAAGGGAATAATTTTTGTCTGCATTGAGGTATAAACCTAAAAACTTCAAACTTTATGAATACTTTAATAATCTTAATCCTTTCCTGTTTTACAGAATTTTAGACCTGTCCAAAGATTTTTGCAGACGAAAATTAAAATTGCATTTACACTGAAAAATAACACCAGTCCATAGGGTAAAAAATATTGTGGAAAAGAAGAAATTTCTTGTTACAATGTCTTCTCAAGTAGAGATCTGTAACATCACAGTTACGCAAAATACCGGGTTTGTACAGGAAAGGGTCAATCCATTCCCACACAATGATGATTTTTGATGCCCTCAAGATTAAAAATGGGGGAGAATTGTGTAAAATGAAGAAATTGCTTGCGACAAGCACTTTCTTCATTTTCCGCATTTTTTCTTCCCGGAAAGTAGAGTAAGCCTACGTCCTACAGAACTTGTTTTTATACCCCTACATTAATATATCGGGACATGTTGTTTCTGGTGCGTCTGTCTGTTTTTTAAAAGACTTTACCCCCATTACCAGACTAAACAAAATTTAGACTTGTCAACAAGTGGGTGAAATTTTAAATATCTATTTTTATTCGGACAGAAAATATCACAGATGATGAAGATATCGTAATTTATCCATTTCCCACAATGTTTTCCCAAGCTTTTTTCTAGGGGTATAGTCTAAAACGGGATTGTGTTGGAATGGGTTTACATTTGACATCCCCAACTTTTCACTAGTAAATGCTAGCGGCTTCATATTTCACACCTGTATTCCGTGTAATAAGACCTTTTAGGTTCAAGGTCAATGTCCCCTTTCAAGGTCGAATTTCCGAAATTCTGCAACTGAAAATTTAAACACAAACAAACAAACAAACAAAAAACTGTCTTGTTTGCTGTCTCTGGAAATTCGTCACGGAAACTAGGCCTTACTTTCAAAACGGTCTGAAATCGTTTTGTCTAGTAATGAGTTACTCCCTAATATGATTTCATAGGATTACCTCGAAGACTAGTCATATGGTTGGACAAATGGCATGCCTTGACCAATCGAATCGGTCGTATAAGAACGAGAAAATTAGAGGATGTTGAATGAGAAGCCATGAAACACCGAACTTATTAAACAAGTAATCTATAAACAGATAAAAACGAGTGTATGATTTTTTTTTATTTATTAATTTTTTGTTGTTGTTTTGTTTTCAGCTCGACTGGCTGAAAGCATAATGTTTGTCGTGCGTGCGTCCGTCCTGTCGTCCGTCCGTCCGTAAACTTTTCCTTTAAAATCTTCTCAAAGTATTGAACAGATTTCAACAAAATTTAACAGAAATGATCCTTGGGTGACCCTCTATCAGATTCCTTCAAAGAATTTTGATCGGGTGAATAACATGGTTTTAATGGGCGGGGCTAATTTCCATATATGGGGAAATCTTTTAAATCAATGGATGGATTTCAACCAAATTTCACAGAAATTATCCTTGGATGACCCTTTATCAGATTTCTTCAAGAATTTTGATCGGATAAAAAACTGCTTAAATGGGTGGGGCTAATTTCCATATATGATGAAGGCTTTTAAAATTCTTTTAAGAAACCATTGGATGGATTTCATCCAAATTTCAAAGGAATGGTCCTTTGATCAACATTTATTGGATTCCTTCAAATAACTTTCATCGGATGAAAAATATGGGTTAAATGGACGGGACTAATTTCCATGCATAGTGAAAGCTCTGAAAATCATCTCAGAAACCAGTCCTTGGATTTCTACCAAATTTCACAGAAATGATCCTTGGGTGACCCTTTATCAGATTCCTTCAGAGAATTATGATCAAAGGAAAAACATGGCTTTAATGGGCGGGGCTTATTTCCATATTTGGTAAATCTTTGTAATTCTTTTTCTCAGAAACCAGCTGTTTGATTTCACCAAATTTCACCAGATTGATCGCTTGGTGACCCTTTATCATGTTATCAAAAAGAATTTTGATCTGAAAACTTGGCTTTAATGGAAAGGGCTTATTTCTATATAAGGTATACATAATGAACATGGTTTCAACCAAATTTCACAGGAATGATCCTTAGATTACTTTTTGTCTGATTCCTTCATATGATTTCGCTTTGTTAAAAAAGCTTGGCTATTATGTTGGTGGCTTATGTCAGTATATGGTATACGGTGAAAATTTTGAAATTTTGTGAATTCCTTTTCATATGACCGAATAAATGAATTATACATAACTTGACTTTTGTAAAAACACTGAAATGTTTGAAATGCTTCTCTAGAACTATTTCGAAGATTTCAGTGACTTAGGTTTATTTTCCTTATATTCAGTTTATATTCAATTCATCAAAAAAGAAAAGAAATAAAAAAAAATGCTTAATCAATACATTCATGTCTGTGGAGCGATACAGGCGCTCAAGTGCCTCTAGTTTTTTAGATGACGAGTTTCGATATATTCGGTATATTCGGTATTTTATGAGCACGAATTTGATATCCCATTTATAATATGACAAAATTTTGTGATAAATGGATAAAAGCCTGCACATTATTTCGCGAGACATGTAACGTTGTTTGAAAAAATGACGTCATTACATACATTAATTGACGTCATTTGAAAGCTCTTTGACATAGTTACTTCACAAGTGTTTGTTTGAATTGGGTTTTACGCCGCTTTCAACAATCTTTCAGTTATATCGCGGCGGCTGGAGCACCTAACAATAAAATCATGGTATTTCTCACACCAGTACTACAATTAATCCTTTCCTAGCCTCCAGCTGCTATCCCACATAGGTCTACGATTATCGACCCATTGGTGAGAGACAAATAGCCGGAAAGGATGAGTGCCGCCGTCGGGGATCGAACCCGGCTTCACAAGTGTAACATCACTCTTGTAATACCACGAATATTCAAAAGGTTTATGTCACTACAAAGTCCTAGGACTTGTTGTTTTAGTCGCCTATTGAGGATTTTCCCGTTGAGAAGCGAGAGCTGTTTGATGGCACCGGAAACAGGATGATCAACGAATCACGAAAAGTTGATCGATTGAATGGGGTTTAACACCGCTTTTAACAGTATTTCAGTCATATCGCGGCGGCTGGAGCACCTAACTATGGATTCCTGCTATTTCTCACACCAGTACTACCACTACATCCTTTCCTTACCTCCAGCTGCTATCCCACTTAGGTCTACGATTATCCACCTAGAATCACGAAAAGTATCGAATCTGGCTAGACTGCATGAGCTGCAACGTTTGTCGAGAATTGTGCCTTGTCGCTACTTTCATATCAACGATATCATGGACGATATTTCTTCATGCATTCACGAAGAATTTTTATTCCACATATATATATGTTTATTCCATATCAAATTATCCAAACGCTTTGAAGATATAATAATTAGAATAGTAGACATTGTAACACTTTCCTGTACAATCCCAGTTATTTACGGCCCTGTGATTCTATACTTAAGAAAACATTATGGGAAAAGAAGAAATTGCTTGTTACAAGCAATTTCTTCTTTTTCCACAATATTTTCTACCCTACTGAATGATTTTTTTTTTCAAATTAAAGCCAATTTGAATTTTCGTCTGCAAAACCTTTGGATTTGGACAGATCTAAAATTTATTAAACAGGAAAGGTGAAAGATTCAAACCTGAGCTAGATCCGACATTTTTCAAATATCAGTTTTACACAGTTCCCGAATGGTACCTTTTCGCAGTGCCACCGTGAAAACAGTGTCTTATAATTTTGGTCGGTGTTTGAAACAAAATGTTTCTATTTTATTTGGTGATAGTTTTTTTCCCAGCCACGAAATTCTTTTCATTTTCATGCTTTTTGAAAATACAATTAATCTTTTCTTTTATAACTTAATTTGACCCTTAACATTTCTACTTTGATCATAAATGTTTTCATGAATATGTTCAGTGAAATGTTATTAGAAAACAATTGTGAAAGACGCGTATTGTACTTCCTTTGAAAAGCCTGCACCCAATTTACGTCAAAACTGACATTTTTGCACCGTTTTGAACGTAAAAACAATATCCAAGCAACAAAAAGTTAGATAATTCATATGAAATTATGCAAGGTATGACAAAAACAGGGTGCGAAATTTCGATGAAGATCAAAGGACTGAGACTATCGACTTCAATGGCAGAATGCACTCGCTGACCTGGGAATTCATTTGAACATTCCAAATGAATTTTTAATGAAAAGAAGCGTTTGAATGAAAGTACATCCATTATACAGAGTCCCTGTGAAAAATCATTAATTGACGATACTGTACTTTTCACTAGTCCGAAAAACAAAATATTTCATTTACTCCCATACAAAAAGGTATTTTTAATCGGGTACTTTGGCGGCTGTAGTTTTTCCTGGATTGTAAACCTCTCTGGTAAAACGATGTTGGGTGTTTTTCTGTGCAAACAAACTTGATTGTGACAGAATCAAGAAGAAGCCTACGCAATGTTTTTTATCATGCCATATCAACGCTTTCGCATTTTCGACGTGGTTCCCTTTTTACGTGGCATGCCACAAATGTTTTTGCTCCAGTATAAGTATATAACAAAGCACATTAAATTGTATGTGTCCTTGGGTGACATATTCAAATGTGAATAATTTAATTTTTAGTTTCGTCTATCAAAAAAGAGTATTCTGGTCGAAAAAAATTATAACTCCATGAACAAAATTTTGAGCGCGCAGCGATTTTGTATGCTTCCTCACAAAATAGTCTAATATAGAAAAGTTCCAAGTTTTGTAAAGTTTTTGCTTTATTTGCGCGCTGCTTTTAAGTGATAAGATATGAAGAGAATATTTTTTGTTTTCATGGAGGTATGAACCGAAAAACCTAATCACACTTATGTATGAATCCGCTTCGCGTATTCATACAGTGTCATTAGTTTTTTCGGTCCATACGCCCATGAAACAAAAATATTCTCTTCATCTCTTAAATGAAGTGCAGACACTGAGCAGCCTGGACAACCAGTCAGGGCATTTAGAATATGCACTGATCATTTGAGACTTGTCCAAATTGAAAAAAGTTGCAGGCGACAGTAAAAGTAGGATGCAATGCTAAGTGAAACCAACCTATGTGGTAGAAAATATTTTGGAAAAGGAAAAATTGCTTGATACAAGCAATTTCTTCTTTTTCCACAATGTTTTCCCAGGGAAAGGGATAAAAAAAAGTTCGAAGTATAATATATGTCTGTAAAATATGTCTATAAAGCGCGTAGTGAAGACTCTGATCAAACGTTGTTGAGTCTAAACTTTGCACCGGCATATATGCAATGGTTCGCATCGGATGGTTATTATTTTTAATTGCACTTACTTTGTAAATGCAACCGGAGTCTGCGTTGTTGTTGTTAAATTAACCCTTTTCAGTATAATCCCTGATTATTTACGCTTCCGTGATATTATACTTGAAAAAAAAAAAACATTGTGGAGAAAGAAAACATTGCTTGTAACAAGCAATTTCTTATTTTCCCACAATATCTTCCACCCTAAATCAATATATTCGACCATTTAGGGTGGTTACTTTTTAATTTTGCCTACTTTAAAAAGACGTCTGCTACACCTTTAAATTTGGACAATTCCAAAACTTTGAAAACAGTACATGGTTAATTGAATAGGGTTCACGTGCCCCGTACGTAAAATCAAGGGCGCCTGTTACAAATTCGGATATTTTGTCGTTGTCAAATCTGTGACCCGTCGGGGGAAAAAGAAACCATTATCATAACCTTTCTGTTACAGAAAGAAAGTTTTCTTGTTTCTTCTGTAATCTAATTTTTAGTTTCGTCTATCAAAAACGGGCGTTCTGATTTGCAAAAATAGTATTCATATCTCCATGAACAAAATTCTGAGCACGCAGCTATTTTTATTGCTTCCACACAAAATAGTCCCCTAAGAAAATCAACATTTGTAAAGCTTTTGCTCTTTTCGCTCGGTGCTATTTAATTTTGAGAATTCATAGAGTGTGATTAGGTTTTTCAGTTCATACCTCCATGAAATCAAAATATATTTCTATCTCTAAAATGTGCCTCGGGAAGCACCATCTACACAAAGACGTTTATTTATAAATCCCCTTTATCACCCATAAAATTAAAAAGATTCTAAACTTTGAAAAAATTATCTCTAGTTTCGTCTATCAAAATTCTTGCATTCTGATAGGCTGAGAAATTCGTTTCATTCCTCCATGGGAAGAACGAATATTGAACTATGATGAATGAGTGCCAACAAAGTGGTTCCATAAATAATAAGAAAGGAAGGTGGTATTTTTGTCATAACCAGACGACGCAATTTTAGACTGGTCCAAATTCAAAGATGTTGCAAACTGCAATTTATAGTTGGTGAAACTTTCCGTTTTTGGATAAAACATTGTGGATAATGAAGAAATTACTTAGAACAAAGAATTTCTTCATTTGCCACAATGTTTCCAACAGCTTTTTTCTGGGGGGGGGGGGGCGTCAAAATGCGTGATTGTGTTGGGATAGGCTAACGGAGGTATGAAAAGAAAAACCTAATCACATCGGGTGATCTGATATTTCTTTTCATATCTCACTGACAATAAGCAATTTCTTCTTTTTCCACAATATTTTATACCCATCTGTATGGTTAGGCTTATTTCTCAAATTTAATCCACTTTAAATTTTCGTCTGCAAAACCTTTGAATTTGGACAGTTCTAAAATTTTGTATAACAGGAAAAGGTCAAACACTATTTCCACCTCATCAATGACAAATACCTCTAGCGCTGCTATTTTTTCGGTGTACTTTGGTCTTATATGCTACCTACCTATACCCACGATATCCTAGCGTGTCCCCCCAGTAATAAAGGGAAGGGGTACATAAAAGAAAAGAAGATCGAAGAATGGGTTGTGTTGACCGAGGTTGGTACATGTTTTCTTTTTTAAATCCTTTGAAGTTTTTTTTTAATAAACAACACCTGTCCTGTCCATAACATGAGAAACTTTCATGTGAGTGAGTGTCCCACCAGACAGGTGTTCTTTAACCCATTACTAGACGACATTTTTTGGATTGGTCCAAATTGAAAGGAGTTGCAGACGATGATTTAAGGTTTATGCAATTTAAGATATTTTTCTCATCTTTCTGGATAGACGTTTTCCCAACTGTTTTTCTTGCGGGATGTCAAAAAGCGTCATTTTATGGGAATAGGTTAAATAAACTCGAGTCCAGCCGAGGTTAACCAGAGATCGAATTCTGAAAGTCATAATACAGCAAAGTAGAAAAGAAATTATATATTCATTAAATTGTCAAAGGGCGTAATATTTCGACATTCGTCATTTTGCATGGACTGTGCAGTCTAACCAGGGTCCATACTTCTCGCACTCCCTATAGGTCCCTTTTCCCCCGAAGGGTAACATGTATTTGTGGAAGAATGGATAATTGATTCATTGCAAGTAACAAAGGCCTCCGGCCTAAAAAGGGAACAATCGTATATATACAATTCTCTACTTGTAACTGAAAAAGAAAATATGATATTTTCTGAATTTTTCCATTTGCGTTGATTTCTTATTCTTATTATAAAAGTCGTCAACTCTCTGCTATTTCCGTTGTACCATCTACACAAACTAAATCTTCTCCTGTCTGCATATTTGCGCGGATCCAGATTTTTCTCAATGGGATGGGGTCCAACCAAAAATGTACTCGTTCTATAATATTCGACTGTTGGTAGGCAAAACTTCGTACCTACAGTTTGAACAAACACATAATCTCTTAATTTCCGCGCTGTTCTACTTAAAGCGATCCGTCAATAAAGTTAACCCATTCCGTAACGAAAAAATTTTAGACTGATCCAAATTGAAAGGAGTTGCAGACGACAATTTAAAGTTGATGGAATTTAAGATTTTATTCAACTTTCTGGGTAGAAAACATTGTATAAAATGAAGAAATTGCTTGATACAAGCAATTTCTTCATTTTACACAATGTTTTCCCAATTGTTTTTCTTGAGGGGCGTCCAAAAGCGTCACTGTGTGGAAATGGGTTAAGCCATTCCGTAACAACAAAATTGTAGACTAGTCTGAATTGAGAGAGGCTGCAGACGACAAAACATAGTTGGTTTAGCTTGATAAATAAGGGCCATATGAGACAGAAAACATTTTGAGAGAAGAAGAAATTGCTTGTCACAAGCAATTTCTCCCTTTCTCGCAATGTTTTCAAAAAATGTTTTTCTTCCTCGCATAAAAAAGTGGGATTGTGTGGGAATGGTTTAAAGTGAATCTTGTCGTGTTACTGATCTGGAAAAGCCAACACCTACTAGACCGCGATGAATTCCATCTTTCTCGGCTTATTATGTTGAATGAATATCGTGATAATTATATGGTATCGTCTGATATCTTGACGTTATATAATTATCTTGAATAAAATAATGTTATGATATTTGCCATTTTTCGTTTTGATTGTCTTATAAATAGTGGGCCATGGTTCTATGTCACCTTACTTATATTGAACCATGTCCTCAGATCTAAGCAAAGAGATGTTTCATATTCGACATAGAAAAGGTGTATTTAAGTGCAAAACTATCCGTTGTATTTAGCAAATTAGTAAATATTTGATTAAATTGAACTGCCCTTGTTCTAACTACAAAATCAAAGGCAGTCAGTTTGATCTATGGACTTTACACTATTTGTTTACTCGACCGAAACATTGCGATTGTTTTAACTTGGCGCACCTTTAAGATTTCCGGCGCGATTCGTTTTAACCTTTCGCGTTTTTCTTATTTCGAAATATCATGCGAGTAGAAAGTTTAAATCAAAGTACTTAAAGTATTGTAAACTAACAAAGCATAGTTTTATTAAGTAATACTCTTTGCTAAAGGTTATCATTATGAATAAACGAGGTAAAAGGAACCCGGGATTTAACCCATCATAACATGACAAAATCTTAGACTGGTTCAAATTGAAAGAAGTTGCAGACGACAATTTCAAGTTGGTTGAATTTAGAAAATATTTCCCTTTTTGGATAAAAAACATTGTGGATAATGAAGAAATTGCTTGTAACAAGCAATTTCTTCATTGTCCACAATGTTTTCCAAAGCTTTTTTCTTTAGGTGCTTAAAAGCGGAAATGAGTGGGAATGGGTTCAAAAGCATTCTTTTGAAAGAGTTCTCTACAATTTGAATATAGTTTGCAATATTCCTTTAATACATAAGAACTACTTTTTATGGTGTAGATATTCAAGGGATTTGGTGGTTAAGCCTCCAATAGCAGTTTGCACTCGTTGAACTTTGAGACGACCTCAAAATTTTGTATGTTAACTTGATTTATCAAAACTGACGCTTTGCTAGCTTAAAAACACCCCCCCCCCCCCCAAAAAAAAAAAAAATAAAAAAAAATAAAAAAACAAAAAAACAACAAACACACACAAAAAAACCCAAAAACTAAATAACAGTGCATTGCCTTTTTGGAAAAAAAATACAGATTGAATGTAGATGACCCGCTATACAGTCGGACTATTTATGATTAACCCTTAAACACACATCAAAATTTTAGACTCGTCCAAATTGAAAGAAGCTGCAGACAACATTTTTAAGTTTAAGAAATTTTAGATTTTTTCAACTTTCTTAGCAGAAAACGTTGTGTAAAATGAAGGAATTGCTGGTCACAAGCAATTTCTTCATTTAACACAATGTTTTCCCAATTGCTTTTCTCGAGGGTCGTCCAAAATCGCCATTGTCAGGGAATTGGTCAATACACTAACTTAATCAACTGCTAACAATAGACTTGCTTCATTCGTTTGTGAAAAGAGACGCTGTCATTTTATCCGTTAATATCCAGAAAAACTTGCCTAAATGACCAAAAATGATTTTTACATTTTCCAAATTTTAGAATAAATACCTTTTCCTGATATACAAACGTGAAAAATGTCAATCTTTCTCTCTTTTTTTTTCCTTTTCTTTTTAAATTGAATGAATACTTTCCATAATTCATCCAGGTGCAGGGAATTACTTGGTAGGCGCGAAAAAATTAGAATTGTCAAAATGTGCTCAATGCACTTTTACTTCGTTTATAAATGATACGCGTTTTTTTTTGTTTTTTTTTTGTAGTCTTTTTTAACCCTTTCCTGTTTCAAAATTTTTTAGACCTGTCCAAATTCAAAGGTTTTGCAGACGAAAATTAATTATGAATCTAATTTGAAAAATAACCATTCAGTATGGTAGAAAATATTGTGGAAAAAGAAGAAATTGCTTGTTACAAGCAATTTCTTCTTTTCCCACAATGTTTTCTCAAGTATAAAACCACAAGGACGTAAAAACCAGTGATTGTACAGGAAAGGGTTAACTAAAGGACATAATACTAATGAGTTCGTTCGAATTAGATCTAATACTATTTCAATCACAGGCTGAGATAAATAAAACAATGTTGTTAGTAAAGGTTCGTTTAATACATGAAATTCGAGTCTTTATAAATAAATCAAAGTACTTCATGTGGGGTAGCCGACCACAAGTGACGTCAGCAAGGCGTCTTCAAGGGCTGAGAAACTTTCTGATATAGGCTAATGAGGGCGCGATGGTAAACGGGAAAATTGACCGGATGTGAAAAGTGCTTGATTTATCATAGATTTAAAAAAAATAACGCCTCTTTGACCCATTACCAGACGCCAAAATTTCAGACTGGCCCAAATTGAAGGGAGTTACAGACGACAATTCAAAGTTTATGAAATTTTGGATTTTTTTCAACTATCTGTATAGACATCATTGTGGATAATAAAGAAATTGCTTGTAACAAGCAATTTCTTCATTTTCCACAATGTTTTCCACGTTTTTGCGTCTAAAAGCGTCAATGAGTGGGAATGGGTTATTAGTATTTCATTTAAACCTCGGCGGCTGGTGCACCTTACCACCACTGTTATTTCTCCCAACAGTGCAATAGCTACAACATTCAATCTATGCAACCGTTACTCTTTCATATAGTCTACTTGCTCATTATTTAGCAAATTGGTGAGAGATAAATAACGCATATCGCAATAGATAATGTCCATGAGTTGTCGAACTGAATGCTTACCGAGCAAGAGCTAAAACTTACGACCGTAGGATCGCCAATTCAGTATGTAAACCGACCTAGCTGAACGGAATTGTCTAGTAAGACATATGGCTCCCTATCGAAGCGGAATCTTATTCTTAAGAAAGGCAATTGACCAATCGCGGTTGTCAATCATTTGACTATCGACCTATCAAATCATTCATTTGGACAAAAAAAGAAAGAAAGAAAAAAAAAATGATAATAATTTTCGATAATGGCCGACGTTTATGTGAAAGCATTTTTGTTACATCGGCGACGTAAACACAAGCTGTTGTTACGACGTTAAGGTCGCCAACAAACCAATCATTGTACTCTTTTGCTACATATTACTTGCCGTGATTTTTGCTAAATGACACCGTCAAATATCGAAGTGTAATCTCCTGTTGGGGGTCAGTGGGCGGAGCAAGCGCTCCGTCAAATCTTGATATATAAAAGTAAAATATCGTGTAAGTGTTTTTTTTTTTTTTTTTTTTTGATAACTTTTGAAGTCAAGGGTCACCAACCAAGCACGGTTAATTTATATTCAAATAAATCATAGTCTAACAAGGGTAATTTTACCCGTCAATTGACGGCAGACGACACACATTAACTTTTTTTTTTTTCAAAGTGTAAGTCGGGCGCTGAGTACATTCCAAAAACCGTTGTTCTTATGATCGGCAATCATCGGATATTTCCGTATTGCTTGAATCACTCAAAACCCAGTCGTGTTATTATATTAACCCATTCCAATACAGCAAAATTTTAGACTAGTCCAAATTGAAAGAAGCTGCAGACGACAATTTCAAGTTGATTGGAATTTGATTTTTTTCGTCTTTTTGGATAGAAAACATTGTGGATAATGAAGAAATTGCTTGATACAAGCAATTTCTTAATTTTCCACAATGTTTTCCAAAGTTTTTTTCTTAAGGGGCGTAAAAAGGAGGGATTGAGTTGGAATGGGTTAAAGGAGTGCTGGTGCCAATAAAAGATAATTAAAAAAATCGACTGACCAATTAAATTAATCTATTTAGACTGGCAATGAGTATTGACCTCCGACCATTACGTCCAAGTTTGTTTTGTCTGTATGTTAATTTGCTGTAGTTACGACGTTTATATTGCAAACCAACGTGCCAAGCCAAGTATTTAACAAGCTAAATCAAGGGGTAGCAGACGACATTAAACAGTTAGCAAAATACAAAATTTAACAATCCTGTACCAAGGAAAATATTGCAGAAAAAAAAGAAATTGCTTGCTACCAGACATTTTCAACTATGACATAACAAGGACGTAGAAAAAAAACCAGGGATTGTAAGGTAGAAGGTTAAGGGGATTTCCGAAAAAACAATAACTAGAAAAAAAGATCGATCCAGCAGAGGTTAATCAAATGATCATTCTATATGCATTCATCAGAAAGAAGTCCAAAAATATATATCCCCAGTCCCCTGAACAGTCCGCGCGGCAGGCACATTTCGAACTTCCGAGCTGTACTAATGACGCTTTTTGACTCCCCCTAGAAAAATTATTAAATATATTGTCAAAAATGAAGAAATTGCTTGAACCAAGCATTTTTTTCCATTTTCCACAATATTTTCAAACCAGACAAATGAGAAATTGAGGTAAATTTCATAAACTTTAGATTGTCGTCTACAACTACTTTAATTTGGACCAGTCTTAAATTTTGCCGTCTGGTAATAGGTTAACAGTAAAATCATGAAATTTATCCATATAGGAGACCGAGGCCCCGTGTGACGGTGCTATCCACAGAGCACTCGAATGTTGTATTATGTAACAGAAAATTATTTTTGGTAGTGGGGGCCTTCGATCTTTCGAACGTCAACGAAAGCGTTTCGCTGTTAAACCGCCTACTGACGATTTGTACCTTTAGTATTCTTAATATGGTTTGAATCCCATTCATAAATCATTCTCAAATTGCGAAAATACCTCCTGCCTCCAAAAATTAGTTCTATCAAAATTAATAGGTGGGAAGATAGCGAATAGGTATAATAGATCAAAAGTGACGGCTAATTTGAAATTAAACGCCGCTTTATAAATCTTTTGATCCTTTAAAGCGAATAGGTAAATAAAAAATAACAAAATTTGAGCTACCGTTGTAGTCATTAGCATAATAAAACCCAAGTAATCCGAATGTCAACACTGTCACGTGATACTTCCTTTGAAATCGAAAACGAGGCTGCGCCATAATTTATCTTCTGTTATATTAGAACACGTTTCGTGTATTTACACATTCAAATTCTTCAAAAAGATGATAATTTTGGATCTATTTGATATCCTTGGAGATAGATAAAAATTATCTACTGGCGGACCTAAATATGGTGTTTTGAAAGCCGGTGAATAGATAGGTTTAATTTCACCTGAGAAATTTCAAACGGGCGGCTCTCCTTTGAAGTTGTTAAATGAAAGGGGACATTACTAGGTACAAAGTCTTTGAAAGTCCACACTAAAAGGAAAAATGAACGCCCTCTTTTAAAATTTGTCGACAAAATTCTTTTGATACTTTTGTCAAATTAAGGAGAGTTTCGGTGCTGATTTAAGGAAATCAAGGTTGCGATATCAATAATTTGAAAATATAGTGAAGTCAAACCCCCATTAAATAACCAGTAACTGTTTGATTCTACCCGCTATACTGAGACCCCGTGTGACGGTGCTATCCATCGAGCACGTTAAAGAACCAGGCGGAGCTCTCAGCAGTTTTGTCCTGTATCCTTGCACTATCCCCCTTAACAACTAACCGTCTTCTGGGGGCGTCGCTCATATGGGCATGTGCTACGGTAGCGACGATAAATAAACAAATAAAATACACACACACACGGGTTCTGAGGAAGTCGCTCATATGGGCATATGCTACGGTAGCGATGATATAAAATGCACACTTTCTAACCACAATTTAAGTAAAAGATAGATCAGGTTTTACAGAAAAATAAAACACCCAACACCGAATTTACACGGGATTAACAGGCGGTGCGCTCTTTCGGTTACAGCAGGATGCCCCCCCCCCATCTCACTGTAAGACATTGTAGTGTTAAAAAGACAAGTTTGGCTATTTTGAATGAAAATAATCAATGTTGTTATGTACCCAATAGCCAAATAGCTCAACGCTATTGCTCTATATGCCTGATTGCTTAAGATGTGAAAAAACAAATAACCCTGTAATTATTTACAAGAGAGCTAAGATTGTCCTAAATTGCTCACCTGATTTCTTTGTTGAATAAAATACACGAAACTGAATTATTAAAGCAGGTCATATCTGTGAAGACTCAAGAAGTACAATATATAAATTTATATACATGTATATTAATCAAATTGTTTTTAGCCCATTCCGACTCGAAAAACAAAACAATACAAAAAAAAAAAAAAAAAAAAAAAAAAATAGACTGGTCCAGACTGAAAAAAAGTTGCAGACGACAATTTCAAGTTGGTGAAATTCAAAAATAATTGCATTTTAGGGTAGAAAACATTGTGAACATTGAAGAAACTGCTTGTCTCAAGCAATTTCTTCAATGTCCACTACGTTTTCTATAGCTGTTATCTTGAAAAAAAGCAGAATTTAGTGGGAATGGGTTAAGCCCGAGCACCCCAACCCCCCTTCCCGAGTCTCCACATCCAAAAATTTACAGATAGGATAAAACCCAACACCATCTACTTTATATAGTGGTCAAAACCCGACATTACATTTTTTTTTATTTTCAATAGGATTCATCCCTATGACATAACAAGTATGCTGAACAGGTTTTCTCAAGATTTGGCCGAAAATTTGGTCACTAGAGTTTAAACAAAATAGTCATTAGGGCCCCTTTTCCTGTGTTTTCCACTTGATCGTTTCAATTTCAATACGGTTCATCCTTAGGACCATCCTCACAAGTGAAGGGATATCGAGATCATCTTTTTCTCTTATATCGTTAGATATGTGGAACGTTAGCCGCCCTTGGTACGACAAGATGCCTTATGACCTAACAAGCATGCTGACCAAGTTTAATCGAAAAGTGTGGTCCCTTGAGAGTTAACTAAGAAATAATCACTAAGGCCCCTTTTCCCGTATTTTCCAACAGAACCTTCCCATTTTCAACGGGATTCATCCTTATAACATTACATTCTGACAAAGTATTAATGAGGTTAAGCCAAAATTGTGACTCCTAGAGTGTAAACAAAGAAATTGTTCTTAAAGCCCATTTACCCGCGTTTTTCAATATAACCATTCCATTTCTGGATAGAGTTCATCCCTATGAACCAATCATTTGACCAAGTTTCATAAATATTGAACCCATCATTTTGACCAAGTTTCATAAATATTGAGCCAAAATTGTGACCATTAGATTGTCTCAACAAAGAAACTATTGACGACGGACATTCAAAGGCTATAAATGCTCTTCATGGGCACGATGTACAGAGGTGAGCTTAAAAGCACGTTTGTATAAACAGGCTAAAAGGGAACTAGGTGTATTCATGGCTATCGTTGCAGCGGTGAAACAATTAAAAATGACCGCGGTTAAGATTTAATCGAGTGAATTGAAATGGTTGCGTTCAATTACTTCCAAGTCCATTTAATTCTACATGTTTATTTGATTAACCCATTCCCTCACAAGGACGCTTTTAAACACCCCTCAATATAAAAGCTTTTGAAAAAAATGTGGAAAATGAAGAAATTGCTTGTCACAAGCAATTTCTTCATTATCCATAATGTTTTTTTTTTTGCATAAAAGATAAAGATTTTAAAGATTTTATCAACTTAAAATTGTCGTCTGCAACTTCTTTGAATTTGGACAGGTCTGGGATTGGGTTAAACGTCGCCTTTGTCGTATACAAGTCCGCTTGTTCGTTTGCTTATTGTTGCATCGCAGATGCCGATCGAAAATTCGAAAGACCAATCAATTCGCCCTTTAGACCTGAACTCCGACAGTTTCGTTTTGCATTATGCCTTTTTGTTGGTTTGGAAACTTAAACGTCGTAACTACAGCTTATTCAAGCTGTTGCTCCGACGTTTAGGTCGTCAACCAACCATTTTTATTGTTTGTTACATGTTAATGATCATACATTTTGTAAAATAACGCTCTTTGATATTTAACCTTTTCCTGTTTTACGAAATTTCAGACTTGACCAAATTCAAAGCTTTTGCAAACGACAATTTGAAGTTTAATATATTTTAGAAATAATCATTTGATAGGGTAAAGAATATTGTGGAAAAAGAAGAAATTGCTTGTGACAAGCAATTTCTTCTTTTTCTACAATATTATCTCCATTATTAAAACGCAGGGAAGTAAAACCAGGGATTAAACAGGAAAGAATTAAATCGAACTTCCTGCAGGAGTTAGTGGATGTGGCTAGTGATCCGTCAATTTCGCATTGTCCAAAGGAATACGGGCAAATATATTTAATTTTTAGTATCATCTATCAAAAACGAGCGTTCTGATTGGTCGAAAAAATTATTCATAACTCCATGAATAAAATTTTGAGCACGCAGCCATTTTGTATGCTTCCGCACAAAATAGTCCCATACAAAAAGGTATCAAAATATGTAAAGTTTTTGCTTTTTTTGCTTGATGCTTCGCGTATTCATACAGTGTGATTAGGTTTTTCGGTTCATACCTCCATGAAAACAAAAAATATTCTCGTCATCTCTTAAATGACAAGTAACTCGAGCAGGGTTCGAAACAGCGACCCGCTATTTCTCTAAATTTTGGATTCCAATCCTTTCAACGTAAGCTAAACTACTGCATGATGCGGAATTACTTAACGGTTTAACACATTCCCACACAATAAATTTTTTTGACGCCCTGCGAGGACGTTAATTGGAAAATATTATGGTAAATAAAGAAATTTTTTGAGACAAGCAATTTCTTCATTTTCCACAATGCTTTTTATCCAGAAAATTGAAAAAAATATAAAATTTCATAAGATTAAATTTATGTGTTGTAACTCCTTTCAATTTGGACCAGTCTAAATTTTTGTTGTATGGTAATGTGTTAAAACATTTTAATGCGCTCTGAATCTGTTATCAATGGGCGTTGAAAGAATACATATTTAGCATACATTATTTTCTATAACCCATGTCATTTATGCATTGATATAATTGTTTGCATAGAAGGTAATGTTAGCCCTATAAAACTGAAATGTTCACACGAGCAGCAAGGGATCTGGATAAAAAAATATCAGACTATATTGTCGAAATGTTTTAACAGGAAGGATAATTCAAAGGGGTGACAGCTATATTCTTGTACACCTGTTCAAGGCCGAAGATTATACCAGACTATATTGTCGAAATGTTGTAACAGGAAGGAATATTCAACTCGCTGACAGCTATATTCTTGTACACTTGTTCAAGGCCGAAGATTATACCAGACTATATTGTCGAAATGTTGTAACAGGAAGGAACATTCAACTGGCTGACAGCTATATTCTTGTACACTTGTTCAAGGCCGAAGATTATACCAGACTATATTGTCGAAATGTTGCATTAGGAAGAAACATTCAACGGGCTGACAGCTACATTCTTGTACACTTGTTCAAGGCCGAAGAGTATACCAGACTATATTGTCGAAATGTTGCATTAGGACGGAATATTCAACTGGCTGACAGCTATATTCTTGTACACTTGTTCAAGGCCGAAGATTATACCAGACTATATTGTCGAAATGTTGTAACAGGAAGGAATATTCAACTCGCTGTCAGCTATATTCTTGTACACTTGTTCAAGGCCGAAGATTATACCAGACTATATTGTCGAAATGTTGTAACAGGAAGGAACATTCAACGGGCTGACAGCTATATTCTTGTACACTTGTTCAAGGCCGAAGATTATACCAGACTATATTGTCGAAATGTTGCATTAGGAAGGAATATTCAAAGGGCTGACAGCTATATTCTTGTACACTTGTTCAAGGCCGAAGATTATACCAGACTATATTGTCGAAATGTTGCATTAGGAAGGAACATTCAACGGGCTGACAGCTATATTCTTGTACACTGGTTCAATGCCGAAGATTATACCAGACTATATTGTCGAAATGTTGTAACAGGAAGGAATATTCAACTCGCTGACAGCTATATTCTTGGTCACCTGTTCAAGGCCGAAGATTATAATTCTGTTTTACTACTTAATCGAGAATTCACTAAACTTACAAAATGTATTTCCTTACATACTACAATAAATGCACGGAAATAAATTCTGGTATTGGAAAATGGTAATTAGAATTTGGATTTTAAGAAGACTTTTTAAATGAGTTCGAATTCGTTTTATAACCTCAGACGTATGTTTTGCAGTGCTCAGAAAGACCTATTCTGTTTCCCAACGGGTTGTTTGGGGGGTGGAGGGGGGGGGGGGGAGAGGTGCTTTCTTTGTATGGAGTTTTACGCTGCTTTTTCAATCGTTAGTTTGCTTCATGAGTATAGGTTAAGGCTGCGTTTTTAATCGCGACCTCTTGGGAGCGATTTATGACGGCATTTTCGAAATTCAGTCGGTGACCCTATTTCCCAAATGTTCCTTTAACTCAACTGGACGCATACAATACAGAACATTCCGAGTATTTAACAGTAAGAATAGCTGTCAGTCAAGGGTCACCTGTACTTATTTGAATATTGAGTCTGGAATATCTTTCCAGAGAATACCATAATGCTTTAAACACTAGATTCCTTTAAAGTTACGTTGAATAATTGGAATTATAAGTTAAGAAATTTCCAACGTAGAGTAAAGGGAAAATGGAGGTCCAGACTTTTGGAAACCCCGTTGTAAGCTAAATATAAAGACGCTTTGATTGGATTGTCTGCTTTACGCGCGTAACGATTGGACTGGTTTGACAGTAATTGGTCGTGAAGGACAGAGAATTACGTAACATGTTAAAGGTAAATTAGAACGAGGGGCTCCACTTCTGGTAAGAAACAGAATTTGACAACTTCTATAAATGCGACTTAAATTATATTCTCTCCCTCTCTCTCTCTCTCTCTGCGCTCTGTCTCCTTTTCTCGCTACCCCTTTCTCGCTACCCCTTTCTCTCTTTTCCCCCCCCTCTCTCTCTCTCTCTCTCTCTCTCTCTCTCTCTCTCTCTCTCTCTCTCTCTCTCTCTCTCTCTCTCTCTAATTTTTCTCTCACGAATATGTACAATAAAATCAGTAAACTATTAGCTACTTGGAAAAGGTTAAATCCAAATTTCCTTCTTAAGCTACTAATAATTTCGTAACTACGTTTTTTTAAAACTACGATTTCAGTACAATAGATATGTTATAGTTTATATAACGAGGAAGAATCGATAACTTTCGTATTTTTCAATCAACAATTTTAGCTGTGGGTATTTCTGATTGAAGAAGGCCCTCCTAGTGTCTGAATTTACATAAGAGAAAGCAAAGACTATTGATAGTTCCTTCTTTCCATATACCCTCTTAAAGGATCGGGACATATTGTTCAACAGTTGTCCGTCTATAAAAAACTGAACTCATAGTCACATTCAATATTGCTCAACGATACTTTGATCATATCTAGTATGTAGGTAACTTAGATACACGTGCACCGGCTGATGACAAGTTTAACCCATTCCCACTCAAAAGGTAGGTTTTTAGACCAGTTCGACATGAAAGGTGTTGCAGACAACAATTTCAAGTTGATGGAATACATTTGTCTTTGGTTTTAGAGCATTATGGATAATGAAGAATTTGCTTGTGTTTCAAGCAAATTCTTCATTTTCCACAATATTTTCCACAATTGCTTTCAAGAGTTGCGTAAAAAAACGGGATTGTGTGACAATAGATTAAGGTACATTACTATGGGCATCGTACCTTATATTGACTCTTCTGAGGCCACGGCGTTAAATAACATCTTTGTTCAACAATATGGTCTTCAAAAATTATACTTTTTAGGGGCTGAAAACAACGGATTGTCTATTGTATGGTAAAATATTGATTTAACAAATTCTGATAAAACCAATCTTATCCAATCAAATACATATTGCTTTAAGAAATTGTTTCTAGGACTGACTCGCATTGTGCTGGCCTAAATCAAATGTATATTTTATTTTTTCAAAGAAATATACAACTACAAAAGTCACGACAACAACAACATTTCTCATTTAATTAGTGGTGAGCGATTGCAGTGCTGACAGCACTTTGATTAACTCATTAATAAGGGGGACAAAACTTTTGAAAGAAGTTGCAGATGACAATTCAAAGTTCATGAAATTTTAGATTTTTTTTCAAATTTCTGGATAGAAAACATTGTGAAAAATGTAGAAATTGATTGTTACAAGCAATTATTCATTTTACACATTCCGAATTGAATTTCATGGGGAGGGGTCGTCCAAAAGCGTCATTGTCTGGGAAGGGGTTAAAATTGCTCGTTTTCTTCATGGTACCACCATTAATAGGCCGGCGGCGTGACCGGGATTCAATCCCCGACTTCTCTTAGTCAGGAATCCGCAATCCTAACCACTAAGACAGTAACTCAAAATGCTAATATTCGGTTAGTCGGTGTGTATTTCCGTTTATTTATCGCTACCGTAGCACATACCTATGTGAGCTAAGCCCTCAGAAGACGGTTAGTGGTTACGGGGGTAGTAAAGGATACAGGACGAAACTGCTGAGAGCTTCGCCTGGTTCTTTAACATGCTCGATGGATAGCACCGTCACACGGGCCTCGGTTTAACGTCTCATCCGAAAGACAATTAGTTTGTTAGTTGATATGGTCAGCCCAGGGCTCGAACCCGTGAACTTCAGGTTTGAAGTCGAGTGCTCTACCAACTGAGCTAATCGAGTGACCCGGGTTAAAAGACGGGGTCTTTTACCACATACACCAATGTTATTGTAACCATAAGAATTACTTATTTTGCGACAACAGATGCCTATCGTTCGTGACTAATAGCTCGGCGTCACCTTCTACTATCAATAAAACAATGATAGTGCACGCAATCGGTGTCATAAAACCCAATCGTTAATTGAGTGATTCAAGAAAAGATGTGATCTACCAGGGGAAAAAGAACAACTTGGTCTTGACCCATTATCAGACGACACATTTTTAGACCAGTCCAAATTTAGAGAAGTTCGAGACGACAATTTCAAAAGAAAAAAAATCACTTTAAGAGTATAATACATTGTGGACATTAAAGAAATGCTTGTTTCATTTAATATTGGCCGACATTTGTCTGAAGTAATTTTGTTTGTTTAGCAACTCAAACGATGTAACTACGGCTTATTCAATAACGCTGTTTCATATCTAAGTGGAACCTTCTGTCAAAGATCAGTGGGCGTGACCAGCGATCTGTTATTTTTTCTGTTACGATATCCACCAGCTTTTGTAATTATGAACATACAGACTGAGAGTCAGATGAACAGACTGATATCGAATACGATAACACTGAGAGCTTGATTGTTTACCTATGCGGTCAGAGGAGAGTCAAGAATTTCTTTGATCCATTCCTACACAATGACGCTTTTGGTCGCCCAAAAAGAAAAACAACTGAGAAAAAATTGTGAAAAATGAAGAAATTGCTTGTAACAATGATTTCTAACCCAGAAAAATGAAAAAATCTAAAAGTTCATAATCTTGAAATTGTCGTGTGCAATTCATTTCAATTTGGACCATTCTAAAAAATTTCCGTCTTGTAATGGGTTAAGGACACTCTAACTTATATGAATTTTCGCAGTTTAGCCCAAATGGCTTTTGACTTAAAGCCTGAAAATATTGATGGACGGCCAAAGACAGTAAAAAAAAAGGAAATTCCTACAACATTGCAGGTAATGGGTGATATGCATAGTCAGAAGGCAAGTAAAAATATTTCTGTGGAATCTAGCTCGTGTGAACTGTGTAGGATGGGATATCAAAACGAGCAATTCATTTATTTAACTTTTATTTAAATGTCCAAAGGCTTTAATAAATACAAAATTCTGTGTTTACAGTAAAGTATTTCCTGCTTACGTCACTTCCTCTTCTTTTCAGCTCTCTAATCAAAGAGTCTTAAATTGTTCCTGAAACCGGAAATAAACAGTTCGTGTCAACTGTTTGTTTATCCCTCTCGAGGAATATCACACAATCTCGCATTAGTCACAGTATCTCGTTAACGTAATCTCATTAAATAACCTGTTGAACTTATCAATAGATAAATTTGTCATTATCCACGACATTAACAGCTTTGTACCGAGTTGCCGAACTTTGAAGTCAGCTGATAT
Source organism: Fragum fragum (assembly GCA_946902895.1). Classification (NCBI taxonomy): domain Eukaryota; kingdom Metazoa; phylum Mollusca; class Bivalvia; order Cardiida; family Cardiidae; genus Fragum; species Fragum fragum. The sequence continues at coordinate 16,092,860 of OX336377.1, forward strand.
GTATTTTTCGACGAACGTAATATGCAATGCACACGAAATGTTGATAATACAAATACCATGACATTTTCTCGTTTACACTGACAATGTACAAAGATTAATTTCAAAGTACAATGAGTAATAATTACGCAATGCACGTGAAATCACCAGGGTCTAGAATCTGTAGCCTATAATGGTTGTTACAAAACAACAACTTTTCGCCGTAGAATTTAAACTGTTTTGTCAAAACAATTATGAAATGATAAAGATACTTGATTTCCACAATGAACACAAGTTATATTAATTGATTAGACCAACAGAGTTTGAATTATTCTCGAAGATAATTTGACGTCATTATGACGTAAAATTCTTCGACAAAAAAAACCCGTCCCTGTATCTTAAAACGGCGTTATCCCGTTTATCTTTTTCTGGTAAGCATATGCCGTAACCACTCCGCCGTTGATAGATTTTGACATCCGAGATAATTATCTTTTAATTCCCTATCGGTGAATTCAGGCGTAACGTCACATGGTGCTCCAAAAATAGTACTCTTAATTTCGCCTTGGTTTCCTTCACGCATGACTGGAGATGAACTTTTGACCTCGTTTGTGCTGTGCTAGAAGCGGGAAGAAAACAATGTCAATAAAATACGAAATAAAGTGATTCATAATGCAGTTAAAATTTACCCAATCTTTCGAACAGTCGTCTCTTTCGAATCATGTTCGTTAACTCGGCCAATGATAAATATTTTCTGTTTGACGAAGATATAGTTTACAATTATTTATATCGATGGGTCAGCGCGAAACAGTTGTAACTGCCTATAAACATAGGCAGTTACAACCGTTTCGCGCTGACCCATCGATATGTAGGACTGCCTGAAAAATAGACTTCGTAATTCTCGAAAATAAAGACAAGCCAAATTCTAAGAAAAAAATATGTACCTTGTTATATTTCTTTCGGCGTTTTAAAAAACCGCTCAAATAAATAATCGGGAAAACGAATATAAGGAAAAGAAAGAAAATAATAGAAAGAAAATTGAAAGACATATGTCAAATTTGACAGACCTATTAAGAATTTTACTGATAGGACACAATATTGACGGATCGCTGGCCCCGCCCACTAACTCCGCTGACTACGCCCTCCGACTCCGACATTAAGTTCCAGTTCGAAATCAAATGAAATTATTTTGCAAAATCTATTACCAGTAACACGTAAACAATTTTATAATGGTTGGTTGGCGACTATAACGTCGTAACTACAGCTTATTCAAGCTGCAGTTACGACGTTTAAGTCGTCAAACCAACAAAATGTTTCACGTGAATGTCGGCCGTTGCCGGAGTTCAAAGCTCAATACCTGTGGTACTGAATAATTTGATTGGTCGATTGATTCAATTATGGAGGAGACAGTCTCCTTGATATTTTTTTATGTTTTAATAAATCGTTCCTTCATATACACTGACATGCATTGTATACTAGAATATTGTGAGTTTATTCTTGTAGAATTCTTGTAGAATCGGACCACAGTCTCTGAGATCGGGTCCGATTCTACAATAATTCTACAAGAATAATCTCTCAGTATTCTAATATACAATGTATATAAGTTTATATGAAGGAGTGATTTATTAAAACATAAAAATATCAAGGCTTAAAGCTCAATTACAGAAGGAACTACGTCTTTCGAAGAAGATTAAAAAAAATCGAATAGGCGTTTTGGTGTCTTTCAACAATGTGAATCTATTAAATAATGAATCTATTTTGCCATGGCTTATATTCCAAGCATACAGTGATCTCTGGTAGTTTATTAGTTGTTATTGTTGTTGTTTGTTTGTTTATTTGCTTGTTTTTCTTCTTGAAATTTTTTGCTCTGGTTTGTTTAGTTTTGGGGGGCCTTTTATAGTGTTTCATTTATATCAGACACAATTAATTCATTTTCAAACTGAAAACTTAATTGTTAACAATAAATGACATGACGTAAAATTAAATACCTCATGCACTTGTCGAGTGCAGTCTCGTTTATGATTGGCTCTGACCCAGTGGATCGTGTAATCGTCATTAAATGCATATTCATGGTCCCGCCCACTAGCAAATACAATCACATTTTTGAACTCGTCGGAATTTTTAAATGCTTGTGCGACTTCTCCCGCATAACTTTGATCGATGACAAGGTGCACCTTCCTTGCTTTGCAAAAAGACAAGTCCGACTTTAGTTCTTCTATCGTATATTGCTCCTCCGGTTCCGCCTATGGTGAAAGAGAAATGAGAATTTTAAAAAAAATATCCATGTGCATCGATGGGTCAGCGCGAAACAGTTGTAACTGCCAATATGTTTATAGGCAGTTACAACTGTCACAGGCTGACCCATCGACATATGCTTTTTCTGAGTCGTTTTTTCTGGACTTAAAAAATAATGAAAATACTTTAAAATGTTAATATATGCCATAAATGAATTTGCCACAGAATTGCACCAAAATCAAAGGACTTGAAGAACTGGATGGAAGCACCTGTTGTGGATTATTAATATTATTATTAATATTTATTTTGAAAATTTATATCATAAACAACTCTATTTAAGCTAAGGGACAAACATTTGGTGTAGACTAAGATTAGACTGCACATATGTAAAGGCTGATTTTAGTCTTTACCTACTGCAAAAGCAGGAATTTCATGGATTCAGCATAACACTGGTTTAAATGTTACGATAAATATAACCTCACATAATAATATCATCTTTCTTTAACGAAGGTCACTCATTAAGATAACATCATACAGTTAAAACACAATGCAATACTTATTTTCAACGAGGCCTTCAAACAAAACTACACACACACACACACATTTTTCCCGCGATTCTCTCCCACTTTCCCTATCTCTCTCTTTCTCTCTCTCTCTCTCTCTCTCTCTCTCTCTCTCTTCCTTCAATTGCTTACAAATTAGCTTACACATCCGTTAATTCTTCAGTAAATCTCGTACATAATATTATCTCAAAGACAAGAGAGGGGTAGTAATAAACTCTTTTCTTAATTTTTTCCAATAACATGATCAAGACCCGAGCGTGCTTTCAACCACAATAAAAATCGAATTAAATAGGGGGTTTAAACTGCAAATACAAAAGAAATGCTTTCACCAAGATTTTTGAAGACCTTGGCTTTTTTTCCTCTGAACTTATACTGCACTATAACAACTAGTAAACGCGTATATTATGGGTTTTTGTGTGGAGTGTTTCTTTTTGTTATTGTTGCTTATGTTGTTTGTTTGGTTTATGTGTCTAAGTGTGAGGGTGTTGTTGTTTCTATTCTGTAATTCTATTGCCCAAATTTTTGAAAAGTCAACGTTTTATATTGACCGGTCATGGATTAACCAATTCCAACATCTGGCGTTTTTAGACACCCATTAGGAAAAAAATCCCTCTAGAATACAATGTGAAAAATGAACAAATTGCTTGTTACAAGCAATTTCTTCATATTCCCCAATGTTTTCTAACCCAAAAGAGAATTTCTTTTAAAATTTTACCAACAAAAAAATTGTCTTCTTTGAATTTGGGCTGGTCTAAAATTGTGTCGTCTGGTATTGGATTAAGGATCCTTACCATTCCGTTACTGTTCACGTCCCAGAGTAGCGATGTCCCGTCTGTTTTAGCCGGACTATTCATGTAGAGAACCAGCGAGTCTACACAATGGGTGGTCTGACACATAGTTTGGAGATGATACCGGAAGGCGAGTTTCATGGCGGCCGGAAGTAACTGGTGCGGGTGTTCACCGGGAACTGAAATAAGCATGAATAAATGAGCATGAATTAGATCTATATTTTTCATTGCATATAATTGATGTATAATGTATCTATAAATACGTTTAGTCAGTCACTGTAAGTAGTTAGCGATAGTCATAATAGCAATCGTCATAGTATTGAACGCTACAGGTATGCCATTCTCGTGAGACGGGAGCCAGAATTTCATGTTTCGGTCCTAAGGTAGTTCGACTAATGTTAAGTTATCACTCCAAAAATAACGTTGTATGTATCGAAGAAAAAATAATCTATGACTCCTCAAGAAATTAAAACAAGAGTTCCGCAAAAAATCTTACTTTTTGATAAAGATAATTTAATTCATACATTTGTGTGATTACGTTTTAAGTTTATACCTCAATGAAAAAACAGCAACACAATTTTCTTCATTTCTTAAAATAGAATACCAACAAGCAAAAACAAAGCAACTAGTTCGCTAGTTTTGGGTGAAATTTGTTGAGTCTTCTTTGGGTGTAAGCATATAGAATATTTTCGAGCTCACACATTTGTTCATGGATATATTTTTTAGCCATTTAAACGCTTAAATCTTGATAAACAAAACTAAAATTGAATTATTCAACTATGAAAATCTAAGGAGGAAATTATAATACTCCTATCTCGTGAGACGGGATCCAGTGTTAACAGTTTCGTTCGAAATGTAATTCGAAACACGTTATTTCGTTACAACGCACGCAATTGCATTCTAGATTTTTTAGACCACACAGTACGATTCAAATGACTCAAATTCCTGGATGAGTAAAAAATAATCATTTATACATGATCCACTCATTAAGAAACCTCACTCAGTCTATTTCTGACTCTTCAATCGCACTGAAACCTCCTGTGAAGACCGAAAAACATCGATCCTGGTCAGGCAACGCAGGGTGACCGAGGTCAAACCATTCCACTTTAGAAGATTTTTATGAATTTAGAATCACCGTTTCAAGTTACTATACATCTTTTTTCGAAATGAGACATGTAATTGACCTCTGTCGGATTTCATCTCTTTTTTATATATAGTTTTTGGAGTTTCCGTGAGTACACTTTCCATTTGACGGCCAAAAGTCCAGCGTACTAAAGCATAAAACTTAATTAGAAACAAATGAATAAGGATATAATCAAAAGGATAAATAGCTATATAGCAAGAGGGCCAGAATGACCCTACATCGACGAAGCATCAAAGTAGATCTTATTTGTGAAGACACAACAAGTATACAAAAATTATTCAACTAATATTGATAAAAGATTTGCCCTAATATTTTCGTATTCTTATGGAAATGCCTCATTTTCAAAAGTGTTCATTCTTATGAACTGGCAAAGATTCTAACTAAGTTTCATGAAGGTTGGGCCATGAAAGTGTCATTAAGGCCCCCTTTTTTCGTGTTTCCCAATAAACAGTCCAACATTTCAATAGGGTTAATACGTATGACCAGACAAACATTCTGACCAAAGATTGACCCCAAAGTGTAGCCTCTAGGGTGGAACAATCGCTCGCCCGCCCTCTTACTCCTTTTTGCCAAGCCTCTGACAACGAAAAAAAGGAAGTCCCGCTTAGATTTTAAACGGCGTTATTTTGCGAAATTCATGGCCAGTAACATGTAACAAAAAAGTAGAATTGGTGGTTGGCGAACTAAACGTCGTAATTTAAGCTTGAATAAGCTGTAGTTACGACGTTTAAGTCGTCAAATTTACAAAAACGTTTCATACAAATGGCGGCCGAAGTTGGAGTTCAAATCTCAATTCCGGGCTGAAGGACTGATTTTATTGGTTGATATATTCCTCGATTGACAGCTGCGGACGGCACATATTGCGCTCAGGTGAGCTGAAAATATAAATGAATGATTAAGAAAATTTAAGGAGGGAGGGTATTTGATATTTTGTTTGTTTGTTTATTGTTGTTTTGTTTAGGTTGCAAATCGAAACTTATTTCAAATGAATTGTGTACTGTCAAATGTCTATTATGTGAGCAAAGTGATAAATGTTGTATCTTCACAACCTTGTCCGCCGGTTCTAATGCTTCCAACGGCCATGGTATATTGTAACATCTTCTCGGACGTACTGAAGTCAATATGTATTTATAGCTTATTGACAAAACAGCTGATCGATGATCGAACCTGTTGTGTGTGATTGTGGTATATATATAATTAACTGAGAATAATACGTCGTGAGTGGGCGACCGAAATATTGTAAATACAGCTTCAATGAAGCTGTATTTACAATATTTTGGTCCCCACCAACGATATGCTATAAAAATGATAAAGGTTAGAAAAACACGCCCCTTGTATTTTCCACGTAATGCGAAAATTTTACGCTCACTTAATTTACTTAATGGCCGTGCTCCGTTTATCAACGGTATTTAAATTTTAACAGAGCCCGGTTAAACGCATTTAAACACTTTAGATTTCTTTCAGTCGTCTCTCAAATGACTTCTGTTTTGAATAAGAAACTGAAATAAAATATCTTGTCGTTGAATTTAGATTTTGTTAACGCTTTGGATATCAAAACGACAAGTATCGCTAAGGGAAGGATGTGACCAATAAAATCATAAACAAGTTCACGAATTCATAAATATGATCAAATGATTTTAAGAAAACAATTAGCCTTGTTTTTTTCATAAAGATACAATAAATATAAATTTAAAAATCCCAATTTGATGCAGTTTCACTACAAATTTAACCTTAAAGCAAAACATTACAAAATAAAAATGTTCTCGTTGCTGTTGTTTACTTTTGTTTGTTTGTTTTGTGATGTTATGCTTTGTTTTGATTTATTGCGGAATGATAGATAAAGTAGAAATATAGATAATGAATTCAGATACGCAAAGCTAAAATTTTTAGAACAGTAAGAAAAGACAGGAAATTACATATAAGAATAAATGAACAAAAAGATAGCCTCGGATAGAAAGATATAGAAAGAAACAAAATGATAAAGTGGCCTCTTACAACCGGTGATGTGTTGCTAGACAAAGTTTTTTATAGGGACTAACGGAGGCGTCAGTGCACTTTAACCTTTTCCTGGTCATTCCCTGGTTTTTACGCCCTGTGATTTTATAATTTAGAAAATATTGCATTTTTTTCTTTTTTCCACAATATTTTCTGCCTGACTCGTTTTTTATCGAAATAAACCCACTTTGCATTTTTATCTGCAAAACTTTTGAATTCAAGCAGGTCTTAAGTTTTGCAAAACAGGGAAGGGTTAAGATAATACGGGAAGCTACCAAACCTAATGCAACAGGGATCAGTTAACCTTTTCCAACTGAACAAAATTTTAGACCGGTCCAAATTGAACGAAGACTGCAGACGACAATTTTAAGTAGATAGAATTCTGAATTATTTCATCTTTTTGGGTAATTAACATTGTGAATAATGAAGACATTGCTTGATACAGCAATTTCTCAATTTTTTAAAAATGCTTTTCAAAGATGTTTTCTCGGGGACGTACAAAGGGGGAATTAAGTTGGAATAGGTTAACATGACTACAGTTCTAGCTACATCTGTTTTGTTTGTTCTTGACTTTTCTTTCTTAAACGAGATACTACAAATATTACTTGGATAGAAGGGAATAAGACAGAGAAAGGACGAAAGAAATACAGATATTTCGGGGTTAAGATGTGTCTTTAATGCTTTCCAGTGGATTATCGAGATTTCTCGATGGATTATCACTTGATGATTTGATTGACCCCCCCCCCCAAAAAAAAAAAAAAAAAAAAAACAGTGAAATTATCAGAATGGTGAAACTCACTGTTTTTAAGATTTAACTCAGCTTTCGATTATTTTGAGCTACTGAACGTCATCTAAGCGGGGCCCAAGACACTAATGACTGATTTCGTGAATAACAAAAGCTATATTTTCACTCGCGGTTCCTCCACTCGCTGAAATATAGCTTTTTTTCTTTCCACGAAATATAAATCGATCTTACACTGAAACAAACGATTATCCTCTATATATTTATATACATGTGTTACAAATGGCATGGGAGTAAAACAAACCTATCGAATACTTTTGATATTACACGGGTAATATAAGACTAGTAATAACTATACAAATGGTGTGAAGTCTATCTATCATTATCGTAAATGACGTTACAAAGTTGTCATGATGTCATTCTACACATGGCGTTATAAGTTTCGTGGAATATAATAAATCGATAAATTCGACAAATTTCAAGTTACAAAATTTATGGTTAATAAATGGAATAACAAAAAGTATTCATAAAATACCGAATTTTTCAAACTCGTCATCTATACAGATAAAAACTCGACATCGCCTGGTTTATCTATGTAAAGGAAACTCGCCCATAAATCCTGAATTTAACTGAACTCATTTAATTATTAGTGACGATGCCAAATTGACCAATGGCTGGCCTGAACCACTTACTCCGTTAGCCCCGCTCATTAACAACGACATGAAGTCCCGCTTCGATTTTAAACGGCGGTCTTTTTTTTTTTTTTTTTGCAAAATCTGTGGCCAATACCATGTAACAGCTTGAATGAATGTAGTTACGAAGTTTATGTCGCCAAATCAACAAAAAGGCTCAACAAAAATGGCGGCTATTTACGGACTTTAAAACTTACTTCTGGTTTAACTATATTAAAGATTTCATTAGTTGCCTGATTATTTGATTGACAGCCGCGATTGGTAAATTCGTCGATGGGTGACCAAAATGTCGTAAATGCGTCTTTAACCCATTCCCACTTGACAAAATTTTAGACTTGTCCAAATTGAAAAAAGATGCAGACGGCAATTTCAAGTTGATGGAATTTTGAACTTTTTCACCTTTTTGGATAGAAAACATTGTGGATAATGAAGAAATTGCTTGATACAAGCAATTTCTTCATTTTCCACAATGTTTTCCAAAGTTTTTTTTCTTGAAGGGCGTAAAAAGGAGGGATTGAGTTGTAATGGGTTAATCAAGCTGTCTTTTCGCCAATTTGGTCTCTCATCGATGAATGTATTGTTTCAATCTAACTTGAAAACGCTGTTCGAAATGTTTTGAATGTCAAAATTATGAGCGTTTTGACGTTTTTACCCAAACATGGTTAAAAGAAGTTTTCAAATTAATGAATCTTAACCTTGTTTGTGAAGTATAGAGTTTTCAATCAAACCTATATCAGATCAAAGTGGTCCAAACCTTTCCGATACTTCCGACTCTTTGATCCAGAATCTGTGATCATTTTTCACCTCTTTTGATCGATAGAGCTGGCCTATTTTAATTGATTGATTAATTTTACCCTTAACGAGTATATACAGTCCTGTTATAAATACGGTTAGAGTGTTGTCGCTTAAGGGAATGATCGCAGAATTCTCTCTTTACGCTTTCCTGTACTATCCCTGGTTTTTAAGTCCCTGTGATTATATTTTGAGAAAACAATGTAGAAAAAGAAGAAATTGCTCGTAACAAGCAATTTCTTCTTTTTTCCGCAATGTCTTCTACCCATCTGAATGGTCATTTTTCAAGTTGAATCCATTTTAAATTTTCGTCTGCAAAACCTTTGCATTTGGCAAAGTGTAAGATTTTGCAAAACAGGAAAGGGTTAATCCTACGTTGTTCGAACTCATTAGAATCGTCTCAGTGAGGATAGGAGCTCCCAGGAATCGACCGCGGGACCTCTTGATCGTGAAGTCAAGTCGAGCTAAATGCCAAAGAACGATAGCCCTATAGTCTGTAGACCCAAAATTGGGTAGAATGTCTTGGTAGTAAAGCTCTTTCATAACAACCACAAAAGCGTTTGTGGGCGACCAAAATGTCGTAACTACAGTTTTGTTTACGATGCAGTTTCTACATATGACTGTCAAATCGCCGATGTCAATTAAAATATCCAGCAGGAAAAGAACTTTAAAATCCGACGTTTTTGTGTCATTGGCGACTAAAACATCGTAACTACAGCGTCTTAATTAGCTCATTGTCTGGAACAGATGACATGCCTTGTATTTTTATTCCCTTACCACATATTTTACAAAATTGTGTCGTTTATGATCTCAGTCGAAAAGCCATATCGGTTGTAAGTTGGCGTGACCAGCGATCAGCATTTTAGCTTTGTCTCATATAGGTCTATTCTATTTTTTACTTAATTTTCAATTAAAAACAAATCTAAATTGTTACTTAACCCTTTCCTGTTATTTTTTTTTTTTTTTAATTTTAAACTGGTCCAAATATGGAAGATGTTGCAGATGACAATGAAAATTGGATGCAATTTGAAATGAAACCATCCTATGTGATAGAAAATATTGTGGGAAAAGGAGAAATTGCTTGTTACAAGCAATTTCTCCTTTTTCCACAATATTTTCTCGAGTATAAAATCACAACGACGTAAAATCCCGGGTTTGAACGGGAAAGGGTTAAACCTCTTTCGATTTGTACCAGTCTACAATGATAGGTTAACAAATTGAAAGTCGACACAATCAAGATTTTACAGGACGCCTTTTTCAACGTGATTTTGTAAATTGCGTCAAATACCAAACAGAACAGATAGAAGAACAGATAAGCATATGATAGCGAGAAAAGGAGAATGGATTGCTGCAAACACTTTATTATCGCTTATCCCAGAACGTTTTGTGCATGAGTCGCCACTCCCCCTCCCCCTCTCAAGGGGGGGTGATGCAATTGTTAATAATATGATTGGTAGGAGCATGTGCAGATGTATAAAATGTGCAACATGCTATTAACCCTTTCCCGCTTGCTTTTTTTAAATTAAATTTTAGACTGGTCGAAATTAAAACGTTTTGTAGACGACAATTTAAAGTTGAATGTACATGTAAAATACTCATTCATTATGATAGAAAATATTTTGAAAAAAAGAAGAAATTGCTTGTTACACAGGGATTTAAAAAAAAAAACAAAAAACAAAAAACAAAACATAACAAACAAACAAACAACAAAAAAAAAACCAAAAAAAACCAGGGAGTAAACAGGAAAGGGACAACCCGTTTAACGGTTCGTAAAATATTCATCTTCGTTCGCCTTTTCTCACTACGTTTATTTGGAAATGGCTGACGTATTTATTCTACCTGTTTATTTCAACTCGAAATGACGAAAAAAGGTTTATGTTCAAAGCGAATCTCATCTATCTGGGCTGTTTGTCGGCAAACTTCAAAAACTAAAGATCAAAGCGGGCATGTGGCGGTGTCCTTTGATCTTTTAATGAATTCAAAAGCTTCTCTAGTTACCTGTCGATTGGTAGTAGCTATTGTAACGGCCTATCACTCTTGTTTTTGATACGCTCTTTACACTTTATAAACCTGGCGTGATTTCAAACGATCTAGTGAAACTTTTCCTTAACAGTTCGCAAAAGAATACTCACAATGTCAACAATCTTCTCTCTTTCATTATCTTTTTCAGACGTTCATTAACTATGTGTTCAAATCGTTTTCGTCGTATTTGTTAATCTAATCGCTGTTTTTGCTAGAGTAAGCTAGTATATATTTCATAAAAATTGTAAACTTTACCAGCTGATCGGTGTTGAAAAAGACGTGTCGGAGATATTCAGATTATTCTACACAAAAAGCGAGTTTGGTGATTTCATATCCAATGTACCTATAAATATTTCTAATAAATATACACATTCTGCATAGAAAATTTCGGACACATAAGAAGAATCCGTATCTGAATTGTATCCGTGTCAAATACGATTCCATTATAAAGTAGTCTTAGATGACGTCATTGTCATTCTGTGTATGACGTCATAATGCAAATAAACGTAATCAGAATGGTAAAGGAGAATGGAAACCCTTCTAGAAATACATATTTTTTTATTATTTCATCAAATTATTTAATAATGATAATAATAAAAAAATGTCTCTCGTGAAAAGTCCATCCGCAGCTGAAAGCAAATTTATACAAGATGATGTATCTCTTTCGTAACGAAACATTCCCTATATAAGGCAATTAGAGGTTGGATATATTGAAGAATTGACAAGTCGCGGCTGTCAGTCAAAGAATCAATCGATCAAACAAATCATTCTTCAGCCCGAAATTGAGATTTGAACTTCGACATTAGCATCCATTTTGTCAACCAGTTTAGTTGGTTTGGCGACTTAAGCGTCGTAACTACAACTTATTCAAGCTGCAGTTACGACGTTTAGGACGCCAACCAACTAAACAACTTTTTTATTGCATGCTACTGGCAAATAATTTTGCAAAATAACCCGGTTTAAAATCGAAGCGGGACTTCCTGTTGGAGTAAATGGGCAGGGCTAACGAAGTACTTGTAAGTGGACGGTGCCAGCGATTGGTCAATTGTTATCTCGAGGAAGGACATCCTTCAGAAAGCGCCGAAACTACCGTTAGGTATATCCTTAACAGCGAAGAATATGTTGAAAAATGGATTTTTTTCACTTATTCATTTGATTATTTACCGCAGTTTTCTGTAAAATGACAGAGAATTATGTGGTTATTATAGCACGCGGATGATAAATCGTAAAAATTTGATTTATTATTTATTTTATTGAGAAAGGATTGCGGTTAACCCAAATGAAAATTAGACTTTGCGTGAAATTTCCCAACCATTGCATTAAGCAAAGACATTTAGCAACCTGTGTAAACAATATCTCTATTAACCCATTCCCTCTTGACAAAATTTTAGGCTGGTTAAAATTAAAAGAAGTTGCAGACGACAATTTTACTTGGTGAAATTTCGGGTCTTTTGTAACAAGCAATTCCTTTATTTTCCACAATGCTTTCCAAAGCATTTTTCATGAGGGATGTATAAAACGCAATTATGTGGGAATGGGTCAAATAAGCTGAGATGCGTGCTAGTGACTTCATTTAGATTCAACTTGAAAAAAGTCCGATGATCATATACAAGGGAACACTTACCTTGAACGCCTTCTGCACCATTAGCGAAAAATATTTTGATATTTCGCTTTTTAAATCCATTTTCGCGCAACATCCAGTAAAAAAGCTCGACATTCCTTTTATGGCGATTTCCTGTGGTTTGCCTATTCCATCCCCCGGAAATGATGACCGCCTGGTCGCATATCTCGAATAAACGACAACTCGTGTGAACTGTCTCGTGAGTTGTCGAACATCTTTGTGTGTTATCTCTGATAGGGTTACATATAAGATCGGCTGTTTCCGCCTTTGTCCGTAATTTCGGGCATGATCCGAACCCGGCGAAGTTTGATCGACATTCCAAGAAGTTTTCACTCGTAGAATAACCATCATATTGGCCCGTTTTTGCCTCCGTAACCACAGGTAAAAAGTTTATTTCGCATCTTCTGGCGTAATTTCTTCGCTTAAATCTCTTTTCCAAAGCGTTTTTACATCTTTTTCGTAAAGCCAATGTAATACACTGTTGGCGGCCTGAAACGAGACGAAAATGTAAAAATCAAACTTATCAAAAGACAAGAGGACCATTGGCCCTAGTGAGCTCATCCAAGATATAGGCTCATTTTCTTTCAAATTCAACCCTTGTCATGCTGAACCCGGAATATTCCGGTTTTGGCAGGAGGTTTAGACTAAGATCAGACTGCACTTATCTGCAGGCTGATCTTAGTCTATACCTCCTACTTGTACTTTTCCTATCAGATTTGTTTATGAAGTTGATTTCTAAAAAAATATTGATTTTTGAACAATAAGTTCTTTCAGTGCTTTCAGCCCTTTGATTTGACAGCAATTCAGTAAGGTAATTGATGCAGCATGACAAGGGTTAATGTTAAGGCTAGGATTATGATACAAGTTGGCATAACCATATCTTATACATATATTGGTTTTCTACCTGGGGATCCAAAAGTCAATATTTCAGCAATGACCATTTGGCTCGTATGAAAGAGGACTACCTAAGGAACATTTCTGCAATATTTTGTTCAAATTGGCCCCATGGTTTGGGAGGAGATGTCATTCTAAAATCCTTCTTGTCTCTGTATAGGCCCTACCCCCTGCGGATCCGCCCCTTTGGACCTGGCGGTAATGATTTTTACAATTTAGGAAGAGGACAGTATACTGCTGTTTAATGCAAAATATTAATACTTTAGGCCTGGAGGAGAAGATCTTTTAACGATTTTTTTTTCACTTTTGTTGCCATGGAAACAAGAGTTTCAGCGGGTTTTAATTCTTTTAGCTACTTTAAAGGAGGCGTCTAAGCAACATTTCGGCCAAATTCGGTTGAAATTGGCCCAGTGGTTTGGGAGGTTATGTCGTTTAAAAAAAGACTTTTTTGTTTCTATATGGACCTCCAAGGGCTCCGCCCCTGACGACTCCGGGGTAATGATTTAATCTATCTTAAAGAGGTCTATATACTGATGTTTCACGCGAAATATCAAAAGTCTAGGCCCTTTTCATGTCTTGGCCAGGAGAAGATTTTTATTTTTTTTAATTACACTTTTGTTGCCATGGCAACCGGAGTTTTTAACGGATTTCAATTCTTTTAGCTACTTTAAAGGGTGTCACATAAGAAACATTTCTGCCATAATTGGTTGAAATAGCCCAGTAGTTTAGGAGGAGATATTGCTTCAAGAATTGTTGACCGACAAATGACGACTGAGGACGGCCGGACGCCAGACAAAGGGAGGGGGAGGGGGAATCAAAATAGCTCATATGAACACGTTGAGCTTAGGTGAGCTTAAACAAAATCTTCAATAAATGACTAGTTAATTGAAAAAAATGTTGACGACAATTCAAATTTATTTTGATTGAAAGATTTTTTCAGAAAAGAAAACATTATTAGAAGATCTTAAAATGTTCGTAGCAAGCAATTCCTCTTTTCGCCTCAATTTTTTATAGCTATTTATATACATTTCGTCAAATTTTGGGTTGTGTTGAAATTGATTGATGAATACTTAACAAATACCTCGATATTTCAAGGAAAAAAATAACTGACCAATCAAATCATTCAATTAGACCGGAAGCTTCAAACTCCAATATTTACCGACATTTATGTGAAATTTTTTTGTTGGTCGAGCGACTCAAATTCGTAACTACAACTTATTCAAGCTGTAGTTACGACGTTTAGGTCGCCAACCGCCAATTTTACTTTTTTTGTTACATGTTACAGACCATTTAATGTGTAAACTTGTGCCATTTGATAACGACATGGAACTTCCTGTACGAGTGAGTTGGCTTGTCCAGCGTAGACAGTGGGTGGGTCCAGCGAATGGTCAAGCAATATGAAATATGTGGTCAACATCGCAACCATTCCTGGAGCAAATGGTGTACCGTCCGGGCCAGGAGTTCGCTCTAAGCCACGTTAGCATGATAGAATGCACGCAAAGTGCACAAGTAAAGTTCGAGATTAAAAAGTAGCCATCTTCATTTTATCCGCGTGCTTGTAATCTTATTGATACACGTTCATTTTATTCAAGCGCATACTCAGCTTTTCAAAGCGCACGCAAAATCTTGCATTATAAAAGCACGCATGCGTTCGTTTTTAGCGTGCACGATTTCAAGTATACTTTGTTCTATTTAAAGCGCATAATTTCATGTGTGCGTGAAGTAAGGGTTCAGATCACCCTGGACACCCACAAAATGCCTACAGAATATGATCGTCGTTGTCGTTCTAAAACGTCGTAACTACAGCTTGAATGAAGCTGTAGTTACGACGTTTTAGAACGACAACGACGATATACAGCCAAACTTGTGTTAACTGACCACTCAGTGGACCAACAAAGTGGTTGCTAAACCTTTCACCGTACAGCAAAATTTTAGACTGATCCAAATTGAAAGAAGCTGCAGACGATAATTTAAAGTTGATGAAATTTTCATTTTTTTAAAAAATCTTTTTGGATAGAAAACATTGTGGATAATGAAGAAATTGCTTGATACAAGCAATTTCTTTATTTTCAAAAATTTTTTCCATAGCTGTTTTCTTAAGCGGCGTAAAAGGAGGGATTGTGTGGAATGGATTAATAGCTTTTCGTGAGATCTAGACAAGTCTAACTATAGCTTATTCAAGCTGCAGATACGACGTTTAGGTCGCCAACCAACCTTCTACTTTTTATTTGTTACACGTGACTGGCCATATATTTTGAAAAAATAACGCCATTCACCCATTTTCACACAATCCCTCCTTTTTACGCCCCTCTAGGCAAAAAATCTTTTGAAAACATTGTGGAAAATGAAGTCATTGCTTGAATCAAGCAATTTATTCATTATCCACAACGTTTTCTATCCAAAAAGATCGAAAAAATGTAGAATTCCATCAGCTTGAAATTGTTGTCTGCTGCTTCTTTCAATGTGTACCAGTCTGAAATTTTGTTGTGTGGGACGGGATAAATATCGAAGCAAAACTTCCTGTTGGAGTCCTATACCATCCGAGTAAGTGGGCGGGGCCAGTGATTTGATCGATTTTTTAAAATGTAACTCAAAGGCTCACGTGTAACTTGACCTGTACATGCCGGAGATAAAGTATTCATTTATTTTGTCGCGTGCTCTACCGCAATGAATCATGGTCGGACCTGTCAGAAACTTTGTTCGGCAGTATCCGGGTGTGAATCGCTGACATACCACAAGTTTGGCGATCTGAAATGGTTCACTGAATACCTGTCTGATTGTAACCCTTATTGAAATTTATTCACTTTCTAGCCTTATTTCGATTTCAGCCTTTAAGTAGAACAAAAGGGGTAAATTTTTAACATTTTCTAAGTACGGATCTGATATACTAGTACTAGATGTTAGATCCTTCATCTAATCCATTTCCACACAATCTCTCAAAGAGATGATTCTGGAATCAATGTGGAAAATGAATAAATTGCTTGTTACAAGCAATTTCTGCATTTTCCACACTGTTTTCTACCCAAAGTGACAAAGATTTTGAAAATTTTCAACCATTTGAAATCGTCGTCTGCAACTGCTTTCAATTTGAACAGGTCTAAAATTTCACTGTATTGGAATGGGTTATATACAGACTGTAAGTCCAGCGGAACTACCGTCATGATTGAATGCCTTATGCTATATCTGAATAGAGTCTCCAGTATAAGATCTGTAGTTCTGGAATGGAGATTAGTTTTTACAAACATATTTAGTTAGATTGTGACGAAAAAATTACGCGGTGACAGTGGGGCTCGATCCCATGGCCTTCAGACCACGAATAAAACACCTTTGACACTCGGCCATCGGGGCAATTCTCAAACTATCTGTCTATCTGGGTATGATAGTACGTTTCTGTTCACGATTTTCGAATTTACTAAATACACTGTATCACGATGTATACCCCGTTACACGATATTTCATTTCCGTTTTTGCATGACACGTATTATCATTTCCGTCGCGTTGACGTAAGACTAGAATGAGATACTGAGCAAGGCGTTATTCATCACGAGCGTGGCGCTATCGCAAACAAAAATAAAATCGAGTGTGATGTTTGTAATGTGAAGGCGGAAGTGAAATAATGCGTATTGTGCAATGCATGCATATGTATTATACTTTAACCCTTTCCTGTTTAATCCCTGGTTTTTACCTCCCTGTGATTTAATACTTGAGAAAATATTGTAGAAAAAGAAGAAATTGCTTGAAACAAGCAATTTCTTCTATTTCCAAAATATTTTCTACCCTACTGAAAGGTTATTTTTCAAATCATATCCACTTTTAATTTTCGCCTGAAAAACCTTTGAATTTGGAAAGGTCTAAAATTTTGCAAAACAGGAAAGGATGAAGATGCTATCCGCAGGATATGTTAGTTGCAAACTTTGTTATCAATGGTCGGTGGGAAAGAAAGGCCTGTTTAATCTCTTGTCTTACCCTAAGGCCAGTGTGAAATTTAACAAGCAATCATTCAAATGAATTATGATGAATTCCAGTAAAATAACCCAGTAAATAAGAATCGGGCAAGTTTTATATGCTTCCGCAGAAAGTAGTTCCAAAAATTTACAGTGTAACACTGGTATTTTTCTATTATGTATGCCCTGTTGATATAAATTTTTTAGAAATTTAAAAGAAAATGTGTGTGAGTTTTTTTATTTTAGTCTTTATTTATTTTGTTGTTGTTGTCTTTGTTGCTGTTGTTTTTGTAATTACAATTATATATGAATCCCATCGCGACTTTAAGTAGTGAGATTATGTTGTTGTTTCACGCCTTCATGAAAAAACCCTAACAAAACAACCCTTCAAACTACCCTTTTTACCCATTAACAGACGACAAAATTATAGACTAGTCCAAACTGAAAGAAGTTGCAGACGACAATTCAAAGTTTATGAAATTTTAGTTTTTTTCAACCCCCTAGGTAGAAAACTTTGTGTAAAATGAAGAAATTGCTCGTTACAAGCAATTTCTTCATTTTACACAAGGTTTTCCCTTTTTTTTTCTTCAAGTGCGTTAAAATGCATCATTGTGTGGGAATGGATTAAATATGAAAAAAAGTGTAAAGAAATTGGAAGTAAACATGAGAAATATCCTTTTTTTTTATACCTGTTTCAAGCTATATACGAATTAGAAGAGAATTATGCATGTGTTTTATTTATCCATTTATTGTTATTATCATTATTTCATTTTCCAATGCGCAATTCAATTTGCCTTTCGAATTCAGGAAAGTAATTAAAATGTCAGAAATCTATAGAATCAAAGCAACAGGTTGAAATTCAGTTCGTTTATTTTTTGTTTGTTTTTGTTCCTTGTTTAAACGGTTGATTTCGCATGGGAAGCGCATTTCCAACATTCTCCGCATATTTAAACCTATTAACCTATCGTTCTCTTCATTTTTTTATCATCACAAAAAACACCTTTTTCACTCGAAAGATGATTTTAGTCAAAACTCTAGATAATATCAAACCAAAGACGTTTTACAATTATATAGAATATTTATTAAATTTGGTTTCATTGTAAGATCAATTTATCCGCCACCCGTGAAAGTATAACTTGTATTGTTCACGAAATGAAAGATATATTAATCTTATTCGGAAAAAATATATTTCTTTAGACGAAATGCGTTTTTCCCTTGAGCAAATATCTAAAAGCGTGTCATTTTGCACGTGATTTACATAGCATCCTTGTGACGTCATCACGACTTTAGTCCCGCCTAAACGATGTTCAGTAGTAGAAGACAGGACCAAATAACCAAATAAAGTGAGTTTGTCATTTCAGTGATATCACTATAATCTGTCGGAGAGCACTGAGGAATACAAAGTAAAGACCTGGTGCATACGACATCAACTCGGCTATTTTCGAAGAAAACCGAAGAAGGCAATGCTATTGCATCGTCGCTATCTGTGTCTTTGGTGAGCAAAAAATTACAAGTTGGGATATCTCTGTAACCTTTCTTTCAATTCGTGGATCGAAAATAGTAGACGAACTCCGACATGGGTAGCACTTTTGATAGTCCCAAATGACCAATCGCTAGCCCAACCCACTTACTCCTGTGGCCACGCCCACTGACTCCGACAGGAAGTTTCGCTTCGAATTTAAACGGTGTTAGGTTGCAGAATTTATGGCCAGCAGAATGTAACGAAAAAGTAGTATTGATGGTAGGCGATCTAAACGACGTTGAATAAGCTGTAGTTACGACGTTTAAGTCGCCAAAACAACAAAAAAAGATTAACAAAAATGGCGGCTAATGTCGGAGTTCGAAACTCATTGCTAATCTGAATGAATGATTTAATTGGGCGACGGGTCAATTGATTGACAGCCGCGATTGGTCAATTACAGCTTATTGTCTAATAATTACGATGATTCTTGCTACAACAAAATAATTTAATTTTTAGTTTCGTCTATCAAAAACGAGCGATCTGATTGGTCGAAAAATTTAATTCATACCTCCATGAACAAAATTTTGAGCACGCAGCCATTTTGTATGCTTCCGCACAAAATAGTTCCATACAAAAAGGTATCAAAATTCGTAAAGTTGTTGCATTTTTCGCTCGATGCTATTAAATTATAAGAAATGAAGAGAATATTTTTTGTTTTCATGGAGGTATGAACCGAAAAACCTAATCACACAATGTATGAATCCGCTTCGCGTATTCATACAGTGTGATTAGGTTTTTCGGTTCATACCTCCATGAAAACAAAAAATATTCTCTTCATCTCTTAATTAAAACAGCATAGATATTCGCTTCCCGTTCAAATAAATAATTTGATTAGTCAAACGATTGTCGAACAAACATCGATTTTCTGTCAATTATATGAATAGTCACGCACTAGCTCAAATTTTACTTCAGTCTTCACTTAAAATTCTAGTAAAACATATTATAAATCTTCTGGACAAAAGTTAACCAAAACGCATTAATGAATTATTTTCTATATGTAGGACCAACACTTGATTAAAAAGGTTTGTAATTTACATTCAAAACACCCGACCCAAATAACCCATTACCACATGGTCAAATTTTACACTGGTCCAAATTCAAAGAAGTTGTAGAAGACAACTTCAAGTTAGAATTTCAATTATCTCTGCCATTCTTGATAGAAAACAATGTGGAAAATGCGGAAATTGCTTGTAACAAGCAATTTCTGAATTTTCCATGTTTTATTATCATTATTATTATGATTATTTTTAGATATTTTCTTGGGGACATAAAAAGACGGGATTTTGTGGGAAGGGGATAATTCTGAATTTGACCCATTCCAACACAGCAAAATTCTAGACTGGTCCAAATCGAAAGAAGCTGCAGACGACAATTTCAAGTTGATGGAATTTGAATTTTTTCGTCTTTTTGAATAGAAAACATTGTGGATAATGAAGAAATTGCTCGATACAAGCAATTTCTTCATTTTCCACAATGTTTTCCAAAGCTTTTTTCTCGAGGGGCGTAAAAAGTAGGGATTGAGTTGGAATGGGTTAAGACTACAGTTGTTTTCTGTGCTAAAATGTCTAAGTGTGAAAGAGACTCCAGCGTAAAGATAAAACAACCTCAGATTTTGTATTAGATACCTAGAAATGCGACAGTAATGCGGAATTTCCGCGGGATTAAGAGATCCTGGTGTCAAATATATTTTAGTCGACCCGGCGGTAATTAAGGAATACATGTATTATGTTATAGTCGTAATACAAAACATTGTATTTTAATCGAGCGGCAAATATGAATTTTTCCTACGCGACGAGAAGCCAATACAAATTTTTGTATCACTGCTACATCATAGTATTTCATTTATTAAATACAAACGGACTTTGACTATATAATTATAAGATAAAAGAAAACCCCGAAACATATCTAATATCAACTTTTTTAGTCCTAATAGCGATATTTCTGGTACGACGTCATTTACCGGGAAATGACGTCATCTAACCGTTTCAATCATTATACCAATCTCTAAGCAGAATTGTCGTTCGTTACTCTCAAAAAACATGAAAGAACCCGAGTACAAGATTTTTGTTTGTTTGTTAGAATGGGACTTAATGCCACTTGTAACAAATGTTCAGTCATATCGCGGCGGCTAGTCATATCGCGGCGGCTGGAGCACCTAACAATGGATTCCTGGTAGGCTATATCTCGCACCAGTACCAGCATCACATCCTTTCCTAGCCTCCAGCTGCAATCCCACTTAGGTTTACCATTATCCACCCATTGGTGAGAGACAAATATCGGAAAGGATATTCACCGCCACCGGGGATCTAACCCATCCGGAGTACAAGAGATTGAGGCTATGCGGACTTTTCTGTGGACTGCAATTTTGTCCGCGTGAAAATGATGAAAACCGGTATGTATTTAATGAATGATTATGATAATGGTAGGCCGGAAAAAGGGATTTTCAAACTAAGTAGTTGTTACCTGACTGTCATGCGAAAAGAAACCAGAAGTGCCAAAAACAAGGAGTGTCACTTATGCTCAGACAGCTCTGGTTGCCTTCCGAACAATTTTCAATTGCAGTGGACGCAATCAATACCACTATGATGACAAAACAGAAGAGCTATTAACCCTTGCCATGCTGAACCCGGAATATTCCTGTTTTGGCAGGAAATATAGACAAAGATCAGCCTGCACATAAGTGCAGTCTTGGTCTACACCTCCTGTTTATCCCCTTTAATTCAGAAATGTATGTACATTGTATAATCAATTTTCAAAAGAAATATTGACCCCCAATAAGACTTTCGAGTGCTGTCAGCCCTTGAATTTAATGCAATTATGTATAGGATTTTAATTCAACATGACAAGGGTTAAGATTGATATTCAAATTTTCCACTATTTATTAGGATTTTCATTATAAATCTACTATAGTTGTTTTGAAAAAGACTGAAAGATCATTTTAGGTTAAAAATCAACTATAGGTGGATGCAAGGAAAAAAAATCCGTATCTGATAGTGTCAAATACGGTTCCATATAAGGTTGTCTATGGTGACGTCATTTTCATTCTGTAGATGTACAGATTTTTCTTATCATTTCATCGAATTTATTTAATGGAAAAAATAGGTATATATTAAAATTGACTCTGTCCCTTGAAATATCATAATTTTGCTTCGCAGCTCAAAGCTCAAAGATATTGATCGATATCGTTACATAATATTCCATAGATATTCATTTACAATTTTCATATTTCCTTAATAATATCTAAAGCTGCAAATTAGCCACCATTTGAATTAAAAAAAAAAAAAAAGCAAAAAACTGGTTGAATAAGTATTTCTTCCTAAAAAGTTGCATTTGTAATTGTGATAATGCTGAAACAGCAAATCCAGATTAAAAAAAGGTCTACTAAAATAAGTGTCGACTCGTACCAAAGAGATGCATTATCGAACACTATCGAGGGAGTAGCTAAATGCTAGTATACATATGTTTTATTTAGTTCTATTTCAATTTTCATGCAGATATTTATTCATTTTTTATTAATATTTCTTAAACGCATTCTTATTTGCCTGTCTTCAGAAGTGAAAGATATACAATAGCATAGACAGTACCATGTGCACACCAAAATAAACCATGGAGACATTTTGTCGTGGTTTTACCTAAATATGGAGTGTCGGGGGCTCTTTGAAGAGAGATAAATATACATACTAGGCCAGAACATGAGAGAATTAATCTGATAAGTTCAAATTTGTCATTATGAAATTCATAAAAATTAAGGAAGTATTTCAAATGAAGAAATCTAACAAACTTTGGATTTAACCCTTTCCCGTACAACAAAATTTTAGACTGCTCCAATTTCGAAGAGCCTCAGACAACAAATCAGAGTGTATTTAAATTGAAAAATAACCTCTGTATAGAATAGAAAACATTGTAGGGAAAGAAGAAATTGCTTGTAACAAGCAATTTCTTCTTTCCCTGCAATGTTTTCCCCCAATAAAAAACCTATGGGTCGTGAAAACAAGTGATTGTACGGGAAAGAGTTAAAGATTTTCAGACACGGATAGAAAATATTTCGTTAAAACCATTTACTACAGTGGGATCCTGTTAATCGCAATACCAATTTTTGGCATTTCTGTTGCAATCTATTCTAAAACTCTAATGTTTGTGCATAAAGCGAGTTTCAGTTGACCGATCGCTGGCCCCGCCCACTGACTTCTTTGTCCCCGCCTATTGACTCCGACAGGAAGTTCCGCTTCGATTTTCAACGGCATTATTTTACGAAATGTAAGGCCAATGGCATGTTATAAATAAGAAGAACGCTTGGTTGGCGACTTAAACGTCGTAACTACACGTGAATGAGCTGTACTTACGGCGTTTAAGTCGCCAAGCCAACAAAAATGATTAACCAAAATGGCTGCTTATGTTGGAGTACAAAATCAACTTCAAGTCGAAATGAATGATTCCATTGGTCGACTGATTATTTCAGAGCGTAAAAATAAACCTAACAAACAACAACAACAACAACAAAAAACACGTCATTTTGTGGAAATGGGTCAAGCGTTAAATTATGATAAGCTCGCCGTATCTACCAGAAATGAGCATTTTTACGTGAAAATTTGACGGAAACGGTGTTAAAGTCAAAGAAATACTGTCAATGTTAGCCCGTTTAGCTCAGTTGGTAGAATTCAAGATCAAGGGTTCGAGCCCCGAACTGACCATATAAGCTAATAAACTAATTGTCTTTCGGATAATGTCCGCCATGTCAAAAAACATAGAAGGGGATATTGTCCGGAGTGGCTATTGTCCGGTTATCTCTTGCTATATCCCCCGTAGATATCTCTTGCTATATCTCCGTAGACGTCAATATTGTCTGATTTTTGCTCAGATCCCGAATAAAGCTTTTAAAACATTTAGAAATTGCTTGTATCAAGCGATTTTTTCATTATCCATAATATTTGAAAAAAAAAAAAAAAAATACAGATTTTAAAAGATCATCAACTAAAAACCAACTTCTACTACTTCCTTAAAGTTTGTCGTCTGGTAATGAAAAAGAAAAAAAAAAAACAAAAAAAAACAGCAACAAACAAACAAACAAAAAAAAAAGCAAAAAAAAAAAAAAAAAAAACACGTTGAGTATATAACAAGAAATTTCTTCTTTTTTTCACAGTATTTCCTGTCGTAATTGACAATTATTTTCTCACTTTTAGCACTTTCTATGGCTTTTTTCAATTTTGACCAGTCTAAAATCGTGTCGTCTGTCGATGGGTAAAGATTAAAAATTTTATCATAGATGAAAACTCGTTTTTACAGAGCTCGTCCCCTGTATACCAAAAAATCTCTTTGAAGTTTATCAACTCTTGTTTTAAGTCCGATTCGGGGTGCGGTAATCGGATTATTTGGTCATTATCGTTTAATTTTAATCTTTGTTTGCAATTAAAAACCGCAGGTTGTGATCAACCGGTACCGAGATGTAACTTGAATAAAAACCACGTACCGGGATGTACCGGACCTAAAAGTCATCTATTATTGTACACGCGGATATATATCTGCGAGTTATTTTTTTGCGAATAAATGATTCAGAACATATCGTGTTTAGTAAATTTTGCGGAATTTAAAAAAAAAGAAAAAAAAAAAAAAAAAAAAGGGTTTTCAAATAACTATCCATGTTTATTATAGCGAACAGCCATTACGAGTATTCACATCTTACACGTTAAGAATCACTCGTTAAATAACGTCAGTATGGCGCCATATAAGCGAACGGTATTTCGGTATTTTCGTTAGTATTGTGGTTCCTGGAATCAGTTTTAAAAAAAGCATGTTGTTTATGTGAGTAGAATAATCAGTCAAACACGTCTTTCATAAAGAATACTATGTTATAGTTATGATACAAACCCTTGTATTGGAATCGAGTCAAGTAGGATAATTGTGATGAGTGAAAAATCAAATGTTCCTTCGCGGCGAAGTAGTATTCCATATACCAACAAATTTTGACTATTAAAGCTAAAAATTAGCCCACCAAACTTGTCTAAACCAACGTCTTTATATTCCTAATAACGTTATTTCCGACGTGACGTCATTTTACCGACAAAAAGGCGTCATTTTATCTTATCAGTTTAGCACACGTCGAATGCAATTTTGTCCTGTGGAGTGCGTTTTTTTTTTCGCCGCGAAATAAATGTAACTTACAAGGAAAAATGGTTTGGTATATACTTACAAGGAAAAATGAACTAATTACGAGACGGCAAAATATTAGACTGGTCGAAATTGAATTGAAATGTTTTGTGTTCTCGGCTACTTATCATACAAACCAACGTCGTTTGATATCTCAGTCGAACTGATATGGCGGAGGCCGGTGGGTGTGACTACCGGTCCGCCAATTGACCAATCGCTGGCCCCGCCTACCTACCCGTAATCCACACCCACTGACTCCAACAGGAAGCTTGAATAAGTTGTAGTTTCGACATTTAAGTCGCCAAACCAAAAAATAGGGTTAACAAAATAGCGGCCAATGTCGGAGTTCAAAGCCCATTTCTGGTCTAAATGAATGATTTTATTGATCGACTGGTTATTTGATTGACATTTGTGATTGGTCAATTATATTTACGTTCGGTTTGCAAGGTAAATAGTAAATACTTTTTTCTCGGAATGCGATCCTATTTAGGACTGTCAAAATTACAAACGTTACCATGATATATAATAACGTCTAAAATTGAGAAAACATGGCAACCTGCACAGAACGGAGTAAAACAGCTCGTTGGCCAATGTAAGAGAGTGTAAGAGAGTGTTTAACGACCCTTTGAACTGTTTGCAATTTATATCACGACGACAGGTGCTCATTTACATGTTCATGGTCTCCTGTCGTTTTGTTTTTTCCGTTTTTCAAATAGGAGCAACCTCAACATTCAATATTATTATATTCTCATCTTGTTCGGGAGCACTGCTTATCCTTTGCTCATTGGTTATACGCAAATGGTGCTTATCGCATCTAATTTTGACGGATGTCTCATATACAATATACCTTGTATATTGCACAAAAAAGTGTCGCTTTAGTGAATGGTCGCGTATTTCAGATTTGTTTTGGGTGATTTTTGCATTGTTTTTGCAATTTTTCAAATACGGTTAGTTGTTACGTGGGACAGTGAATTGAAACTGATGAGAGCCCCAAACAGTTCTTTAACGTCCTCGATGGATAGTATCGTCACACAGGGCCTCGGTTTAACATCTCACCCGAAAAACAATTAGTTTTGTTGGTTTGATCAGCCCGGGCTCGAACCCTTGGTCTTAAGTTTGCATCATTTACGGCCATGAACATAAAAATCAAATTGAATTGGATTAGCAGTAGTTACGGCGATAAAGTCTAAAAACCATGGCACAAAAATACATGTCGTAGGTAGCTAAAGTTAAAGATGATTTAACCCATTCCAACTCAATCCCTCCTTTTTACGCCCCTTAAGAAAAAAGCTTTAGAAAACATTGCGGAAAATGAAGAAATTGCTTGTATCAAGCAATTTCTTCATTATCCACTATGTTTTCTATCCAAAAAGATGAAAAAATTCAAAATTCCATCAACTTGAAATTGTCGTCTGCAACATCTTTCAATTTGGACCGGTCTAAAGTTTTGCTGTGTTGGAATGGGTTAAAAGGTCAATCGACTTTTTGATTGACACACACGATCCGTCAAAAAAGTAATGGTATCAAGCCTATTCCCTAACGATGAAATTTTAGACTGGTCCAAATTCAAAGATGTTGCAAGGGTTATTTCAAGTTGATAATAACAGAAAATACATAAAAATCTGTGTCATTCTTTGTAGAACATTATAGAAAGTGAGCGATTTCGTCATTTACCACCATGTTTTCAAAGCTTGTTATTTGTTATGGGACATAAATAAGAACGGGTTAACCTATTCCCTCTCAGTGACGCTTTTAGACGCTCCTAAGAAAAAAAGGTTTTGGCAAACATTATGGAAAATGAAGAATTTGCTTGTTACAAGCAATTTTTTCATTATCCACAATGTTTTCTACACCAAAAATACATAAATAATAATAATAAGAAAAAAATAGAAATAAATCATTAGCTTTAAATAGTTGTCTACAACTCCTTTCAATTTGGACCAGTCCAAATTTTCGCAGTCTGGGAATCGGTTAAAAGAGGTAACAGACGCTTAGGGAAATTTCACTATAGATTCAGGGTACCTACCAATATTTACTCCACCTTTCATATAGCAATTTTTCGGATGCACGTTATCATCTATATAAAACACAACCACAAGGTGTCCAAAGTTAGCCAAAGGATAAGGATCTACAACGAGCACTGCATCGTGACTGTCCGACCGAGAAAGCTCCTCGTCCGGTAAAAAAGTTTTATATCTAATTCCAAATATGGACATTGGCGCGATATATACATTCATGCTAGTTCTCTTTATTGTAACTAATTCCTTACATTCTCTTTTTGTCGTAAAGAAAGCGTCAGAGTGATTCTCACAGTTTAAACTGTTTATAAGTCTGTATGCCGCGTCCGCCCACCGCTCCTCACCCACCTTGTGGGGATCGAACTGGTCGAAGCGCTCTGAACTGTTCTCCATGTATTGCATCGCCCCGGACGAACGCATGAACAAACACATTTCGGATAGAATGAACGTTATGGTCCATATAGTCCTGCGAGACATTTTTCTTACAGTTTTACGTAACATTGCTTACACCTCTTAGACAACACTGTGTATCTTTTCTCATAAATTTTCCTCCTAATGTTATATTTTTTCCACTACTAAACTCTAATTGTCAACGCATTTATTATAAAGTGATTTCATTTTTTTTCTAAACAGCATTTTTATCTATTTTATATATCTTTTAATCCTTCCACCTAAATTCAATATACTTGTACTCCTGAAATTGTTTTCCCAATCTTCTCAATCATTTTAACTGACCAATTCTTCTTTCTGTAATTTAGGAAATCCAATGTTCGTCATTTATGTGTTTTCATTGAATAAAAAGAATTCTCAAATTTAATATTGAAATAGTACCACGCACTCAGAATTTCACTCTCGATCATAGGACATTCTTTACATTTGTAAATTATTTATTGCATTATGTAAAACGACACCTCCTTTTCTCACGAAATTTGATAACATGAAATTCCACCGTTAACGTTTGTATTCACCGCAAATCGACCATTTCTCATTTGTCACAATTAAACTTTCTTTTTCTTTTCGATTCGTATAACCTAACACTCGATATACTATATAGGATTTCGTTTATAGTATTAACGTCCCCTCACAATTTCGTCTACCTTTAAAATAAATAGTTTTTAATTCGACGGTAAAGTCGGCGAAACTTCAAAGGGCCTCGCTTTCAAAATAATGAACTGCGGCATTCGGAAAGGGACATAGATTAACTCTATTTGACCATTCTCAGTTAATAATTAACCCTTTCCTGTTAAGCAAAATTTATGACCTGTCCAAATTAAAAAGTTTTACAGACGAAAATTTAAATTAGATTTAATTAGAAAAATAACCATTTAGTAGGGCAGAAAATATTGTGGAAAAAGAAGAAATTGCTTGAGAAAAGCAATTTCTTCTTTTTCTACAATATTTTCTCAATTATAGAATAACTGGGTCGTCAAAAACAGAAATTGAACAGAAAAGGTTTTAAGTTATTATTTTGTTATTTCTTCATGAACACCAAAGGAGCATTTGTGTTCCGACCAAAATTACGGCATTGAATATCCCCTAGTTATTCTTCTGATAATGATATCAGGAGATAATGATAATATAATAACAACGATGATAATGATAATACAACACTACTCATAGATAAAAATCATAGTTTTCAAAATGATGATCTTAATGTTGGTGATGGTGATCATGATGACGGTGATGATGGTTATAATAATAATTGTTATACTAATGATAAGATAATAGTGTTTGTAATAAAAACAATAATTTTAGGTAAGAAATGAGAGCAAAAGTTTCGTTAATTTCTAGCCTTTCTTTTAATCATTTAAAAAGCGAGTTTTTAAGTGGAAAGCGTTTGCAAGTTTTTAACCAAAAGACCTAAAGCCTTTGAAAATGTTGAAAAGAGAGGTTGAATGACCAGTGTTATATATACACGATAGTAATATGTGATACATTTATGAACAAGGCTTTGACCTTACTCGTAATATTTATCAAATATCGAACTCTCAACCAAAGGATTGGAGAGCACAACTGAGTTAATCTGAGGTGCTTTCTTTTCTTTAGAACTCTTATTGAGGAATTTAAGCGTACTCAGCATTGGCTGAAACGAGTAGCTTTGACGTCGTCGAATATTTTGACTCAAAATAACAAGAATCGTTCTTTAGGGAGACTCAAAATCCTATTAAGAGGGAATGTTCATCTTTTCGAAAAGAACTCACCTCATATTTGGCGAATCAACTCATTCGTACACAATGACGCTTTTTGATGCCCAAAAGAGGAAAAGCAATTTCTTCATTATCCACAATGATTTTTATCCTCAAATATAAAGATTATCAAAATCTCTTTAACTAAAAATAGTCGTCTGCAACTTCTTTGAATTTGGACCATTCTATAATTTTGTCGTCTGGTAATGGGTTGAACCGTTGTCGCCTACAGGTTTCATAATTGACGGATCGTCACAATCAATCAAAAAATGAATGAAGGAACCCCAATTTCATATCAGGAATTCTGTTGGTTTAGCGATTAAAACGCCGTAGATACAGCTCGAATACAGCTTATTCAAACTGGGCCGCCGCCATAGCGCAGTCGGTAGCGCGCCAGACTCCTAATCTTCAATCATGGGTGTCATGGGTTCGATCCCCGGCGGCGGCAAATATTCTTTCCGACTTTGTCTCTCACCAATGGGTGGATAATCGTAAACCTAAGTGAGATAGCAGCTGGAGGCTAGGAAAGGATTTAGTGGTAGTACTGGTGTGAGAAATAACAGGAATCCATTGTAAGGGGCTCCAGCCACCGCGATATGACTGAAATACTGTTAAAAGCGGCGTTAAACCCCATTCAATCAATCAATCTTATTCAAACTGAAGATACGGCGTTTAGGTCGACAGCCAACGACTTGCCTTTCCATTCATGTACCTAACGATATATTTCGCAAGATTTATATCGTTTATTGTCTCGGTCGAAATTCTACCTCAGAGGTCAGTGGGCGTCACCAACAACCCGTCAATGAATTTTAACCCTTGTCATGCTGTATAATTTACCTAACTAAATTGCTGTAAAATCAAAGGGCTGGAAGCGCTGACAAAACTTGTTGTACAAAAATCAATATTTCTTTTAGAAATCAATTTGATAAATAACTCTGACAGGAAAAGTACAAGCAAGAGGTGTAGACTAAGATCAGACTGCACTTATGTGCAGGCAGATCTTGGTCGACATCTCCTGGCAAAACCGGAATATGTCGGGTTAAGCATAACAAGGGTTAATACTTGACTCGAACAACAATGTAAGAGTATAATGTTATTGGTGATTTCGACCTACACTGAAAAATTCTACTGCCAACCAACCTGCACAGAAGGTTCGGACCGACCAGGAGTTTTTGTTTCTCCTTTCTTTTTTTTCATGTAATTAAGAGCAACTTTTCAATTAAGACATATAATGCGTTATTATTTCAATGGAATATTTTAGTTGACATTATTAGAACCATGTTACGTATTCCTTGGGTAACAAATGGCGGATTGCGGCTTTCAATCAAGGAATCAATCGGCCAATCAAATAATTCATGTAGAGAGAAAGTGAACTTTTAACTCCAACATTCACTTTTGTATGACATGCTGCGTTTAACCCCTTTCTGTACAATCCCTGGTTTTTACGTCCCTGTGATTTTATACTTGAGAAAACATTGTGGGAAAAGAAGAAATTGCTTGTAACAAGCAATTTCTTCTTTTCCACAATATTTTCTACCCTGCTGAATGATTATTTTTCAAATTAAAAACAATTTTAATTTTCGTCTGCAAAACCTTTGAATTTGGACAGGTCTAAAATTTTGCAAAACAGGAAAGGGTTAAAATCGAAGTGGCGCTTCCTTTTGGAGCTCAGTGGGTGTGGCCAGGGATCCGTCTATTGCTTTCTTTAATTTTTTTTATGTAATTGACCAATCGCTGGCCCCGTTAAATTACACCTTTGGTCACGCCCACTGACTCCAACAGGAAGTCGATTTCAAACGGCGTTATTTTGCAAAATTTAAGGCCAGTAGCATGTAACAAAATAGTAGAATATTTGATTGGCGACCTAAACATCGAAACTACAGCTTGAACAAGCTGTAGTTACGACGTTTAAGTCACCAAACCAGCAAAAATGTTAAACAAAAATGACGGGAAATGTTTGAGATCAAAGCTCATGTCCCGGCTGAATATAAGATTTGATTGGTCGGTTGATTCCTTAATTGACAGCCGCGATTGGTCAATTATTCTAATCATTCCTTTTTCCCCAAAAACTGCATTTTAGCAAGTGTTTCACTGCATAACATCCAAGAACTGACACGATCACCCCAAGAAACCTGTCACATCCTCCTATATATATCCATTCTGTATGGCGAATGATTAATTTGTCCCCAAGCTAGAACAATATGAAAGGTGTCGGGCCTTCAAAGCAAACCTGTGAACAAAACAATAGAGTTGAATGAGAGGTGAGCTTTTCCAATCACAGGAGAAATAAAATAGATCCTCAACTGTTTGAACCTCTACCAGACGACAAAAAATGGTCTATTCCAAATTAAAAAAAAGGGTTACAGACGTCATTTCAATGTGAATTTAGAAATGAGAAACGATTCAAAATTGGGACAGAAAAAATGTGAGAAAAGGGGATCAGCTTTTTACAGATATTTTTCATTTTTCCAACAATGATTTTGTTGTAAAACAATAGTGATTATGTAGAGATTGTGTAGTAATCAGTTAGCATTCAGGCTCGCTGAGGCGCATGAAAGGAGGTCACAGCGCATACGCAAGATACTTCTAAATTTACGCGTGGAAAATGAATTAGCCCTTATAAACAACAACACAGGGTTAGAAATGAAATATCAAGATCGTCATTCATCGGCTATTGTTCATATGTATCTTTATTATCATAAGTAAAAGTGTTTCTTTAACCCATTCCCACTCAGTGACGCTTTTACCCCCCCCCCCCCCCCCCTCAAGAAAAAGAGCTCTTGAAAACATTGAGAAAAATGAAGAAATTGCTTGTCACAAACAATTTCTACATCTTCCACAATGTTTTCTTCACAGAAAGTCGAAAAAATCCAAAATTTGATAAACTTTAAAATGTCGTCTACAACTTCTTTTAATTTGGGCCAGTCTAAAATTTGTCGTCTGGTAATGGGTTAATACTTTTCGGTAGATTATTGTTGGATTATCACTTTATAATATCACCGAAAGACCAGTGAAATTATCAAAATAATAAACTCCGTGTTTTGAAGATTTAACCATGTTTTCGTTATCAATCGAGATTTTGGATAAAAAAAATTGATAATTTATTATATTTTTTTTGGGGGGGGGGTGTTAAAGATGGACTCGACAGAAAAAATCGTATTATAGATAGGTGAACTGAACTGACACGATATGGTCCGATAACGTCATTCAGTTCAAGGTAAAATGATGTCAAGCCGAGAATAACTACGTTTTCTAAAAAGGTTTGATTGTAGAAAAAACTCATTTTTATTTTCTTTTTGAAGTAAAACTTCATTGGTATATCATAAATAGAATACTATGATGTAGTAGTGATACGAAACCTTGCGCATTATATTCTCGCCGCCAAGGGAAAATTGATATTTCACGAAACCGGAGGTCTCTTGAAAAAAAGCATTTTTTCTTACGCGACTCGAGTCAAATACAAGGATTTGTATCACAACAATAATATAATATTCCTTATTTATCCATTTTTAATTGTCCTTCGTAGAATGCCTAGATCTATTGCCTATGATTGCTTCCATTTCATAGCTTTTCTGTTCTACACCCTTGCTAACCAACGAAAGTTATCATCGTACTTAAAACATTGTATGATCGATCAATTGATCGTTTAATTGATATCCTTATCGGGGTTTCAATCGGATCATCACCATTCGATGAACGGTTTAGTCAGCGTTCATCAAAGTAGTAATAGTAATTATAAATGGCGGCATAACATTTCATTGATCGTAGAGGTTATTGGGTACGGAGGGTCCGCCATCTAGTAAATAAAATAGTTTTTCTCACGACTCTCTCACATTCATCAAATTGTGATTCAAAATCGGGTAAATCGGAGATGATTCTATACTCAACGTAAAAAGAAACGACTCGGTGCATTTGGGTCTAATACTGTATCAAATACATAATAGAACATAATTGGCCAATCGCGGCTGTCAGATTAAATCGACCAATCAAATAACTCAATTAGTCTGGAAGTGAACTTTGAAATCCGACAGTGGCCGACTTTTGTCGGAAGAATTTTTGATAGTTTGGCGACTTAACCTATTACCACACAAGAAAAATTTTGACTGGTCCAAATTGAAAGAAGCTGCTGACGACAATTTCAAGTTGATGAAATCTTAATTTTCTTCATTTTTTTGGATAGAAAACATTGTGGATAATGAAGAAATTGCTTGATACAAGCAATTTCTTCATTTTCCACAATGTTTTCCAAAGCTTTTTTCGCCAGGGGCGTAAAAAGGAGGGATTGAGTTGGAATGGGTTAAAAGTCGTAATTACAGCTTACTCAAGCTGTAGTTACGACGTTTAAGTTTCCAACAAACCATTGTATTTTTTGTTACCTGTTACTGGCAATGTATTTGCAAAATAACGCCGTTTAATATCGAAGTGGAGAGTCAGTGGGCGGAGTCAGTGGGCGTGGCTAGCGAAGTCAGTGGGCGGGGCCAGCGATCCGCCAATCATTTCGGATGTGGTATTGGAGCTCAATAAGAAAAAAATTGCTTTCACAAATATGGGTATAAATTGGTCTTCTGCATTTTCTCCTTGGTTAATTTGCTGCTACATGTAAATAATTGGCGGTGATCACAAATTAAACTGAAACTAATTACAGTTACATAATCACTCTAATTTTCAATATTTCGGCAAAAATGCCGTAATCAAGAAAAAGAAAATATATCTAATATCTAGAACATAACTTTACGGTCACTCATTATAGCAATTTTGTTATATTTATTTATTTGTCTTAAATGTATAGTGCTTAAATAATTCCCCGATGAACATTTTTGTGATACTGTGTAATTAAAGTTAATAACATTTTTCTTTTTCAATTTTTAAGAATACGAACGATTAAAATACCACCCCTTTCACCCCCCCTTAAAAATTCCATAAATGGATACATTAGAACCAAAGATAAGTTACTCAGGCCCACAATAGGCCATTACTATATAAAATGTGGTTTTAGTAGGTTCATAATTCGGAACCCGATCAATACTTTATTGAGATATCTCGGTTTATGCAAATAGGAGAATTATTATACACCTGCTTAGTTTGAAATTGGAAAGTGCTAAGCCAGAAAAAAAAAAAAAAAAAAAAAAATACTGTATCCATTTAGGACCCAAATGGTGACTTATATGGGTCCAATATGGACTGCTCATCAGGGACCTCGATGGGATCTGCAAACGGGAATATATGAGACCTATGAGAGCAACCTATATGAGTCCCATCTGGGTTATTAACATTTCACCGATATGGGCAGTAAATGGACCAATATGGTTCCCAAATAAACCCCAAGGTACTATTAAGGTAACATTTGTTTGCATGCATGGGGTTTACAATCTTGTCGTACCAAGGGCGGCGATATTAGAGAAAAATATGATCTCGATATCCCTTCACTCGTGAGGGTGGGGGTTGTTTACACGCTTCTCAACAAATGATGTTATATGAAAACAGGTCTCGGTCTTGAGTCTAGGGACATCCAACCAGGGGCTCCTGACACCGAAGTCTGGTATATTACCGTAACATGTGGGACCAATATTAGCATTAGCGCATGTTTTACGGACCCGCCTGGTTCCGAGATGGGCTTTAGCTTGTAATAAAGGTGACACGAGGAACATGCATACAAAGATTTAGTATATAGTCGTCATCGTTCTAAAACCTCGTAACTACAGCTTGAATCAAGCTGTAGTTACGAAGTTTTAGAACGACAACGACGATATAGTCTTCTAAAGAGATAGATTTGGGGATTTAGCAAGTGGTTAAATGTGCACTAAATAATACGTCAAAACCATACAAACAAAAATCTGAATTCAGATATTATAAAAGCAGCGCGAAAAACATTGAAAACTCTACGGAAAAAAGAGTGAATATTGTTATATCAGGTCAGAATGAAACATCTAAATTGGAACATTTCAAGATGGTGATGGGGTTGGGTAAATTTATAATTGAGTGATTTTCTTAGTGGGTACAATAAAATCATGTGCTCCATTCTCGTGAAGATAATGCCCCCCCCCCCCCACACTCCCGCAGTACCCACGGGCTTGATTATACCCCGGTTGATGATTAGTTCATACATTGAGAAGAAACAATATCTCGAGATACTTTGGAAGCCCTCGCCAATTTTATTCATATGAATTTTTCAAACTTTTCTGTTTTACGCCGGTTAATTTTATTTTTTGTTCGTTGATTTCAGCCTGCTTTCGCAACAATAATGGGCGCATATAAATGGTAAATAACAAAAACAGATATTCTATGAGCCACCAGAATGCTTTATTTGAGAAATAAGAGCTTCTACAATGATTGTAATTAAGATGTTTTTCTCTCCCCCTTTTTAGCACCTCCTTGTCATGCTGAATCCGGAATATTCCTGCTTAGGCGGGAGGTATGGACAAAGATTAGCCTACACTAAAGAGCAATCTTAGTCTACACCACCTGTTTGTCCCTTTCAAGTCAGAAAAGTTTGAAAAAAAGTCTCGGAAATAAATATTTACCCACAACAGGCACTTTCAGTATTTCCAGCCCTTTTATTTTTATTTAGTTTTAGAAAGGATTTTATTTAGTGTGACAAGGGTTAATATTAATATGGGTCCTTTATAGATCCAATATGGGCTTAATTTCCAATATAGGCTAGGACCTACTATGGATCCATATGAAAATTCTGACCAGTATCTCTCCAGATATTTCCATGTTTACTTGGAAGCTCCGGTGACATTTTTTTTTGTTAAAATCAAAAAGAGTTTTGATAGAGCTCTACCAGGGCTGCCTGGGGCGAAAAAATCTGAAAATATCTAATTTGAAAAGCCTCCGTTTCAGGCCAGTAGAAGCTTTCAGGATTGGGAGGGGGGAAACTAACTTTAAGACTTTGGAGATTTTCTTGGTACTTATGTGCCAATCAGTACAAAATGATAATTCAGTCTCCTTTCTTATCAAAATTATCAGCTACTGGTCCAGTTTGAAAGCAGTTGCAGACAACAATGTTTAGTTGATGAAATTTTTAAACTTTTTGTCTTTGGGGGAAGAAAAACATTGTGGATAATGAGCAAATTGCTTGTGACAAGCAATTTCTTCATTTTCCACCATTTTTCAATAAAAGCATTTTTCATGCGGGCGTCGATAGGCGTCATTGTTAGGTAATGGGTAAAGATACATTTAATTTATTTGTCTGATTGGGGTTTTAAGCTCACTTTTAACAGTATTTCAGTCATATCGCGGCGACTCGAGCATCTACAGCCATGGGTTCCTGGTTTTTCTCACATCAGTAGGCATATACTACCACTAAATCCTGTCTACATTTGCGATTCCCACATAGGCTTACAATTATCCACCAATTGGTGTGGGAAAATATTTACCGCGATCGGAACCTCATGAGTAAAGCACTACCAACTGTCGCGGATAAAATACATTTCAATTTAAATATGATAAAAAACAAAACGACAACTCTTGTAAACCGAGCTTTAGAAGTGACTAGAGTAGTCTTTCTATAACATTAATCGAAAGATGTACAAACACATTGATTCAATCTGTAAGTCATTACCAGTCAGTAAACAGAGTATCCGTGTTTTAACTTTATTTGTTTTGTTTTATTGTTGTTGTTGTTGGTAGTGGTTTATTTGTTGTTGCTCGGTAATATATTCGATAACGTTTAATCACAAAATAATTATTGGAAAAACATTGTCGTAATAAATCCTTGGAATCAAGCAAGCCGTTCGCGCGACGTCAAGTTCAAAACGCGGGAACAAGATAAAATGACAAACACGATTAAATTCAAATTTCGAACAAATTTCTTGGTATTTGTATGGTCATTGTGCTGCAGCAGTAATACTGCATTACCAGAATACCTTTTGAAGAATGACTCAAGTTCAAACAGTGTTTGTGGAGAGATCTTAACATCCCAACCAAGTGTTTATTTAATGTCTCAAGTTGGC
Organism: Fragum fragum; assembly: GCA_946902895.1. Classification (NCBI taxonomy): domain Eukaryota; kingdom Metazoa; phylum Mollusca; class Bivalvia; order Cardiida; family Cardiidae; genus Fragum; species Fragum fragum. Next base: position 16,130,090 of record OX336377.1, read on the forward strand.
GCTGGTTTGTATGGCGGTCTAAACACGTACGAAACAAACGAAGACTGTAAAACAACATTTGTAGCAGATACAGGTTGTTAATATTATGAACTAGTCCCAATTTTGCTGTCTGCCATACAAAGTTCTTCCTTAATGACGGCCTATCGCCATTGGTAATTGATCTCGGAACTCCCCTTTCCCCTCCTTTACCAATCATACCATAAAATCACTTGTTTAAATTGATGGGATACATGTAACCTAGTGACATCAGCATCATCCATAACCACAAAGGGTTACCAGAAAAGTATTGCAAAAAACTTATGAAATACTTACAAAATTGGATATTATTCGCTTATTTCCTATTGTTCTCTGAAAATGATTTAGCTTAAAACAAATGCAAATTTTGATATTTCTTGGAAATGCCCGGTGTCTAACTTTGTACAGTATTAAAATTACCTAATAAGTTGCACACATGTGTCTAGCTACTTTAATCAATGAGTCACAGGGAATGTCAATATAAGAAAATGTCAACCGTGAATTTCTGACTCTTGAATTTGGTTATTTTCTTGCTTTAAATCATATTGGAAAGATATTGTTCTACAAACCCTTTTATATTTTACAACTGATAATCCTTAGAGAAGAATAGAGATACAAGTGAAGCAGAGTTCTGCCAAGCTTTTGACCTTAGGGGGCCACTGGCCCATCTAAGCCAATAATATGGGGCCACTTTTCCAAAACATGGGGCAACTTTACTATGAGATCGGATATATGATGTGAACCCAATCATTGAGAAGAAATCTCAAGGGCTTTCTTCTCATTTCAAAATAAACAATATATTGAATTAAAGATACAGTTTTGAGCTGTTGATGAATTATTTTTCTTGTGCTTAATACAAAGAGAACAAGTCATTGAGTTTTTACTTGAATCGTGAGATAGCCACGAAAAGTCCGAGAGCCATTAATTTTGGAACTTTCTTTCGTAGCTCGATTAAGCTGTTTCGCCCCCGGATTCCGATTGAGATTCGGTCGATTTTGAAGTCCCGGGCTCGTTTGGCTGATCATCGGCGCCAGTTCGTGCTCTCTTTGGCTATAGAAGCTTAAGATTGTTTATGTTTTCTTTTTTCTGCCAATGCGGCGACACAAAACACCGAGTTTATTATGCAGAAGGAATATTTCGTTACGTCAAACTTAAATTTGTTATTTTTTATTATAACACTATTGATTGGCTGATATGACTGAAAAATGGAATTTACAGTGCACAGTCAAACAATAAGAGCGACCTTTTCAATCAATATTAACGCTCTGGATTACCAAGGGAAACCAGGAAGTAAATAAAACCCCAAACATCCGCTGATTCGTCCCAAGGTATCTGCTTACCTACAGTTCACGGTTCGTAATTCTAACGCGCCGGTCGGCCCACCGGACATATTTTTTAGGGGCCATCTGTAATTTTTCTGCGCCGATCCCGCAATGGCCTGCCCTTGGCAGAACTCTGGTGAAGGGTATATTGCATGGCATGTTAAAATCAATGCAAAATTGGGTATTTTGAGAATCCTGTGGTATTTAATAAAGCTTCATTTTTGCCAAAATATCCTTTGTTTTACTATAAACCTTTTTTAACCTTGTCATGCTGAACCTAGAATATTCCAGTTTTGATAGGAGGTACGCACAAAAGGGCAGTCTGATCTTAGTCTACACTTCCTGTCTTTTCAATTTCAAACAAGAATAGTTTATGGAATTAATTTTCAAAAGAAGTAATGATGATCAAAGATTTACTATCACTGCTTTCAACCATTTGATTTTAGTGTATTTCTGAAAAATAAATACTTTCAGCATGACAAGGACTAAGAAAATATCAGAATAATATTTCTATTAACCCATTCCTGCATGACAAAATCTTAGACTAGTCCAAATTTAAAGGAGTTGCAGACGACAGTTCAAAGAAGATGAAAGTTTAGATTTTTTCAAGTTTCTTTATTACAGAAAACATTGTGGAAAATTAAGAAATTGCTTGCCACAAGCAATTTTTTCATTTTCCTCAATGTTTTCCCAATAGTTTTTCTTGAGAAGCGTCTAAAAGCGTCACTGTGTGGGAATGGGTTAAAGAAATAATAGATCCTACATATAAAAAAAACAAAATTTGAGATTAAGAACAAAGCTCATTGAATTTTCAAAAAGTCAGCTTCTATTTGCATTTTTGAAGACGGGATGTATTATGGGATCAACAGTGGCAGATGGGTGGGCAGGCAGTGTCCAATTCTCTGTCAAGAGCATAACTCTTGAACCTTATGCCCCACTTGAAACTTAGCAGTTGTATTCATTGCATGATTACAGATTGCAGTGCCCAAGAATCATAACTCTACAATGCTTATTTTTGTTATGGCCCCTTTTTTGAGACTTGAATTTTGTCCAATGCAAAGCTCTGAAAGTATAATAGCTTTTATCAGGAAACTTTATGTATTGATAGATATCACCAAGGGTAAGTGCAGTGCACAAGAACCATAAGTATTCTTTGCTACTTTTTTTGATTATTGCCCTTTATTGTTTCAGACTTGAACTTTTATTGTTTCAGACTTGAACTTTTAGATATGGCCCCTTTTTTCAGACTTGAATTTTGTCCAGAGCAAAGCTCTGAAAGTTTAATAGCTATGATCATGAAACTTCATATATAGATCTCACCAAGGAGAAGTGAAGTGCACAAGAACCATGTCTCTACAATATTTATTTTTTCGAGATATGCCCTTTTTTTTATTTCAGACTAAAATATCGTCTGGGGCATATCTCTGAAAGTATGATTATGAATCTTTCTGTGTGGATAGATCTCAGCAAGGAGAAGTGTAGTGCACAAGAGTCATAACTCTACCATACTTATTTTTTTGTAAGTTTTTGCCCTTTATTGTTTTTCAGCATTGATTTTTGTCTGTGGAATATCTCTGAAAGCGTAATAATTATGATCATGAAACTTAATTTGTGGATAGATATCACCAAGGAAAAGTGCAATGCACAAGATTCATAACTCCACCATACTTATTTTTGAGTTATTGCCCTTTTACGTTTTTCAGACTTGAATTATGTCTGTCAGATATCTCAGAAAGTATAATAAGTATGATCATGAAACTTAATGTGTGGATAGATCTCATCAAGTGGAATTTCAATGCAGAACCATAACTCTACCATACTTTTTTTTTTTGAGTTATTGCCCTTGATTTTTTTCTGACTTTAATTTTGTCCATGGCATATCTATGAATGTTTAATAACTATCAGTGCTCCAGATAATTTCAAGAGGCATCAGTACTGTACTGATCCAAATAATTTTAAATCAGTACTTGATATGAGGATCAGTACCAGCTTACTTTTAGTATCAAATAAACAGAAGCGATATCAAATTTTGTTTCTTTCGTTTATTAAGTAACCTTTAAATCAAAACTGAGCTATTTAACCCAACACAGAGATTGTCAACATTTACCCCATAATGTTAGAATATATGGCAAAAACGCTAGAACTTTTCTATGTAGCCAATTGATCGCTATCAAAGCAATTGTCCTGATTATATATTACACTAAAAGTAATTTATATAAACAGATCAATTGCTCATCAAACATTGAATTACAGTCAGTAACTCAAAATCTGAGCTATAGCTATAGCTCTGTTTGAAGAAAATTAGACAATATGACATTTTATAAATACGAGTATCTACAGTAGTAGATACCCAAACTCTTCCTTAACTTCTAGGAATTGTCCGGAATCGATTTTACATTCTACTCAGCAACAAAACTTTTAATATATTTTCATTTCGTTTTTGTATCACAAATTCTATTTATTTAAACAAGAAACCATTTCTATTCAGAATCATCACTGATTTCTCGTTTCATACAGATGTTTAAACCGGCGAGAACGAAACTGCTGTGAGTGAATCAATATATACGTATTACGCCCTAGACTTACCATGCCTTAGAAAATGTTTCTCCACGATGGAGCAAACATTTCCCTCTATAATTCGTCTTATGATTTCTTCTGGCTTTGGGAGGGATTTGTCCGTAGACGACTGAAAAAAACTCGTAAAAGTTTTCTGTCTTGACATTTTGCGATTTAGTCAGTTGGAACGCCTGGTTTCACATCGCTCACGACATTAAATTAGAAAGAGATTCAATGCCGGGTACCGTCCTTGTTGACAAGAATTTTCCCACGGTCTGCATTGCAATTTCACGGAAAGAGACGGAAAAATCGATTGGTAATAAGGGTAGGCAATAACAAAGTAACGGGGATTTACGGCAATATCGGAAATAGCCGAGTGATTACATGAAATGCTACAAGAGTAAGTTCCCTTTTGTTTACGCGTTCGTACCTAATAATGTCTAATAACTCTACCTAACTTATTTTTGTAGTTATCACTCTTTGTTGTTTTTCAGACTTGAATTTCTTCCATACCATATCTCTGAAAGTGCAATAAGTATGATCATTGAAATTCATGGTGACAATCACATGCAATGAACCATAACTATACCTTGTAAGTTATTGCCTTTTTTTCCCACACTTTTATTTATATTCCCTACCCTAGCAGTATGACAGGCATTTCTTGTGACAATTTTGGCACCTTGTAAACCATTGTTATGCTGATCCTGCAATATTCCTGCTTTTGCATACAAAAGCAAACATATTAGAATCATAGAAAGAAAGAGCAACAATCATTGTTCAAAGTCAATTCAGTAAACAATCATAAAAGATAATCAGGTAAATTTGTATCACTTTCTTTTTACAGAGTTTAAAATTTTGGTGCAGTTTCCTTACATAAATCTCCAAGAACCCAGTGGTAACATATGTGTGGATAAAATACAGCTACAGGAAAATATAACAATAGGTAAATAGTAAACAAAATGCTCAAGGATGTTGCTAAAATGTTTTTGGACAAGTGACACTGAACATTTTTTCTTTCTTTCATTTTTTTCAAAATAGTTTAATGAAGTTTTTGATACAGTATTTTTCCCTTCTTTGAACTGGTCTGTAAAAAGGGCCCATTCATGATATCAAAAAGTAATTTCCAATACGAAAATGGAGGATCTTACCAAATAAAATAAGTAAGAACACAGATTAAACATGTTGCTTTTAAGTTCAGATTTTATCAACCCATTCCCAAACAATGATACTTTTTGATGCCCCTCAAGAAAAATAATTGTGAAAAGATTGTGTTAAATGAAGAAATTGCATGCAATAAACAATTTATTCATTTACACAATCTTTTCTACCCAGACAGTTTAAAAAATCTACAATTTCATAAACTTTAAAAAATGTCAGCCCGATTAGCTCAGTTGGTAGAGCACTTGACTTCAAACCTTAAGATCACAGGTTCGAGCTCTAGGCTGACCATATCAACTAACTAACTAATTGTCTTTCGGATGATACGTTAAACCGAGGCCCAGTGTGACGATGCTATCCATCAAGCACGTTAAAGAACCAGGCGGAGCTCTCAGTAGTTTCGTCCTGTATCCTTGCACTATCCCCCGTAATAACTAACCGTCTTCTGGGGGTGTTGCTCATATGGGCATGTGCTACGGTAGCGACGATAAATAAACGAAAATACAACAAACTTTAAATTGTCGTCTGCAACTCCTTGCAACTTGGACAACTGTACAGATTACAGCATTAATAATTTTTCCTATCATAAAAGAAATACTGAAGACATTAATTTGAGAGCGGTCAAATATTAATTAATATGACCACTCTCAAATATTAATCTAAGCTTGTTTTCTAACAAATCAAATTTTGAGCAATTGCTCTAAGAAAAATTAACAAAAGGCAAAAAAATCTATAACTACAAAATTAAAAATAATTTCATTCATTTATTGTTCATAAGAGTAGGAAGGGGTATCTTTCATTATCTACTTTCCAAAGGGCCATTGTGATATTTTGAAACCTTAGCTGGACATACAGTAGGTCATTTTTGGTCACCCAGTTACAATGAGACCCATTTATAATGAGGTACCACAATATATTACGGCAATCTCGTTACATCTGCACTGTGTTTTGAAATTTTGTTACCTTGTGAAGTTGTCAATAGACTTCATGAATAAAACATTAAATTTTGAGTTTGGTGTAAACGTTAACCCCCCAAACTGTGTTTTGGGGGTATTTAGGATCCATCTTGTTGGTTGCTTGGTTGGTCAATCTGTCTGTTTTTCTTGTCTACCCATTTTCTTCTAAATCAATGCTTTGTTTAAATTAAAATTTCACACAAGCTTTCAGTATCAAGAAAAGATTTGCACATGCTATATATTGGTTGCGTGCCTTTCATTTTTCTCAGAAATATGGCCCCCTTTCTTTTTAAAATAATCCTGTACCCAGTAACCCTCATTTTCACATCTTCTACTGAACGGAATTATTTCATGTTCGCATGTACACTCAGTATCAAACACAGATGTGCAAATTGTATTTTGGTTACGATCCATATATTTTCTTGGAGTTATGGCCCTTGATTAAAAAAGGATTTATTCCAGTGACAAAATGTTTTTTCTGTGACATGGAGCCATTGGGTGGGGTATAAAACCATTACCAGATGGCAAAACTTTAGACTGGTCCAAATTGAAAGGAGTTGCAAACGACAATTTAAAGTTTATGAATTTTTTTTTATCTTTCTGGAATGTAAACATGGTGTTAAATGAAGAAATTGCTTGATGCAAGCAATTTCTTTATTTCACACAATGTTTTTCTGATTGTTTTGGGCATTCAAAAGTGTCATTGTGAAGAAATAGGTTAATCATATTCAGATAGTCTAGCTATACTTTCAAATACTGGTATTTGTGTATTTTTATGTAAATGGTACAGTAGAGACAACATATGTCAATGTCACACGAACGAACGTAACAGAATGGTGTAACGGAACAGTTGGAGTAAATGAAACATGTTGGAATGTAACAAGTAATTTTACGAAAACAGTGGCGGAAAACTCTACACAGACAGAACTGAATACAACCACAATTTGTAAGAACCCAGGTAAATAAAATGTAATAACCCATTCCTGCATAGGGAGGCTTTTGGACTACCTTCAAGATAAACAAATGATAGCAGACATTCACACTGCCAGGGACGCGTGTCGAGTTGATGACATGACAATTGATATTGTGTTCAAGTGTGTTGATATCTATTGTGCTGTTAATTTAAATTTGATCTTCCAGTGTCATTTATCCTTTAATTTTTTCAAGTACTTCCTAAGGCCACACAAGTAAATGTCACCACTTTTTTCCTTCAAAATTGTCACCAACAAGTCAAAACTCAAGTCTCAAAAGTTTATCCGTTGAAATAAAACAGTACTTTTAGGGTAATATAAGCCTGTTACCTTATAACCGAAAATTAATCCAAGCCTTTCTGATCAAACAACAAAACAAATGAGTATTTTAAGTCATATAGAGTAAAGGAATTTGGAGCAGTTTATATTACTATGGGAGGAAAGGTAATCAAAGGCACCGCCACCAGATGTTTGGCTATTTTTGGAAGAGTTTCCAGAGTTGAGTCATGTGCAAGATGGCATACCCTGTGAGAATTTTTACCCTTGTCATTATTTGGTCATTATTTGGACAAATTTACTATGATGGCTGAACTTTCTTACATTACTGATATAATTTACAAAAAGATAATATGATTGATTTTTTTTTCACACAGCAGGTAGGCAATTACTTTTTAATTCAAATGCGATAATGCACTACGAGTTTTGGTCAGTGTCAGATTTAGTAGTTTTTATCGACCAAGAAAATGTAAAACTGTCCTTCTTGTGCAATACCCTAATTATTTTTGCGACAGATTTCTCATACCTGCGTTATAAAACAAAAGCACAATGAGGTCAGATATTCATACTAATATGCTTATCTGGAAATACACTTACTACTGACAATACCACTGGGAACCAAAGGGTTTGGATTAACGTGTCATGATTGTACCAACAAGACAAGTTTTCTTGATATTATTTAATTGTAATGGGGATAAAAACAAGCAATTTCTGGTAATAGATCAAGTGAGGCAATATTTTACTGATCTTTTGTCATCTTATAAGTATGTTAACCCTTGTCATGCTGAATAAAATTCTTTTCAAAATTGCATAAAAATCTAAGGACTGAAAGAACTAGTTTTGGGTCAAATTTCATTGACATTTAAATTTTAAAAACAATTCTGACTTATGAGGGACAAGCAGTTAAGGGACAAACAGTCGAAGTTAACTAAGATCCGACTGCACATATGTGCAGGCTGATCTTTGTTTATGCCTCCTGCCAAAACAGGCATATTCCGGGTTCGACATGACAAGGGTTAAATACTAATGTAACCTAAAGTATAAATCAAATTGTTTTTCACAATTTTCACTGAAGTGTCATTAGATATTAGTTGTTCTCTCTACTATAATTCAAGACCAAAGTGTTTAAATATGTCAGATGGTTAGCTGATCAAGCCACCATTTTATTTCAACCTTTTTCAACACAATCCAAACTTTTTATGCCCGCCATGTAATGTTGACTGCCATATAGAGTTACTTCTGTCCAAATGTTTTTGTGTTTGTTCAGTTCTTGTCTTTTACATTATTTGATGGATTCCAAAATAACTTGTAGAGTACAAGTGTCATGGGCAGTTTAACCACACGAGAAAATTTTAGACTGGTCCAAATTGAAAGAAGTTGCAGACAACAATTTAAAAGTATATGAAAATTTGGATTTTCCTTACTTTTGGGGTCAAAAACATTGTGGATAATGAAGAAAATGCTTGTAACAAGCAATTTCTTCATTTTCCACAATGTTTTTCAAAGCTGTTTTTTCTTGGAGGCATCTAAAGCGTCATTGAGTGGGAATGGATTAAGGTCACATCTGAAGAACATGTGACAGGCAAATAAGGGGGGACACCCATGCCTGTGACATGTTTCTGGTATTTCGATTATAACCATTTTCAATACAATCAGTTCCTTTTAATGATCTTGAGATATAGTGCAAATGCAAACATTGTATGAAATGAAGAAATTCCTTGTAAGTTAGCAATTGACTGATCATGGCTGTCCATCAAAGAAAGAATAGGCCATTCAAATATTTCATTTAGACATGAAGTATTACGAACTCCGACATTGGCCGACATTATGTTCAGCGTTTTTGTTGGTTTGGCAAATTCAACATCATAACTACAGCTTCAAACTGTAGTTAGAACATAACTGTTGCCACCAACCATTTTACTTTTTTATTACATGAATTTTGTAAAATAACGCTGTTTAACCCTTGTCATGCTGTATAGATTACCTTACTGAACTGCTGTCAAATCAAAGGGCTGAAAGCACTGATAGAACTTGTTGTTCAAAAATCAATATTTCTTTAAGAAATCAACTTCATAAACAACTCCAATAGGAAAAGTACAAGCAGGAGGTGTAGACTAAGATCAGCCTGCACATAATTGCAGTCTGATCTTAGTCTACAATTTCTGCAAAAACCGGAATATACCGGGTTCAGCATGACAAGGGTTAATATCTACCTGGAACTTCCTGTCTGAGCTCAGTGGGTCCTAATCAGCAATGTATTAATTTCTTTTTTAAATTTATTTATTTTGTTGTTGTAGTGCTTTTATTGACAGTTGCAAAAAGCCTGATCTTTTGAGAGAAGAGGGGACTGACAAATCATTAGCATTGGAATTAGAAATAAAAATTTCTATCTCTTGCAACAGAATCATTCTTGATCTCTTTACAGTGCCCTTCATTTCCAAAACCAACGCCATAACAATCAGGTTTGTGTCAGATGGATCCGTTCAAGGAGGAGGGTTCTTAATCTTACTCACAGCTTTTAGAACGGTTCCTTGTAATGAAGCAAATGAATTTCTGTGTGATACAAACAGGTGAGTTCTGATAATAGATTTTGCAATATTAGTGTGTTTTTTCCCTTCTTTGAGCATATTAGTGTCTCTTTTACTTCTTTGAACAAGTTCCTAAAAGGGCCTGTTCCCAATCCCCATAATAACATTCTCAATAAGAAAGCAGAAAATCTTATAAAAAAAAAAAGAAAAAAGAATAAAAATAAAGCTTAACCCTTTACCAGACAGCAACATTTTAGACTGGTCAAAACTGAAAGGAGTTGCTGACAACAATTTAAAATTAATGAGATTTTAGATTTTTTCAACTTTCTGGGTAGAAAACATTCTGGAAAATGAAGAAATTGCTTGTCACAAGCTATTTTTTCATTTCCCACAATGTTTTTCCAATTGATTTCCTTCAGGGGCGTCTAAAAGTGTCATTGTGTGGGAATGGGATAAAACATATTGATTATTTGTTAAGTTTTAATTTTTAACCCTTTCCTCTACAATCCCTTGTTTTCACGTCCCTGTGAATTTATACTTGAGATAACATTGTGGGAAAGAAGAAATTGCTTGTCACAAGCAATTTTTTCTTTTCCCACAATATTTTCTAACCTGTAGGTTCGTTACTTTTCAAATTGCACCCACTTTCGATTGTTGTCTGTAACTTCTTTCAAATTGGACTGGTCTAAAATTTTGAAAAACGGGAAAGGGTTAAATGATGAGCCTTTATCCTGAGAGTAAATAATACACAAACGGAAATTTTTAAGACCTGTTCGGATAGAAAATATTCAAGAGGTCTTTTCTAATTCTCTGCTGTAGGCTATATTTTAGTTTTCAATTCACATGTTGGTACAATATACCACATGATCCCATCAAGCGCTCAAGAAAATTGGCCACAGAAAATTTGGTAGGAATAGGAGAGATTGCTTGTAACAAGCAACCCCTGCTTTTCTCACTACATTATCTACTGTATTTATCAATTGACACTTACTTTGAGATGTTGTCCACAACTTTTTTCACTTTGGACCAGTCCAAAATTTTTTCGTAATTAGGTTCTTAGTTATATAGTGATCTTGAATTTTAGAAATTGATTTTGCAGGTGCATTTCGAAAAACTTGACATGTGATGGCATAAACCATTGCTTGGATGCAATGGATGAAACCAAAGAAAATGTAAGAGCTTTATTTCCTTTTATACCTTGTATTAACCTACAAATTACCAACAATGAAATTTAACAAAGAAGTTGCAGTCAACAATTTCATCTTTATGAAATTAATTCATGTAGTTTTTTTGTCTTTCCAGGTAGAAAACATTGTGGGAAATATACAATGCCTTTTACAAGGATTTTTTTTCTTATTATTTTTGTGTTTTCAAAAGTTTTTTGTTGATGTAAAGAGGACAGTTGATTAATTTGTGTACAAGTGTGTAAAATATTTTGAGTATCAACTTGTATGAGCAAGAAATGTGGGCAAGGTCAAAATTTCACTTTTGACTTTGTGGTACATCAGACTCTCAATAATGAGACCCTGGTTTGATCCCCATTCGCAACTAATATCCTTTCCAACATTTGTCCCCTACAAATGCCTGGATAATCCAGCTTCTGCCATATGACTGAAATACTGTTAAAATTGGTGTTCAGCCTCAATCAAAATCAAAATATGGTGTATTGAATATAAGAATCAGCGCACAGGATCAGGAAGTATAAAAAGTTCAAAATTTGATCTTACATTGTGATTTTGACCAATAAAGTAGGAGCCTGAATCATATATGCAAAGTTGCTTTACATGAAAAATGTGAAATAACCTAAGAATTGGACCAAAGTTTTTTGTCAAGCCCGCTTGCAGTGAGTGAGACGTAGTCACAATTTCGGTTCAGTGTTAGTGCATTAGTGTGTGTGTCCTTCTGGATTTTTCCGGAGCATAACTTCTACATTTATCAAAGGATTCAAAAGATAACTTGGCTTAGTTATTCTTCTTAATGAGTGCTAGTGTCAAGCAAAACATTTATTGTGATACCTCCAAGGTGAAGGTCACAGTTGAAGGTCAAACAATAAAAATTGAACTTGTCTTGAACATACCTTCTATATCATAGATCATGGATTTAAAGATAACCTGGCACAGTTTTGTTTTTGATGAGTGCTGGTGTCATGCAAAATGCTTGTTGTGATACCTCTAAAGTCAAGGTCACAGTTGAAGGTCCAATGTCTAAATTAACATTATTCAGAGCATGACTTCTAGATTAATGGATGGATTTGAAAATAACCAGACACAGTCGTCCTCTTGATGAGTGCTAGTGACATGAGAAATGTTTGTTGTGATACCTACAATGTCAAAGTCACAGTTGAAGGTCAAAGTAAACCTTGTCTGGAGCATAACTTATAAGATTATGGATAGATTTGAAAATAACTTGGCATAGGTGTTCTTCTTAATAATTGTTAGTGTAAAGCAAATCATTTATTGTGATAACTCCAAGGTTAAGGTCACAGTTGAAGATCAAACAATAAAATTGAACTTTTCTTTAACATACCTTCTACATTATAGAATAAGATGGATTTAAACACAACTTGGCACGGTTTTTGTTCTTGATGAGCGCAGGGTCATTTGAAACGCATGTTGTGATACGTTTAAGGTCAAGGTCTAAGCATAAGCTGAAAGGACAAAATTGGCCTTGTCAGCAGCATAACTTCTACATTTATTGATGGATTTGAAAATAATGTGGCACAGTTAATCTTTTTGATGAGTGCAAGTGTCATATGATACTTGTAGGGTCAAGGTCACTGTTGAAGGTGAAACGACCTTGTCCAGAGCATGACTTCTACATTTAGGGATGGATTTGAAAATAACTTGGCACAGTTATTCTACTTGGTGGGTGCTAGTGTAATGCATAACATTTGTTGTGATATGTCCAAGGGCAAGGTCAAAGTTTAAAATAAAACATTCTGTGCACCACAGTTTCTGTGCAAATCAACGGGCTCGACATGTAGTCCCTGGACAACCTATCTCTTGTTTTAAGAGATGAAGAGAACATTTTTTGGTTTTCAGGGTGGTATGAGTGTGAAGAAAAATAATCACACTATGTAATAGCAAAGTGGATTCATACATAAGTGTGATTAGTTTTTAGTTCCCTACTGGCAAAAGCCGAAGGGGACTAAAGGTTTGCGCTCCGTCCATCTGTCCGTCTGTCAGTCCGGACATATCAGTTTTACGGACTTTTTTTCTTAACCCTCAGAGATATTGAGCTGATTTTTGGTATGTGAGTCCGCATCAATGAGCTACAGAACAAGTTTAAGTTTGGTTCCAGTCCATTGATTTTTGTGGAAGATACGGATGCTGGACTTAGAAAATTACAAGGAAATTTCTGTTTTCTGGACTCTTTTCTTAAACCCTCAGAGATATTGAGCTGATTTTTGGTATGAAAGTCTGCATCAACGAGTTAGAGAACAAGTTTAAGTTTAAGATTAATTTTGAGAAAGATATGGATGCTGGACTTAGAAAATTACCAGGAAATTTCAGTTTTCTGGACTTTTTAGCTCCCCTGAGCACGAAGTGCCCTGGGAGAGCTATTGTGATCGGTCATCTTCCGTCCGTCTGTCTATCCGTCTGTCCGTCCGTTCACAATTACAAAAAAATCTTCTCCTCCTAAACTAACCATGGAATTTCAACAAAACTTTGCAGAAATGATCCTTAGGTCATGCTCTTTCAAAATACTTCAAAGAATTGAAATCAATGAAAAACTCTGGTTGCCATGGCAACGGAGTGAAAAAACTTAAAAAATCTTCTTTCCCCCAAACAGTAAGGCCTAGAGCTTCGATATTTGGTATATATCATCATCTATTGACCCTCTACCAAAATACTTCAAACATATACCGTATTCTGAAAATTAGCCCTTTTCTGGCCGATCCCTGATTTTACAAAGAAATAAAGAAGGAAATCTTTAGAAATCTTCTTCTTCCAAACCATAAGGCCTAGAGCTTTCATATTGGCATACATCATTATCTATTGACCCTCTACCAAAATACTTCAAAGAATTACCATATTCTGAAAATTAGCCCTTTTCTTTGTGATCCCTGATTTTACATAGAAATAAGGAACGAAATCTTTAAAATTCTTTTTCTCCCAAACCATAAGGCCAAAAGCTTTGATATTTGGTATATATCATCATCTATTGACCCTCATCCAAAATACTTCAAAGAATTACCATATTTTGAAAATTAGCCCTCTTCTGGGCAATCCCTGATTTTACAAAGAAATAAAGAAGGAAATCTTTAGGAATCTTCTTCTCCCAAACCATAAGGCCTAGAGCTTTGATATTTGATATATATTATCATCTATTGACTCTCTTCCAAAATACTTCAAAGAATAAACATATTCTGAAAATTAGCCCTCTTCTGGGCAATCCCTGATTTTACATAGAAATAAAGAAGGAAATCTTTAAAAATCTTCTTCTCCCAAACCATAGGGCTAGAGCTTTTATATTTGGTACAAATCATCATCTATTGACCCTCTTCCAAAATACTTCAAAGAATTGCCATATTCTGAAAATAAGCCCTCTTCTGAGCAATCCCTGATTTCACAAAGAAATAAAGAAGGAAATCTTTTAAAATCTTCTTCTCCCAAACCATAAGGCCTGGAGCTTTGATATTTGGTATACATCATCATCTATTGACCCTCTACCAAAATACTTCAAAGAATTACCATACTCTGAATATTAGCCCTTTTCTTTGTGATCCCTGTTTTTACATAGAAATAGAGAAGGAAATCTTTGAAAATCTTCTTCTCCCAAACCATAAGGCCTAGAGCTTTGATATTTAGTACAAATCATCATCTATTGACCCTCTACCAAAATACTTCAAAGAATTAGCCATTTTTTCTGTGCAATCCCTAATTTTAGTTAGGAATAAATAATGTTATCTTTGAAAACCTTCTTCTCCTAAACCAGTAGGCCTAGAGCTTTTATACTTGGTATGTATTGATGTCTATACTTCAAAGCCTTACCATATTCAGGAAATTAGTGCTATATGGTGGGATCATCAATATACCTAGGATTAAAAGAGAAATCTGTAAACAACTTCTCCAAAATAATTAGACAGAGGGCTATGCTATTTTGTTTATATCATAAAGCCATGAACCATCATACTCAGGGGAGCAATTTAGGACCATCATGGTCCTCTTGTTTTCTTTACCTTCAGAGATATTGAGCTGATTTTTGGTATGCGAGTCTGTATCAATTAGTTTCAGAACAAGTTTGAGTTAGGTTCCATTCCATTGATTTTTGTGGAAGATATGGATGCTTGACTTAGAAAACTACCAGGAAATTTCAGTTTTCTGGACTTTTTCCTTTACCCTCAGAGATATTGAGCTGATTTTAGGTATGTGAGTCTGTATCAATTAGTTTCAGAACAAGTTTGAGTTTGGTTCCGGTCAATTGATTTTTGAGGAAGATACAGATGCTGGACTTAGAAAATTACCAGAAAATTCAGTTTTCTGGCCTTTTTTTCTCAACCCTTGAAGATATTGAGCTGATTTTTGGTATGTGAGTCCACATCAATGAGTTACAGAACAAGTTTAAGTTTGGTACCGGTCCATTGATTTTTGAGGAAGATACGGATGCTGGACTTAAGAAATTACCAGGAAAATTCAGTATTCCGGATTTTTTTCTAAACCCTTTGTGGCAGGTCTTATATTTTACAAAACAGGATTTAATTTTTATACACCACCTAAGATGGGTGTATATCGGTATCATTTACTTTACTGTTCATCCAGTAAAGTTTTTTTTTTTTTCATTCCAGGCAAGCTGCAGTGACACGAGCGACAACAAAGAGTCCACTTCAGGTCTGGGTAAAAATGCTGTCTTGGGTATAGCTGTAATTTCAGCAGGAATTGTTTGTACTATTGTGGTCGTGATCATAATGTTCCAGTTTATGGATAGAGACTCTAACTCGTGCTGCAAGAGTAGCTGTCGGAGCACGTCAGACAATGACGTAGAATCAAATACTTCCGTCAAAATTGTTGGAATTAGAAAAATTGGTAGTGCTGATGTTCCATCGAAATCACTGAAGCAGAAGAAATCTGTAACAATTGCTGGTGAAAATGACACTATTGACAAAGGAAAGAAAGGTCAGAGAATGAGAAAAGTCGCTCCGTCTACGCAGGCAGATGATGAGTGGTAACAATACAACAACAGCTGACCTAGTTTGAGCTATTGCATGGATAAACTAATTGACACACAAACCTGCTTTTTGAAGATCCTAAAGAAAAGCGTTCAAGAACATTTCTTGGGAAATCTTCATTTTTATACGCTGCCGGAGGAGCTTGTATATTGGCGTCATCTTCTCCGTCTGTCCGTCCATCCATCTGTCCATCCGTACGTCCACTTTTCTTGTGAGCACAACTCCTCCTAAGTTTCTGGTTGGATCTTTTTGAAACTTGGTCAATGTTATCACTTAATTGGTAGATCTGCATGAAGTAAGGATTTTATGGTTCATTGATATTTGCTTCAGTTATGCCCCCTTAAAACTTAGTCACTGGGGCTTATTGAAATTGCAGCCTTGTGAATGCAACTCTTCCTTAGTTTCTTGCTGGATCTAAATGAAACTTGGTGGATGTTATAACCTAAACTGGTAGATGTGCTTGAAGTAAGGATTTTATGGTTCATTAATTTTTCCCTGAATTATGCACCCTTAAAACTTAGTATCTGGGGCTTATTTAAAGTGAAGCCTTGTGTACGTAAATCCTCCTAACTTTTTGTCTCGATTTAAATGAAACTTGCAAATGTTTTGAATTTGTATCTGTCAAAATAAGTAGTGTTTACAAATATTTTTGTGAAACAGCAGCAAAGTGGCGGGGTATATTGTGACTATTGCACGCTTGTTCACATTGCTTTCTACTAAAAAAACACATTTAAATTCTATCAACTTGAAATTATTGTCTGCAAGACCATTTGCATTACAGTCAACCCTGATAGACCAGACACCTTCATAAGTGTTCATCCTATCAAAGAGAGCCATTGTAAGACAATTGCATTGCAACTTTCTATATAATGAACCTGTAGAAAAGCCCCCACCGGTCTGATTTAGCCACTTTTTGGACTGAAAACAAAGAGAAATCCACAAAGCACTAAATCTCTTAATAAGAGTACATTAGTATTTTCTGACAACTCTATGTTCTTGACACTTTTTAATCCAGAGATCTACCCAGAAGTCAAATTCATGGGGACAAATGGCTTGAAAAAATGTGGGCCCTTTCAGAAAATATGGGGCCCTACTAATAAACTTCCAATATTAGCAATAATCATATGGTTTCCAGGCAGTATTGCTATTATTCAAGATTAGTAAGCCTTTTGGACTGCTAAACTCCTATGTGTCACTTTCCATTAATTGAAAAGGTTAAACGCCACTTGTTACAAGCAATTTCTCCTTTTCCAAAATATTTTCTCAGGTATAAAATCACAGTGTTGTAAAATCCCAACTTTGTGCAGGAAAGGGTTAACCCATTCCCACACAAGCCCTCCTTTTTACGCCTCTCGAGAAAAAAGCTTTGGAAAACATTGTGGAAAATACAAAGAAAATTTATATTCCACCAACTTGAAAATATCATCTGCAGCTTCTTTCAATTTGGACCAGTCTAAAATTTTGTTGAGTTGGAAAGGGGTTAACCGAAGTACCTGATGACAGACTCTTATCTGTATTCTATTTGAAATTAAAGAGTTTAACCCATTCCAACACAGCAAAATTTTAGACTGGTCCAAACTGAATGGAGCTACAGACGACAATTTAAAGTTTATGAAATTTTAGACTTTTTCAACTTTCTGGAAAGAAAACATTGTGTAAAATGAAGAAATTTCTTGTTAAAACTAAATAAAAAGCCTTTAACCCAATACTAGTAGGCAAAATCTTAGGCTGGTGAATTTTCAAAAGTGCAAAAGAAAACAATGCAAATAACATTTGAATTTAAAAAATAGTATATACAAGTACTGTTTATTACACACAAATATTTGACTCTGCTGGATTCGAACCAGGGACCTGTCCAAAAGCAAGCACTCTACCATGTTGATATAACTAGAGGCTTTCGACCGCCTGTATCACTCCACAGGCTTGAATGTACTGATTGAGCAAAGGCTGTTTTCAGGAATTCAATATACACTGGATCATCATTGCCAGCTCTGGCAAATAAATCTAGACATAGAAATCTGAGAAATAGTTCTAGAACTTTTCACTGTATTACAAAAGTCAAGTTGAGTTATGAAAATTCATTTACTAAGTCGGATGGAAAGATATTAATAAAATTTTTGCTGTAGACGATGGCGGAATAAGCCACAACAATAAAAGTCATATTTCTCAACCATTCAAATTTATATAAAGGAATCTGACAAAGAGTCACCTGAAGATCAATCCTTTGGAATTTGGTTGAAATCAATATACAGAAAGATTTTTCAAGTTTTCAGAGTACAGTTGAACCTGTCTTAAGCAAGCGGTCAAGGGATTTGCCAAAATTGCTTGCTTAAGACAGGTGCTTGCTTAATACAGGTCGGCCTGTCAAGGTGGTGGCCGGATATTTGTATAACAAAAAGATTTGGTGGCTAGAAAGTATTCATTTTCATAGTAAATGAATAACAAGAAAACAGCTCATTCAAACATTTCTTTAAAAAATTTGGTAAGAATACTGGTAGGCCTATATGTTCATGAAGTGGATTAGATTATTAATTCGAAATTAAAAAGTTTCAAATCGGGTTAAATTACTCAAACGATCGTGATTATTTTTGCAAAGTTCGAACAATTGACATAATATCGGCCGGTCAATTGAGGATCAGTCTTTTCGATATCTATTGCGTAAAACACTATATTTCAATTAAATTCCAATAGGAATGTAGTCAGAATTAGTCTTTGAGCGAGTTTGTTTACTCATTTCTCACCTCTAAAACTGCAAACAGACTCTGTACGAAAACGAAAATTACTTTCCGAGAACAGTAATTTCGATCGTCATACTCGATTAATCTTAATTGATAAAGTTTGAATATCATATGTATAAATTTCAATCACTGAATAAGAGCAATATAACAAAACTATGCATTTTGATGACTTTGTTGTTATCTACAAAACACCTGTTAATTGGCGGCGCGTGTGAATGTTTATCTGATTTTGACACTTGATTAGATAATTCGAAAACAATTATGCGCCGTGATAATTACTTATCCGTGAAAATTGCCATCGGCCCAAAATTGACCGTAAACTCAACTTATTTCGAAGAATGGGACACGATTTTGACGGCTGTTGACCGCGTTTTAAAGGTGCTTGTTGAATACAGGTAAAATTTAGTGTAAATAAGATCGGGGGGGACATTGAACTGGCCGTTTAAGACAGGTACACGCTGAATGGAGGTGACCAGATGACCAGGTTTGACTGTATATTTCATATATGGAAATTAGCGTCCCCCCCCCCCAACAAATTCATGTTTTTCATCCAATCATATTCATTGAAGAAATCTGATAAATGGTCTCCAAAGGATATTTTCTGTGAAATTTGGTTGAAATCAATCCATTGGTTTCTGAGAAAAAAAAAACAAAGTTTTTCACCATTTATGGAAAAAGCCTCCCCTATTAAAGACGTTTTTCATGCTATCAATTTTTTTTTAAAATAAAATGATAAAATTTTCATCTGACCAAAATTTTTCCAAGCAATCTGATAAAGGGACATCCAAGGATCATTCCTGTACAATTTGGTTGAAATGCATGAACTGCTGTCTGAGAAGAACATTTTCAAAGCATGCAGCATATATGGAATTAGCCCGGCCAGTTAAAGCCATGTTTTATATCTGTTCAAATTTCCATGAAGGAATCTGATAAAGGGCTATCCTAGGGTCATTCCAGTAAAATTTGGTTGAAATCCATCAACTGGATTCTGAGATGAAGATTTTTAAAATTTTTACCATATTTGGAAATTAGCCCTGCCCATTTATGCCATGTTTTTCAATCAATCAAAATTCTTTTGAAGGAATCTGATAAAGGGTCACCCGAGGATCATTTCTGATTAATTTGGTTGAAATCAATCATCTGATTTCTGACGAAGATTTTTAAAGAAAAAGTTTACTGACACATGATTGACGCCACACCATGACAAAAGCCCCATGATTCAGCCAGTTGAGCTAAAAACTAGCTTTTATGTCAAGGTATTATAAGCAACTCTAATACACTATCCTGCTACATATAAACACAGCCAACTATGAGAAAGCAGTTATTCCTTATCACAATGATTTTTGAAGCATTTTTATGTCCCCGCATCTATAAGATCGGGGCATATTGTTTTACCGGTGTCTGTCTGTCTGTCCGTCTCTCTTTCTGCAAAACTTGACCTGCCAACTAAACATTTTCCTATAACTTCAACCCTGATTAAGTTACAATGCTAATATTTGGTATGTAGGTAGGTCTCAACAAGGCGCAAATGGGGAAGGTCATTTCATCAAGGTCAAGGTTAGAATTTTAACCCTTTACCCATTTCTTAAGAATTCCTGTTTCGGGGGCATGGTGTTTCACAAACACATCTTGTTTCCTATAGGGTATCAAAATGTTACGGGTTAAGAAACGTATATCAAATCTAACACAAAATATACTTTATTGGCAAATTTAACATTGGAAAAAATATACAATAATACAAGCAGACGTTAATCCTAACATGGTAAAATCTAAAAAGAGTAGAAAGCATTGCGGATGATGAAGAAATTTCTCATTACAAGCAATTTCTACATTTCCTACAATGTTTCCCAAGCTGTTTCTTAATAAATATAAAAAAGGATGACTTTTATGGGATTTAGTCAAAATAATTTTTACAGTTATATCAACACATTCTAGTGCCATACATTTGATAGCAAAAAAACTGATATGTGAAAAAGGACGTAGTTCTGACTTATTGCATTTAGGGTGATCTCAATTGTACGATTCACTCTTTTAATTTGATCCCAAGTTTTACCTTGATAGATGACCTAGATCTTGTCAAATGGCCTTGACATAATTGGATGCATATCAATGGGAGATATGTTCAAGCCAAATATGGGCACTATAAATTAATCCATTACCACAAAAGGAAATTTTAGACTAGTCCAAATTCAGAGAAGTTACAGACGACAATTTTAAGTTAATGGAATTTCAAAATCCTTAGTTTTTTAGGTTAGAAAACATTGTGGACAATGGAGAAATTGCTTGTCACAAGCAATTTCTTCATTTTCACAATGTTTTCCAAAGCTTTTTTGTGAGGGGCGTGGCGTAAAAAAGAGGGATTGTGTGGGAATGGGCTAAATCAAGAATTTCAGAAATCATAAAATGTAACTTCATATTGCGCCCCTGTGATGTGATGGTGACAGGAGAATAGAGTCACCTCTGTCCATAGGTGCTATTTGGTTAGTGTGTTGTGTCCATTTCTTGTCTGGAGATTATCTTCTTTATTAATTGATGGATTACGGTTCCTATTTTAAAGATTATCAAACCTTTAAGATGTCTGCAACTTCTTTAATTTCGGACAATTGTAGGATTTTGTCATCTGGAAATGGGTTAGATTTGAAGAAACGGGAAAATAAGATTGCAAGATATATTTGATTAGACAGGATGATCTACAGATGGATATAATCAAACAGTACACCCTCGATCTCATTGACAGAAGCAATAAAAACCACACTCTATAAATGTAGGTTTGCATTTTGGGGGGGGGGGAGCATGGTTGGCACATCTTAAGTACATGTATTAACATTATCACAATAATAAAATAGTCTGTTTCATCATTCAACCAGTATACATCGTCTGTCTCATGGCTGATTAACTCTGTAATAAACAGAAAACAAAATTAACATGTGACCAAAAAGGACAAAATGGGAAGTATACGCCCACCAATTGGAAGTTGCAATAGTGTTATTTAGCAAAATATATGTCCATGAACATGTAAAGAAAATGTGAAATAGTTGGTTTGTGTCCTTAACGTTGTAACTACAGCATGAATAAGTTGTCACTATGACAGACAAGTTGGTGTACGGTATATGCATCAGTCTAAGATTCCATAAAATGTTGTCTTCAGCTCCTTTCAATTTAGATAAGTCTAAAAATTT
This sequence comes from Fragum fragum, assembly GCA_946902895.1. NCBI lineage: Eukaryota > Metazoa > Mollusca > Bivalvia > Cardiida > Cardiidae > Fragum > Fragum fragum. The sequence goes on from OX336377.1 coordinate 16,151,958, forward strand.
TGCCATCTGGTAATGAGTTAAAGTAGTAACAAACAACATTAGGAGGCATGCAACTATGGATATATTTTGGTCAAGCCAATAGCCACTGGCATGTTTATGGTATGTGTAGCTATCTGGATACTATCCAAAATTGCAGAACTGTTTACAATCTGTACCATCAATGCTGCTGCACAGTACTTTACCCATTACCAGAAAACAAGGTGTTAGACTGGTCCAAGTTGAAAGGAGTTGCAGAGGACAATTTCAAGTTTATGAAATTTTAGATTTTTTCAACTTTATAGATAGAAAACATTGTGTAAAATGAAGAAATTACTTGCAACAAGAGATTTCTTCATTGTTATACCCCAGAGGGTCGTATTATGTTATGGCCCTGTTCGCCCGTCCGTCTGTCCGTAAGCAAATTTTTGTGTGCACAACTTTTGTAAACTATCAGTAGGAATAAAACTTGGCAAAATTACTCCCTATGATATGTAGTTGTGCATAAGACCTTTGAAATTCGAATTGTTCCAGTCATTCTTGAGTTATCTTGAATTATCTGCCCTTGAATTGAATGAAATCACTGTTTATTGTGTGCGCAACTCCTTCTAAACTTTCAATGGGAATGAGCTGGAACTTGGCACAATTACTCCCTATGATGTGTAGTTGTGCATCAGACCATTGAAATTCAAATCGCTCCAGTCTATCTTGAGTTATCTTGAATAATCTGCCCTTGAATTGAACTAAAATCACTGTTTATTGTGTGCGCAACTCCTTCTAAACTTTCAATGGGAATGAGCTGAAACTTGGCACAATTACTCCCTATGATGTGTAGTTGTGCATCAGTCCTTTGAAATTCAAAACCTAAACTGAACCATTGTAATTTATTTGTCAAGATCAGTTTTTCAAGGTCATATTTTTATGGCTTGTGGTGATTACTTTCTATTGAAACTTGTTTCAAGTTCATTGTTCAAGTTCATTTTTTTATGTCCATTGTATTTAAATTATAGAATCTAACATTTGTACATAATATTGAATGGTAAGTTATTATAAGGCTGTCTTGTTTCTCTAGTGTCAACAGTATTATTCAGGTGATAAGATCTTTTTTTTTTTGACAAAAATCATTATCTATCATACTCAGGTTACTGAAATGCCAAGGTTACTGACAAGCCCCTTTGGGTGTATATGCGCCACTCTGCAAAGCTCTTGTATATATTGTTTTCTCAATTATTTTTCTTGAGGGTCATCAAGAAGCATGATTGATTGGGAATGGGTTAAGTTAAACCTGTTACAAGATGACAACATATCTAAAATAATACTTACATGAGTTACAAACACCATCATAAGTCATGCATCTATTAATTTTTAGGTCAATCTTATACCTGTCCTGTTTTTCAAATATTTAGACCTGTCCTAATTCAAAGGTTTGCGGACAAAAATTTAATGTGAATTTAATTTGAAAATCATTCAGTAGGGTTGAAAATATAGTTGAAAAAGAACGAATTACTTGTAACAAATTTTTACTTTTTCTACAATATTTTCTCAATTAGAAAATCACAGGACATAAATCCAGGGATTGAACAGGAAAGGGGTTATAGACACTGGCAAATTCTATATCCAGTCATATGTTAGGCCATCTAAGATAAAAGCCACAATTGCTCAACTGTTTAAGACAACCTTCAACAATCATGCAGTGTTAACCCATTACCAGACTACAAAAATCTGGACTTGTCCAAAATCAAAGAAAGTGCAGAAAACAATTTCAATTTGACAGAATACAATATATTTCTTTTTATCTTATTAGAAAACAATGTGGAAAAATCCAGAAATAGCTTGTCACAAGCAATTTCTTAATTTCGCTTATTATTTTCTTGAACTTTAATTTGAAGGGCATCAAAAAAATGTGATTGTGTGGAAATAGGTTAATCCATTACCATTCAATCATGCTTTTAGATTTCTTGAAAAAATACAGCTTTAGAAAACAGGAATGTCATCTGCCACTTCTTTCAAAGTGGACAAGTCTAAAATTTTGATGTCTGGTATAGGTTAAAGTTAAAATGTTAACAGATGACAATACAATAATCTTAACCCTTTCCTGGGTTACAAACCCGGGATTTCACGTCCCTTTGATTTTATACTATAAGGATTTTCTTCTTTTTTCAGAATATTTTCTATTCTACTGAATTGTTATTTTTTATTATTGTATCAACTTTAAATTTTCGTCTGCAAAATATTTGAATTTGGACTGGTCTAAAATTTTGCAAAACAGGAAAGGGTTAAGTAATACTTACAGGAGTCACAAGTAATTTCATGATTAGTGCACATATTTGAATCAAGGTCAAGCTTCTGGTCAACGGCACATTCTAACTCCTGCCAGTATGTCTGTCCATCAAGATACAATCCACAAACACAGAATCGTCGACAATCTGTACCAGCAAGGATGATGTACTGTGCTTCTGTCACATCCTCTTGGTTTTCACAGATTTCTTTTATGAAAAAACAAAGAAAATGACAATACTCGAGACTAAAATTGTTATAAAGCAGACTTGCACCCAAAACAACATTTTTCACCAAGGTAGCACATTTGACCTTTGACCTATGTTACCTTTAAACAATAGGGCCCCTCCTTGGGTCATGGATAACATTTGTATAAAGTTTGGAGGTATGGGTCAAATAGCATATGAGCAAGAGCAAGGAAACATTTTTCAATTAAAATTCAATAGTGACCTAGACCTTGAACCTATCTGACCCTAAAACAATAGGGCACTACCTTGGATCATTGGCAAAAATATTGCATGAAGTTGTAGGTTAACCCTTTCCCATTTTTAAATTTTTTTAGTTTGGTCAAAATTGAAAGAGGTTGCAGACGACAAGGAAAATTGGGGGCAATTTGAAATGAACCATCTTTTGTCTTCTTATAAAAATTAAAGAAAAATTACCTCTACATTCACTTGTCTGGTTACCTGAAATTGAAAGGAGAACATTGTCTGGTCTATTTCACAGAATAGAACAAATTTGGATTTATCATAATATCTAGTTGAAAAAGAAATCAGATCCAGCAGAGGTCAATCAGGGTTATTTAATCCAATCCTGAACAATTCCACTTTTTGACGCCTCCTCAAAATCGATGCTTTAGCAGACATGGAAAATGAAGAAATTTCTTGTTGCAAGCAATTTTTTCATTACCAACAATGTTTTCTAGCCTACAAAACAAAGATTTTTTAATATTTCATCAATTAAGAATTGTAGTCTGCAAGTATACTATATATACATGTAATATGTGAAGTTTGGACCTTGCCAACCATTACTGTAACACATTCTGCAATGGTCAATAAAACCACATCATTCGATTCCAATCCACCAGCAATTTAGGGCACTACTTGTCATTGGCCCATTGATGTCAGACAAAAGATCCACGATTTCATGATGCCATTTTTGTGGATTTCTGGAAAGAAGATTGGCAAAGCTGGGGTTCAAAACTCATGACCTCAGGATAGAGACTACAGCATGTTTACCTACTAACCTTTTCCTGTTTTGCAAAACTCTGTAGCATAGTTTCACAGAAATATAAAAGTCAGGGAAGAAATTGCTTGCAATGGGCATTTTTTCTTCATCAATTCCCACAAAGTGATGCTCTTTGACGCCCCGATGATAAACAATTAGGAAAACATTGTGTAAAATGAAGAAATTGCTTTCCTCAATTTACACAATTTTTTCTACCCAAAAAGTTGAAAACTCTAAATTTTCCCCTGCAACATCTTCTAATTTGGACCAGTAAACTTTTAACTAAAGACAAACATTTAGAAGTCAAAGAAGATGCAGAAGACAATTCAAGTTGATATCGTATGTAAAAATATCTCGGTCTTCATTGTGAAAAAACAATGTGGAAAATTGAGAAATTACTTGTCATAAGCAACTTTTTCATTATCCACGATGTTTTCTACCCATAAAGACAGAAAAATTTTTGGTTGTAAAATACAGGATTGGACCAGTCACACACTGATGCTTTCTTACGCCCTGAAGAAATACGAAAATAGAAAACTTTGTGGGAAAAGAAGGGATTGCTTGTGACCAGCAAATACACCTTTTCTGACAATGTTTTTTAACCACTTATTTTCCAATTTTATAGTAATTAGAAATGTTGTCTGCAACTTCTTTCAATTTGAGTCAGTCAAAAATGTTGTCGTCTGTTAATTGGTTAAACAATTTGCATGACATATTGATGGCTTAGTGCAGAAACATCATAAGTGTCTTTTTTTACGCTAAGCTAACAATATTGTCCAAAAAAATTATCCACTCATACTTTATTTGTCCACAAACCTGAACCAACAGTGGGGTCGTTCACCAGTCCTTCAGCTGAAAGAAATAATAAACTTATTATTAGACAATAAAATCTAAGACTGGTACAAACTGAAAGAGGCTAAAGACAGCATTTCAATTGGCATGTAAATAGGGGAAAAACATCATAAAGTGCAGAAAATTTAGGAAAAAGCAGAAATTACTTTTGGCGGGCAATTTCTTCTTTTAATCCTGTATGTTTTTCTAAAGAATTTTTCCATTGTGCATCAAAATACAGGATTCTGTGGTAATATATGTTAAAAAAGAAGTGTTTGTTAAACACAAATTGACCTTAAACAGCCATTTCTTAGGAAGGACCCTGATAATTAACAAAAACCTTAACCCATTCCCACATAATTCTATTTTTATGTCCCCTCAGGAAAAAGCTTATGGAAACATTGGAACTTGAAGTAATGGCTAAACTCATTCCGAACAAAATTTTGGACCCGTCCAAATTGAAAGAGGTTGCAAAAAACAATTTCTGGTTGACCAAAATATTTTGACCAAATTGCCTTTTTGGACAGAAAACAATGTGGATAATTGCTTGTTGCAAGCAATTTCTAAATTTGTCACATTGTTTTTCCAAATTCTTTTCCGGAGGGTTGTAAAAAGCTGTGGGTATGGGTTAACAGATGATTTGAACCTTTTTACATAAGGCCCTGATAAAATACCTATCATTGAAAGGTATCACAAGCGCATGGTTCTTTTACATGACACTTCTCCACATTGTGATCTATAAGCCCATAAAGATTCAAATTCCTAGTACTTATGGTTTAGCAGATATGCTCAGGGTAAAATGTAAAGTTAAAAACAACAAAGGGCAATAACCCAAAAAAGGGAGACTAGAGTTACCTTTCTTAAACATAACACTTCTACACATTATGATCTATAAGTGTATAAAGTTTCAAGTTCCTAGCACTTATGGTTTAGGAGATATGCTCCAGACATAAATGTAAAAGTAAAAATAACAAAGGGCAATAACTAAAAAAATAGGCAGGCTAGAGGTACTTTTCTTGAACATAACACTTTTTTACACATTGTGATCTATAAGCATATAAAGTTTCAAGTTCCTAGCACTGATGATTTAGGAGATATGCTCCAGACAAAAATGCAAAGTTAAAAACAACAAAGGGCAATAACTGAAAAAATAGGCAGGCTAGAGTTACTGTTCTTGCACGTGACACTTCTCAACATTGTGAACAATAAGAGTTTAAAGTTTCAAGTTCCTAGCACTTATGGTTTAGGAGATATGCTCCAGGCAAAAATGTAAAGATGATAACAAAGGGCAATAACCCGAAAAATAGGCAGGCTAGAGTTATGGTTTTTAAATTTGACACTTCTCCTAATTGTGATCTATAAGTGTAAAGTTTCAAGTTCCTAGCACTTATGGTTTAGGAGATATGCTCCGGACAAAAATGTAAAGATAAAAATAACAAAGGGCAATAACTCAAAAAATAGACAAGCTAGAGTTATGGTTCTTGCACATGACACTTCTCCACTATGTGATCTTAAAGTGTATAAAGTTTCAAGTTCCTAGCACTTATGGTTTAGGAGATATGCTCCAGACAAAAATGTTAAGATGATAACAAAGGGCAATCGAGCGAACCTATAGTCCCCCAACTGGTAACCAGTGGGGGACTAATAAACTAAAGACAAACAATATATCTCCTTAGGCAAGTATTAATATTTAACCATAATAAAGACAACAAAGTTTGACCTTTGGTAGGTGATTACCCTTGATAACCACAGTTTAATCCTTTACCAAACCACAAGTTTTAGAATTGTCCAAATTCAAAGAAGTTGCTGATGTTTTATGTTTATAGTTCATAGACATTTAACCCTTTCCTGATTTGCAAAGTTTTAAGACTTGTCCAAATTCAAAAAAATTGCAAAAGACAAATATTGAAAGTGGATTTAATTTGAAAAATAATCATTCAATAGGGTAGAAAATATTGTCGAAAAATGAGAAATTGCTTGTTTGAAGCAATTTCTTCATTTTCCACAATATTTTCTTAATTATAAAAACACAGGGATTAAACAGGAAAGGGTTAAACATCTTTGTCTTTTGGGGGTTAATAATAATTTAGGATAATGAAGTAATTGCTTGTAACAAGCAATAGACCTTTTCAAGATCTCACAGCGCATGTGTCAAATTAAAACTCGTTAAATGCAATATTTACCCGAGACTAGGTCATGTGATCTGTTGCAGGCAGTCAATAAATCATCCCTATATAATCTTATATAAAATGGCTATTTTGAACGAGCATAAAACAAATGTTAAAAATCAAAATTTGGTTGAAAAAATAGTTTCTACATGTGAGCAGATATATGTAGACTAGTTGTAGCAAGTAATATTGATGATATTATTGTGTATTGGTAACCGAATTGAGTTTAAAACGGCCTGGTATCTAGGCCATATGAAATATAACGTACCTCAAATTTTGAGATAACAATACTATTTCCAATGTAATAAGATTTTTTGAAAATATTTTTACCCACCCCACACACACGCGCATACAAGAAAGGAAAAGATATAGAATAACAGTTAAATTCTTAATGAACACTTTGATGAATAATGATATAAACAAATAACTATAAGTTATTTGTGCCGGAAATCAATGATTTCTTTTAATATTTACAACTATCAACACTTCACAAAAGACATAAGCAATTCGATTTTTCCAGCATACTGAATGGTTAAATTTGCGAATATGCGTCAATCACAGGCACGTCATTCATTGCAAACCCCGCCCATCACGCGGCAGGACTGATCACAAGTGACAATAATCCTGCTTGACATGATTGACTAAATTTATATGTTTATTTTTAAAGTCATACTATTGACCACATTTTGGATGATAAAGATTAGATATGCCAACTTGGCTGTTGATATCAATCTCTTAAAGTCTTTCTAAAAAAAAAAAGTTTCCTTGTTATAAAGTTTAAGCGTTTAAACTGACACACTATGAAAATTTGTAAGAACAAAGCAGGCATTCTGTTTTTGAAATACATGTTTCTGTCTGTGGGTCCACCAATGTAGATCTCTCTCTTTTTCTCTCTCTTTCTCTCCCTCTCTCTTCTTTACATTTGTTAATATCAAATAAGCCAGCACAACAGCATATCAGTTGCTTTTTTAAACATTCGCATCATTGTAACAATAGAAATGTGGGAGAAAAGGAAGAAACATTTTCTTGATATGAATAATCCACTTTACGCAAAAAATACCATGCGATGAATTAAAAAGAATATATTATAAAGCGAAAATAGGGAGCATTATCTCGACAATGAATGACATAGATCGTATTGATGATGACGATGTTAATAGTGCAAAGAAAAGTATGAAAAATAAAAAGGATTTTATGTAAAGATAATGATAAGAGAGGGTTGATCAGAATAATGATCTGTTGACAGCCTTAATGTAAAGGGTTCTCTTCAATAAATCACGATACATATGGGGTTATTATGTAACCGGCAACATGTCACAAAGAATCTGATAAACACTCTTACATTCAATTGGTCAAATTTATGATTTGATGAGACAAATTTTATCTTTTTACGTTTCAACCGATATGCCGCAAAATACTAATTCCATGACTGATCAAAGGATCCAGCCCAGCGTCGTTTCAATCAGCACGGTTGTATGACACAGTGTTTATCTTTTAAGCATTTTTCCACAATTAAATAAAGTGAATACACTTTTTTTCATTAAATGGATTTAAAATTCTTTTTTTTCACTGGAGGACATATTACAAGGTAGGCTTTCATTTTAAAATATCTTGCTTTAATATGTGAAAAATCTAGCCTTTCTTGTAGATCAAGGGGCTGAAACCAGAATATCATCGATGGGCTAACACAATGTCATAAATACAATTTGAGATAATATGTAGTACGACATTTTGGTCATCCAACGATGATATAATGTCCGAACTATATTGATCTTCAATTTCATCTTTCCTTGCACAAACTATCATAACTTCAATATTTCCAGGGACGAAGAACATGAGTTTTGGTGATTCTTGGGTTGCCGGATACAAAACTCATTGATGACCTTTGTTGCATTCACCTTCACACATCACAGGCATTTGTTTAAACTTATATAATATACCGGGTTATCATACAATTTATTGTATATGGTAAAAATAGATCATGAAATAAAACACCTGTCATTAACTCGTTATGGCCAATAAAATAGGTTACTTTTTAAGCTTCTGAAGAACATAACTGGGACAACAGAGAAAAAAACTTTTGTAGCAAACAGATGTTACATTACTAACAATATTATCTACATCATTTAGCCTAATAATTTTCATTGTAAAAACTCGAAAAAAGAAGTTAAAATGAATGGGCGTAATTGTAAGGTGCTCAAAAAGCAAAACCGGAAGTAAATCCTCCCTGCAGTGGAAATTTGTTATTGTTGTTTGAAAGCGTCTAATGGATACAGACTTTTTAGTCATCCGAGGCTGTGTGTGAAAAGGTCTATTTCTTCATTTTCCACAATTTTTCCAAAGCCGTTTTTTCTCAGGGACAAGGAACAGATTAAATTAATTTTGCTATGATATTTAAGAAAAAAATATTTATTAATGAATATCAGAAGTCACCATTGTGTTTCCTGTATAAATGAAAGGTTTGATTGGTCAATCCTTTTTTCTGACCGACAGCAGTAATTATTTATAATTACCATCTTCTTACCTGTACACTCTCCGTACTCTGTTATGCTGTAGCAGTTCTGATAACCTATAATCCAATTTGTCCCAGGGGAACATGGTTGTTCGGTGTACTCATATCCACCAGTCAAGTCATTATGACACTGACAAAACTTCTTGCAATCCGAACCAATCAACGGAATCATGTTTTGAGTCTCATACAGGGTTTTGGTACAACTGGCTATTAAAATAAACAGAATCAAATGTTATATTGCAGGAGGACAATAAGCTCCCCTTATTTTTTAAATTTTAGACTTGTCCAAAATCAAAGAGGTAGCAGAGGACATTATGAAGTAATTGTTACAAGCCATTTCTTTTATTTTCACAATGTTATTTCAAGAATAACCTCACAGGGACATAAAGATCAGGGATTGTCCAGGAAAGTGTTAAATTAACTGACCATTTCTGTATCAATAATAAGATGTGTTTGTTAACCCATTAATTCAAATCCCGCTTTTTTACAAACCTCAAGAGAATAACTCATGGAAAACAGTGTCCAAAAAGAAGAAATTGCTTGTTACAAGCATAATATTATCTACCGCACAGGTTAAAGATTTTAAAATTTCATCAGCTCAAAAATGTTGTCTGCAACTTCTCTGAATTAGGACCAGTTTAATATTTTGTTGTCTTGTATTTCACTTTGTTCACTATCTGATCTCAACCAGGTACTTACAATTATTTTGTCTCTTTTAGCATTAACCCTTTCCTGTACAACTCCTTGTTTTTACGTCCACAAGATTTTATACATGAGAAAACATTGTGGCAAAAGAAGAAATTGCTTGTAACAAGCAATTTCTTCTTTTCACACAATATTTTCTACTATGTAGGCTAGTTACTTTTCAATTTATACCCACTTTCAATTATCCTTTCCAACTTCATTGAATTTGGACAGGTCTAAAATTTTGAAAAAAAGGAAAGGGGTAAATAAGACTGATTGCTTATTTTTCATGTAGGGTCGCGTTGTATCTTTCATTTCATAAAAACTGTTACAACTACACAATTTTAAATTCTGACTTAGAGTAAATGTCATTCTTTGCAACATACAAATGAGAGAATTGAAAATTGAATGTCAAGTTTTCATCTAATTTCTTAACCCATTCCAAGACAGTAACGCTTTTTACTGTTTAAGTGTGAGCTAGAGTGATTATAAGCCGAGTAATGTTTCTTTCAACATTTTGGGTAGAAAACATTAAGGAAAATGATGAAATTGCTTGTTGCAAGCAATTTCTCCATTTCACACAATGTTTTCCCAATCATTTTTTATTTGAGGGGCGTCAAAAAGCATCGTTGTGTGGGATTGGGTTAAATTCTGACATCTGGTAATGGATTGAAATATAAAGTTGCCTCATTTTCTACAGACATGTGTTTTATTGTTTAATAAACTCTTCTGGCAACATGTCTTTTTAACCCTTTCCTATTTTACAAAATTTGAAACCTGTCCAAATTCAAAGGTTTTGCAGACGAAAATTCAAAGAGGATTTGATTTGAATAATAACCATTTAGTAGGGTAGAAAATATTGTGTAAAAAGAAGAAATTGTATATTACAAGCAATTTCTTCTTTTGCTACAATGTTTTCTAAATTATAAAATCACATGGATGTAAAACCAGGGATTGAAAGGAAAGGATTAAGGACTAGGGCACAAAAAACTTGAATTTTTTCAAACTAAATTAAAACTTTGAATGCATAATTGTGTTTTTAATTTTCTTACATAGACCCTCTTGGTTTTGTAAGGTTAGTATTCAAGAGATTCTGTAAGTCTGATTGATGTGATTCTCAGCAGTGCTCTGAATATTTGGTTTAATTTTTTTTTGTTTATTCATCTAGTTTCTTAACCCTTTACCTAACAACAAATTTTAGACTTTTCCAAATTTAACCCATTATTAAACAACAAAATTCTACACTAGTCCAAATTCAAAGAAGTTGCAGACGACAATTTTAAATTGATGAAATTCTTAAAAGCTTTTTGAGGTAGAAAATATTGTGGATAATGAAGAAATTGCTTGTTAAAAGCAATTTCTTCCTTATCCACAATGTTTTTTAAGATTTTATATAGAGGGGCATTTAAAATTGTTGTTGTGTGGGAATGGTTTAAAGAGATAGCAGATAACAACTAAGAGGCTTTTTAATGGAAAAATAAGAGTAAAATAAAATGAAAAATGTGTCAAAGGAAAAATGGCTTGTTCAGAGCAATTTCTCCCTTTGATACAATGTTTTTTCTGTGCAATACTGGGCTAATTGTTTAACACACTCTTTATTTGTAGTTTGAAATACTTACCAGGACAACTTGCACCTGAAATATAAATAAGAGATGAAAAGAGATGATTCATACATAAGTTTTTTCGTTTCATACCTCCATGAAAACTAAAAATATTCACCTCATTTCTCACAATTTAATGATATCAGGCAAAAAAGGCAAATATCTCACAAATTTTGATTCATTTTCTATGGAACTATTTCATGTGGAAACACACAAAATAGCAGCATGCTTAAAATTTTGTTCATGGAGGTATGCATTTTTTTCCCTATCAGAACGCTCATTTTTGATAGACAAAGCTCAAAATCAAATTATAATGTGATAAAGCAATTAAGCCTCACTGTCTTTCAATTAAAAATAAAAGAACTTCAAATAATTCTTTGTCAATCATTTCCTTTAAACACTTGTCCCATTCCCATACAATCACTCATTCTGTTGCCCCACAGGAAAGAAAATTGGTAAAAAATCTGTAAAATGAAGAAATTGCTTGCAACAAAGAAAGTTTACAAAAAATCTAATTTCTCATACACTTTAAATCTCCATCAGCAACTCCTTTCAATTTGGACCATTTGTAAAGTTTTACCTTCTGGTAATGGGTTAATCTGTTGTGCTAGAACACCATGTAAATTTAGGCCATCACATTACACACTATGCTAAATTGACCAATAGACCTTCTTGAACACAAACTTTAAAAGGCCTTTCTGCTCTATGTATTCTAAAGTCATATCATGAAAATGCTGCCGCCAAGAAAATACAGATGCCTTGAATTGACAGATTGCTGTCTGCACCCACCGACTCCTCTGACCACCCGACTGATGATAGCCAGGGTCATGTAACAAAAAAATACATCTATAATGGTTGGTTGTTAACCTAAACCTTGTATATACTGCTTGAATAAGCAGTAATTACAAATTAAAGGTCGTCAAATCAACTTTAGGAATCAGGAATCACACTGAAAAGGGCTAATTTTCAGGGTATGGTAATTTTTTTGAGGGTCAATAGACACTGAATTATACCAAATATAAAGGAGAAGTTTTTCAAAAATTTCAATCTGTATTCCTATGTAAAATCAGGGCTCACTAAGAAAAGGGCTAATTTTCAGGGTATGGTTATTCAGTGAAGTTTTTTGGTAGAATTGATAATTCAAAACAAATATCAAAGCTCTAGAGATAATGGTTTGGGAGGAGTAGATTTTCAAAGATTTCCTTTGTAAAATCAGGGATTGCACGAAAAAAAGTGCCCATTTTCAGAGTATGGTAATTCTGTAAAGGATTTTGGTAGAGGGTCATTAGGTGATCAAATGTACCAAATATCAAAGCTCTAAGCCTTATGGTTTAGGAGGAGAAGATTTTTATAGTAACTGTTAATCAACAGACAGACTGACGTTGCTAACTGATAACAATAGCTCAACTTGAGCACGTTGTGCTCAAATGAGCTAATAAATATGATAAAAAAGAGTTCGAGTTTGTTCATTTTTTTTTTCAACTAAGTTTAAGATACCAAAACCTACCAAGCCTTAAGCTTTACTTACCATCATCATCTGGATTGTAGTCATAGCTTGACTCTGATGTGCCATAATCTGATGTGCCATAATCTGATGTTTCATAGTCTGATGTGCCGTAATCAGAGTAACCATAGCTTGATGTGGAACTATAGTATGATGAATAGCTGCTTGAAGAATCATAGCCACTGGAGTAGTCATAGCTGCTAGAATAGTCAAAGCTACTTGAGTAGTCATAGCTGCTAGAATAGTCATAGCTACTGGAGTAGTCATAGCTGCTGGAATAGTCATAGCTACTGGAGTAGTCATAGCTGCTGGAGGAATCATAGGAGCTGGAATAGTCATAGCTTCCAGAGTAGTCATAGCTACTAGAGGAATAATAGCTTGATGAATCATAATCCAAATCTGTAAAAAATGATAAGTTATGATTATTTTCTAGGAGTGAGTCAACTTGTTCGACAGTAATATTAAATGGTAATAAGTATATTCAATGAAATGTTTTGTTCCATACTTTACAATGCATCATCTTTTTTTTGTGTAATTTCTTATAAGCCATGTTTGAAATTGGGCTAACCAGCACTTGAGTGCCGCCGTCATAGCGCTGTCAGTAGCACATCAGACTCCTAATCTTCAATTATGGGATGTCATGGGTTCAATCCCAGGTGGCAGCACATATCCTCTCTGACATTTGTTTCTCACCAATGGGTGGATAATCATAAACCTAAGTGGGATAGCAGCTGGAGGTTAGGAAAGGATGTAGTGGTTGTACTGGTTTGAGAAATACAGGAATCCAATGCTAGGTGCTCCAGTTGCTGCGATATGACTGACATACTGTTAAAAGTAGTGTTAAACCCCATTCAATCAATCAACTAACAAGCACTTGAGGTAACAAAATCATGGTTTTTACTCCTATTAATTCAATTCAATTGAGAAAAAAGCTTTAAGCTTACAGAACCTCTCTCAAACACTTACAATCAATCCCTTAGAGAGACAGTGGCTTAAGCCCACTGATACCCTATCCTCTAGCTGGGAAGAATGAAGCTGATCTTTAAGATTCTGTCACATTGAAATTGTTGTCTGCAACTTCTTTGAATATGGACTGGTCTAAAATTTTATCATGTGGGAATGGGTTAATTTTCAAGCTTGTTTTCCCAAAAATTTTCTAAAGGGGCGTAAAAATGCAGGATTGTGTGATAATGGGTTAACACACCCTGGTGATAGTGGGGCTCAACCCTGTGACTTCCAGATCATAAGTCAAGAATCTATACCACTTGGCCATCGAGACAGTTAAATAAAAGGCCTACATACACACAAAATGGGTTCCACTAAAAGAATTTTTTTGATCAATATATCGAGGGCTTAGAGCAAAAGCATAGTATGGCTCTATACAATGTATAGAGCCAAACTATGTTTTTGCTCTAAGCCCTCAATAAAGATATTTCTTTGAGGAAAAGCTTTCTAGAAAAACATAGTGAAAAAAGGAGAAATAGCTTGTGAAAAGTATCTTCTCCTTTTTCAAAAATGTTATCCACTCAAAATATCGCTGCTTTTCAATTTCTAAATCTTTTTGAGATTGGACTAGCCTGGAATTTCAAGTCTGATAATGGGTTATGACTTTCATGAATGGAGCTGTCATATATTTTAGAATACATTGTGGAAAAATAAAGAAAATGCATGTAGCTACCAATTTCTTCTTTGCCCACAATATTTACTACCACATAGGATGTTTTCACTTTAAATTGCATCAAATTTTCGTTGTCTTCTGCAACCTCTTTCAATTTGGTCGATAAATTGATTAGATGGGGTTTAAGGCCAATTTTAATAGTATTTCAGTCATATCGCTTAGGCTGGATCACCTAACAATGGTACTTCTCACACCAGTACTACCATCACATCCTTTCCTAGCCTCCAGCTGCTATCCCACTTAGGTTTAAGATTATCCACCCATTGGTGAGAGACAAATGTCGGAAAGGATATGTGCCGCTGCCGGGGAGAATATGAAGGTGAGAGGAAAGAGTTCTTGGTTCAAGCAATTTTCCATTTGTCCTGGGTCTCCATATTTAGATACCTTTACATGTACATGACAACAAAGTTTTAGACTGGTCCAAATCTTATGAAATTGCAGACAACTATTTCGAGTTAAAGAAATCTTAAAAAACTTTATTCCTATGGGTAGAAAATCTTGTGGGAAATGAAGAATTTGCTTGTATGAGAAATTTCATCATTTTCCACATTTTCTAAAGTATATTTCTTGAGTGGCTTTTAAAGCAGGAATGAGTTAAAATGGGTTTCGCTCTTTAGTTATTTATTTGAAAAGCACTTCATCTGTTGTATACAACTTCTTTCAATTTTAAAGCCTCTTCAGTGCCTCTTCACCAATTCCTACACAATGAAGTGTAAGACTGGTCCAAATTGAAAGCAGCAGCAGATGACAATTTAAAATTGATGGAATTGTTAAATTCTTTCACTTTTTTGGATTGAAAACAATGTGGATAATGAAGAAATTGCTTTATACAAGCAATTTCTTCATTTTCCATATTTTTTTTCTTAAAGCTTTTTACTTGAGAGGAGAAAAAAGGAGGGATTGTGTGGGAAGGGTTTAAACTTTGTTTTGTGATATTGGGTTAGAATTAAGTAAAAGAAAAATATGTACATATAGCATATGTACATATAGTAATGAGCTTTAGTGGTAGCCTGAGCTTAATCAATTAACACTTTCCTGTTTTGCAAAATTTTAGAACTGGCCAAATGCAAAAGGTTTTGCAGACAAAATTTGATTTTGATTTAATTGGAAGATAAACACCAAAAAACATTCAGTGGGGTAGAAAATATTGGTGAAAAAGAAGAAATTGCTTGATGAATATATATATATATTGCTATATTTTCTCAATAATCAACTCGCAGAGATGTAAAAACCAGGGACAGAAAAGGGTTAATAGATACTGGTCTGGTCTAAATTAGAGGAAGTTGCTGATATCAATTTAAAGCTGATGAAATGTGATATTTTTTGTTTTTTTGGGGTAGAAAACATTGTGGGATTTCAAGAGATTGCATGTTACAAGCAATTTTTAATTTTCCACAAATTTCTCCAAACCCTCTTTTCTTGAGCGGTGTCAAAACTTTTAAAACCAATTACCACATGACAACATTTTTGACAAATCTTAATTGAAAGATGTTTTAGACAACTATTTCAAGTTGGTAAAATTTTAAAAAATCTTTGGCTTTTAGAGGAGAAAAAAAAAACGAACATTGAAAAAACTGCTTGTTACAATGACATAGTACTAAGTTCACTTCAAGTCAAAATTAATAATTTGATTTGTTCATCTATTCTTTAATTGACAATTATCACTAACCATCTGTACAGATGACGCCGGTTGAACACGCATAATCGCCGAATACATTCACCCTATGGCCGGCAGTACATGCTATCTCCTGCCAGTAGACTTTGTCATTCAAATACCAGCTGCAGGCACAGAACCTCTCACAACCAGTGTTGTTTAACACACGATATACGGTACCTACAGTGTTCTCATCCACTACCTCATCACAAATAGCTGGAATAAAAGACAAGAACACCACATTTGGATACTGGAAACTAGGTTTTATTTGGTGCTTGATAATATAGAATTTTTTTTACTACGTGTAAAAAAGTGGAATATTGTGGTAATGAGCTAAATGTCAATCATCATATGATTAATTAGATGATAAATGGTACCTTCAAATTAGCCACTCTTTCTACAAGTGTCTCAAAGAAAAGGTCAAGCACCTTGGGTTGATTTCAAAACAGTATTTTCCTGATCTTACTTGTGCAAGAGCATAATCATTACCACCTCCTATAGGTGAAAGAAACTTGGCTGTTTAGTGTTAGATAGTGTATAAAATTTGTATAACAAAAAGGGGGCAGAATTTGTACAATATGTACATTTAGAGTAACCCCACTTGATGCTATAGATGGTTGTTTTGATAGTAAGCTTAGTTATTGAATATCTGCTGTAGTAGTAGACAAAATGTAAGAGTTTTTGTATAATAAAAATTTTGACGCAACCAAGGCTATAGCAATATCTATAGCTTTCCCTGAAAAATCTTATAAAAACCTTATCACACTGAAAAAGCCACAGAGAGAATTAGTAAAGATTTAAACTTGTTAGACACAACTCAAATTAATATTTACCTTTACACTCACTGGACTGGTCACCTGAAAATACAAAAGAAGATAGCAATGATATTACTGAAATACTGTTAAAAGTGACATTAAACCCCATACAATCAATTCATGAGTAAAGTGTATTTACTCATGAATTGCTTGTATGGGGTTTAATGCCACTTTTAACAGTATTTAGGTCATATCACAGAAGCTGGATCTCCTTACCATGGATTCCTGTTATTTCTCACTCTGGTACTACCACTACATCCTTTCCAAGCCCCCAGCTGTTCATCCCACTTTGGTTTAAAAACGGGGAAACGAACGTCAGAAAGGGTATATATCCTAGGATCGAACCCGTGACCCCCATGAGTAGGAATCCAACACACTACTACCTGCGCTATGGTCGCAGGCCATTTACTTATGAAAGCTTGCTACAGTGGAATCCTCTTAATGCAACCCTGATAAAAGGAATTCACTGTTTCATTGAAACTGTTTCTTTGTTTGAATTGGTTTAATGGAAATTTTAACATTAATTCAGTCATTTTGCGAAGCATGGATTCCTTGCATTTCTCACATCAGTACAACAGCTACATTCTCTCCAAGCATCCAACTGATCTACTTGTATCTGGCTTTAATCATAATCATTTAATCTCTACATCAAAATTTATCAACAATTCCTTTTAATTACAACTTCTGGATACTTGCAAAAAAAAATGTTGACAAATTAAAGATGCAAATAACAGGGTTTCACTGTAACATGTTTTCATTAACCCTTGTCATACTGGACGTGGAATTTCCTTCTTTTGTGGGAGCTATAGATTAAGATCAGCCTGCACATACGTGCAGTCTGATCCTAGTCTCTATCACCTCTTTGCCATTTGCAGCATGAGTTGTTTATAGATTAATCAACAAAAGATATATTGACATACAAGGACACACCTCCAATTCCAACTTAATCCCTCCTTTTTACGCCTTTCACGAAAAAAAAACTTTGGAAAACATTGTGGAAAATGAAGAAATTGCTTGTAATAAGCAATTTCTTCATTATCCACAATGTTTTCTATCCAAAAAGATGAAAAAATTTATAATTCCACCATCTTGAAATTGTCGTCTGCATCTTCTTTCAATTTAGACCAGTCAAAAATTTTGTCAAGTGGGAATGGGTTAAGCAGTATTAACCCATCCCCATGAACAAAATTTTAGACTGGTCCAAATTGAAAGGAGTTGCAGACAACAATTTAAAGTTTATGAAATTTTAGATTTTCTTCAACTTTCTGGGATGAAAAACTATGAAAAATAAAGAAACTGCTTGTCACAACTAATTATTTTATTTACCCAATGTTTTCCCAATTGTTTTTCTTGGCCTGCCCACAAAAGACATTTTTTCCAACTAATTTTTTCAAGACATTGAATTAAAAGACAAGCTCAGGAACATGACGTTAGAACTACTGCCTTTTGATAGTTAACCCTTGTCATGCTGAACCCAGAATATTCCTTTTTTGGCAGGACGCATAGACAAATATCAGCCTGCACATGCATGCGTTCTGATCTTAGTCTACACCTCCTGTTCGACCCAGGGATGTTTATAAAATTAACTCTCAAAATATTTTTTCATCTTTAACTAGTGCTTCCAGTGCTTACAGGCTTTTGATTTTAACCCTTGTCATGCTGAATAAATAACCTCACTGAATTACTTTAAAATCAAAGGGCTGAAAGCACTGATAGAACTTGTTGTTAAAAAAACAATATTTCTTTTAGAAATCAATTTCATAAATAACTCTAGTAAAAAAGTACAAACAGGAGGTGTAGACTGGGATCAGTCTGCACTTATGTGCAGGCTGATCTTACTCTACACCTCCTGCCAAAACCAGAATATTCCGGGTTCAGCATGACAAGGGTTAATGCAATTTCAATCACCATAAAAAGAGTTAATATGTATTCAAAATTTCAAATAAACACCATTATTGATCTCACAAAAATTCACGGCATAAAATGCTGATCAGATGACTCAGAAACCTGAGTGGTACTTTAACCCATCACCAGACGGCAAAATTTTAGACTGGTCCAAATTGAAAGAGGCTGCAGACGACAATTTCAAGTTGATGGATTTTTGAATTTTTTCGTCTTTTTGGATAGAAAACATTGTGGATAATGAAGAAATTGCTTGATAAAAGCAATTTCTTCATTTTCCGCAATGTTTTCTAACGTTTTTTTCTTGAGGGGCGTAAAAAGGAGGGATTGAGTTGGAATGGGTTAACCCATCAACAGACGGCATAATTTGAGACTGGTCCAAATTAAAAGGAGGTGCAGACAATTATTTCAGGCTTATGAAGCAATTTCTTCATTTTCCACAGTGTTTTCCAAAGCTTTACATCTTGGGGGTGTTTAAAAGCATTGAGTGAGATGTGAATGGGTTAAACTTTGAAGTTTCTCTGAAAAATAATGTCAAGAAATCTCTTTTAACCAATACCCACACAACCCCACTTTTAATGCCCCTGATGAAAAAAGCTTTGGAAAAAATTGTGGAAAATTATGAAATTGCTTGTGACTAGCAATTTCTTGATTATAAGAAAATGTTTTCTCTCAAAAAACAAAAGGAATTTTAAAATTTGGTCCACTGAAATTATCACCTGCTACTTCTTTAAATTTGGACGAGTCTGAATTTTGTTGTCTAGCAATAGGTTAATTGCAATATGGTACATTTCATACAATTTTGTCAATTTATTCTAATTTCAAGAAATGAATATACAACAGTACTGATAAAATGAAATATTCTGAACAACTGCCCTGCACATTTTTGACAAAAATTTAAAATTTCTATATTGATACAAACCAGAGCCTGCCAAATCATCACCAACAAGGCCTTCAGCTGAAAAAAACAAGATGTGTTTGTGAAAAACAATGCCACCGCAACAGGACTAAATGTTTAACCTGGGTATTTGACCTAGACCTTATCACATGACCTTGACCTTGACATGAGGAGATGCGTATTATGAAGATGTATCAACATGCCAAAAATGATACACCAAATAGAGCATTGTATCTTGAATAGGCTGGTAGTAATTGGCAATGTTAAGTTTTTGGGTTAAGTTTTGCAGGTAGACAGACAGAACGACAAGACCGGAAAGACAGATAGACAACGGTATAACAATATGCCCCCAATCTTTCGATGCGGGGGCATAAAAAGATACATTTGACCTGTGAGGCAAAATTGGAGCTTCTGGGAAGTTTCAAGAGTAATGATGCTGTTCAAACTATGCAGACTGTGCAGAGTAGAAACTTTTTGATGATTATCTGAATCTAGAAAGACCGCTCTATCTTTCTACATAGTTTGTCTCAGAATTCAACCTCGGTTGACTTCGGCAGGACTTAAATGCAGCCTTCAATCAACCTCTGCAGGATTCAATCTTTGTTTTGACCCCTTCTCACACAATTCCACGTATTGATGCCCCAAGAAAAAAGTAATTTCTTCCTTATCCAGAATTTCCTTTCCCATAAAACAAAGATTTTTTGAAATTTCATGAAGTAAAAAGTGTCGTCTGCAACTTCTTTGAATTTGGACAAGTCTAAAATTTTCCCACATAATGGCTATTTTGAAGCCCCTTAAGATATACTATTGGGAAAACATTCTCATAAAGACCCTTTTGCTTGTGTTTTTCAACAGAACCATTTAACTTTTACCCTTGGTAATGACAATTAAATTATTGATTAATCAAAAATGACTCTGAATTATTTGATTTTTTTCGTAATTGATTCATAATTAAATTTTAATTGATCCAAGGTCTGCTTATGACCTGGAAATCTATCTGACCAAGTTTTATTAATACTGTCAAGGAAAAAAAGACCTTCCAGGAAATGTTAAAGTACCGATCCAGGCCAGACTGCATGGACTCTAGGACTGACTAGAGTTAAAACTTTTGCTCTACGTAGATTTCTGAATTCAGTATAGTAATTCTACGCTACTATAAGTTCATTTTTTAATAATTTAATTTTCAGTTTCGTCTATCAAAAGCAAGCATTCTGATTGGTCGAAAATTTTCATTCATAACTCCATGAACAAAATTTTGAGCAAACAGCGATTTTGTATGCTTCCGCACAAAATAGTCCCATACAAAAAGGTATCAAAATCTGTAAAGCTTTTGTTTTTTTGCTCGATGCTATTAAATTATAAGAAATGAAGAGAATATTTTTTGTTTTCATGGAGGTATGAACCGAAAAACCTAATCACACAATGTATGACTCTGCTTCGCTTATTCATACAGCGTGATTAGGTTTGTTGGTATATACCTCCATGAAAACAAAAAATATTCTCTTCATCTTAAAAACTAATTCTGACCTCTGCTTGATCCTTATGCTTTTTAACCCATTACCAGACGGCACAATTTTGGACTGGTCCAAACTCGAAGATGTTGCAGACGACAAGTAACCCTTTCCTGGTTAATCCCTGGTTTTTAACGTCCCTGTGATTTTGTAATTGAGAAAACATTGTGGAAAAAGAAGAAATTGCTTGTAACAAGCAATTTCTTCTTTTTCCGCAATCTTTCCTACCCTACTCGATCGTTATTTTTCAAATAAAAACAACTTTAAATTTTCGTCTGCAAAACCTTTGAATTTGGACAGGCCTAAAATTTTGCAAAACAGGAAAGGTTTCTTCAGCTTTCTGAGTAGAAAACATTGAGGTAAATGAAGAAAATGCTTGTTATAAGCTATTTCTTCATTTTCTACAATGTTTCCAAAGCTTTTTTTCCTTGGGAGCGTCTAAAAGCGTCACTGAGTTGGAATGGGTTAAAATATCAACAGGTCACAAAAGTACTTATCAACCCGTTCCAACACAACAAAGTTTTAGACCCAAATTGAAAAAAAAACATAGACAACAATTTCGAGTTAATGGAATTTTAATTTTTTTCTTCTATTTGGATAGAAAACATTCTGGATAATGAAGTAATTGCTTGAGACATGCAATTTCTTTATTGTCCATAATATTTCAAGAGTTTTTTTTTTTGAGGGGAGTAAAAAGTAGGGATTGTAAGGGAATGGGTTTAACTATGAATAGTGTATAGACACTAGTATAAAAACAAAACAATTCTGCATTTGATACTGTTAAGAAAAAGGACATTGAAATCACTGTAAGAGAAGGAGAAATCGTTTGTTACAATCACTTTCTCCTTTTCTCCTATTCTCCCAATATTTTCTGCCTTCATTATTCTTAATTTCCAGTTTTACAACCTTTGAAAAGCCATTTGCAACTTTGAATTCGGATTGGTATAAAAATTTCCCTTTGGAAATGAGTAAACACTGTTAGCACTCACATTTAACCCATTACCAGATGGCTGAATTTAAACTTGCCCAAATTGAAAGAAATTGCAGATGACAATTTGAAGTTTATGAATTTTTGGATTTTTTCAACACTCTGGGCAGCAATTCTTCATTTTCCACAATGTCTCCCAAAGCTTTTTTCCTTTGGGGTATCCAAAAGCATACAAGTGGGAATGGGTTTATAAGTTAACAATTAAGATTCAAAATCTGGCATTATCAAAACATCTTTTGGGCTTACCTACACAACTCCTCTCATACACATCTTTAGTTGGACAAGTTTGGAAGCCATTAATCCAGAATGTTCCTTCAGCACACTGTTTTTCTGTGTATTTGTATGTCCCATTTTGGGTTGCAGTTTCACAATGGCAGAAACTCTCACACATAGAACCAACCAGCGGAATATGCAATTGGGCATTATATTGATCTGCAGTACATTCATCTGCAAGGTAAATATAGGATATTGTATGTATTACAAATATATGATATTCAATGCAATGTAAATATAGGATATTGAATGCATTGTAAATATAGGATATTAAATGCAATGTAAATATAGGATATTGAATGCATTGTAAATATAGGATATTAAATGCATCGTAAATATAGGATATTGAATGCAATGTGGATATAGGATATTGAATGTAATGTAAATGTAGGATATTGAATAAAATTTAAACATAGAATATCGAATGCAATATAAATAAAGGATATTGAATGCAATGTAAATATAGGATATTAAATACAAATTTAAATATAGGATAATAATGCATTGTAAATATAGGATATCCAATGCAATGTAAATATAGGATATCCAATGCAATGTAAATACATGTATATGATATTGAAAAAAATTAAATATAGGAGATTGAAGCTTTGTAAATATACATAATGTAATGTAATGTAAATATACGTTATTGAATGCATTGTAAATATAGGATATTGAATGCAATGAGAAAATAAGATAATAAATGCATTGTGAATATT
Source organism: Fragum fragum (assembly GCA_946902895.1). Classification (NCBI taxonomy): domain Eukaryota; kingdom Metazoa; phylum Mollusca; class Bivalvia; order Cardiida; family Cardiidae; genus Fragum; species Fragum fragum. Next base: position 16,175,176 of record OX336377.1, read on the forward strand.
GGCAATTAAAAGTAAGATATTGAATGAGAGGCATGAAATACTGAATACACTCATTTTGACACTCCTGAAGCATAATTTACATAAAAACATCGAGAGAAAATGAAAAATTGCTTATGGCAGTCAACTTCTCCTTTTCTTACCATGTTTCCTTCCCTAGATGGTAATCATTTTTCAATTCACTCACAAAATTAAATGTCATGTGCAACTTTTTTAATTCGGACAAGTCTAAATTTTTGTTGTCTAGTAAAAGGTTTTATTGAAAATAGTTATCAACTGCAAACATCTGAAGCATAACCTTGACCATAGACCTCCAAATGTTTCAGTTAACCCATCAAAGTGGTGACCAAATGTACTAATATATTTTTAAATTATCATAAATGAGAGAGTTATGGCACATACAAAAACTTGACCTTCAAATGTAACTGGCCATTTACCATGGACCTATTTGAAAAAATATTTCAAAAAGCACCAAGTCTTTTTCTCATTCGTGAGAACAATTGTGTTTATCTATATTGAATCTGTCCTTAATGTTGGTACAATGACTTCTTTAACCCATGTTTATTGTAAAATACATAGCCCGCCCTATTTTTCAACTTGTGCAGTTCAAACTAAATTGGTGTATGCAATACACATCACCACACCTACTATGTTAATTGATCAAGACTGGCCCTACCCACTGACTCCCTAGGTCCCGACCATTGACTCCATTGAAAGAGAGTTCCACTTCGGTTTTTAACAGCGTTATTTTGCAAAATTTATGGCCAGTAGCATGTAACAAAAAATAAAATGACTGGTTGGCTACCTAAACGCCCTTAAATAAGCTGTAGTTACGACATTTAAGTTGCCAACCAACAATAATGTTTCACAAAATGATGGCCAATGTCAGAGTTGAAAGCTCAATTCTGGGCTTAATAAATTATTTGATTGATTCCTTGGTTGCCAGCTGTGATAAGTCTATTGCATATGAAGCAGGGCTCAAGTGAAGTTATCCAAATAGCTAGATGCAGTCCTGCTTTCATACATTGTATGCAACTGATTGTCATCTCAGCAGGACCAGACACCAATCACGTCATGAGTTTGAAAGGTAATTCACGTGAGAAATGACATGCTTTAGAAAATTAGTAAAAAGAGAATCTGTATTAACCCATTACCAGATGTCAAAATTTTAAACTGGTTGAAATTGAAAGGAGTTGTAGACGACAATTTAAAGCTTATGAAATTTTGGATTTTTTTACCTTTGGGGTAGAAAACATTGGGGATAATGAAGAAATTACCTGTAACAAGCAATTTCTTCATTTTCCACAATGTTTTCCAAAGATTTTTTCTTGGGGCATTTGAAAGTGCACTGTGTTGGAATGGGTTAAAATAACAGAATAAATGTTCACTCACTTTTTCTGTAAGATCAATTAATCTTTCATCTGTTAACAACAAAGCTGTATGTTCATTTATGGCTCTGCAACTTGTATGAAATATAGACTTTGTTGTTCACTCCATGAAAGATTTATCAATCCTACACTGAAAGACACAGTTAATATCTGAACTTACCTGGACATGTAGGATCTGAAAAGAGAGAAAAACGTATAAGAAAACATTTAACCCATTACCAGATGGCAAAATTCTAGACTGGTCCAAATTGAAAGGAGTTGCAGTCAACATTTTAAGATTTATGAAATTTTAGATTTCTCAACTTTCTTGTAGTAAACATTGTGTAAAATGAAGAAATTGCTTGTGACAAGCAATTTCTTCATTTTACACCATGTTTTCCTAATTTTTTTTTTTTAATGGACTTCCAAAAGTGTCATTGTGTGGGAATTCGTTAAATGAAGAGAATTAGTTTTTTGTTTCGATGGTGGTATAAAGTAAACAACCAATTCATATGAATATGAATCTATTTTAGGTTTGTGATTGGCTAAACTAAAGGCATTAAAGCATTTGCATATTGTTTAGATGGTTCATATTCTAATGTTGTAAACTCATTACCAGACGACAAAATTTTAGACTGGTCCAAACTGAAACTAAGCTTAAAAGGTTACGAAATTTTCATTTTTTTTTAAACTTTCTGGGTAGAAAACATTGTTTAAAATGAAGAAATTGCTTGTTGCAAGTAATTTCTTCATTTTACACGATGTTTTCCCAGCTGTTTTTCTTGAGGGGCATCAAAAAGGGTCATTGTGTTGGATTGGGTTATAAACTAATGTTAAAATGTATATTGATCTTAACCTTATATGATGACTTTGACCTCATCCTTGTCAAAAGTGTATCAACAAAAATTTCTTATATCCCAAGTACCGCCTCTTTACTTTCAACAGTCTTTCAGTAAAAGAGCATTCATCTTGAGTTATATTCAACAGACAGACAGGTCCCCACAATATGTCCCCAATCTTACATTATCAATACAGGGGCATAAAGAGTTAGAAATACTTTATTACCTTCTGGTGCCATCGTGGAATCTGTAGAGTCATCATCTATAAACAGAAGACTGATTTATCAAATGAAACTTAAATAAAATGACCTTTAACGTTGTTGATTGATTGAATGGGGTTTAACGCTGCTTTTATCAGTATTTCAGTCATATCATGGTGGCACCTAGCCATGGTTTCCTGGTATTTCTCACACCAGTACTACAACAACCTCATTTCCGAGCCCCTAGTTGCTCATCCAAATTAAGTTTATGATTATCCACCGTTTCAATGTCGGAAAGGATATTTGCTGTGCCCGTGAATCGAACCTGGTACCCAGAGTTAAATTAGTTGTAATAGACACAATAATCTTGTACGAGCAATGGAAAGAGGGAAAGAAACATAGAGAGAGAGTGAGAGAGAGAGATAGAGAGCAGCCTGAAGTATTATCCCTTGCTAGTATTATTGTTATCATTTTTTTTCAGTTCCTTGTGTGATCCCTTAACCCATTCCTAAACAATGCCACTTTTTTACACCCCTCAAGCAAAAAGCTTAAGGAAACATTGTGAAAACTGAAGAAATTTTCTTCATTTTCCACAATGTTTTCTACCATAACAGACAAATATTTTTAAACTTTCATCCACTTTAAATTTTTGACTGCAACTTCTCTGAATATGGACCAGTCTAAAATTTTGTCATGTGGGAATTGATTAAAATCAATTAAAACCATACTGCTTAGAATGATAATCAAGTTTTGTAGCTTATCTAATTAATCTCTCCATGCTAACTACGAAATTGTTGCCTGAATCTTATTCCCACATTTTGACACAATGAAGAAACACATCTGAGAAAAACGAAGAGGTAAAAAGAGAAATAGCTCTCAATGTAATCAACCCTATCTGGTACTTAGTTTTTCAAACTAAACAGAGTTGACATCTGTAGCTTCTTTCAATTTGGACAAGTCTAAAATTTTGTAGTCTGGTACACTAGCCTAAAAAAAATCTGTTCCCTAGTTTATTACTTAAACGAAACTACATACCGGCTTCATCAGCTGTAATGAGAAATAGGTGAAATGAGAAATTTTATTGTATCATCAAAAATGCATATATCTGACACTCAGACTGTTGGTTTGTTAACCAAATTTCCCACACAATTCCATCTTTTTCAGATTGTTTCAGCTTTACAAGCAATTTCTTCATTTTACACAATGTTTTCAAATTCGTTTTTCTTGAGGGGGGCGTGAAAAAGCATCATTGTGTCGTAATGGGTTAATACCCCCAAACAGCTTGATGTCACAAAAACATTTTGTCACTGGAATAATGTCTTCATTCAACAAAGGACCATAACACCAAGGAAAGTAATGAATGCTAACTGAAGTGCACATGAGAAATTTGAACTAAACCCAATATACAATTGAAGAGAAAATGAGTGAACAAGATTTTTAAACATAAAGCAAAACTCTTGAAAAATGACTGGAATGGAACAAGAATAGCATGTGCATATCTTTGATTGATAGAGTGCTTGTATAAAATCTGAATAAAATACAACTAGAAGTTTAGGAGAAAATGGGCATGGATCCACTAACCAACGGATCAACAGGTGTTGTGTATAAAATTTAAGTACTGCTTATTTACCCTTTTGATATCTTTCTTTTTTAACATTAATATATCCTTTCATGTATATATATTTATTTTTCTTCTTCTTTATTTAGTATTTCTTATCTATCTTAACCCATTCCCACTTAATCCCTCCTTTTTACGCCCCCTCAAGAAAAGAGCTTTGGAAAACATTGCCGGAAAATAAAGAAATTGCTTGTATCAAGCAATTTCTTCATTATCCACAATGTTTTCTATCCAAAAATGTGAAAAAATTCATTATTCCATCAACTTGAAATTGTCGTCTGCAGCTTCTTTCAGTTTGGACCAGTCTAAAATTTTGTTCAGTTGGAATGGGTTAAGCAATTTTGGATTTCTCATCCTTTTCTTAAGTTTGTAAATTCAAATTTAATCTCTGTCAAAATATCTTAAGCTTGCTTTTTGGTTTGTTTGGTTTTTTTCAAATTTTACCAACTATCCTCACTTCATGCATATGAACATTCATATGACAACAAGTGGGAAATCATGTTGAAAACATGGCCCAAAAGGCAAATAGCTTGCTGCAAGTCATTTTTCCTTATCTCACAATGTCTTCTATAGCTTGATTGAAACGGCAAATATCAGGACTGTGTAAAAGTTGGTGAACAAGATTGAAAGCTCAATGTGACCAAGTGTCTAAATGTTGTTGCTTTTTACATTTTAAAATATCATAAAACACACGTCAGTATAATTTAAGTCTCTTTCATCTGTTCCGTAAAAGTTATAAAATTGAAACATGTTAAGTACATACTGTAGCACTGGGTTTCATTTGTCATTGCCAAAGTGACAGAATCAGGGTTTGACCCCACTGGGCATGCGTCACAGGCCTCATTCAACCAGGTTGACTTGTAAAACCCCGGCTGACATTTCACACAAGTTTTACCACAATCTGATGTCTCAAACCCTGGGGGACACATTGCTGAAAGGAGAATGATAAAGAATTTTTAAATAAGTTTATGATCATTTTTACTTGTTGACATATTATTCCTACACAATGACGCCTTTGGATGCCCTCAAGAAAACAATTGGAAAACCATTGAATGAAATGAAGAAATTGCTTGTAACAAGCAATTTCTTCATTTTAAACAGTGTTTTCTACCTAGAATGTTGAAAAAATCTAAAATTTCATAAACTTTAAATTGTCATCTGCAACTTGTTCAATTTGGACCAGTCGAAAATTTTGTCATCTGGTAATGGGATAACTTATTACAACAATCACCACTTTTTACACATTTAAGATATTTTATTGAGGAAAATATTTTGATTAATTGCTATTAATAAGCAATTTCTTTTGTATCACAATGTTTTCTATCCTATTTGACACTTATTTGAATTGTTGCCTTGGAATTGGGACAATTCAGATTTTAGTTGTCTAAGTGATAGTTTCAGGGGAGATAATTTGCGGTGACATCCAAATTAGGTAAGCCTCCAGAGAGTCATATGACTAACGCTGGTCCATATAAAACAGAGTCAACCCATTTAGGGCTTAGGGTCCTTTGCTCTGAATGGATATGCTCTGTGTTCGAGCTCTGCATGTTACACTGGTAATGGGTTAACCCTTTCATGAATGTGAACCATTAAGCAGAGAAGGACCCTATGGGAACTCTGTGTACAAGCTTTGGAAAACATTGTGGTAAAAGAAAAAATTACTTGTTACAAGCAATATCTTCATTATTCATAATGCTTTCTACCCTAAAAGACAAAGATTCTAATGATTTTATCAACTTATAATTGTTGTCTGAAACTTCTTTTAATTTGGACTGGTTTGAAACTTTTACTGTGTGGGAATGGGTTCACCTTGTCATGCTGAATTATAAATCCTGTACAGAATTTGTTTAACCCTTTCCCGTTCAAATACGGGAACTTACGTTCCTGTGATTTTTTTACTCAAGAAAACATTGTGGAAAAAGAAGAAATTGCAATTTCTCCTTTTTCCACAATATTTTCTTCCACATAGGATGGTTTCATTTCCAATGGCATCCAGTTTTCATTGTCGTCTGCAACCTCTTTCAATTTGGACTAGTCTAAAATGTCCAAAAACGGGAAAGGGTTAATATCAAAGGGCTCAAAGCACTAGAAGCACCAATTGTAGTTTAACCCTTGTCATGCGGAATATTCTGGTTTTAGCAGGAGATATAGAAAAAGATAGGACAGCAAATAAGTGCAGTCTGATCTTAGTCTACACCCCCTGTCTGTCCTTTTGAAACCAGAGTTGTTTATGTAATTGATTTTCAAAAGAAATATTGACTACTGAACAACAAGTATTACCAATCCTTTCAGCCCTTTGATTTTATATATTTCTGAAAAGGATTTTATTCAGCATGACAAGGGTTAATGTTTCTCTTGAAAATTTATTATGTAAACAGTTTTGGTCTAAAAGGGACAAGATCAGTCTGCACATATGTCTATACCTCCTGCCATAGCAGGACTATTCTGGGATCAGCCTGACTAAGGTTAAAAAGAGGTAAACCAGAGGTTGGATTTCGAATATATGTAGTATGGTAGAATGGTCATTTTTAGACTCTGCAAATCTTTCCAAATCAAAACCTTTTGACTCAAATTGGCCTAATGCATTTTGACCAGGGTCTATACTTTTAGCAGTTTCCATAAAGTCCCTTTTCTCCTATATCATACTGACTATTATTCACCTTTAAATAACCTCCCCAAAACAGGCATAGAATAATAGTTCTGTGTTAACCCTTTCCTGTTCTTTTTTTAAATTTTAGACTGGTCCAAATAGAAATAGGTTACAGGCAACAGTGATAGTCTGATGCAATTTGAAATGAAACCATCCTATGTCGTAGAAAATATTGTGGGGAAAGAAGAAATTGCTTGTTACAAACAATTTCTTCTTTTTCCACACTGTTTTCTCAATTGTAAAATCATAGGGACGTAAAATACCCGGTTTGCACGGGAAAGGGTTCACCTATTGCCAGACAACAAAATTTTGGACAAGTTGTAATTCAATGAACTTGCGATTACAATTTCTAGTGAATAGAGTAATAAATATCTCATCCTTTTGGGGTAGAAAACAAGTTTGAAAATGAGTAAATTGCTTATAACAAGCAATTTGGTCAATTTTCACATTGTTTTCTAACAATCTTGGAGGTTTCAATAAAAGCAGGATTGATTGGGGATGGGTTCAACCATTTCCACACAATACCCCTTTTTTATGCCTCTCAAAAAAAGAGTACTGAAGAAGTCTGAAAAAATTCCTTGTTATAAGCAAATTTTTCTTTTTCGCCATTAATTCTATCCCAAAATATATAGTTTTTTTTTTAAATTTCTATCAATCTTAAATTGTCATATATAACTTCTCCTTGAATTTGGGCTAGTGTGAAACTTTGTTGTGTGGTAAAGAGTTAATGGCTTTTGTACCATGTCTATTAGCCAAACCATTGTATATAAGTATCATACTTGATTTGTTGGTTTTGAAAATGATGCTGATTCAAACAGACTTAATTATAGTTATCTTAAAGTAGACCTTCCCAAAGCAATCCCTTGTTATGCCTCGGGTAATCACTGCATGAAACAAAAAAAAAAAAAAAATGATTGCAATAATCACCTTTTAAGTTCATAGGTTTTTGCATTTATTTCTACCTGAATAGGTAATTTTTAATTCTACTTACGGACACACTCCCTCCATGATGATGCTCCCTTTCTCAAAGTTGTACATCCTGTTGGGCACGCCGTGCACAGTTTGGAACTTGTGTCAGATTTATAGCTTCCATAGTCACAGGGTAAACATTCCAGAACAGGCAAACAACGATAACCAGCTGGACAGTTGACTGAAATATTGTTGTTAGATAAATAGTTTAGCCCATTACCACACAATTACACTTTTGACGCCCCTCAAGATAAACAATTTGGAAAACATTGTGGAAAATGAAGAAATTGCTTGTGTTGAGCAATTTCTTCATTGTCAACATGTTTTCTTATTAGAAAATTTAAAAAAAAAGAAACTTTCATAAACTTGAATTTGTTGTCTGTAGCTTCTTTGAATTTGGACCAGTCTAATATTTTCTCTTTTGGTAACCTATAACAACACAATCCTGCTTTTTGATGCCCCTCAAGAAAAAGGTTCAGGTAAACAATGTTTCATCAATTATATTTCTTGAGTGTTGTTAAAAAGCTTCATTGTTAGGGAATGGGTTAACACAGTTTTGAAAATCTTCAGTTTATAATGGTGAATTTCACTTATGTAATTATGTGGTTTCTGGGTATAACAGCTACTTCCTTGGGGCTCTGAATATTTGCTCAAGTATGTACAGTGGAATCCTGTTAATTGCATGTCCAATTTGTCAACAATACTGTCACAAATAAACAGAAGTTGCAATTAAAAGGAGCTTTTTGTTACATAAACTTAGTGTTTGCGTTAAAAACTAGTTACAGTTAACTCTTTCCTTTACAAACCCGTGATTTTACTTTGCTGCAATTTTAAACTTAAGAAAACAATTTTGAAAAAGAAGAAATTGTTTGTAACATCCAATTTCTCCTTTTTCCACAATATTTTCTATCACATAGGATGATTTCATTTCAAATTACATCCAAATTTGATTGTAGTGTGCAACTTCTTTCAATTTGAACCAGTCTAAAATTTCAAGAAACGGGAAAGGGTTAATAATAATATTGCTATCATCAGGCTGGTAATTCAGATTGATTGATTGAATGGGGTTCAATGCCACCTTTTACAATATATCAGTCAAACTGCAGTGACTGGTGTGCCTAAGAATGGATTTCTGGTATTTCTTGCATCAGTACTACCACTACATCCATTCAAAGCCTCCAGCTGCCCATCCCATCTAGGTTTATGATTATCTACCCATTGGTGGGAGACACTTTCGTCTGAAAAGACACTTGCCGCAACCATGGATTGAACCCAGAACCTCATGCTTGAGAGATCAACGCTATGGCAGCAGCCATAGCAATGCTAAGGATTCCACTGTATTATGATAGATCAATTGACACTACTGAAGTTGAATTTTCACACTTACATCCCAGATATCTAGCCACAGCACTCGTTCCAGCGGCAGTATCATCCGCTAGTGCTTCCTGAAATCAGCATAAAAAAGTGTAAAAAAGTACACTTAAACCATTACTAGATGACAAAATTTAAACTGGTCCTAATTGAAAGGAGTTGCAGAATACAATTTATGAAGTTTTAGACTTTTTCAACTTTCTGGGTAGAAAACTTTGTATAAAATGAAGAAATTGTTAGTTGCAATGTACATTTTACACAATGGTTTCCAAATTCTTTTTCATGAGGGGTGTCAAAAAGCCTAATTATATTGGAATAGGTTATCAGTCAACAAAATTTTGGACCCTTGTCATGCTGAATTAAATCCTTTTTAAAAAAAAGCATGAAAATCAAAGGGCTGAAAGCACTGAAAGTACTATTTCTAGGTCTATATTAATTTTGAAAATTAAATTTCATAAACAATCCTGACTTAAAAGGGACAAGCAGGTGGTGTAGACAAAGATCAGACTTTACTTATGTCCAGACAGATCTTTGTCTATACCTCCTACAAAAAAAGGAATATTCCAGGTTCAGCATGACAAGGGTTAATTGAAAAGGTGTAGACTGCAATTTCAAATTGAGGAAAGTATAAATTCTTTGTGACTTTGTGTAGAAAACATTGTGGGAAATGAAGATATTTCTTGTTTTAAGCAATTTCCTCATTTTCTATGTTTCCTTAAAAAGTTTTCTTAAACAAGACCATGATGGTCCTATATCACTCCTCTGAGTATGATGGCTCAAAGCTTTATGATACATACAAAATATCAAAGCCCTGCATAATTCCTAATTATTTTAGAGAAGAAGATTTTTTAAAGATTTTTTCCTTTAATCCTAGGTAAATTGAAGATCCCACCATATAGCACTAATTTTCGGAGTATGGTAATTTTTTGAAGTATTTTAGTAGAGGGTCAATTGGCATTGATACATACCAAATATCAAAGCTCAAGGCCTAATGGTTTAGGAAGAGAAGATTTTCAAAGGTATCCTACCATATTCCATTCTAAAATCAGAGATTGCACAGAAAAAGGCTTGTTTTTAGAGTACGGTAATTCTATGAAGTATTTTGGTAAAGGATCAATAGTTATAAAATCAAATATTAAAGCTCTAGGCCTTATGGTTTAGGAGAACAAGGTTTTTAAAGATCTCCTTCTTTTTTCATAATGCAAAATCAGGAATCACACAGAAAAGGGCTAATCTTTCAGAGGATGGTAATTCTATGAAATATTGTTGGTAGAGGGTCAATAGATGATGATTTATACCAAATATTAAAGGTCTGGGCCTTTTGGTTTGGAAAGAGAAGCTTTTTCAATTTTTTTCACTCAGTTGTCATGGCAACTAAAGTTCTTTATAGATTTTAAATCTTTGAAGTAATTTGAAAGAGCATCTCCTAAGGATAATTTCTGTGAAGTTTGGTTGAAATTCCATGGTTGTTTAGGATGAGAACATTTTTTGTAATTGTGAACAGACGGATTGATAGATGGATGGAGGATGGACGATGACTGATTACAATAGCTTGTGCTTCGTGCTCAGGTGAGCTAAAAAAGTGGAATAATATAGGAATGGGTCAATAGCACTGTTCTCTTACAGATCCCATATAATATTGGACATGCTTAAATTACAATTATAGAAATTACAATTGTAGAAAGGGAGAAGTTGTCTGTATCAAACAATTTCTACTTTTCTAGCAATGTTTTCTACCCTATATTGCAATTATTTCTTATCCAATGACCAAAAGACAAAATTTTAGACTGGTCTAAATTGAAAGAAGTTAAAGTCGACAATTCCAAGTTGATGGAATTTTGAATTTCAAAATTGTGACCTTTCGGGTGAAAAACACTGTGGACAATGTAGAAACTGCTTGGCACAAGAAATTTCTTGATTATCCACTATATTTTTCAAAGCTTTTTTCTTTAGGAGCATCCAAAAGTGGGATTGTATGCTAATGACTTATTTTTGCACAAGCTTTGATTTGTTGCCTGAGAATTCTTCAAATTTGGCCAAATCTAAAATATTGTTGCTAATACTGGTAAAAGGTTACCCCTTGTCATGCTGAACCCAGAATATTCCGGTTTTGGCAGGAGGTGTAGACTAAGATCAGACTGCACTTATTTGCAGGCTGATCTTAGTCTACACCTCCTGCTTGTACTTTTCCTACCAGAGTTGTTTATGAAGTTGATTTCTTAAAGAAATATTGATTTTTTTAACAACAAGTTCTATCAGTGCTTTCAGCCCTTTGATTTGCAGCATTTCAGTAAGGTAATTTATACAGCATGACAAGGGTTAAAACATGTACATGTATCAAGATGCAGCAACCATTTGTATCTTTATTAGCTTTTACTATAAACTACAGTTAACCAATTACCAGACGACAAAATTTGAGACTGGTCCAAATTCAAAGCTATTTTCTTGGGGGTATCGAGAAGGATCATTGTGTGAGAATGGACATCATTTGAGTGAGTGGTTGCTTCATACAAGTTTAGGATTACACTTCATGTGACAAACGAGAAGAATCAGTTTGACTGCATACATGAATTTTGCAGGATTCTCACTTAACCCATTACCAGACAACAAAATATTAGAATGGTCCAGATTAAAAGGGAGTTGCAGATGACAAGTTTGTGAAATTGTAGATTTTTTCACCTTTCTGGATAGAAAACATTGTGTTAAATGAAGAAAATTGCTTGTTGCAAGCAATTTCTTCATTTTTTGCAATGATTTCTCAATTGTTTTTCTTGAGGGGCGTCCAAAAGCGTCATTGTGTGGGAATGGGTTAACCCTATGTTGATGGAACAATTGAGATAATTCTAATGAGATTCACCAATTTAGGATTTAGTTTTGATAATTTTATTAGCAAAACCATCAAATTTTCAAGATCCTTTGTTTTAACCCATTACCACTCGATAAAATTTTAGACCGGTCCAAATTCAAAGATGTTGCAGACAACAATTTTAACCCTTGTAATGCTGTATAAATTACCTTAATGAAATGCTGCTAAATCAAAGGGCTGAAAGCACTGATAGAACTTGTTCAAAAATCAATATTTCTTTTAGAAATCAACTTCATAAACAACTCTGGCAGGAAAAGTAAAAGCAGGACGTGTTGACTAAGATCAGCCTGCACATAAGTGCAGTCTGATCTTAGTCTACATCTCCTGCCAAAACAGAAATATTCCGGGTTCAGCATGTCAAGGGTTAAGTTGATGAAATTTTTAAAATCATTGTCTTTTGGGGTAGAAAAAATTGTGGTTAATGAAGAAATTGTTTTTAACAAGCAATTTCTTCACTATCCACAATGTTTTCCAAAAGTTTTTATATTGAGGGGCGTTTAAAAAACGTCACTGTGTGGGAATGGGTTAAGAAATGGAATTTTGATTTTGGTCTCTTAATGAAAGTGGTCATTTAATAGAGGTGGTCACTTGAGCAAGATTGACAGTAATTCCCTTCTATGTAACATGAGCCAATTTATGTATTAAAAAGTTGAAAGAATTCTTAAGCTTGAACAATACCTGACTAAGACACAATTGTTAAATTCAGGAAGAAAGTTGGTGTAATCAACCAGTTGATTTATTCTATTGTTTTGTTTCAAATAATCATGTCCTATTATTTTAACTTAACCCTTGTCATGCTGTATTAATTACCTTACTGAAATGCTGTCAAATCAAAGTGCTAAAAGAACTGATAGAACTTGTTGTCCAAAAATCAATATTTCTTTTAGAAATCAACTTCATAAACTACTCTGACAGGAAAAGTACAAGCAGGAGTGGTAGACTAAGATCAGCCTGCACATAAGTGTAGTCTGATCTTAGTCTACACCTCCTGCCAAAACCGGAATATTCTGGGTTCAGCATGACAAGCTTTAAGTAACTCTTTGCCTTTTCAAGAAAAATTACAGACTATCACTAGAATAGCCATACAGCTCCATGTCACAGATTGTTCAACAAATGGCTGTGACACGAAGAAATGTACATAGACGATAACCAAAATGAAATATATATGCAAACCTTTGCTTAATGCTACTACTTTTAACAGTACATGTATATCCGTCATATCAAGACAGATGGAACACCTAACCATGACATCCTTTCCAGTGCACCCGGCTGCTTATTCCCGTTAAGTTTACATGTATACACCAAATTGTGGGAGAAAAATGTCAGAAAATATATTTGCTGCTCAAAACTAGGACCCCTTGGGTTAGGAGGCCTATGTGAAACCAACTGAGCTTTGGCTGCGGTCACAAGAGTTTTAACTCATTCCCACACAACAGAAATCTAGACTGGTCCAAATTCAAAAAAAGCTGCAGACAACAATTTAAAATTTATGAAATAATTTAAGTTATTGTCTTTTAGGGTAGAAAACATTGTGGCTGATGAAGAAATTGCTTGTAACAAGCAATTTCTTCATTATCCACAATGTTTTCCAAAGCTGTCATATTGAGATGCGTTTAAAAGCCTCATTGTGTGGAAATTGGTTAAAAAAAAGCAATAATTCAAAGAAAGTTTTTATAAGTCTTTGCACATATTTGATTGATACTGAGTGTGTGCTTGCAAAATTTTAATTCACTCTATGATGAAGTTTAGGAGAAAATGGATTGACAAGAAAACGCTACAGACAGACCTTTGGACAGACCAACCAACCAAACACCCGACCAACACGCTCACTCCTATATACCCCCCTAATAGTGTTTAGGGAGTTTAATCTGTTCCCATAAAATGACGCACTTAGACGCCCCTCAAGAAAAACAATAGGAAAATCATGGTGGAAAATGAAGAAATTATTTGCAATAAGCATTTCTTCATTTTCCACACTGTTTTCTACCAAGAAAGTTGTTAGATTTTAAAATTTTATGAAATTCAAATTGTTGTCTACAACTCCTCACAATTTGGACAAGTCTAAAATTTTGTCATCTAGTAATGTGTTAAAGATCCTTAGCTAGATTCAATTTCACATTTAACCTATCCCCATACAGTCCCACTTATTTCAAGCAGCTCAAGAAAAGAGCTTTGGAAATTATTATAGAAAATGAAAAAATTGCTTTTTACAAGCAATTTCCTCATTATCCACAATGTTTTCAACTCTTAAAGACAAAGATTTTGGGTAGTAAATATTGTGAGAAAAGAAGTGATTGTCTGTTACTAGCAATTTGTCTTTTTCCTATATTACTTTCCTAAATTCTTCAGTGCATCAACACACAGGATTGTTTAGTAATGGATAGAATGGTTTGAAGTAAATGAGATTATGTATGGTCAGTTCAATTTTTTCTGAAAGCATTGGAAAATTTGCATGACATCATGGTCTTCAGCATTTATGCTTTATGAAATTTTGACATTCACTGATGAAAATAACAAGTTATTTGATTGTATTGTGTTTAACACCAATTTCAACAGTATTTTATTTATATCATAGTGACTGGTGCAGTATCTATGGCTTCCTGTTATTTCTCACACCAATACAACCACAACAATTGACCAAAGCCACTAGCTGTTCATCCCATTTAGATCTATAGACTACTTATCATTTGCCCATTGGTGAGAGACAAATGATGCTGTCCCAATGACTTTAGCAAAATGTTGGAATGTAAGGTTCAGACTCACATCCTCATGAATGAGAGCACAGAGTTACCAACTGAGTTAACTGGGCACTGCTAATAATATGTTTTTCTGATGGACTAAAATCCTCCAATGAGATGGACATTTGTTCATGAAGTGTGCTTTTATATATTATTGTTTTAACTCATTACTTGGCAGCAAAATTTTATACTACTCCACATTGAAGGAAGTGGCAGACCACAGTTTCATCTAAATGGTAAAATTTGTGTTGGGGTAGAAAATGTTGTGAGAAAAAAAGAAGTGTCCTTTTGACTAAAAAAACATTAATAATTTTAGGCAATGTTACCCAAAGCTGCATGTTTGCCTCAAGGCTGTAAAAAGTAGGGATTGTGCAAGAATGAATTCATGTAGTAGATATGTTTTGGGAAATCATAGACCTACAACAAAAGAACTTAAATGTAGATTTGAACAGACAAACTTGTAAGGCCAAAATGAATCAGGGGGGAAAAATATTATATTTACTTACTTCAATGGCACTCTCATCTGAGGCTGAAATATTGAGAAAGAATAAAATCAGTAGCAAACAAGATGATTTTAATAAGTAAGAATGTCCAATGAAACAGCCAAATACACTACCAATAAGTGTGACCGTGACCTTCAAGCTACAGATGCCGGGATACTGTATTTTTTATTTTGGTAAAGAATATGCAAAGACCCAGAGTTAATTTCAATATCCTTTTACCAATTTAGTCCGATATAGATTTATCAAAGTTGCTCATGATTAATTTATGTTCATGAAATATATATACCGTATTTATTCTAATAATCGCCAATATTCTAATAAACGCCCATCCCCTAAAATACTGCATAAAATGCGGCCGGCCATTTTTCGCCGATTTTCAGTAACAATAGGTGATTCTAATAAACGCCCACCCCCTTCAATGATCAAAAATGAAGTCATGATTAATTGGCGTATTTGAATGACAGAAAATAGCTGATCATATTAGCTCAACTTGCACTTTTTGCTCAGGTGAGCTAAAATATGGGGTATTATTTGTATCCATCTCTTTGATATAATCATGGAACCATATTTGACATCAGAGGCATTTTTTTTTATTAATGTCTGAATTTTTTTGGTGAGTAATATATGTATTTTGCCAGAATTAGCTTAACCCATTCCAAGGCAATGATGCTTTGGGAGCTCTCTTAAGTTAAAGGGCTTTAGTCCACTGGTTCCTTTATTATCAACAATATTTTCCAACCCAAAGTCAATATTTTTAGAATTCTATGAACAAAAAATTTGCCTTCAACTTCTATCAAATTGCACCAGTCTCAAAGAAATAGTCATACGGTAATTGGTCAAGTGTATGATAAAAATTCAACTTACCAAGCTCTTCCACAATACTGCAACCACATCTGCTACACAAAACCAACAGAACAACGCAGATGGACATAAAAATTCTCATTTTGTCTAAAACAGAGAATGACATGGATTTACATACACAACTTTAATTCAACAAATAGGAAATATTGCACCTACAACTCAAATTAACCCTTTTCATGCTGTAAAAATTACCTTACTGAATTGCTGTCAAACCAAAGGGCTGAAAGCACTGATAGAACTTGTTGTTCAAAAATCAATATTTTTTTTAGAAATCAACCTTATTAGCAACTCTGGCAGAAAAAGTACAAGCAGGAGGTTTAGACTAAGATCAGCCTGCACATAAGCGCAGTCTGATCTTAGTCTACACCTCCTGCCAAAACCGGAATATTCAGGGTTCAGCATAACAAGGGTTAACCTGTAGTCAAAACACTTTGGATGACACCCTACAATTTACAAGATGGGGAAAATTACAAAATGTGCTTTAACCCATTCCCTCACATTGACGCTTTTTGATGCGACTCCCAAAAAAATTGGGAAAACATTGTGTAAAATGAAGAAATCACTTGCAATATGCACTTTCTACCCAGAAAGTTGAAAAACTCTAAATTTCAATTCAAGTCTAAATTTTCGTCTGCAAGTACTTTCAATTTGGACCAGTCTAAAATTTTGTCATCTGGTAATGGGTTAAATATACAACAAACTTTGTTAATGATCATAATATAGGGACCAAAGAAGACAAGTACAACTTTTGTTTACCTTTTTATATATAAATATATTTTGACTTATCAATTCAAAATATGGGGACAAAAGCATATACAACTGAGATGACTGTATAACTGACTGTCAAGTGTCTGAAATAATGCCATTCTTGATTTTTTTTTCTTTTTCTTCATCTGATACAAATTTTCTAAGATTTATAGAGAACTATATTCTGGAACCCAAGGATAATTTTCTATTTTCAGAAACACAATAAATTTCCAACACAATAAATTTTCATTGAAGTTTAACCCATTCCCACTCAACAAAATTTTAGACTATTCAAATTGATAGAAGCTGCAGACAAAAATTTCTAGTTGATAGAATTTTAATTTTTTTCGTCTTTTAGGGTAGAATATATTGTGGACAATGAAGAAATTGTTTGATACAAGCAATTTCTTCATTTTCCACAATGTTTTCAAAGCTTTTTTTCCAGAGGGGTACAAAAAGGAGGGATCATGTGGGAATGGGATAGTTTCTTTTTACTTTCTTTGTCAAAAAAACCAACAGAATATTTAATTAGCAATATGACTTGAGTACATGAGGTTCATCATCAAATACGAGCAAAATAAATAACTTGTCTCAGAATGGGCAGATTTTAACAAAATAGAAATACTATCTATCTCTTCTGACATTGTTACATTACTCTTTAAAGTTTTCTTTTGATTAAATAATTTTCATTGTTCGATAAAAAAGAAGTTTCAGAATTCAAATTCATATTTTTCTCTACATAACAGGAATAAAAAGAAAGAAAGAGTTATGATAAATATTATTTTTACAACATTTTTGTCGATTTTCTTTTTCGTTTTTTTTTTTTTTTTTTCAATGAAAGAAATTTAAACATAATTTTCAGGGTTTCAAATTAATAGATCTGTCTACCAAAACAAAAAAGAAATGGCAGAAGAGTAATGAAAATAAATAAATCTAAATTGTAGCAAAATCTATAATGTTCAACAAAGTCTTACTTTTTCAATATTCTTTTTCACAATTGTTTTATAATTTTATTCAAATCCTTTTAAACTTTCTGACAATAAACTTTGTGACACAAGTCTACATTCCCTGTAAAGGGATTTTTCTGAAGAAAATTAATACATAAAAATACTTTACCTTTTTTCTTTATCTTGTCAAAATCTTTACAGTACTTTTCCTTTTTTCTTTTTATTGTTGAAACCTTCAGATCGGAAAACCTGTCCTTAATTTTCAAGTTTCAACTGTTAACACATTACAACACAAGCAAATCCCTCTTTTCTCACATGACACTAAATTTTTCAATTTGATTAGTCGTCTGCAAGTTCTTTTTCAATTCAGACCAGTCTTAAAATTTTGTAATGAGGTTATGGGTAACCCATTCACTAACAATTACGGTTTTAGATGCAACAAAGAAAAAAAAGCGTTAGAGAACATGTTGAAATGAAGAAATTGCTTGTTACAAGCAAATTCTTTATTATCCACAAAGTTTCTACCAAAATAATCCAAAATTTTTCAACTTAAATTTGTGGCCATCAACATCTCTGAAATTTTGACAGGTCTAAATTTTTGTCAGATGGCAATTGGTTAAGCCAGTCCCACTTTTGTACGACTTCGGAAGAACAAGAGGCCCATGAGGACCTGAGACACTTTACTGGTTAAGAAATCTGATATTTAAGGAAGTTAATTGCTCAAAGAAGAATGCCTAAAGAAAAAAAAGGGGGCTTTATCCCCTTTATCATTTTAAGCAACAATCCTCAAGGCCCCTTTTCCCATGTTTCATGACGGATCTACTCCATTTCCAAAAGAAAGTTACCTTATGACCCTACAATCATTCTGTGAATATTTCATCAGAATCTGACAATAATTGTGGACTTAATCACATAAACAGGATTGTTTTGAATGAAAATCAATAAGGCCCCTTTTCCTGTGTTTTCTGATGGATCAATTTCATTCCAAAAGGAACTTTCCTTACAACCCGACAATTGTCCTGTGAAATTTAAAAGACAATTTGATAATGATTGTGATCTCCATCACATACACTAGAATGTTTTGAATGATAATCTGTAAGGCCCCTTTTCCTGTG
Organism: Fragum fragum; assembly: GCA_946902895.1. Classification (NCBI taxonomy): domain Eukaryota; kingdom Metazoa; phylum Mollusca; class Bivalvia; order Cardiida; family Cardiidae; genus Fragum; species Fragum fragum. The sequence continues at coordinate 16,193,964 of OX336377.1, forward strand.
TTTCGAATGCCGCAATTATTCCATGCATCTTTGAAGAGAATCCAATAAAACTGTTGACTTTATTGTGTTAAGAAAGATATTAAATTCAAGGTCTCATAAGGCCCCTTTTCCTGTGATATTTTACTGTTGGTTTTATCATTCTATGAAAGTTAAAAGTGAATCCGATGAAATATTGGAAATTCATTATATTTACTAGAATATTCAAAAAAAATCATATGTCCCCTTTTTACATGATACTTGATGGATTGTACCCAGTTCTGAAAAGAACCATCTAAGTATTTGTACAATCATTCTGTGAAATTTTTAAGTGAATCCGGTGAAATCAAGGGACATCATTGTGTTAACCAGAATATTTAAGAGAGTTTTTCAAAAGGCCCCTTTTTATGTGACCCTTGCTATAGTCAGATCCACTGTCAAAATCAACAATTGGAATGATGGTACAATCAATCTGTTTAATCTGTGGAATTTATTGTGTTAATGAGTTTATAGTGAAATATTCATAGGGCCCCTTTTCTCATGATAGTTTACAGAACAAACCAAATTTCAAAAGGAACAATTCTAATGAAGGTAGAATCATTCTTTAAAAGTTAAAGAGAATTAATGAAAACAGTGGACTGAATTGTGTCAAGGGCTTTTATATGTCTGTCACAAATCAGACCCAATGTACAAAGGAACAATCCTAATGATAGTTTGAAGAAAATGATAAAGACTGAGGACTTTATTGTAATAATGATGTTTTGTAATAAAATTTTTTAAGGTCCCTTTTCTTGTGTCACTTAACCAATCAGACCTAATTTACAAAGGAACAATCCAAATGATGGTACAATCATTCTATTAAAGTTTGAAGAGATTCTGATAAAGACTGAGGGCATTGTTGTGTTTATGAGGATTTGGTAATAATTTTTCATACAGCCCCTTTTCCTATGATACTAGACAGATCAGGCCCAATTTGGAAAGAAACAATCCTTATGATGGTACAAACATTCTGTGAAAGTTTGAACAGAATCGGATGAAAACTGCAGACTTTATCTTGGTGTCAAATTTTTAAAATAAAATTTTCATAAGGCTCCTTTTCCTGTGATACTTGAAGGATCAGGTCTCATGTCAGCATCAACAATCGTGATTATTATACAATGATTCTGTGAAGGTTTGAATAAAATCCAATGAAAGCTCGGGACTTGGTTACAAGGATTATAGATAAAATTCTCTAAAGGCCCCTTTTCCCATGATACTAGACAGATCATGCCTAATTTGAAAGGAAAGAATCCTCATGATGGAATAATCATTCTGTGAAAGTTTTAACAGAATCTGATGAAAACTGTTGACTTTATTGAGGTACAATGATTTTAAAATTGAATTTCATAACGCTCCTTTTCCTGTGATACTTGACAGATCAGGTCTAATGCAAACATCAACAATCATTATTATTGTACAATTATTCTGTGAATGTTTGAAGAAAATCCGATGAAAGCTCTGGACTTGGTAACAAGGATTTATAAATGAAATTTTCATAAGGCCCCTTTTCCTGTGCTTCTTGACAGTTCAAACCCTGTTATGAAAAGAATGATAGTTATGACCTTCCAATCATTCTGTGAAAGTTTCAACAAAATCTGATCAAAGCTGTGGGCTTTATTGTGTTAACAGGGTTTTATTAATTGAATTTTCATATAGCCCCTTTTCCCATGTTACTTGATGGAACTAAACCAATTCCAAAGGGAACTCTTCTTACAAAAGTATTATTATTCTGTTTGAGTATAAAGACAACCCCATCTCATCTGTGGACTTACAAGCATTAATTAAGATTTTTTTAATTGAATTTCCTAAGGCCCCTTTTCCTATGTTTCTCAATGGATCAGACCCAATTTAAAAGGAACAATCCTTATGATGGTACAATCATTATGTGAAAGTTTGAAGTCAATCAGGTGAAATCTAGGGCCATTACGTGTTAATTAAGATTTTTTTTTATTAAATTTTCATAGGGCCCCTTTTCCCATGAAACTTGATGGATCAAACCTACTTCCGAAAGGAAAAATCCATGTAATGTAATAATCATTCTGGGAATGTTTGAAGAGAATTTGTTGAAAACTATGGACTCTATTGTGTTTACGAGGACTTTTTCAATCCAGTTTTAATCGGGCCCCTTTTTCCCGTGGTCCTTGACTGATCATACCAAATTTTGATAGGAACAATTCTTATGATGGTACAATCATTCTGTGAAAGTTTGAAGTCAATCAGATGAAAACTGTGGACTCTAGAGTGTTAACAAAGATCTTTGAATTAAATTTTAATGAGGCCCCTTTTCCTATGTTTCTTGAGGAATCATATCCGATTCCAAAAGGTACAACCCTTATGATGGTACAATTATTCTGTGAAAGTTTGAAGAGAATCCGTTGTAAATTGTTGGCTCTAGATTATCAATGAGAATTTTTTATTAAACATTTCATAAGGCCCCTTTTTCCTGTGTTTCTTGAAGGATCATACCAAATTTCAAAAAGGAATAATCCTTATGATAGTACAATCATTCTGTGAAATTTTGAAGCGAATCCGATGAAAACTATTGACTCCAGAGTATTAACAAGAATTTTTTAATTAAATTTACATAAGGCCCCTTTTCCCCTGTTTCATGACAGATCAGACCCATTTTCGAAAGGAACGATCCTTATGATTGTACAATCATTCTGAGAAAGTTTGAAGAGAATCCGATAAAAACTGTGGACTCCATCGTGTAAACGAGGATTTTTAATGGAGATTTAAATTGAATTTTCATAAGGCCCCTTTTCCCATGTTTCTTGACGGATCATACCCAATTTTGAAAGGAACGATCCTTATGTTGGTACAATCATTCTGTGAAAGTTTGAAGAGAATCCGATGAAAACTGTGGACTCTATCTGGTAAACAAGGATTTTTTAATAAAATTTTCATAAGGCCCCTTTCCCATGTTTCTTGATGGATCATACCAAATTTCGTAAGGAACGATCCATATGTTGGTACAATCATTCTTAGAAAGTTTGAAGAGAATCCAATGAAAACTGTGGACTCTATCGCATAAACTAGGATTTTTAATTGAATTTTTAATGAATTTTCATAAGGCCCCTTTTCCCGTGTTTCTTGACGGATCATACCCATTTTCAAAAGGAATGATCCTTATGTTGGTACAATCATTCTGTGAAAGTTTGAAGAGAATCTGATGAGAACTGTGGACTCTATCGCGTAAACGAGGATTTTTAATTGAATTTTTAATTAAACTTTCATAAGGCCCCTTTTCCCGTGTTTCTGGATGGATCATACCCATTTTCGAAAGGAACGATCCTTATGATGGTACAATCATTCTGAGAAAGTTTGAAGAGAATCCGATGAAAACTGTGGACTTTATCGCGTAAATGAAGATTTTTTAATTAAGTTTCAATTAGGCCCCTTTTCCCCTGTTTCTTGACGGATCTGACCCAATTTCGAAAGGAACGATCCTTATGATGGTACAATCATTCTGTGAAAGTTTGAAGAGAATCCGATGAAAACTGTGGACTTTATCGCGTAAACAAGGAAAAGTTTAACGGACGAATGCCGGACGGACGCACGGACGCCGGACGGGAAAAAGCCATCGCTATAGCTCTAGTGGCCTTCGGCCAGTAGAGCTAAAAACAATCGGGAAATATTGTGGACAATGAAGAAATTGCTTGCGTTCAAGCTGTAGTTACAAGGTATTGATTTCCCAACAATAATATGAATTTAAATTGGTAGAAACAAAAGTGAGAAAAGAGAAACCAACTTCCGACTGGAAATTTCTCCTGTTCCCACATCAGTTTCTGTAATACTGAATACTTTTTGATTCTGTCACAGTGTTTTGCAAAGGATTAGTCCATTCCTACTCAATGATCTTCTTCATGCCTCCAAGAATAAAAACTCTGGAAAACATTGCAATTTCTCCATTTTCAACAATTTTTTTACACCAAAAGATATAGCTTTTTTGAAAATTGTCGTCTGCAGCTTCTTTCTTTGGACCAGTCTAAAAATGTTTCATCTGTTAAAGGATTAACCCTTCACTGTTCTTCAAAATGTTTAGGTTTGTCCAAATTCAAAGGGGTAGCAGACTATATTAAAAAGTAAGTACAATTCAAGAAGAAACCATCCTATGTGATTGTTAAAAACAATTTCTTCTTTTCAGACAATACTTTTTCAAGAATGATATCACAGGGATGCAATATAAGGGATTGTAAGGGAAAGGGTTAATCCATTCGAAAACAATCCCTTCTCTTTACCTCCCACTAGAAAAAGAATTTTGGAAATATTGTGAAGAATGAAGAAATTATTTGAATGGAGCATTTTCTTATTATCTGCAATGTATTCTAACCAAAATGACGAAGAAAAAGAAATTCCGTCAACTTGAAAGTTTTGTCTACAGCTTCTTAAGACTATGCTAAAATTTTGTCATTTGGGAATGGATTAACAATTTGCTGTTCAATCTGTGATTCTTATGTCCCTGTGAATTTATAATTGAGAAAACATTGTAGAAAAAGAAGGAATTGCTTATTACGAGTAATTTCTTCTTTTTCCACAATATTTTCTTCCCTATTAAATGGTTATTTTTTCGAAGTAAATCCACATTTTCATCTGCAAAACCTTTGTATTTGGACAGGCTCAAAAGTTTTCGAAACAGGAAACAGTTAACTCATTACCAGACATTAAAATTTTAGCCTGGTCCAAAATGAAAGGAGTTGCAGACCACAATTCTATGTACATAAAATTTTAGGTTTTTTCAATTTTCTGGATAGAAAACATTGTGTAAAATGAAGCAATTGCTTTTTACAAGCAAATTCTTCATTTTAAACAATGCTTTTCAAATTGTTTTTCTTGAGGGGCATCTAAAAGCGTCACTGTGTCGGAATTGGTTTAAGTAAAGAATTAATTTGCGTCAATGGGGGTATCATATCACTGGCGAAGAATATGGATCAGCTGTGCATTACAACACGGCCCACTAGCTTTTCAAAAACAATAGAAAAAAGTTATTTTTGAACCTCTCAAGCAAATGTAATTGCATGTGATTGTGTGCTTGTATTCATTATTAACCCAATACCAGAAAACAAAATTTTAGTTAAAACTGAAAAAAGTTGCAAAGGACATTTCAAGTTGCACAAAATAATGAAAACAAGTGCATGTCATATTGGGATGTAAAACAGGAGTCCCCCACCGGATTAAAAAAGTATTTTTCATCAGCAAATCTTTTCCCAAACAAGACCTGGTTTGACGTTCCTAAGAGTAAGCTTAGGAAAACATTGAGAGGGATACAGCAACGGTTCTTGAACATGATACTTCTCTACATTAAGATCTATAAACTGTATAAAGTTTGAAGTTGCTAAGACACATGGTCAACCCATTCCCACAGAGATTCCTCCTTTTTACACCCCTCAAGAAAAAATGTTTGGAAAACATTGTGGAAAATGAAGAAATTGCTGGTATCAAGCAATTTCTTCATAATCAAAAATGTTTTCTATCCATAAAGACAAAAAAAAAAAAAAAAATGAAATTCAATCAACTTGAAATTGTTGTCTGCAGCTTTTTCAAATTTGGACCAGTTTAAAAAATTTGCTGTGTTGGATTGGGTTAAGGAGACATGTTCTAGACAAAAATGTAAAGGAATAAACAACACAGGGCAATAACTTAAAAATTTGGCATGGCAGAGTAACAGTTCTTTTTCATGAAACTTCTCCACGTTGTGATCTATAAGTGTATAAAGTTTGAAAATTCTACCACTTATGGTTTAGGAGATATGGTCTAAACAAAAGTGTGACAGACATAAGGACGGACAGACGGACAGAATCAAGCAAACCTATAGTCCCCCAACTGGTAACTAGTGGACTTCTCCACATTGTGTTTTCAAAGTGTATCTAGTTTGAATTGGATAGCATGTAAAGTCTAGAAGATATGACCTGACAATAATGCAAGGTTAAAAACCACAAAGGGCAAGAACTCAAAAAAAGGGCATGGTAGAGTATGTTTCTTGTACATGCTAGTAGTATTTACAGTTTGGGAGATATGTTCTGAAAAAATGTTAAGGTAAAAATAACAAAGAACAATAACTCAAAAATGGGTTTTGCAGAGTAACAGTTCTTATCCATGACACTTCTCCAAATTATGATCTATAAGTGTATAAAGTTTGAAGTTGTCAGCACTTCTGGTTTTGGAGATATGATCTGGACAAAAATGTTAAGGTAAAAACAACAAAGGGCAATAACTCAAAAATAGGGAGTGGTGGAGTAAATGGTTCTTGTACATGACACTTCTTCAAATGGTGATCAGTAACTGTATTAAGTTTGAAGTTGCTAGCACTTACGATTTAGGAGATATGGTCCGGACAAATGTGTGATGGACAGAATTGAGCAAATCTATAGTCCCCCAACAGGTAACAAGTTGGGCACTTGTAAGTATCAAAAAGGGTAGAAAACATTGTGAGAAAAGGAAAAATTACTTGCCACCTGCAATTTCTCCTTTTCCCAAAATTCTTCAGGGTATGAGACAGGGTTGTTATAGGCCAACCTATGATATTAAAACTGAAGACATTAACTTATTCTGACACATTCCCACTTCAATTACACTGCTACAAAGAATAAAAGTTTTACAAAATATTTTAATGAAGATATTGCTTGTAATAAGCTATATCTTTATTTCCCACAATGTTTTCTATCATTCTACCATCTTTAACCCTTTCCTGTAAAAGCCTAGGATTTTAAGTTGCTGTGATTGTATACTTGGAAAAACATATTGAAAAAGAGCGCCAGTGGCTCTAGCTCACACCTGAGATAAGGCTCTTTTTTCATCAAAGCCTAATACTGAGAGAAGACCTTTAAAATTCAACTAAAATCAACTTATGTTACCATGCCAAACAATGTTTTCAACAGATTTTAATAATTATTAAAAGGGGACAACCTAAGGTAATTTTCTGCCAAATATGGTTGGACAAATAGCTTTGAAAGAGTAGCCTTCTGTATTTCTATGCAAGCTCAATCACCTTGCGACTCTGAAATTTTAGCAATTCTGATAGAGGTGAATGTACTGAAACTTCATGCAAAATTCAAGGTTCATCAACTTTGGAGATGATTTTATTATTTTTCATTTCTTTTTAAATAAACACTTGTTGTCATAGTAACCAAAGTTTTCAACTGATTTAAATTCTTTTATTGAAATTGGCCCAGTGGTTTGGGAGGAGATGTCATTTAAAAATCTTTCTCTACTTTTATACAAGACCCACGCCCCTTGGGCTCCGTCCTTGGGGACCCAAGAGTGATGATGTTAGCAAATCTGCATTGATGCTTCATGCAAAATATCAAGACTCTACGCCTTCTGGGTCAGGAGGAGATAAGATTTTAAGATTTTTTTTTAAATTTCAGTTCAGTTGCCATGGCAACCAGAGTTTTCAAAAATTTTCATATCTTTTAGCAATTTTTAAAGGGCACCATCCAGGGAACATTTCTGCCAAATTTTGTTGAAATTGGCCCAGTGGTTTTGGAGGAGATGTCGTTTTAAAAGACCTTTAATTCTATATACCCGTAAGCACAAACCCCCCATGGGGCTCCACTTGTTTGGACCCAAGGGTGATGCTTTAAAGGTCAATGTACTGATTTTTTAAAAAAAAATTCACTTTTGTTGCCATGGCAACCAGTGCTTTCAGAGGATTTTATTTTTAGCAATATTTTTAAGAGCACCATCCAAAAAACATTTCTGCCAAATTTTATTGAAATTTGCCCAGTGGTTTCGAAGGAGATGTTGTTTTAAAAATCCAAATGAAGTTGAAATTGGCCCAGCGGTTTGGGAGGAGATGTCGTTTTAAAATTGTTGACACACAACAAACAAGGCATGACGGAATCCAGACAGAGGACGTTCAAAATTCGTGCTCAGGAGAGCTAAAAAAAGAAGACTTTGCCTAGCAATTTCTTCCTTTGCCACAGTAATTTCTACCACATAGGATAGTTTCATATCAGATTGCATCCAATTTTAATTATTTTCTGCAGCCTCTTTCAATTTGGACCAATCTAAAATTTCAACAAGAGGCCAGTGAGGGCCTGAGACACTCTACTGGTTATCAAGTTTTCCGTTAAAGAAATCTGACATTTAAGGAAGTTAATTGCTCAAAGAAGAATGCATAAAGAAAAAAAAGGGGGCTTTATCCCCTTTATCATTTTTAGCAACAATCCTCAAGGCCCCTTTTCCCATGTTTCATGACGGATCCACTCCATTTCCAAAAGAAAGTTACCATATGACCCTACAATCATTCTGTGAATATTTCATCAGAATCTGACAATAATTGTGGACTTAATCACATAAACAGGATTGTTTTGAATGAAAATCAATAAGGCCCCTTTTCCTGTGTTTTCTGATGGATCAATTTCATTTCAAAAGGAACTTTCCTTACAACCTGACAATTGTCCTGTGAAATTTAAAAGACAACTTGATAATGATTGTGATCTTCATCACATACACAAGAATGTTTTGAATGATAATCTGTAAAGCCCCTTTTCCTGTGTTTCAAATGCCACAATTATTCCATGCATCTTTGAAGAGAATCCAATAAAACTGTTGACTTTATTGTGTTCACAAAGATATTAAATTCAAGTTCTCATAGGGCCCCTTTTCCTGTGATATTTTACTGTTGGTTTTATCATTCTATGAAAGTTAAAAGTGAATCCGATGAAATATTGGAAATTCATCATGTTTACTAGAATATTTAAAAAAAAAAATCACATGGCCCCTTTTTACATGATACTTGATGGATTGTACCCAGTTCTGAAAGAACCATCTAAGTATTTGTACAATCATTCTGTGAAATTTTGAAGTGAATCCGGTGAAATCAAGGGACATCATTGTGTTAACCAAAATATTTAAGAGAGTTTTTCATAAGGCCCCTTTTTATGTGACCCTTGCTTTAGTCAGATCCACTGTCAAAATCAACAATTGGAATGATGGTACAATCAATCTGTTTAATCTGTGGAATTTATTGTGTTAATGAGTTTATAGTGAAATATTCATAGGGCCCCTTTTCTCATGATACTTTACAGAACAAACAAATTTCAAAAGGAACAATTCTAATGAAGGTAGAATCATTCTTTAAAAGTTAAAGAGAATCAATGAAAACAGTGGACTGAATTGTGTCAAGAATTTTTGAAACTAAATTTTCATAAGGCCCCTTTTACTGTGAAACTTAACAAATCAGACCCAATGTACAAAGGAACAATCCTAATGATAGTTTGAAGAAAATGATAAAGACTGAGGACTTTATTGTAATAACGATGTTTTGTAATAAGATTTTTATAAGGTCCCTTTTCTTGTGTCACTTAACCAATCAGACCTAATTTACAAAGGAACAATCCAAATGAGGGTACAATCATTCTATTAAAGTTTGAAGAGATTCTGATAAAGACTGAGGGCATTGTTGTGTTTATGAGGATTTGGTAATACTTTTTCATACAGCCCCTTTTCCTATGATACTAGACAGATCAGGCCCAATTTGGAAAGAAACAATCCTTATGATGGTACAAACATTCTGTGAAAGTTTGAACAGAATCTGATGAAAACTGCAGACTTTATCTTGGTGTCAAATTTTTAAAATAAAATTTTCATAAGGCTCCTTTTCCTGTGATACTTGAAGGATCAGGTCTCATGTCAGCATCAACAATCGTGATTATTGTATAATGATTCTGTGAAGGTTTGAATAAAATCCAATGAAAGCTCTGGACTTGGTTACAAGGATTATAGATAAAATTCTCTAATGGCCCCTTTTCCCATGATACTAGACAGATCACGCCTAATTTGAAACGAAAGAATCCTTATGATGGAATAATCATTCTGTGAAAGTTTTAACAGAATCTGATGAAAACTGTTGACTTTATTGTGGTACAATGATTTTAAAATTAAATTTCATAATGCTCCTTTTCCTGTGATACTTGACGGATCAGGTCTAATGCAAACATCAACAATCATTATTATTTTACAATTATTCTGTGAATGTTTGAAGAAAATCCGATGAAAGCTCTGGACTTGGTAACAAGGATTTATAAATGAAATTTTCATAAGGCCCCTTTTCCTGTGCTTCTTGACAGTTCAAACCCTGTTATGAAAAGAATGATAGTTATGACCTTCCAATCATTCTGTGAAAGTTTCAACAAAATCTGATCAAAGCTGTGGGCTTTATTGTGTTAACAGGGTTTTATTAATTGAATTTTCATATAGCCCCTTTTCCCATGTTACTTGATGGATCTGAACCAATTCCAAAGGGAACTCTTCTTACAAAAGTATAATTATTCTGTTTGAGTATAAAGAGAACCCCATCTCATCTGTGGACATACAAGCATTAATTAAGATTTTTTTAATTGAATTTTCCTAAGGCCCCTTTTCCTATGTTTCTCAATGGATCAGACCCAATTTGAAAGGAACAATCCTTATGATGGTACAATCATTATGTGAAAGTTTGAAGTCAATCAGGTGAAATCTAGGGCCATTACATGTTAACTAAGATTTTTTTATTAAATTTTCATAGGGCCCCTTTTCCCATGAAACTTGATGGATCAAACCTACTTCCGAAAGGAACAATCCATTTAATGTAATAATCATTCTGGGAATGTTTGAAGAGAATTTGTTGAAAACTATGGACTCTATTGTGTTTACGAGGACTTTTTAAATCCAGTTTTAATCGGGCCCCTTTTTCCCGTGGTCCTTGACTGATCATACCAAATTTTGAAAGGAACAATTCTTATGATGGTACAATCATTCTGTGAAAGTTTGAAGTCAATCAGATGAAAACTGTGGACTCTAGAGTGTTAACAAAGATCTTTGAATTAAATTTTGATAAGGCCCCTTTTCCCGATATCCGATTCCAAAAGGTACAATCCTTATAATGGTACAATCATTCTGTGAAAGTTTGAAGAGAATCCGTTGTAAATTGTTGGCTCTAGATTATTAATGAGAATTTTTTATTAAAAATTTCATAAGGCCCCTTTTTCCTGTGTTTCTTGAAGGATCATACCAGATTTCAAAAGGAATAATCCTTATGATAGTATAATTATTCTGTCAAAGTTTGAAGAGAATCCGATGAAAACTTTTGGCTCCAGAGTGTTAACAAGAATTTTTTAATTAAATTTTCATAAGGCCCCTTTTCCCCTGTTTCATGACAGATCAGCCCCATTTTCGAAAGGAACGATCCTTATGATTGCACAATCATTCTGAGAAAGTTTAAAGAGAATCCAAAGAAAACTGTGGACTCTATCGTGTAAACGATGGTTTTTAATGGAGTTTTTCATTGAATTTTCATAAGGCCCCTTTTCCAATGTTTCTTGACGGATCATACCCAATTTCGGAAGGAACGATCCTTTTGTTGGTACAATCATTCTGTGAAAGTTTGAAGAGAATCCAATGAAAACTGTGGACTCTATCGCGTAAACGAGGATTTTATATGGAATTTTTATTAAGTTTTAATTAGGCCCCTTTTTCCTGTGTTTCTTGACGGATCTGACCCAATTTCGAAAGGAACAATCCTTATGATGGTACAATTATTCTGTGAAATTTTGAAGAGAATCTGATGAAAACAGTGGACTCTATCTCGTAAACGAGGATTTTTTAATTAAATTTTCATAAGGCCCCTTTTCCTGTGTTTCATGACGGATCATACCAATTTTCGAAAAAGAACGATCCTTATGATGGTACAATCATTCTGAGAAAGTTTGAAGAGAATCCAATGAAAACTGTGGACTCTATCGCGTAAACGAGGATTTTTAATTGAATATTTAATGAATTTTCATAAGGCCCCTTTTCCAGTGTTTCTTGACGGATCATACCAATTTTCAAAAGGAATGATCCTTATGTTGGTACAATCATTAAGTGAAAGTTTGAAGAGAATCTGATGAGAACTGTGGACTCTTTCGCGTAAACGAGAATTTTTTAATTAAATTTCCATAAGGCCCCTTTTCCCCTGTTTCATGACAGATCAGACCCTATTGCGTAAACAAGGATTTTTAATTGAATTTTTAATTAAATTTTCTTAAGGCCCCGTTTCCCGTTTTTCTTGAAGGATCATTTCCATTTTCGAAAGGAACGATCCTTACAATGATACAATCATTCTGTGAAAGTTTGAAGAGAATCCGATGAAAACTGTAGACTTTATCGCGTAAACGAAGATTTTTTAATTAAGTTTTAATTAGGCCCCTTTTCCCGTGTTTCTTGACGGATCTGACCCAATTTCGAAAGGAACGATCCTTATGATGGTACAATCATTCTGTGAAAGTTTGAAGAGAATCCGATGAAAACTGTGGACTTTATCGCGTAAACGAGGATTTTGAATTGAAATTTTAATTAAATTTTCATAAGGCCCCTTTTCCCGTGTTTCTTGACGGATCCAACCCAATTTCGAAAGGAACGATCCTTATGATGGCACAATCATTCTGTGAAAGTTTGAAGAGAATCCGATGAAAACTGTGGACTTTATCGCGTAAACAAGGAAAAGTTTAACGGACGGACGCACAGATGCACGGACGCACGGACGCCGGACGGGAAAAAGCCATCGCTATAGCTCTAGTGGCGTTAGGCCAGTAGAGCTTAAAATGACAAAGGGTTAATTTGTCACAAGTACCTTCTTAAAAATTTAGGAAAGTCTAAAATATTGTCATCTTGTAATGGGTTAAATCACCTTTTACTTTAGCTTGTGATTAAACTTCTAGCAGTCTAATATTATTTTCATCTTTGATGTTATTGAGAAACCCATTACCTGATAACAAAATTAAAGACTGTTGAAAAAGTAAATTGAGATGCAGATGACAATTAATCAAAGAACTGAAAGTACTGATGATGGACTTCTGTGGTGGCATAGTAGAATGATATGCCCAAATTGACAATTTCCATATAGATAATATATTTTAAGCAAAACCTCTAGCCTAGCCTGGTTTGTTTAATAGGTACATGTAATATAGGCCATTTCTATTCTAGAGTCCTGAGCACGATTGCATGTTCGGAAATATGATAAATAATTTGCCTTTAAAGTTGGCTGAGCAGCTACCCATATAATAGTCCAAATTTATTTTTACAGTTGTACATGTTACTGGTGTGAAAAATGGCCGGAAGCCATGGTGGTGTGCACTTACCAACCGCTGAAATACTACTGAAAGTCACGTTTGACCAAATTCACTTGATTGCAGTCTAACTAGCTTTCAAGATCAATACTTTTTTTTCTTTTCCGGGATTATCCTTTTCAGTAGACATTCCACAAATAATTACGACATCATTTAAGAAACTTGGACAATATTAGATTAGAAATATTCATTGAGATATATACTTGTGAGATACAAATGAGAAATTTTGAATACTTTTTAAATGTTCTGTGATCCAGTAAGTTTAACCCATTCCCTCCTAATCATGCTTTTTATGCCCCTGGAAAATTGCATTAAAGAATACATTATGAGAAAAGGAGAAATCAATTGTTTCACAATATTTCCTACCCTATCTGAGCCTTAGTTTTCTCATGGTAATTTGAATTGTCGTCAGTAAGTAGTCCAAAATTTTGTGATTTGGTAATGGATTGAAAAGGCTTATTCAAAATAATAATAACAATCTTTAAATATATGTACTGAGCTGAATCTAGGGTGTGGGATTGTAGGATTCACATATTGAAATATTGTAAGCCGCAAAATCTGGAGGCCCTGTGGCACATGTCATGTATATTCTAACAGGCTGGCGCATTTTCAAATCTAGTAAATCTTTTTCGAGGTTGTTGAGAAAAATCCCTATTTTGTAAAGCTATTTATATCTACCCTTTAAATAATGGATGCTATGTATAGAATATCCAGCTCCCACATTAAAGTAATGTTTCAATGATGATGTGTATTTCACATTCTTTTTCCCCACATGACAGTAAACTCCAGCTACTGAAAGTATTGTTTCAAATTAACACTTGCTATGTGGCCTAAAAATGATGATCATAGGATAAACAAAACAAGTATGAAAAGTAAACTATTCTTCAGTCTATGTCTGGCAAATGGATTAGAGTGGCGATAAGAATGCAAAAGATCCTTGTTTTTCACTATGTTTGCATGACTTTCTTTGTAGGGTAGTCAGAACTTAAAGTTTTAAGATAGAAGTTAATGTCTACTTGTGACTCAATCCTAAAACATGTTGTCCCACATTTTTAACCCTTTCCTGTACAATCACTGGTTTTTACATCCTGGTGATTTTATACTTGAGAAAACATCATTGGAAAAGAAGAAATTGCTTGTGACAAGCAATTTCTTTTTTAACCCTACTGAATGGTTATTTTTCAAATTAAATCCACTATAAATTTTCATCTGCAAAATTTTAAAGCAGGAAAGGCTTAAATGTGATGGGGTAGTTGGTCCAATTCTGTGAAGATCTAGATTCAGCTCTATATGTAGCTGTATAGCTTATCCCTCCCGCAGTATACAGCTGGTATGCCAAGTTCTCAAAGTAGAAGGCGAATTACTCACTATATAATTGAAAGACTCTGTATTTTTTGAAACCTTTACCGCGTCTATGCTAAGCTGGTTATGTGTTAGGAGTTTTTGTAATTAAGAGGAGTCTTTACGTGTTCTATGAATTATATAGAATCCTCGTATAACGCTATTTTCAAAATGTGCACTTGCTCGGGGGAGGCAGGTTTTGAAAAATAATAAATCAAACCTAACTGGGCACTACTTCTCTTCTAACATAGAAACATCCTACTAGATTTTCCAAACTGGGTGACACTGGTGGACGCCTATGGAGTCCATCAAAAACTGGTTGTCTATCAGTAATAATAACCAGATTGGTTAGAAAGCAAAGTGTGAACAAGATGTGTTTGTGAAACACTATGCCCAGAAACAGGAATTCTTATGAAACGGGTGATTTTTATTGTTTTTTTTCTTTGTTTTAGGGAAAAGGGTTAAAATTTTGACCTTGACCTTGATGAAATGACCGTCCCCAGTTGCGCCTTGTTGAGACCTATCTACATACCAAATATTAGCTTTGTAACTTAATCAGGGTTGAAGTTATAGGAAAATGTTTGGTTGGCAGATTAAGTTTTGCAGACAGACAGACAGACAGACGGACACTGGTACAACAATATGCCCCCAATCTTATCGATGCGGGGGCATAAAAATGACAAACTGCTTTTTACAGGTTATTTCTTCCTTTCTCACAATGTTTTCCAAAGTCATATTTTTCAATTATTTTTAAGCTGAAATACCCAAGGAATTATAAAAGCGATTTTTGAGCAATACATTACCGAAAGATATCAATCACATAATTTGATAAAACAAGATGTGTTTGTAAAACACCATGCCCCCTAAAGGCCTTTTTCCAGGAAGGTGACCTTGATTACTGACCTTGACCTTGATGGATGACCTAAACCTTACAACCAACTGATGGAATCAATGCAAGAAATCTTGGTCCCAAACATGAGCCATGCATTTTAAACAGTGTTTGTATAAAAGCAAAATGTTATGTTTTTGTATTTAGATTACCTTAAAAAAGTGCCCTTGACCTTACAACCAAGTGCCTAACAATGCAAGGAACCTATGTCCCAAGTGTGAGCCATGTATCTTGAACAGTGTTCATATACCAGCATCATGTTAAGGCCAAATATTCAAACTCATTGAAGATATTGATGAATGGGGTTTCACAGGCCATTGACAGCTGAGATCATTTAGCACGCTAAAATCTAAAAAATAAAAAATCTAGTTTATGTAAAATGCGAAGTGATAAAACTATATTGTTTATATTTGTATACTGTTGAATCGTTGGCAAAATTAATGAAGTATGAAATGATTACTAGGAAAATCTATAAAGGACAGAAATAATCCAAAGTGAGCACAAGGGTATATAGGTTTCCCCAGACCAGGAGCCATCTATGGACAAGTCCTCCCCCAATTTATAATAAGATTATTGTATTAATGGCAAATGAAATTATTTTATGAATAGTTTTAAAGGTCTCAAATAATCTAATGTGAGCAAGGACATCAACACCCAAAACCTAAGAAAATCTATTGGAAAATCTAATTTATTGTGTGTGCAAAGCACTGAATAGATAGATAGACAGTAGAGGGAATACTATAGGTCTTCTACCACCTTTCAATGGCGGGCCCTAACAAAGGGAGATAATGTATATTTTTTACTATTGTCCAGTTTAAATAGTCTCTCTTATAACAAAAAACATGTACTTAAATCTTCTGAAAATTTTGTTTAAAAGAAAAAAAATGCTAATATTGAAGAATTCTTCTTTGATGTTCTTTACCAATGGAGAAAATGATATTACCATCTGCAACATCTTCCAATGTGTATTTGCTCTATATGGAAAATAAGTCCAGTCGATAATAACCATGATTTCCCATTTTCTTTTCCAAAATGTTTTTTTACCAAGATTTTAGGTTTTGTCAACTTAAAATCATATTACTTCTACATAGACCAGTCTAAAATTTTGTTATCTAGCAAGTTGGCAAATAAATTCTAATGCTCTCTTCAACCATCAATTAAATACAATGTAACAACTACAATTTCATGCTATATATAGATATGAAAAATAGCTCCACCCATCAAAGCCTTTTTTTAACGATTCCTAATAATTTTATCGAATTACATAGATGTTGCCGAAAGAAACATTTCTGCAAAAAAACAATGAAATCAAATAAACAGACTGAGAGAAAATGATTTTTACAAGATACCTCCCCTGGTTGACATGGCAACCAGAGTAATTCATGAAACATTATAGTTAAAAGGAATCTGACAGAGGACCATCTAGGAAACAAACCTGAGAAGTTTGATTGAGATCTGATCAGAAGTTTCTGAGGGGAAGATTTTCAAGAAATAGTTTTCACACTTAAGGACGAATGCTCGGATGTACGATAGACACATCATGACAATAGCTCTTTAGACTTCGTCAATGGGGGCTAAATAAGAGGACCATAATGGTCCTATATCACTCACCTAAATATGGCTGAAGGTTTTATGGTATACACAAAATATAAAAGCTCTGCACCTAATCATTTTGGAGAAGATTTATAATGATTTTCCCCTTTAATTCTAGGTATATAGAATATCTCTCAATATAGGGCTAATTTTTTCTCCTACTAAAGCTCATTCAAGCTGTAGTTACCATGTTTAGGTTGCAATCCAACCATTTTCTTTTCTTCTGACCACTGTCATAGTGCAGTGGATAGCACGTCAGACTTCTAATCTTCAATCATGGGATGTCATGGGTTCAATCCCCGGCGGCTGCACATATTCTTTCCGACATTTGTCTCTCTACAATGAGTGGATATTCGTAAACCTAAGAGGGATAGCAGTTGGAGGCTAGGAAAGGATGTAGTGGTGGTACTGGTGTGATAAATACTAGGAATCCATTGTCAGGTGCTCCAGCCGCCGCGATATGACTGAAATACTGTTAAAAGCAGCGTTAAACCCCATTTAATCAATCAATCTTTTCTTCTGTAAGTTCTTGACAATAAATTTTGCAGTCTTAAGCTGTTTAACCCTTGCAATACTGAATAAATCTATTTTGGAATGGCATTAAAATCAAAGGGATGAAAGCAATGGTAGTACATGCTGTTCAGTCATCAATATTTCTTATGAATTTTAATTTCAACAAGCGGACCATGATGGTCCTAGATCGCTCACCTGAACTGTCTGCTGTTAAAAAAATGCAATTAGAGACAAATAACTATAATCAGTTCCATGAAGATAGAGGCAAAACTGTGACTTCTATATTGTAAACAAAGAAATTGTCATTATGGCCCCTTTTCCTGTATTATCCTATAGAACCTTCCCATAATCTATGAGGTTCATCATTATGACTTAACAAATATCCTGACCAAGTAACATGACAATTGAGCCAAAATGATGACCTCTAGAGCAAAAAAGAAATTGTCATTAAGGCCCCTTTTCCGGTTTTCAGAAAAAACCTTCCCATAATCAATAGGCTTCTTCCTCATGCTCTAATAATTATTCTGGCCTAGTTTCATGAAGATTGATCATAAATTATGGCCTCTAGACTTTAAACAAAGAAATTGTCATTAAGGCCTCTTTTCCTGTGTTTTTCGATAGAACCATTCCATAGTTAAAAGGGTTAATCCTTATGACCTAACAAATATTCTGCCCAAGTTTCATGAAGATTGAGCCAACATTGTGGCCTGTAGCGTGTAAACAAAGAAATTGTCATTAAGGCCCTTTTTCCTGTTTTCCAATAGAATCCTCCAATAACCGATAGGGTTCATCTCCATGACCTAACAATTATTTTGACCAAGTTTCATGAAGATTAGGTCAAAACCGTGGCCTCTAGAGTGTAAACACTTCAATTGTACCAAATATCAAAGCTCTAGGCCTTATGGTATAGGAGAAGAAGATTTTAAAAGAGGACGGACGACAGACATTCAACTACCACAAAAGCTCACCATGAGCATGTTGTGCTCAGGTGAGCTAAAAATAAAAGAAAAACAGGAGGTGTAGACTAAGATCAGACAGTACTTATTTGCAGGATGATCTTTGTCTATACCTCCTACCAAATCCGGAATATTCCAGGTTTAGTATGACAAGGGTTAACCCTTTCCCGTTCAAATACGGGATTTTACGTTGCTGTGATTTTATACTCCAGAAAACTTTGTGGAAAAAATTGCTTGTAACAAGCAATTTTTTCTTTTTCCACAATATTTTCTACCACATAGACTCATTTCATTTCAAATTGCATCCAATTTTCATTGTCATCTGCAACCTCTTTCAATTTGGACCAGTCTAAAATTTCCAGAAACGGGAAAAGGGTTAATATCTAAGTGCAATTTCTTGTCGGAGCTCATTGGCAGGGTCTGTGATCTGTTTATTTTATCAAAATACAGTAAACTCTCATTAACCGATTCCAACACAGTGGAATTTCAGACTGGTCCAAATTGAAAGGAGCTGCAGACAACAATTTCAAGTTGATGGTATTTAATTTTTTTCGTCTTTTTGGATATAAAACTTTGTGGATAATGAAGAAATTGCTTGATCCAAGCAATTTCTTCATTTTCCACAATGTTTTTCAAAGCTTTTTCGTTGAGGGGCGTAAAAAGGAGGGATTGAGTGAGAACGGGTTAATACAGCATCACTTAACTGGTTACCAGACAACAAGTTTAAGACTGGTCCAAATTAAGAGAAAATAAGGACAACAATTGAAAAATGGTTTTAGAAATCAGGAGAAAAGGAGAAATTGATGGTAGCTAAAAGTTTCTGCTTTTCCACGCAATACTTTCCAGAACTTTAAAGATTCTGTGCAACAAAATCAGGGATTGTATATGTAAGTGTTAGAGATATCCCATCTTCAGTCACAATATATAATTTGCTTTTTATCTAATCCTACAGTAATAATGTGTCACCTGAGCCAGACTGACTTGTTAACGCTCACATAATATAGGTTAAGAAGTCAAAACTGTACAGCCTATAATCTGAGAACACATAATTAGTGACCAATAGATGGAAATTGGGTAATTTTGTGATTTTAAAGATTTTTGTTTGTAAACAAGTGACATTCTACCCCTGTTGAAGTACATGTACATCTAAAGAAACTTTTAATGACCGGGGTGATTCGTGAATCCCATGATTGATTGGTTGGGTGAATGGGGTTTAACACCACTTTAACAGACTTTCAATTGCAGCGTTTGGAGCACCTAACAATGGATTCCCGGCATTTCTCACACCAGTACTACCACTACATCCTTTCCTAGCCTCCAGCTGCTATCCAATTTAGGTTTATGATTATCCACCCATTGGTTAGAGACAAATGTCGGAAAGGATATGTGACAGGGCCCATGATCGGTTAGAAGGTAACAAGACAAAAACATCAAAGTCTCATTTAAAATATTTACTCCTTAACTATAAATGTTCAATAATAAATAATTCATCAAGTGATAGATTAGAACTCAAATTTCAATATAAAATATGTCATTCAAAAAGGTTTCATCATCAAACTTTGAAAAGTTTCCTCTCTGGTTTAACCCATTCCCACACAATGACGCTTTTAGATGCCCCTCAAGAAAAAACAATCGTGAAAATATTGGGAGAAATGAAAAAATTGCTTGTAACAAGCAATTTCTTCATTTTCTGCAATGTTTTCTACATAGAAAGTTGAAAAAATCTTAATATCAAAAACTTTTGTCGTTTTCAACTGCTTTGAATTTGAACCAGTTTCAATCTTTACCGTCGGGTTATGGGTTAACTGCTTAATTCTGAAAAACTTACCAGAAACGAAAAATTTCACTTGAGTGCATTTTTTTCATGGAAAATAACCATTAACCCATTCCCATACATGAAATCACTTTTACCCTATTACCAATTGATGATGAGTTTTGAAGCCTCTGTAAAATAACACTAAGGAAAACTTTGTGGGAAAAGGAGAAATGGCTTGTAACAAGCCATTTCTCCTTTTCCCACAAGGTTTTCTACCATATTCAGCTTTCTTTTAAATTAAACACACTTTGCCTTATTACCACTTGATGACGTGTTTGGACGCCTCTGTTAAATAACACTAAGGAAAACTTTGTGAGAAAAGGAGAAATGGCTTGTAACAAGCCATTTCTCCTTTTCCCACAAGGTTTTCTACCATATTCAGTTATTATCTTTCAAATTACACACACTTTGGAATGTCATCTGCACCTTATTTCAGTTTGGACCAGTCTAAAATTTTGTCGTTTGGGAATGGGTTAACCTATTCCCTCAAAAACTTTGAAAAGTTTCCTCTCTGGTTTAACCCATTCCCACACATTGACGCTTTTAGATGCCCCTCAAGAAAAAACAATCGTGAAAATATTGGGAGAAATGAAAAAAATGCTTGTAACAAGCAATTTCTTCATTTTCTGCAATGTTTTCTACATAGAAAGTTGAAAAAATCTTAATATCAAAAACTTTTGTCGTTTTCAACTGCTTTGAATTTGAACCAGTTTCAATCTTTGCCGTCGGGTTATGGGTTAACTGCTTAATTCTGAAAAACTTACCAGAAACGAAAAATTTCACTTGAGTGCATTTTTTTCATGGAAAATAACCATTAACTCATTCCCATACATGAAATCACTTTTACCCTATTACCAATTGATGACGAGTTTTGAAGCCTCTGTAAAATAACACTAAGGAAAACTTTGTGGGAAAAGGAGAAATGGCTTGTAACAAGCCATTTCTCCTTTTCCCACAAGGTTTTCTACCATATTCAGCTTTCTTTTAAATTACACACACTTTACCTTATTACCACTTGATGACATGTTTTGACGCCTCTGTTAAATAACACTAAGGAAAACTTTGTGAGAAAAGGAGAAATGGCTTGTAACAAGCCATTTCTCCTTTTCCCACAAGGTTTTCTACAATATTCAGTTATTATCTTTCAAATTACACACACTTTGGAATGTCATCTGCACCTTATTTCAGTTTGGACCAGTCTAAAATTTTGTCGTTTGGGAATGGGTTAACCTATTCCCTCAAAAATTAAGCTTTATGTGTTATAAGCAAATTCTTCATTAACAACAATAATTTCTTCTATAAAGGCAAAGAAGTTTAAAGTTTCATTGACTAAACATTGCTGCCTGCAACCTCTCATATTTCAATCAGTCTAACATTTTGTTGTCTGGTAATAGGTGAAATAGTATTTTCAGTTTTTTAGTAAACTTAGCTTTTATTGCTTAACCAATTTCAGGCAACAATATTTATGCAATTTTGTCCAAATCCAACGAAGTTGCAGGGAGCAATTCAAAGTATGTAAACTCATTCCCACACAATCACTCTTTATGACACCTACCAAGAAAAACAATTGAGAATGCATTGTGCAAAAAGAAGATGAAGTAATTCCTTGTAACAAGCAATTTCTTTATTTCCACAATTTTTTCTAACCAGAAACTTAAAAATATCTTAAATTTCATAAACTTAAAATTGTCCTCTGCAACTACTTTCAATTTGTCTGGTATTGGCTTAAGAAATAAGGAATAATAATAGGATAACATCTCTTTGAGAAGAAGAAAAATTCCTTGTTGCAAACAATTTTTCATTTTCTAGAAATGATTTCAACAGCTTCCACAGCTTATCATCATACTTTTACGACCATTTAACTCCCTTACATCCCTATGATCTAATTTTAGACCTGCATAAAGGAGTACTTTTTTTAAGTGTATGAACACAAAAAATATGAATTTCCAGTTTACTGTAACTCAGCCCATTCCCACACAGTGACGTTTTTAGACGCACACCAAGAAAAACAATCGGGAAACAATTGTGTAAAATGAAGAAATTGTTTGTAACAAGCAAATTCTTCATTTTACATAATCTTTTCTATACAGAATGTTGAAAAAAAAAACCCAAAAATTAATTTTACTTTAGATTGTTGTCTGCAACTCCTTTGCATCAACATGTCTAAAATTTTACTGTCTGGTAATGGGTTAATGGTGTATTCTGAGTTACATCAGTATTCCTTGAAAATGGGGTGTTCACAGGTTCACCCGCTTCAGATATGGTTGTAGTTAAGACTTTAAATCAAATTCTTTCAAACTTTTCTCCTCTAAACCCTATTTTTTGGATATGAATTAGAATTGTCTTATTGAAAAGATTTAAACGAACTTCCAAAACATAAAGAATAAAGAAAAAACACTTGGAAAGAAAGATCAGCCCTGTTATTTGGACATCTGTTGAACCTAGAAGACTCAGAAATCCACTATACACCTAACCCTTAACACATCCTTCCTTATTTTTTTAAATTTTAGACTGGTTCAAATTGAAAGAGGCTGCAGACGACTGGATGCCATTTGAAATGAAACCATCCTATGTGGTAGAAAATATTGTATGAAAAGGAGAAATTGCTTGTTACAAGCTATTTCTTCTTTTCAACAACATTTTCTCAAGTATAAAATCACAACAACGTAAACTCCCGGACTTGTACAGGGATTTAACCAATTCACACATAATCCTGCCTTTTTACGCCACATGAGCGAATAGTTCAGGAAAACAAAATAGAAGCAATGTTACAAGCAATTTCTGAATTTTCGACATTGTTTTCTACCCAGAATTACTGAGATACTTGAAATTCTAACAACTTGAAATTGTTGTCTGCAATTTCTTTGAATTTGGATCAATCTAAAATTTTGATGCTTGGGAATGGGTTAAAAATGCAACAGAAATAATTTCTTCTTTTACTGTCATAAAGACAAGGGAAGATTTATTTCAAATTTATTACTTATGAATTGTCATTCTCAACCTATACTGATCCGATTTCAAAGATGTTGCAGTTGACAATATTTTGGATAATGAAAAATGCTTGTAACACATCATTTTTTCTTTTTCCACAGTATCTTCCAAAGCATTTCTCCTTCGGGGGGGGGGGGGGGGTGTGTCAAAAGTGTCATTGTGTGGCAATGGGTTAAAGGGCATAAAAAAATTGTTGAAAAAAAGAAAATTGCTTTGATTTCATAACAACAGTGACTTTTCAAATCTATGTACATTTACTTTTGAATTCAGCCTAGTAAAGTAAGACAAGCATTAGCCCTTTCCCATGCAATTTTAGGTATGATCAATTTTAATAAATAAGATGGCTGTGATGGTCCTATTTTGATCTCCTGAGTATGATGGCTCATGTATTTTGTATGTCAACAATTAAACCTCTAAGCCTAGTGGTTTAGATTGAGAAAATTTTCAAAGATTCCTTCTTTATTCCTATTTAAAATCAGGCATCGCACAGAAATGGGCTAATTTACAGAGTATGATAATTCCATGAAGTATTCTGGTAGAGGGTCAATTGATGATGATTTAAACCAAATATCGAAACCTTAGGCCTTAAGCTTTGAAAGAAAAAGATGTTCAAAGATTTCCATCTTAGTTCCAATGTAAAATTGGGGATTGCACAGAAAAGGGCTAATTTTCAGAGTATAGTAATTCTTTGGAGTATTTCGGCAGAGGGTCAATAGATGATGATTTAAACCAAATATCAAAGCTCCAGGCCTTACAGTTTGGGAGAATAAGATTTCCAAATATTTCCTTCTTTGTTCCATGTAAAATCAGGGATTGCACAGAAAAAGGCTTATTTTCAGACGACAAAATATAAAAGCTCTAGGCCTTGTGGTTTTGGAGGAGAAGATTTTTAAAGTTTTTTCACTTGGTTGCGATGTAAACTAGCCATTGCAACCAAATTTCTTTATGAATTTCATTTCTCTGAAGTATTTTGAAAGAACATGACCTAAGGACCATTTCTGTGAAGTTTGGTTTAGGAGATTTTTTTGTGAATTGTGAATGGACAGATGGACTGACGGACAATGACCAATCACAATAAATTACCAAGAGCTTCTCATGCTCAGGTGAGCTAAAAATTATAGTGAACATTGGGAAATACAAAAAATTCTTATTTAGCTACCAACAGGAAGGTTCTCATTTTATACGTCTTCTTATAGTACCCTATAAAGCACTTTTTATTCCAATTTCATCTTAAAATCACAGTCTATAAATTCTTTCATTGTCACCATACAAAACACTAAATTCAAGATCCAAAGGAAACTATAACCATAATTGACTTATCGCTGCGTCAATCAAAACACAATCGATCAATTGAAACTTTGGCCCAATATCAGATGGCAAAATTTCAAACTTGTCCAAATTGCAGCTGTAGTCATGACATTAAAGCTAATAAATCAAAATGCCAAGAATAAAAATGTCAAAGTTCAGAGTTCAATTCGAATTATTTGAGTGGTCAATGTACATTTTGATTGACAAATGTGGTCTGTTTTAGGGCACAATTAACCCATTCCAACACAGCAAAAATTTAGACTGGTCCAAATTGAAAGAAGCTGCAGACGACAATTTCAAGTTGATAGAATTTTAATTTTTTTGTCTTTTGTCTTTTGGGATAGAAAACAATGTGAAAAATGAAGAAATTGCTTGATACAAGCAATTTCTTCATTTTCCACAATGTTTTCTAAAGCTTTTTGTGTGGAGGTGTAAAAAGGAGGGCTTGTGTGGGAATGGGTTAATGAAATATCATAATTTCATAATTACATCACTCTCTCTATTTGAGTTTTGTAGCCTTTTTACAGAACAAATTTCAATAAAAAGCCTGTGAACTCATGAAGTTTTCTAGTTTTCTTAACCTAAAAGACAAACATTTTTAAGATATCATCAACTTAAAATAGTTGTCTTCAACTTCTCTGAATTTGGACCAGTCTAAAATGTTGCCATTCGGAAATGGGTAAACTGGAAGCTCTGCATACAGTCTGTACACAGCAACAATAACAAAAACATTGGCACACACTCAAAGGACATACTGTCACGCTCAGAATAATGACTGCTTTGAATTTTGTCCTAATGTATAATTCAAAGTATTGCTTGATCAAAACAGCTTATAAACAAAAGGAGCTCAACTTCATTCATGAGACCAATTTTTGTAGTTTCAGATTCCATCTCTGTTAGCCTCTTTAAAACTCTCCTTTTTGAACATGACGAAATAATGTACAAAGGCTTGAAAGGCATACACCATGTACACTCAGTGTGTTTGCATGAGCCAAACAGTTTGTTAAACAAGACTTTTCTTGTTAAGATCTTTATTTCACAAATATATATTACATTTGAATCTATCTAATCACAACTCCAATTTATCCATATTTCTGGTGCAAATAACAGGAAGTTGCTTTTAAAATGAGTTGTTTGTACTACAAATCAGATGTTAGTGAATAAAACCAGTTGCAATTAACCCATTACCTCTCAATGACGCTTTTAGACACCCCCAAGAAAAATAGCTTGGGGAAAACACTGTGTTAAATGAAGAAATTTATCCACACTGATTTCTACCCCAAAGGTTAAAAAAACAAGAGGCCCATGAGGGCCTGAGACGCTCTACTGGTTATCAAGTTTTCCGTTATAGAAATCTGATATTTAAGGAAGTTAATTGCTCAAAGAAGAATGCATAAAGAAAAAAAAGGGGCTTTATCCCCTTTATCATTTTAAGCAACAATCCTCAAGGCCCCTTTTCCCATGTTTCATGACGGATCCACTCCATTTCCAAAAGAAAGTTACCTTATGACCCTACAATCATTCTGTGAATATTTCATCAGAATCTGACAATAATTGTGGACTTAATCACATAAACAGGATTGTTTTGAATGAAAATCAATAAGGCCCCTTTTCCTGTGTTTTCTGATGGATCAATTTCATTCCAAAAGGAACTTTCCTTACAACCCGACAATTGTCCTGTGAAATTTAAAAGACAATTTGATAATGATTGTTATCTTCATCACATACACGAGAATGTTTTGAATGATAATCTGTAAGGCCCCTTTTCCTATGTTTCGAATGCCACAATTATTCCATGCATCTTTGAAGAGAATCCAATAAAACTGTTGACTTTATTATGTTAACAAAGATATTAAATTCAAGTTCTCATAAGGCCCCTTTTCCCTTGATATTTTACTGTTGGTTTTATCAATCTATGAAAGTTAAAAGTGAATCGATGAAATATTGGAAATTCATTATATTTACTAGAATATTTAAAAAAAAATCATATGTCCGTTTTTACATGATACTTGATGGATTGTACCCAGTTCTGAAAAGAACCATCTAAGTATTTGTACAATCATTCTGTGAAATTTTGAAGTGAATCCAGTGAAATCAAGGGACATCATTGTGTTAACCAGAATATTTAAGAGAGTTTTTCATAAGGCCCCTTTTTATGTGACCCTTGCTATAGTCAGATCCACTGTCAAAATCAACAATTGGAATGATGGTACAATCAATCTGTTTAATCTGTGGAATTTATTGTGTTAATGAGTTTATAGTGAAATATTCATAGGGCCCCTTTTCTCATGATACTTTACAGAACAAACCAAATTTCAAAAGGAACAATTCTAATGAAGGTAGAATCATTCTTTAAAAGATAAAGAGAATCAATGAAAACAGTGGACTGAATTGTGTCAAGAATTTTTGTAACTAAATTTTCATAAGGCCCCTTTTTCCGTGAAACGTAACAAATCAGACCCAATGTACAAAGGAACAATCCTAATGATACATGTAGTTTGAAGAAAATGATAAAGACTGAGGACTTTATTGTAATAATGGTGTTTTGTAATAAAAAATTTATAAGGTCCCTTTTCTTGTGTCACTTAACCAATCAGACCTAATTTACAAAGGAACAATCCAAATGATGGTACAATCATTCTATTAAAGTTTGAAGAGATTCTGATAAAGACTGAGGGCATTGTTGTGTTTATGAGGATTTGGTAATAATTTTTCATACAGCCCCTTTTCCTATGATACTAGACAGATCAGGCCCAATTTGGAAAGAAACAATCCTTATGATGGTACAAACATTCTGTGAAAGTTTGAACAGAATCTGATGAAAACTGCAGACTTTATCTTGGTGTCAAATTTTTAAAATAAAATTTTCATAAGGCTCCTTTTCCTGTGATACTTGAAGGATCAGGTCTCATGTCAGCATCAACAATCGTGATTATTGTACAATGATTCTGTGAAGGTTTGAATAAAATCCAATGAAAGCTCTAGACTTGGTTACAAGGATTATAGATAAAATTCTCTAAAGGCCGCTTTTCCCATGATACTAGACAGATCACGCCTAATTTGAAAAGAAAGAATCCTCATGATGGAATAATCATTCTGAGAAAGTTTCAACAGAATCTGATGAAAACTGTTGACTTTATTGTGGTACAATGATTTTAAAATTAAATTTCATAATGCTCATTTTCCTCTGATACTTGACGGATCAGGTCTAATGCAAACATCAACAATCATTATTATTGTACAATTATTCGGTGAATTTTTGAAGAAAATCCGATGAAAGCTCTGGACTTGGTAACAAGGATTTATAAATGAAATTTTCATAAGGCCCCTTTTCCTGTGCTTTTTGACAGTTCAAACCCTGTTATGAAAAGAATGATAGTTATGACCTTCCAATCATTCTGTGAAAGTTTCAACAAAATCTGATCAAAGCTGTGGGCTTTATTGTGTTAACAGGGTTTTATTAATTGAATTTTCATAAAGCCCCTTTTCCCATGTTACTTGATGGATCTGAACCAATTCCAAAGGGAACTCTTCTTACAAAAGTATAATTGTATTCTGTTTGAGTATAAAGACAACCCCATCTCATCTGTGGACTTACAAGCATTAATTAAGATTTTTTTAATTGAATTTTCCTAAGGCCCCTTTTCCTATGTTTCTCAATGGATCAGACCGAATTGGAAAGGAACAATCCTTATGATGGTACAATCATTATGTGAAAGTTTGAAGTCAATCAGGTGAAATCTAGGGCCATAACATGTTACCTAAGATTTTTTTTATTAAATTTTCATAGGGCCCCTTTTCCCATGAAACTTGATGGATCAAACTAACTTCCAAAAGGAACAATCCATTTAATGTAATAATCATTCTGGGAATGTTTGTAATTTGTTGAAAACTATGGACTCTATTGTGTTTACCAGGACTTTTTCAATCCAGTTTTAATCGGGCCCCTTTTTCCCGTGGTCCTTGACTGATCATACCTAATTTTGAAAGGAACGATTCTTATGATGGTACATGTACAATCATTCTGTGAAAGTTTGAAGTCAATCAGATGAAAACTGTGGACTCTAGAGTGTTAACAAAGATCTTTGAATTAAATTTTTATAAGGCCCCTTTTCCTATGTTTCTTGAGGAATCATATCCGATTCCAAAAGGTACAATCCTTATGATGGTACAATCATTCTGTGAAAGTTTGAAGAGAATCCGTTGTAAATTGTTGGCTCTAGATTATTAATGAGAATTTTTTATTAAACATTTCATAAGGCCCCTTTTTCCTGTGTTTCTTAAAGGATCATACCAAATTTCAAAAGGAATAATCCTTATGATAGTACAATCATTCTGTGAAAGTTTGAAGCGAATCCGATGAAAACTATTGACTCCAGAGTGTTAAAAAGAATTTTTCAATTAAATTTTCATAAGGCCCTTTTTCCCCTGTTTCATGACAGATCAGACCCATTTTCGAAAGGAACGATCCTAATGATTGTACAATCATTCTGAGAAAGTTTGAAGAGAATCCGATGAAACTGTGGACTCCATCGTGTAAACGAGGATTTTTAATGGAGTTTTTAATTGAATTTTCATAAGGCCCCTTTTCCCATGTTTCTTAACGGATCATACCCAATTTCGAAAGGAACGATCCTTATGGCGGTACAATCATTCTGTGAAAGTTTGAAGAGAATCCAATGAAAACTGTGGACTCTATCGCGTAAACAAGGATTTTTAATTGAATTTTTAATGAATTTTCATAAGGCCCCTTTTCCCTTGTTTCTTGACGGATCATACCCATTTTCGAAAGGAACGATCCTTATGTTGGTACAATCATTCTGTGAAAGTTTGAAGAGAATCTGATGAGAACTGTGGATTCTATCGCGTAAACGAGGATTTTTTAATTAAATTATTATAAGGCCCCTTTTCCCGTGTTTCCAGACGGATCATACCCATTTTCAAAAGGAACGATCCTTATGATAGTACAATCATTCTGAGTAAGTTTGAAGTCAATCAGATGAAAACTGTGGACTCTATCGCGTAAACGAGGATTTTTAATTGAATTTTTAATTAAATTTTCATAAGGCCCCTTTTCCTGTGTTTCTTGACGGATCATACCCATTTTTGTAAGGAATGATCCTTATGATGGTACAATCATTCTGTGAAAGTTTGAAGAGAATCTGATGAGAACTGTGGACTCTATCGGGTAAACGAGGATTTTTTAATAAAATTTATATAAGGCCCCTTTTCCCGTGTTTCTTGACGGATCATACCCATTTTCGAAAGGATCGATGCTTATGATGGTACAATCATTCTGAGTAAGTTTGAAGTCAATCAGATGAAAACTGTGGACTTTATTGCGTAAACGAGGATTTTTAATTGAATTTTAAATTAAATTTTCATAAGGCCCCTTTTTCCGTGTTTCTTGACGGATCATACCCATTTTCGAAAGGAATGATCCTTAAGATGGTACAATCATTCTTTGAAAGTTTGAAGAGAATCCTATGAAAACTGTGGACTTTATCGCGTAAACAAAGATTTTTTAATTAAGTTTTAATTAGGCCCCTTTTCCTGTGTTTCTTGATGGATCTGACCCAATTTCGAAAGGAACGATCCTTATGATGGTACAATCATTCTGTTAAAGTTTGAAGAGAATCCGATGAAAACTGTGGACTTTATCGCGTTAACAAGGAAAAGTTTAACGGACGGATGACGGACTGACGGACGCACGGACGCCGGACGGGAAAAAGCCATCGCTATAGCTCTAGTGGCCTTCGGCCAGTAGAGCTAATAAAAATTTCATATGTTTGAAAATTTCGTCTGCAACTCCTTTCAATTTGAACCACTATAAAATTTTGCCATTTGGTAATGGGTTAAACAGTAAATTGCAGGGTTGCAATTAAAAGGATTCCACCATGTAATATTATAATTATTTACAATGACAGGTCACAGACCAAAATTGACTTCCACTTCCATTCTCTGACGTTGAAGAATCTTTTTCCATGAACAAAAAGTTGTTGACTACCACTTATTGATCTCGAAGAATCTTTTTCCGTGAAACACCGGTAGTTTTGCTATAACACTCAGCGCACAAAATGAAGCGTTTATTAGGAAATGGTATTTATCATATTTTGTGTAAAAACTTGCCAGGAAAAATCTGAAATGTAATAATACAAGATGTTGTTACTAGAATGCTGAGGGTCCAATACTTTGTTCAAATTTCACTTTACTTTCTCTAAATTTATCCCTTTCCTGTACAATCCCTAATTTTTACTACCATGTGACTTAAGAAAATATTGTGAAAAAAGAAGAAATTGCTTCAATTTCTTCTTTTTTCACACTATTTTCTACCCCATAGGATGGTTACGTTTTAAATTGCAGTCACTTTTCATTGTCGTCTGCAACATCTTTCAAATTGGGCCAGTCCAGAATTTTTGAAAACAGGGCAAGGGCTAACAGTCATGTATCCTTTTCAATAATTTTGATTTTTTTCTTCAAATTTTAAAGCAGATAATAAGGCTGAATAAATTATCCTTTAACAATAAATATTTGATGCATCAACATCTAAAACCACTTTCAATATGTTCCGTTGTAGGCAGACCAATACAATTTAACAAAAGTACCACATGCCAGTGCAACAGATAGCTGTAGAAGGTAAAAAAGTTCTAATTTCAAAAAATGGGCCCAATTCTTGACACCCTTCATAGTAATTTTATTTCATTTTTGTTAAGTGTCTTTGTTTTGCAATTTACCACAATCTTAGCACAGTAGGTGGTGCATCAGACTCCTAATCTTTAATCATAGGGCCAATTCCCGGCAGCAGCACATATTCTTTCCGACATTTCTCTCAACAATCGGTGGATGATTGTAAACCTAAGTGGGATAGCAGCTGGAGGCTAGGAAAGGATGTAGTGGAAGAACTGGTGTGAGAAATTCCAGGAATCCATTGTTAGGTGCTCCAGCGGCCGCAATATGACAGAAATGCAGTTAAAAGTTGTGTTAAACCCCATTCAATCAATTAATCGTTTTGCAATTTAACTAGGTGTTATTCAAGCAGCAGATACATTAACCCTTTCCTTTTTTGAAAAATTTTAGACTTGTCCAATTAGAAAGTAGTTGCAGACAACAATTAAAAGTGAGTGCAATTTGAAAAGTAACTAACCTACAGGGTAGAAAATATTGTGGAAAAAGAAGATATTGCTTGTTTCAAGCAATTTCCTCTCTTTACACAGTATTTTCTCATCTATAAAATGGGGATTGAACAGGAAAGGGTTAAGATCATCAATCAACAAGTAGCCTTTAGTTTTGATGTCATTTACCTTTCATTTTGCAAACTAACCTCATTTGATATCAAAGTCTAACTACCTTGTTATGGATCACTGGGCATGGTCAGGGATCAACACTAACAGTGTCCAGGGATCCCGAGGATCCCAGAAAATTTGAAGGCATCCAAGCAATTCCAGGTTAGGCATTCTGTCAGGAACCTTCACTATTTCTTAAGTACAACAGACCTTGACCTTAACCATTGTCATGCTCAACCAGGAATATTCCTGTTTTGGTAGGACGTATAGACAAAGATCTGCCTGCACATATGTGCAGACTTGATCTTAGTCTACACCTCCTGTTTGTCTCCTTCATCCCAGAGCAGTTTATAAAAATTAATTTCCAGTATGTATAATATTTTACCCTCAACTAGTGCTTCCAGTGCTTTCAAGCCTTTGATCTTGTATGCTCATTCAGAAAAGGATTTTATTCAGCATGACAAGGGTTAATAAATCAACTATTTGATGCTGATTCGTTTCAGTAAATTTCAACTTGTTCTTTCTTTGATATTTGACTCATCCCACACTATCCGGCTTTTTTACGCCCTTCTATAAAAAAGGAACATGTTGGAAAATGAAGAAATTGCTTTTTCTTCATTTCCCAAAAGATTTCTACACAGAAAGATCAAGATTTTTTTATATTCAATCAACTATAAATTATTGTCTGAATCTTTTTTCAATTTGGACGTCTTAAATTTTGCTGGAATGGGTTAACTAATTATGATAGGCACAAATTTTTAAAGTGGTCAAAAGTGAAATTAGTTGCAGTTGACATTTTTAGGTTAATAAGTATATTAAGGAAGGATCTCTCATTATCTAGCGAAAACTCTGATGTAATAAGTAGGAATCCCATAGAAGCAAAGTTAGTGTCAACCCTTGATGGCAAACCCTTACCTTTCTAGTAACAAAGGTATACTTACAGAACTATTGGGACAATAGTGAGGAATTTTTTGGTGGGTGTAAACTGTTTTCCTTGATCCAGTTGTTCCCACTGGGTTTCCTTTCTGGCAGCACCCTGGTCCGACAAGATATACGGCGTCCCCCTTGTAACATGTAGTATCACAAACATAGCCTGGAGTGAGCAAGCAAATGAATAAACCCATTCCCATACAATTTTACACTCTTTTTTACACACCTGAAGGAAAGCCTTGAGGTAAACAAGGTTGAAAATGTAGAAATTGCTTGTTAAAACAACCTTGTTTTCTATCAAAATAAACCGAGATATCCTCCAAAATTTCAAAATGTCATATGCAATTTCTTAGAATTTGGACCAGTCTAAAATTTTACCAAGTGGTAATAGGTTTATCTACTATCAGCATTTAGACAACATTTGACTTATCAAAACCTCAAAGCAGTTGCACACAATATTTCAAAAATTGAATTGAAAAAAATAACTTCACTATTATTAGAAAATATTGTGAGAGAAAAAATAAAATCCTTTTTACAAGTATTATCAACTTTTCTCACAATGTTTTTCTTAATTTGATTGTTCAAATGAAATAAGATAAGAGTTTTTGTGTTGTAAATCAATACTTCACAATATCTTGCTGTGAAGGCTAGGTGGAAGAATAACATATCATTACAAGGAACAACAACTTGGACAAGACCAAATCAAATGAGACTTAAGACACCAATTGGCAGATTGCTAACCCTGTTTGCCGACCTAAGAAGGAAAATTTGTGTTTTACAAAACTTATGGTCAGTAACATGATAAAAGATAAAATGGTTGGCGAGATAAGCAGTGTACCTAGTTTGAATAAGCTGTATTTATGACATTGACTTCAATAAACAAACAATAAACCATTACATAAATGTGGGAGTTTCTAGTCTAACAAATGATTGGTCAAGCACCTATTTGATTGAGAGTAGTCATCAACTCAAAGTATCTATTATATAGTGTAAAAGTTTATGCATCAAATAGCATAGAAAAATTAGTGAAATAAGAATAAGCTCTTAAAGGATTTATTTCATCTTTTTCAGTGTTTTCTCTAATAATGATATATATCCAACAAGTCTATTTATCCCATTCCCACACAATCTCGGTCTTTTTACTTCCTGTAGAAAAATGTTCTGGAAAACATTGTGGAACATGAAGAAATTGCTTGTAACAGGCAATTTCTTAACTTCACAAAATATTTTATTCCCAGAAAGACACAAGACTTTTTTATACCATCATAATAAACTTGTTGTCTGCAACCTCTTTCAATTTTGACTAGTCTCAAAGTTTGTTGTGAGGTTCCAAAATTATTTTCTCAGGTATAAAATCACAGTGACATAAAATCAACAGTTTGTACAGGAAAGGGTTATTTCATGCCCACCTCTCTACTTGGATTTAGCAACCAATGTCTATCAATTTTCCTTATGTTTTTAGCTCCTATGTAAGAATTGGAACCGTGTCCTACTGGCATATACCAAAAACAAGATGATACAGAACCATACACAATCTAAGTTTTACAGGGCTCCGGAAATTTGGAAATCTAAATCGGTCCGGGACATTGTCCCCCCCCCCCGCCGGCAAAAACGACTCCCCCATACGCCGACAAAATACGAATACCCCCCCCCCCCCCCCGGTTTTCACCTTTCCCGTACATAAACCGGTTCACCATTCATTCAGTATCAGTAGTTGCCTTCTTTTTCAAATGTTCCGAAGATGATTATAATCTTCAACGAGTCGAAAAAGGATGAAAACAACTGACAGATCCTTCTTTCATTTTGTTTTTTAAAATTCGGCTGAGTATAAATTGCAATACAGTCCACGAAATTCAAATATGTTGTAAAATTAGATAGACAAATAAATTATATTATTAAAATTTCCGGGTTTTACAGAGTACCGCCGATTTAATTATAGTAAAGATGTTTTTTTTTTTCTCATTTTCATAAGCTAGTTATCCAAAGTTCTGTTAATTTAACACAGTCATGTCGATTTTCTCTCAACACGAACGTCTGTTGATGGAAAAACACAGCTGACGTCACAAAAATGTCGGGTCAGTCCATTCTACCCCATGGGATCACAGAGTTGTGACGTACATCAAAAAGACCGACGAGACAAATTCGAGTGGGTCGCCCACGTGTTGCACTATTTTCCTAGAGCTGAATTTGTTCACAAATCTCGGTCATTTACTTATTGTAGTTGATTTCCGATTTATTATTCGGACGTTTTCCACCCCTGAAGTAAGATTTAATTTTATTGACGGAACTAGAGATATTAAGCTGTCGTTTTCGTTTATATTTCAATTATCTGTATTCTGCGGATTTCCAATAATTGTTTGAATTCTATTGTCTATGTTTCTTACCCTGAATGAAAAAATATAAAACATATATTTACGACGTGACTTTTTTTTATAAATTTCAAACCCGGTATCAGGCGCTTACTTGTGATAAATTAATTTCTATAAAAGCGTTGTGCTGAGCTATTCCGACTTTGTACGAACGGCAACTGACTCGATTTATATACGCATCCCATGTTATAGTAAAAGAAATTAGTTTCACGAGTAACGGCACTAATTATCGATTTTTGGCACTTTTGTTTATCTCTTAATCTGGAGGTAACGTGTGAAACCCTTGAATTATTTCGGTTTCAAGTGGATTCTGATAGATGGTGGGCGAGTTTATCAATATTTGAACGTGAAATTTGATGAAAATTTTGGACCGATTTTTGTGTAATTTTTGGGATTCCAATCGGTCTGGCAATTAAAAATTCGGTCCAGACCGGCAATTTATCGGATTTCCGGAGCCCTGAAGTTTTAGATACCTAAATCATATTTGTCTCAAACCCCACCATCATCAAGGGTCAACACTAACTTTGCTTCAATGGGATCCCACAGGAATCCCTACCTATTACTTCAGGGTTTCCTCCAGATAATTGGGGATCCCTCCTTGATTTACATTAACTCATTCACACGCAATCTTGCCCTTCTAAGCTAAACTTGAAAAAAAGCTTAGGAAAACATTGTGGAAAATGAAGAAATTGCTTGTTACAAGCAATTTCTTCATTTTCCACAATGTTTTCTACCAAAACAAGCAAATAAAAAATCTGGAGCATTAGCTGATACATTGAGATCTATTGTACTGGAGAAATATTGAGGGATCCCGACGGAATCCCTAGCCTGAGATTACTGGGGTCCCTTTCAATTTTAAGGGAACCTCAGGATCCAGGGACACTCTTAGTGTCGACCCCTGATCATTCAGAAAAAATAATACTTACTATATCATGTAAAACATTTGTCAATGTCCATGCAATCGCAGTGGTGAAGAATGGCATGCTTAAAATGAACAGATGAGCAAGAAATATAATCAAGACATAGGTGATCCAAATGCCTCTCTGGTTGAAGTAATACGATGTTGGATTCTCTGCCCCAGATGCTGTGCCAACCTGCATCTTGGCAGTTCCTGGCTAGATCCTTTTACTTGGATGTGAGTTGTAATTGTATGAGAGTGGAAGTCTTGAAACAGTCTGTAACATACATAATAATTAAATGGGGGTTATATCAGTTAGAAGTACAGATTTAAGGCATCAGCTTTGTGAATTTATTTTGATTGTATGATACACAAATGTATGATAATGCCAAAATGAAAGATCAAAGAATTAACCTTTCCCGTTTTTTTTTTAATTTTAGACAGGTCAAAATCCAAAGAGGCTGCAGACGACATTAAAAATTTGGTGCAATTTGAAATGAAAGCATCCTATATGGCAGAAAACATTCTTGCTTGGTACAAGAAATTCCTTCTTTTTCCAAAATGATTTCTCAAGTATTAAATGACAGTGACATAAAATCCTTGATTTGTAAAAGGAAAGAGTTTACTAGTAAACAAACTATTTCATGCCCATGTGACGTCTCTACTCAAATTTAGAAACCCATGTCTATCAATTTTTCTAACTTTTTCAGCTCTCTCTGCCACATATACCCTGGTGTATCCTATTTCATTTTTCAAAACAAGTGACCATGATGGTCCAAAAGCAATCACTGAAATAACTATCACAAACAGTGCCATGGTGAGCAAAATAAAAATTGAGTGTTTCATATTGGAGCATATTGGAGCATATTGGAACAATACTCGAACAACTTTTAACAAAATATTAGAGAATAAAATTTTAGACTAGTACACATTGAAGGAAAATCGCATTCCCAAGTGCAATTAAAATGGAAAACAAAGTTTTATTTAAAAAACATGCCAGACTAGAAATGTCTCAAAACATGGATGCCCCCATTTTAGTGCTTGTCACATGACCTTCAGTTGTGACATTAAATCTGGGAGTATCCAACAGAACTTTATACATGACACTTGAACTCATCAAGGAAAACAACTGTGCCAAGTTACACTGAAATCAATTCATTAATAAAGAAGATGTGCCGTGGACAAGAGATGGACGCACAGGGGTGACACTAACTTTGCTTCAATGGGATCCCACAGGAATTCCTATCTATTACTTCAGGGGTTCCTCCAGATAATCAGGGATCCCTCCTTGATACACATTAAGTCATTCACATGCAATCCTGCCCTTCTAAGCCCAACTAGAAAAAAGCTTCGAAAACATTGTGGAAAATGACGAAATTGCTTGTTACAAGCAATTTCATCATTTTTCACAATGACTTAAACAGAAAAAGCCATGAAAAAGTCAGGAACATTAGTTGATAAACTAAGATCTATTGCACTGGAGAAATATTTAAGGATCCAGACGGAATCCCTAGCCAGAGATTGCTGGGGTCCCTTCCAATTTTATTAGGGATCTCGAACACTGTTAGTGCCGACCCCTAATACAGACACCCACACCTTACCCCCACTTACAGAGGAAACTCATTACGCATGTGGCGGTAACATGCTGGGGTATAAAAAACATGGCTCCACTCAGGGAGGTAAAATTAACTTTCAGCCAGTATGTTTAACCCATTCCCACACAGTGACAATTTTTGATGCCCCTCAACAACAACAATTGGGAAATATATTTTTAAAAGTGAAAGAATTGCTTTTTACAAGCAATTTCTTCATTCAACACAATAATTTCTACCGATAAATTTGAAAAAATCCAACTTTTACACTGTTAAAAGAATAGCTAATCAGGAAAGGTCATTCTAGTGGAAAAAAAATGAACATAGTAATTGCTAACTTTGAGCATTTATTCGTTAATTCAATAGAATAAACCTCAAGGAAACTGTAAGGTTTTATACCTTAACTTAGCCTTATATCTGTAGCAACAGCATAAAAAGAAGTATTAGCTTTTAATTACCAAAATTATAAACTGCGACTTGCAAGCCATGACTTATCTATGTCACTGCAAAAGCACCCAAACAACAGATCATGGAAAAGGTGTATATGAGTATAATTTCTTTAAACCCATAGATAAAGAATAATTTGACCTTAAAGTACCTTTTAATGGAACATTTTTGACGATCAACGTGTTAGAATTCGCTTGACGTACCAAATAACCGGAAATACATTATACAACAATAGACATGCGCATGGATATTGTTTAGACTAGAAACTTTTCGAATGCTCAGAATCTTGACAAAGACATCATCGTGAATCCTGGTGGTCGCATACCATTATTTATTCAGATGTATTAGTTTATGATCAAAGACCGATCGGACCTATTACTGTCCTGTTCCAAAAATCCTTATTTTTTCTATCAGTCTAATGTATACACTAGAAATAGGTCCGATATGACTCAGAACTTGAAACTTGTTAAAAGCGACGTTAAACTCAATTCAAACAAGCAAATCTAGAGACATTTTATACCAGTCTGCAGAGAATTGATCAAAAGGGCCCACTAATCAGTCTTGACATTTTAACATTATTTTGAAGTGGCATTTCTATTTCTTTCGTTTTTAAACAGAGTTAAACATGATTGTATAAGATCAAATACTTTTAAATATTCATTTAGAGAATGATACCCGTTTTATGGTAGCATCTTTATCAAGTGCGTTGAAAGGTTTTATCATAAAGAATTAAGTATAATGAGCATAAAGTATTATTGTTTCTGAAAAATATGTTCTCCTTTTCCCAAAATGATTTTCTGTCATTACAGCAGCGTTTTTGGAAAAGCAACGTTGTTAGTAAAATTTTGATAATCCTTTTCTACTTTGTATAGTATCAATGCTGTCAGGGAAAGGAGTATTTCAGAAAGTAAAGAAAACTTATGTAATTTTTAACATATTTTTTTAACCGCATTGTAGACTTAAGATGCAATATCATTATAATATCATACATTTACTTGTGCCAAGGCCGAAACTCTGATTGACCTAGAAATTTAAATCAAAATATTCACATTGGAAGTTTCTATAGGGGGGCTAACCTTAACACATTCCCACATAATGATGACAGTTTTAAAGGCCCCTCAATATGAAAACTTTGGAAAACATTGTGGAAAATGAAAAAAACAAATATATTGTAACAAGCAATTTCTTTGTTATCCACATTGTTTCTATCCTAAAAGACAAGTATTTTAAACAGTTCACCAACTTAAAATTGTTGTCTGCAACTTCTTTCAATTTGGACTGGTCTGAAGTTTTATCATGTGGGAATGGGTTAAATGGTGTATACTGTTAATCTTGCCTTGAACTTTTTGTTAAATTGTATTCTGAAACTAATTTCTTCACGAAACAAAGTTGAATATGTTCTTTTTCAGTATTATTAACTCTGACTACTACATTATATGGTTTAGAATTTGTGACTAAAGTCAGACTTCAGTCAATGCGTGCCAAACATGTTATGTGCATCTCTACTAAGTATTCTATTTCTCAATAGCAGCTCTTTTATCTGTGTCAAATGATCAGCTTTATTTCTCTTTTGTCATCTATATGGTAGGAAAGATAAATGTGATAAATGTGATTAATGTGATAAGGAAATGCTACAAGCTTTTCCATAAACAATGTTTTCATGACTTTCAAAAGCAGACTTCTCGTATTTATAATATTTTTTCTGCTATGTATCTAAATTGAAACCACAATACTTGTCCATGGTGTATGTTTAACCAGACTTTTGGAAATCCTTGTTTTATTGCTGTAGGCCTATATAATGTTTGATAATATGTAATGCTTGTAAATTGGTTGTGTGCTTATGTAGAGGCCCACGTGGAGGATTGGGCAACCAAAAGTGTAGCCTCATTAAATATAGTCGTTGTTATTATTATTATTTCTTACTATGACTTTAACGTATCCTTGTATATTTGTGGGCCTTTTCGATTTGGCCTTTCTGTTCAGTTTTGAAAGTGGACCTTTTGCTACCGGGCCTATTGATGTTGGGTCTTTTTGTTCACAGGGCCTTTTTACCCCCTCTCCGTTCACCTGTTACAACCGCGATTTCTCTTTCCTACCTGCATTAGGTTAGGTCCTTTTTTGCAACTTCACAGGCTGTTTGACTATTGTAGCTAGCGATTGTTCGTGGCCTTTTTCACTACGACTTTTCTTTCCGTTGCTTTGAATTACTCAAGCATATGTTTATACAGTGTATAAGCTTTTTACAATTTTTCAACTGGACAGAATATTGATTTATTACATGATTCTTCTCCAATTTTGCCCACTGACTCCGCTGGCCACTCCCACCTACTTCAACTTTGACTTTTTTGATATACATGTTGTATTCTACTAGCCATAAATTTTGAAAAACTTATGGCCAATAAAACATATCAAAAAAGTAAACTTTCGGGTTAGTTGGCGACTAAAACAACGTAGATAGAGCTTGAATAAGTTGTAGTTACGATGCTGAAGTTGTCAAAACCAATAAAAATGCCAGACATAAATGTCGGTCATTGATTGAGCTCGAAGTTCACATCCGGTCTAAATGAATTATTTCAGTGACTGGTCGATTGGTTATTTGATTGACAGACACGGTCTGAGTATGAAATTTATCAAAGCGTTATTACAAGAATATGCTACATTAAGGTCACAATCTAGGCCAGTTTCTGGGACACTTGTCTTTTGTTCATTATCCTTAATGTCTATTACATGATTGTCGTTATCCATTTAATTCTTATCGGGCTTTTTTTCCCAAAGTTGTTCACATGTATGTCAATAGTTATTTTACACTGTAACTTTAAGACCAACACCACTGTATGGGGGACCGGTCATTTAATAAAAACCGTCAACTTGAAAACTTAAATCTACGAAATGTATAAATTACATACTTACGTTAGATTAGGCATACTTTATCCCGGAGACTCTGTAGCCAGAAAAGGCACATGGCTCAACCTATTCCCACACTACAAAATTTTAGACCGGTCGAAATTGAAAGAAGACGCAGACAACAAATTCAAGTTGATGGAATTTTAATTTTCGGGGTTGTTTTGGATAGAAAAAATTGTGAATAATGAAGAAATTGCTTGATCCAAGCAATTTCTTCGTTTTCCACAATGTTTTAAAAAGTTTTTTTCTTGGGGGATGTAAAAAGGAGGGCTTGTGTGGGAATGGGTAAAAATAGCGCTTGTAGGGACAAAATTTCTGAAAAAATGGGAATCCTGAAACCATTGTTAAAATTGTTTACAGACCCCCCTATCAATAATTTCAAACTAGGTCCATGAAAAGCTATACTGAACAGAAAGGGGGGGGTCAATTTCACGTTGGCAACATATACTAATTTCGAATTTTTTTTTTCCATTCGGCAAAGCTTTTCATAGCTAAGTTAACGAAGTTAAGGTAGCCCGCGAACGCATAGCTTTGTTGTTGTTGTTTTTGTTTTGTTTTTGTTTTTGACCGTGGCTATATATTGTTCATAATTTTGTCGCTTGATACCTCAGACAACATTCTTCATCGGGTATCAGGTGTAAAAAGAGACCCAAAATTCCACTGGTTTCAAGGTGAACTCATTAAATGATAATATACCCAGAAATCTCGATTATCCAACGGAAAGCATTAACCCATTTCAACAAAACAAAATTTTAGACTGATCCAAAATGACAGAAGCTGCAAACGACAATTTCAAGTTGATGAATTTTTTAATCTTTTTGGATAGAAAACGTTGTAGGCAATGAATTGCTTGATATAAGCAAATTCTTCATTTTCAACAATGCCCCCCCCCCCCTCAAAAAAAAAAAAAAAAAAAAGAAAAAAAAAAAATGAGGGGCATAAAAAGGAGGAATTGTGCGCGAATGGGTTAAAGGCACGACATTATTTTACAAAATATATTGTCAGGAATACCAGGCAAAAAAAGAAAAAAAGAGACTTAAGCGTCGATACTACATGTACATGAAAAAAGTTTTTCAAAACATTGTGGAAGATGAAGAAATTGCTTTAATACTAACAA
Source organism: Fragum fragum (assembly GCA_946902895.1). Taxonomy (NCBI): domain Eukaryota; kingdom Metazoa; phylum Mollusca; class Bivalvia; order Cardiida; family Cardiidae; genus Fragum; species Fragum fragum. The sequence goes on from OX336377.1 coordinate 16,236,017, forward strand.
AATATACATTACTTAGTAAGAACCAACTTTCGTGAAAATTCCAGGAGCATTTATTAAGTTAACACCTCTGATCTGACTGAAAAAAGCTTGTCTAGACAACTCCTCCTACAGTTTCAGTCCGATTTACTCTAAACTTGGTAGAAGTGTTTCATCAGGAGGTGTAGATATGCTTTTGTGAACTTTCATATTTTTTTTACAATGATTTCTCATGTATGAAATCAAAGGGACGTAAGAAGCAGGGGCTGTACAAGAAAGAGATTTAGAATCACTATAGCCTCACTCGACGGGCGATTCAGAATGTTGTAACAATATCGTCCTAAAGCTGTAGCTACGACATTTTGGTCGCCCATCGACTGTATCATCATAACCGCACAATGGCGCTTTTGGCACTATAAAGAAAGACGACCATGGTAAAGTTTGTGAGGAAAGGAGAATTAGCTTTTGACAAGCAATTTCTCTTTTTCTCACATATATCCTCTTAGGTACTCATTCCCAATTTTATCGCAATTTGAAATGTCGTCTGATACCTCTTTAAATTTGGTCCAGTCTAAAATTTTGTCGTCTGGTAATAGATATAGCGGACAATTGACCATTCTCTGGCCCACACACTTACAACATTGGCCCCTCCAATTGACTCCAACAGAAAGTCACGCTTCGATTTTAAAAGGCATTATTTTGCAAAATTCATAGCCCGTATAGCATGTAACAAGAAAATGAAATTATTGGTTTACCCAACAAAAATATTCCACATAAATGGCGGCTAATGTTGGAGTTCAAATCTGAATTCTGGGCTGAATGAATGATTTGATTGGCCGAAAGATTTCTTGATTGACACCGCGATTGGTCATTTCGTATCTGAAGATTAAACACAGAGGGCTGACGGGTCTGTTTTGACAGATTTCGTATTAGTAAGTTATAACGTACAGTTTACCATTTAACCCTCTCCTGGTTATTCCCTGGTTCTTACGTCCCTGTGATTTTGTTATTGAGAAAACATTGTGGAAAAAGAAGAAATTGCTTGTATCAAGCAATTTCTTCTTTTACCACAATATTTTCTACCCTAATAAATAGTTATTTTTTCAAATATGATCAACTTTAAATTTTCGTCTGCAAAACCCTTTGAATTTGGACAGGTCTAAAATATGGCAAAACAGGAAAGGGTTAACCAACCGTTGTTATATCATTGAACAATTTCCTGTTGAATCCCTGTTTTTTACGTTCCTGTGTTCATTTAGTTGAGAAAACATTGCGGAAAAAGAAGAAATTGATTGAAACAAGCAATTTCGTCTTTTTCAACAATTTTATTCTACCCTATAGAATGATAATTTTTTTTAAATTAATCCTTTCCCGTTTTTGGAATTTTTAGGCTAGTCAAAATTGAAAGAGGTTGCAGACGACAATGAAAACTGGATGCTATTTAAAATGAAACCATCCTATATGGTAGAAAATATTGTGGAAAAAGGGAGAAATTGCTTGTTACTAGCAATTTCTTCTTTTTCCACAATGTTTTCTTGAGTATAAAATCACAGGAACGTAAAATCCCGTATTAGAACGGGAAAGGGTCAAATGGACTTTGAATTTTCGTCTGCAAAACCTTTAAAGTTGAACAAGTCTAAATTTTTGAAAATAGGAAAGGGTTAAAAAAAAAAAAGACGATGTGGTCTAACGAGGATATATTTACATGTACATGCATTTTGTTTCAAACAATCGAATGTAGAATGACCTAGAAAAAGATTCAAGTACCATGAGACTGGCTTTATTTACCCGTGCATATTTGAAATTTGTGAATTGGGGTTTTTGGTTTGGGGAAATATATCAAAAGATTGCATAAGAAAGTTTTATGTTGGCATGTTTCTGCACATGTTATGGTATAGCAGTACGATGGTAATTTCAGAACTATCGCGAAAATTCAAAATTTTCTGGAATAATTATCTCGAATATATTGGTGATACTGTCGCAAAATATCTGTTATCGCGATGTTTTTCGTTTTGTAGCCGCCGTCATAGCGCAGTCGGTAGCGCACCAGACTCCTAATTTTCAATCATGGGATGTCATGGGTTCGATCCCCGACGGCGGCACATATCGTTTCAAACGTTTGACTCTCACCAATGGGTGGATAATCGTAAACCTAAGTTGAATAGCAGCTGGAGGCTTGGAAAGGGTGTAATAGTAGTAGTGGTGTGAGAAATACCAGGAATACATTTTTAGGAGCTCCAGTCGCCGGGATATGACCAAAATACTGTTAAAAGTGGCGTTATTCTCCATTCAATAAATCAATCAATCTCATCTTGTATAGTTGAAAAATCCTAAATGTCCAAACACGTCCACAGTATGATTTTCCTATTAACAAAATAAAACAGCTAATTCAAACTGCAGTTACGTCGTTTGGGTCGTTCACAGAAGAGATTTTTTTTTTTCGCGATAAAAAATATAACGGTTTCATTTGTCGGTTAAAGGTAAACATCGCTCATAAAACTGTACATTATCAAAATAAGATTTCCAGGAAACTTAACCCTTGTCATGCTGAAAACGGAATATTCCGGCTTCGGCAGGAGGTGAAGACTAAGATCAGACTGCACTTCCTGCTTGTACTTTTCCTGTCAGAGTTGTTTATGAAGTTTATTTCTAAAAGAAATGTTGATTTTTGAGCAACAAGTTCTATCAGTGCTTTCAGCCCTTTGATTTGACAGCATTTCAGTTAGGTAATTTATGCAGCATGACAAGGGTTAAGTTTATCACGATAGTTTTCAAATTATCATGATACGACTATCTCGTATGCCTTAGAAAAAATATGTCAGCATAATTATGAGTTTGAGAATTGTGAAACTGAGGATGTATTATTAAGAAGACTCTTTCCTTTGATTCCTGGCTTCTCTATGATTCTTTAAGATAATATTGCCGAAATTTCTATGTATGTAGCGTAGGTTGGGTACCCACATCTCGTTTAGAGCTGTGATTTACGTGGTTTTGGTACCCTACCAGTCGTCCAATGAAATCATTAATTTAGACTTGAAGCTGTAGTTACGACGTTTTTGTCGCCTACCAACCATTCTACTTATTTGTAACATTCTACTGGCTATAAATTTTGCAAAATAACGCCGTTACAGATCGAAGCGGAACTTCCTGTTGGAGTTAATGGGCGGGACCAAAGGAGTCAGTGGGCGGGGCCAGCGATTGGTCATTTGTGGGATATAATATGAGTGTTTATCAGTGATGATTACGTCTTATCTCGCAAGCCATTGTAAACGTGATAAATTCGAGACTGACTCTTTCAGAATGGGATTTAAGAGATAAATTTAAGGAAAATATGATCCTCTTTTAATATCATTAGCATTACATAGAGCTAAAGAACAAAAAACGGGTAACGGCTCCTATAGAAGATGCGGAAGTGAAATGGCGACGCCATTGAATACAATGACGTAACCCAGATATGACAATCCATTCGTGAATGATAGATTTACTAAATGCTTTCCGGTCGATTATTAAGATCACTTTAAAATTCCACCGAAAAAAAAAAAAACCAAAAACACACACACACACAAAAAAAAAAAAAAACAAACAGTGAAATATATCAAAAGGATAAACTCTCTGTTTTTAACCCATTCCAATTCAATCCCTCCTTTTTACGCCCTTCAAGAAAAAAGTTTTGGAAAACATTGTGGAAAATGAAGAAATTGCTTGTATCAAGCAATTTCTTCATTACCCACAATGTTTTCTTTCCAAAAAGGTGAAACATTTTAAAAATCCACCGACTTGAAATTGTCGTCTGCATTTTATTTCACTATGGACCAGTCTAAGATTTTGTCAAGTGGGAATGGGTTATAGGTAAAGCCCAGCTTTCATCCATTTAGAGCTTCTAAACGTCACCTAAGCGGGACGCAAGACATTGATGACGTCATCGTGTTGGCATGCAATTCACATGCGTAATGATATTTATAGAGATTTTGGACGAAAAATTCCATATATTGTCTCAATTTTTGGCAAGAAAGAAATAGAAGTATCGGTTGTTTATCATGTAAGATCGAATTTTCTTTCATTTCGTGAACAACTGAGGCTTATTTTCACTTGTAGCTCCTCCATTCAGGAAGATATAATGTTAGTTATCACTCAATGAAAGATAAATCGATCTTACACTGAAACAAACGATTATCCTCTATTGATTGTAACCCATTCCCACACAATAAAATCTTAGACCGGTGATTTTTTTAAAATCTTTGTCTTTTGGTTAGAAAGCATTGTAGATAATGAAGAAATTGCTTGTAACAAGCAATTTCTTCATTTTCCACTTGCTTTCCAAAGCATTCATACTGTGAGGGTGTGTGTTAAAAGCGCCATTGTGTTGAAATGGGTTAACAAGTGTAACCATATTGTATAAAAAAAAAATGAAATATGCTTGCTACGAGCAGTCCCTGCTTTTAGTCAACCATGATATTTTGAACTGATAAAACATGTACTTTATAATTTACATTCATTTTGACATCGAATCTACATTCTTTTTGTCGAGAATATTAAGATTTTATCCAGGAAATTAAGATAAAGGTTCTTTAGATTAAGATTTTTAGCCCCTAAATAAATAAGAATCTTAATTCTTGTCATGTTGATCTCGGAATACTCCTGCTTTGACAGTGGCTTTTGGCAGGTGTAAAGACTAAGATCAGCCTGCACAGACGTGGAGAAAGGAGAAAAATATTCAGCAGGAAAATGGTTAAGCATTTTATTCAGTAATTTTAGAGTACTCAGCATTGGCCTTAACGAGTACGCTTGCTTTGACGTAGAAAATTTTCACTATAAATGATTAATTCGTTCTGAAGAACATCTAAAAAATGTTATTCAGAAACAAATTCACCTCGACGCAAAGAACTCACCCCGGAGGCACGTTCTGTTCATCAAGTTTCTTAAGATGTTTATTTAGATTCTTTTAAGATAAGGAGGCAAGGAAATAAGGCATTCGTTAGTGTGCAGCCAGTAAATAAGAATCTTAAGTATTTTCAAACTTCTAATTGACGGAAGAAAGCATCCTCTGCATTGGCTTAAAAAGATATCTTAGACGACGTCGATTTTTTTACCTAAAATGAATAAAATCGTTTTCTAGGATATCTCAAAATTGATATTTAATAGGATTTTTATCTACTCAAAAGAACGCACATCAGAATGCGTTCTATTCATCGAAATTCCTATGAACCTTATTTAGGAAATTAAGATAAAAAGTTCCACAGACCGAGATTTTAAGACGTTTCATTAGAATATTAAGAATTCTTATTGGGGTATTGGGCGAACCCAGCATTGGCACAAACGAGTAGCCTTGACGTTAAATGTTTTCATTCAAAATAACAAAAATCGTTCTGATGGACAACTCAAAATATTATATAACATTTTTTTTATTTCGGAAAAAAGAACGCACCTCAGAATCATATTAAAATGCACTTTTCGAATTTGTCCGCTAAAAAGTAAATGCACAAAAAAAATCCAGCTGTAAGGTAAAATTACAAGACGAATTGAAAAAAAAATGTATACTATTGAAGCCCATTTTTGATTAAATGATTCGTTCAATACATCATGAATCGATCACGTGACATTGTTTTAGAAAATGGCGGTGGATCGAAGCTAGTTAAATTGTTCAGTTCGAAACGTTCTCCGAGTTTAGGGAATCCATACTTCTTCAGAATCCCATCGGCCTCAGCACGTGCTTCCGGTGGTATAGTTCTCCGTGAATCGGTATTGAAAAAAGATTGCGTCACTTCCGGGTTCTTGCTGACGTCAACTTTAAATGCTTGCACCGCCATGTGGACGTACTCCCTTCTGATATTCAATAAATCAAACAAGACATAACAGCTTCTCTCCGGACATTTCATAAGTTCATCGTAAAGAACGTTGATGACCGGAATATTCTTCTCCGTACATTCCACAGCGTGAGCCACGCAAGCCGCCCAGACACTCGTGAATATACCGACTGTTGACATGGAGGATGGGTTTGTCAGGGGTGGGTCTTGGTCCACCATATACACGAAATAATGGTAGAAAAGTCGTCGGAAGAAAGGAAAAATCGTGGATATGAGCTGGTTATCGATCAAGAATCTGGTACATTGGGCTGTAGTGTCATGGCTCATCGTACCTATGTAAGAGGCGACTGTACGCAGACTGTTTCTGTACAGAAATATATGGCGTATTCGTGGAATCAGGTTCTGAATTTGTTTGATTTGTACGCAACAACATGGTCGACTTCGTATGACGATCATTCCCGACCGATCATTCGGTTTGCATAACAGGCGGACAACACTTGCTAATATATTGTCGAATTCCTTACTGGGGATTGCCGAAGATTTACGAAGAAATCCGAGTGTAGTTAGACAGTCGGGTTCTTGAAGCAACATGGTTCCCGGTACCTTTTCAAACATCCTGCACATTAGCGTAGCACCACAACGACCGGTACTTGAGATTAAAAGAACCGGAACTCTTGGGTCTCCGAGATCTTGCGCGATTTTGTGGAAGACACCAAGCGGCATCGTTATCAGTTTTTTGGCATTTTTGAACTGGGCGGAATAGAAATTAGGAGCAACTGTTGAATCGCAGATGTCTTTTCCTTCATCTACTTCAACAAATATGGCTTCTGTCTTTGTCATACAATACAGTGATACATGTGGTTTCAAAACACAATTAGGATGACGAAAAGAGCTGTGAAAAGTGATGAAATTGGACGGATCAGCGACGTCTAGCGGGTGAATCTTTCGCCGCCATTTTATATCCATGACATGTGCACCATTCCGGAAATTAAGTCCACTTTTTGTGTCGCGAATCGTCTTTTCGACGCCCGTAACGGCCCATGTGAATTTTTGAAATGTAAGAACGATAATTCTTGCCAGTCTATACAAGATAAATGTCAGGATCAAAATGCCATAGTCTCGGACTTTCTTAAGAACTTTGCTGATGTTTTCGAGATTATCTGCTGTTGAAGATTTCGACTCCATCCCTGGAACGAGAAAAATACTTTATTTATCTACTTATTTTTCTTATTTTTTCCATTTCATGTTCATCTAAACATGTCTCGACAAAGTTCCCCGTTTGGACACTCCTTAAATTGAATACAAATACCGAGGAAAATCTGTGGGAAAATAAGAACTGGCTTTTTTTTCACTTCCTCAAATGTTTTACCCCACATGCCTCTTCTTATTATCATTATTGCCGCTTTTCTGACCAGTCTTGTCGTCTGTCAACCAGTATTCTGAGCTTCAACAGGATGTTCAACAATATTAACCCATTAACGGACCGCAAAATTTTAGACTGGTCAAAATTGAAAGAAGTTGCAGACGACAATTTAAAGCTTATGGAATTTCGAATTTTTTCAACTTTCTGGGTATAAAACATCGTGGAAAATGAAGAAATTGCTTATTACAACCAAATTTCTTCATTTTCCATAATGTTTTCCCAATCGTTTTTTTTTTTTTTTTTTTGAGAGGCGTTTAAAAGCATCACTATGGGAATGGATTAAACAACACAACTTTGCGGAATTCGTGGTCAGTAACCACAGTAACATGTAACAAAAATGTAAAAAAGTTGTTGGCGACTTAAACGTTGTAATAAGCTGTAGTTACGAGGTTTAGGTCGCCGAATCAACAAAAATGCTGAACATAAATGTCGAAGAATGTCGAGGTTCAAAGTTAACTTCCGGTCTTAACGAATGATGTGATTGGTCGATTGATTCTTTGATTGACAGACGCGACATGTCTTCCGTCTGCAAGATGGCTTCCCTGAAAACGAACAGCACACGATTACACAAAGCTTTAATGAGAGTCATCTATTTGTAATCCAATTGACCGATCGCGGCTGTCAATAAGGGAACCAACCAACCAATCAATTTTTTTATTCATCCCGGACAGGAGCTACTGGCTATAAATTTTGCGAAATACCGCCGTTATAAATCGAAGCGGTACTTCTTGTGGGAGTTAATTCGCGGGGCCTAGGGAGTAAGTGGGCGGGATCAGCCAGTGGTCAATTATCCAGTGTGATGGATGGGGGTGAGGAAAAGAGAAGAGTTCTAGACCTATGTGACGTCATTGTGTTAGATATATAATACTGTGTGATGGGGGACGGGTTTATTATCCAAGGAAAAATGTTTCTACCACCGGTATTTTCATCATTGTCTCTTCAAAGTTTTCAGACTGTTTGTGTTGTAATGAAAATGATTAATTTTATGAATTAAATTGAAAATTTTGAAACAACCATCCAATTTGGTACCTTCAGTGCTTTGGTCTAAAACTTGTCATTACCTATTGGTAAACTGTAAAGAGCTTGCTAATTGATAAATATTAGGCTCAAAAATCGTTGTTCCGGTAAACATCTTAAGAATTCATCATTGATTCGTTATATAAGTATTATTTCAGCGAATATTCTTTTAAAATTAGGTAAGACTTGAAGCGTGATTTCCCGCAATCAACATGTCATTTAAGCCATCATTCAAACAGGCATTTTGATAGGCCTGCATATCAATGAGGCAACAAAATCGCAATAAATGTTTAGCAATTCCATATAAGTCGGCTTCAAAGCATCGATAACGCGATATCCGACCAGTATGAATCAAGTCGATACTTTTCGAACACCCGAGATGGTTATGTTAACCCACATTACCAGACGACAAAATTTTAGACATGCTAAATTGAAAGACGTGACAGACGACAAATTAAGGTTTATGAAATTTCAGAATTGTTCAACTTTCTCGATAGAAAACATTGGGTTAAATGAAGAAATTGCTTGTTACATGCAATTTCTTCATTTTACACAATGTTTTCCCAATTGTTTTTCTTGGTGGGCGTCCAAAATCGTCACTGCGTGGGAATGAGTTAAAAACGGAGAAACTTTTTTTGTAATAGAGAATTTATTCAAAATTCGGAAATGAATAAATGTATTATCTCAACTTTAATTGCACATTCAGTGCAGTGAAACAAAATATGATAAAATTAATTTTTTTTTTCTGTTTTTGTTCTGATTTGTTGAATGACAGGAATTTCCTTACATGAAATTAGATTTGAATGAGAAAGAAAAATTAGACTAGAAATGTGTCACAGACACGAATACCCCCGCATAATTGTTTGCCACGTAACCTTCATTTGTGACCTTGAACTAGTACTAGTATAGGGGACTAACTGTGCCAATTTATTTTGAAATCCATCTACTAATTTTTAAAGGTAGAAAATTTGTTCCTGACAAGAAATGCACACATTGGCACGACAACAAACACACATACGCTCGTGCGTGCCAAAGCTCGCTCTCACACGCGTACAGGGCTAACTCTATTTGCCCGTCATCATTACATGGCGGGAGTCATGAAAAAATATTAAAAAAAACCGACCCCCCCCACAAAAAACCCCACTATTCATCCGATTCCCACTCAGTGATCCTTTTAGACGCCCTCAAGAAAAAAAAAGCTTTAGAAAACATAGTGGAAAATGAAGAAATTACTTGTTACAAGCAATTTCTTCATTTACCACTATGAATTCTACCCAGACAAATGAAAAAATCCAAAATTCCATTCACTTTAAATTGTCGTCTGCAACTTCCAATTTGAACCAGTCTAAAATTTTGCCGTTTGGTAACGGGTTAGAAATAAGTACTACCTTCATTCAGATCCATAAATGATATAAAACCTTGGCGACAGAAGAATATACCATCAATTTTAAGAAGTTCACAGTGACTATTTTTTCGGCGACGAATTCAACATAAAATTTAAACGAAAACTTCAAATACGCGTAAAATCATCAGCTAAATATTATATGATCCGTCATGGAAAAAGGGACTATTAAGTTAAATCAAAATGACTCTTGTCAGGCTGCGTGGATCGCGCAATGTAGCATAGGCTGAACTTTTGCATTTAAGAATAATCGTTGATTGTCTATATAAAAAAAGCTTCCTAGTTTCTGTCTTAAGAGCGCACCGTGAAGACTTTGATCAGACTGTGCCGATGGACAGGCTGATCTGCGTCTTCACTTGGCCCACTTGAGTAATAGTTTGAAATGTCACTATAATTAAAGGTAGTAAATTAACATACCTAATAAAACATTCCTCGGATCAAACGGCGCAAAACGTGGAAACTAGTCATTCCCTTGATGAAATCCAACAAGCATATGAGACGAATTTCGAAAATAAACACGTGTTTTCAATATCTATGTGTCATAAGATTTACGTGTATAAAATTTCAATGATGCCCCACTGTGAAAATGTTGCAAACTTTATAACGAGACGCGAAAAAGAAAGATTATTTGTGACACATTATGTGGAATGGGGCTTTTTTAGCATATTGACCCTGGTCAGACAGCACGGAATGCACATGCTAGTCAGGATAAATAGCTTTTGTTCTTTCTTTTTCTCCTTTTTTATATTCCCTGATGATAGAATGGTCATTCTCCCTTACCATGTGGTCATTTCTAAAATATCAACTACATGTTGCTACCATGTTGTCCTCTATTATCATGTTGACTTGTGTTTCGTAAAATGCTTTCTGAGCTTATGTTTGTGCCCTAGAGCACATTACGCACTTTATGTTGAATAATACTTAAAACTTGAAAAAATCGACCATTTTTTAACAAACAATTTCAGGAAGGTTCGAATAGTCTTTTTTCGAAAGAAAAGTCATACCTTTCAACCCATTCACACACCATCTCGCTATTTCATACCCCCCCCCAAAAAAAAAGCCTATGAAAGCATTTTGAGAAATTGAGAAATTGCTTAAAGCAAGCAATTTCTTTATTTTCCACAAAGTCTGTTACCCCATAATAGAAGATCTTTAAGATTCTTCAAAGTTGAAATTGGCAAATTTCCTCCTGCGAAAGCTGTGTAAATTCTTCACTTCTGTCTATGATGCTTTAACCTATTACTAGATGACAAAATGATAGACTAGTCTAAATTCAAAGATAATGCTAACGACAATTTAGAATTTACGAACTGTTTAGACTTTTAAGATAGAAAACGTTAAGGGGAATAAAAGAATGGCCTTTGTTCTAAAAGCAATTTCTTTATTCTTCACAGTGTTTCCATAAAAAAATTCTTGGTGGTAGTTAAAAAAACCGGGATTGCGAGGGAACGGGATAAATAGTTTTATAAATTGAGGGGTGTGGGGTGTGTGAGTGTGTAATATGATTTTTTCAAATCGCCATTTGACACAAAAATGTACGCAATTTTATAACTGTGTATTAGGTACTATTGACCCTATACCCAGTCAAACTCTAATCTTCCAATAACTTTTTTTTCTTCATTTTTTACCCTTTTTCCTTTGTGCCTTTTTTCTGGTCACAGCGGTATTATGACCTGGACATCAACGGTCATGTTGCGCGTATCTTTATTCTTATTTGACTGCGGTAACAAGATATGAATAAAAAAGACATTAAAATGGTTTTATCTAATTACAAAGTATATCACTAAGAGGCGTTATTTCATTTCCGTCTCCGCATTAGACATTTGTTTGTTTGAATGGGGTTTAACGCCACTCTGAACAGTATTACAAACAGAGAGAAAGACAGAGGAGGAGAGAGAGGGAGAGAGACAGACAGAAGGAAAGAGAAAAAGAGATAGAGAGATTTCCCATTTCCGCTTGATTGGAAACATATTTTTTACAGGTTTAGATAGCCAATGATTACATCATCACTTGCTACAATGAAATATATACTATGTAAATCCATCGGTAACCAAAACAACGTAAATTTATTCTCTTTTCCACCCACGTTTTTAACTGCATTTAAGATATTTACTTAACCAATTACATGTACTTGACAAACTAATTTTCAAATTAAAATTCAAAGAATCTCAAAATGGCATCTTTTTCAAATTCCGAAAGGAATAAAGATAAAGCTATTGGATTTCCCCATTTTCGCCGAATTCACGATATTTTGGATGTATATCGACGAACATTTTCTTAAATTTGTAAGGTACCAAGATAAGGCTGATACACGCCCTTATTAGCTAGCAAAGTGTCAGCTATATAACTTTAGTTAACATGTAAAATTTTGAAGTCTTCTCATAGTTCCACGAGTGCAAACTGCCACTGGAGGCTTCACGAATAAATCCATTGAATACCTACGCAATAAAAAGTAGTTCTTGCGTATTTGAGGAATATTGCAAACTCTGCCTGCTAGTTCATCTCCTATCATTTTTAGCTCAATTGAGCATATCGTGTCCAAAGTGCGTCTGATCAGGGTCCTTACTCTGCGCATAGCTTATTACGGCTACATAAATTAACATCATTAAAATTATAAAGAACTCCTTCAAAAGTATGCTATTTAACTAATTCCAACTCAATCCAGCTTTTTAAGCATCTCAAGTAAAAAGCTTTCGAAAACATTGTGGGCAATGAAGAAATTGCTAGTAAGATACAATTTCCTCAATGTCCACAATGTTTTCTACTATACAAGGCAAGGTTTCCTAAAATTCACCACCTTAAAATTGCCGTCTGCAGCTTCTTTCAATTTGAACCAGTCTAATGTCAAATGTCATGTTGTATTTGGTTTACACCTGGGTTACTTAAACCAAGTGTGTTTATCATAATAACATTTGATAAAGAAGATTATATAATAAATAATAAGCTAGCATACAGTAATTTCAGTACTTTGATTTTCACTCCCACACAACCTTCTCTCTGCAATACAATATATTGTCTGGATAAATCTGGTTGTCGAAAAGAAACAAGAACAAAGTTAGATTTCGACGAATGAAAAAATGTCGTAGGCGTAAAGGCAGTCAAATTATATTGCATAAACTTTTGTAGATTTAAAGGTTGAAGTATTACTACAAACCAGTGTGTGCTACATATTTCCACAAACTCGACAGATTTTAATGTAAAAAAGGGGGAATAAAAATGGAAAAGAGGGAGGGACAATAATTTTGACAAGAATTGAAATCATATGACTATGGTACAATTTATTTGGTTAAGATTGATGCACCAAAGAGTTTCAAAACCCCTTATCCATTCACAAAATTTTAGACTGTTCCGAATTCAAAGGAATTGTAAACGTTGGTGAATTTAAAAATTCTGTCTTTCTGGGTAAAAAACATTATTGATAATTTTTAAATTGCTTGTTACAAGCAATTTCTTCATTGTCCACAATATTTTCTAAAGCCTTTTTCCCAATTTTTTTTTCTATGGGAGAAGAAATGTTGAACTATAAAGAGCATCTTATAAACATGTATCTTTATTAAATTATACACATATATTCTATAAGTAGTGCAATCACCACTAGACTTCAAAAACATCGCAACTACATCTAGAGGACGGCCTTGGCAAACTGACCAAATTGAATGTATCTTAAAAACATTAATTCTACAATGCTTAACCCATTCCTGAACAATCCTTGGTTTTTACGTCCCTGTGATTTTATAATGAGAAAAAATCGTTGAAAAAGAAGAAATTGCTTGTAACAAACAATTTCTTATTTTTCCACGAAATCTCCCCCCCCCCCCCCCCACTGAATGGTTATTTTTCAAACAGAATTCACTTTAAATTTTCGTCTGCAAAGCCTTTGAATTTGGTCAGGTTTTTGCAAACAGGAAAGGGTAAAATACCGCCCTTGGTTCTTGTTACGGTTCAGTAATAAGCCTTCCGATTCGAATGAATCAAAGTGATATGAGTAATACTTTTATTATTATTGCAATGTCAATGCACCACTTCCGATCATAAGGCTAACAAAATATTTTGACTACAGCTTGATTAAACCATTACCATACAATGACATTTTTTGACACCCCCATTATGAAAGCGTATGAAAACGTTGTGGAAAATGAAGAAATTGCTTGTCAAAAGCACCTTTTTCATTATCCGTAGTATTTTCTACAAAAAAAAAAAAGAAAAAAACCCCAAAATTTCATACACATAAGATTATCGTCTTCAACATCTTTGAATATGGAAGGGTCTAAAATTTGTCATCTGCTCATGGGTAAAGACATTTACCATGTCGCCAAGTAATTAAGGAGTTTGGGAAGATTTCCCTGTGAATAAAACATTATAAGAAAAGAAGAGGATGCTTGTGACAAAAAAAATGTGATCTGCTAGGCGTAAAAGGACCCACTGGGAATTGCGAAAAGCATCGCCCGATTAGGCTGCGCGTATTATGCAGGCTGACCGGGGTAACAGTTTTTTTTTTCGATTTTTGACGATATTCGGAATGTAGAAAGGCCATACAATTTAAATATATTTGGAATTCGACCTCTTGATGTCACCACTGTGTCCAATCTCTTTTATCTTTTGTTGTTGTTTTTGTTGTTGTAGCTCTGAGGAAATCCTTCCCGCCTGATGGGGCACATTTTCTTCTTTACCAGTGATGTTTTTCTCATTTTTAATACAAGGGGATCAGTAAATAATCTCTACACAAATCCACCTTTCTACACCCCCCCCCAACCCCCTAACACCCCCCCCACAAAAAAAAAAACACACAAAAAACCACCACTTTGGAAATCATTCTGGAAAATGAAGGAATTGCATGTGATAGCCAATTTATTCAATTACCATAAAAAATTCTTTCCTGAAAGACATTACAAATGTGAATTTCATTCACACTAAACCATAGCTGCATATTCTTACAATTTGGACCAGTCTATCCTTTTGTCGTATAGTAAGAGCGAGTGAGTTTTAAGACCGGTTTTTATATAAATTCAGGTTTTATCTTTATAACGATAAAGGAAAGTTGAATTAGTTTAGATATTTAAATCACGCTCGACACCGGGAGTTTACGAGACATGTTGCAGTCAAAAATATTTCTGTCAAGTGTGTGCGCCGGATTGAAAGATAAAATTAAAAGGACTGAAGGCCCGGATGGTAGAAAATCCATTTCTTACATGAGTTTAGAGTTTTTCGTGGGGTTATTCCTTCTTACATTTCGTTATTGGGACAATGTAGGTCATTAAAACCCTTTCCTGTTCGATCCCTGTTTAATACGCGCCTGCGTTTTTTTACTTGAGAAAATATTGGGGGAAAAGAAGAGATTGCTTGAAGCAAGCAATTTCTTCTTTTTCCACAATATTTTCTACCATACTGAATGATTATTTTTCATACAAAATCAACATTGAGTTGTCGTCTGCAAAACTCTTGAATTTGGAGAGGTCTAGGATTTTGAAAAAAAGTAAAGGGTTAACGGAATGTGAATGAGATTATCCTATGGAGGCTATGTCTACAAATAATGTAGAAAACGCCATTTTATAATATTATTTTATCTCCATTTTCAACACGGAAAAACAATACTTGAAACTATTGGACTTCAAATAATAAGAAAACATACCATTTCTCATATCATTTTCCAAAATTATGAACTCACTTTTTGACCTCATAAGACAATATGGTCGATCGATTTCCTTATTCTACACAAAAATTATATGGAGAAACATAGCGCGGAAAGGAGAAAATGCTTTAACCCATTACCCACTTTGACGCCCTGATCATTGGAAACTTTGTGGGAAAGGGATACATGAATTTGTCCCTTTCTCACAATATTTTCTACCTCTTTGGCATTTATATTTTCAATATTAGAGCAATTGAAAATATTTGTCTTAAACTGACGCTTTTGACTGACAATTGGGAGAACATTGTGGAAAACGAAGAAATTTTTGGTATTAAGACATTTCTTCATTTCCACAATTTTTCTACCCAGAAAGTTGAAAAAATATAAAATTTCATCGTCTTTTAATTGTCATCTTTAGTTCCTTTCAAATTAAAACAGTCTAAAATTTTGCCGTCAGGTAACGGCTTAAAAGAAGTAAAATAATTCACCTATGGTATGTGTGATCTATTTTTTACTTTTTAAGAGTTGAAGATTTTTTTTTTCATACAGGTATCAACCGAAAACAAGAGGACCATGATGGTCTTATACCGCTCACCTGAGTATGATGACTCTAGGCTTTATGATATAAACAAAATATCAAAGCCCTACACCTAATTATTTTGGAGAAGATTTTTTTTAAAGGTTTTCCATTTAATCCTTTGTTTATTGAAGATCCTACTATTTAGAGGTAACTTCCAGAGTGCGGTAATTCTTTTAAGTATTTTGGTAGAGGGTCAATTGATGATTAATACATAATATCGAAGCTCTAGGCCTGATGGTTTAGAAAGAGAAGATTTTCAAAGATATCCGTCTTCATTCCTTTCTAAAATCTTAGATTGACCAGAAAATGGCTTATTTTCGGAAAACGGTATTTCTACGAACATTTTTGATAAATAGGTTTTAATACACACCAAATATTAAAGCTCTATGCCTTATGGTTTGGGAGAAGAAGATTTTCAAAGATTTCATTCTTTATTCATACGCAAAGTGTGGGATCACAAAGAAACAGGCTAATTTTCAAGTTCGGTAATTCTATGAAGAAATTTGGTAAAGGGTCAATAGACTTTGATTCATACAAAATATTAAAGCTCTAGGCCTTAAGGTTTGAGAGAAGAAGATTTTTATGTGGAAGCATACAAAGTAGCTGCGAGCTTCGCGTATTCATACAGTGTGATTAGTATTTTCGGTTCATACCTCCATGAAAACAAAAAAAACGTTGTCTTCATCTCTTTAATAGCTTTATAGCATGAAATATGTTTTTGCTTACTGATATTGTACTTTTTGTTTTGTGTGGGGTTTTTTTGTTTTTGTTGTTGTTTCTTTGCAAAATTTAACCAAGTCCTTAACCAATTACCAGACGACAAATTCTATGTTATGTTTCTTATACTATAAGTTGCAGACGACAATTTCACGTTGATAGACCATGGAATATCTCTGTATTCTTGGGTAAAAAAAAAAAAAAAAACAATGTCGAAAATGAATTACTTATAACAAGCTGTTTCTTTAATTGTCACGTTGATTTCAATTTCGTTCTTTCTTATTTTTCAGCGGAAATATGTGAGAATGGGTAACAGGAGGTTATTGAAACTGAATAAGTCCCTGAAACCACACACTTGTAAAATCAACCACAGATTATGTGACATTATCTTTTCAACCTAATATTCGTCCAGATTACAAGTAGTACATAGTTTTTAACGAAAAAAAAAGTGGTCGCTTAAGAGAATGGCCACTTGAATCACTTTCTTGTGAAAAATATGGAGGATCGAGTCGATTGCATGCATAGATTATTACAGAATACTCGATAAATCCAATGTTGTTGGGACTCATTAGAATCGTCTCACTGAGACGATTCTAATGAGTCCCAACAACATTGGATTTAGGTACGGTAGGTTTTAAGCGAATACGGCCACTTTTTTTATTCGAGCTCTTGGTGTTGGACAGTGGATTTCGATTGTGGCCGCTTAAAGAAAGTGGTCGTTTAAAAGAGGTGGTCGATCTAGCTTGATCTACTGTATATCGAGGTTGAACCTCCTTTCGAGCTCATTGAGCGTAGCTATGGAGAGCTATGGAGAGCTATGGCGAGCAATCCGTCAATTTCACTTATTATATAATGACCGATTCATGCTATCTGGTATCTTGCCCAGGAAAGAGAGTCCGAACCCTTGACCTACACGTCGCAAGTAAGCACAGTGCATTCATCCTGTTGTAGTGCACAATCTGTCTTACCTAAATACATAAAGAATCTTATTTAACCATTTTTATGCTGAATAAAAACCCTTTTCATAATTATGTTAAAATCAAAGGATTGAAAGTACCGTAGACAATTGTTGTGGGTCAATATTTCTTTCCAAAATTAATTCCAAAATCGATTCTCGATTAAAAAATAGATAGTGCAGACTAAGAACAGACTGCACCTATGAGCAGGCATATTTTTAAATCAAAGGACTGAAAGTACCGTACGCCCTTGTCGTGGCTCAATATTTCTTTTGGAAATATATTTCCTAAATAATTCTTAATTGCAAGGACAAAACGATTGTGTAGACTTAGATCAGACTACACTTATGAGCAGGCTTATCTTAGTGTATACATTCTTCGGAAACAGGAATATTTCGGGTTCATCGCGACAAGAGTTTACGAGGTCGACTTATCGTTGACATGATGTTACACGCACTTGTCACTGACAGATATTGAGATAGACAAATTCAAGCATGTGCTAACGCATAATCTGACAACAAAATTTGAGATAGGTCCAAATTCAAAGAAGTTATAGGCATTGATTTTTAGTTGGGGGAATTCTAAAAAAAAGTGTTAGTCTATTTGGGTAAAAAACGATTTTAAAGTATGCGGAATTTAAAGAAAGTATTCGTCTATTTGAGTAGGAAACATTGGAGATAATGAAGAAATTGCTTGTAAAAAGCAATTTCTTCATTTTCCACAATGCTTTCCTTAGCCTTTTTTAAGAGGCGCCGAAGAGCGTCATTATTTTGGAATGGATTAGGGCGAATAAGATTAGAGTTAATTCTTCCTTACGTTATAATCACTTCTTCTGTAGACACTTGGATATTGGTTTTGTTGAAAAATTGTCCATTAAAAAAAAAAAAAAAAAAAAAAATCATGGGGAAAAAAGAACTGCTTTCCAACAAGTATCTTTTTTTTTATCTCAATAAATCCTAAATTACACCACCTTTTCAAAAACTCCCGTAGGAAAAAATAACCGTGTAGTAATGGATCAGATTTTCGTAAACATTTAACTTAAAAAATGTTGAAAGTAAAGCTAAAGATTTTTTGTGGAATGCTTAATTTCGGACGGAGAGCTAAGACTGATAAATAAATTTGTTCATTAAATCCATTACTACACGATCACGCTATTTTACGACCTTTATGGTGGAGAAAAAAAGAAAAAACGTTGGAAAAACATTGTGGAATATGTGGAAAAATTTTATCTCAATAGATTTCTTCATTCCCAAATGTTTTTTTTTTCTTTTTGTTTTTGTTTTTGTTTTTTGTTTTTTTCCCTAGAAAGACAACTATTTTTTTCAAAAATCCATTAACACAAAACTGTCGTCTGAAACATTAAACAAATATATACATATTGACGAATCGCTGGCCTACTGAACGAATCGCTGGCCTACTGACTCCGCTGGCCACGCCCTTTGACTCCGACAAGAAGCTCGGCTTTCATATCAAGGGACGTCATTTTGCGAAAGTTATGGTCAGTAATATTTAACAAAAGAATAAGCCGAAGCTTCGACGCCTAAGTCGCCTTACCAACAAAAAGGATTCACGTAATTGTCGGATTAACTTCCAGTCTAAACGATTAACTTGATTGGTCGATTGTTTCTTTGATTATCATCCGCAATTGTTTAATTTACTGTGCAAGGGATAAGTCTAAATGGTATGAGCTAGTGGCAGATCGGCGAGGTCACGAACAGTCGAATCATTCATATAGACTGGAAGTGCAATAATGAACCCAACAAATGTATAATACATTTTCTTTGAGTACGTCATAACATCAGCTTATTCAAACCCTCGACTTTTTTATCATTCCAACTACTGGTGTTCCACATTTCGTTGCCAGTCATCTGCTAATTGACCGTCTACCCGGCTAGAAATCAGCAAGTAGATTTTCTGGGGAAGAGGAAAGGAGGATAAAAAAGATTGCGAACAAACCTTGAGTTCGGATCCGATTTCGAACCCCATATCCCTGTCCATTCATTTTTAAACCCGGATCTATTCTCGCACGAACTTCATCGAATTAAAATTGTATACCTTATATGTGCATTGTAACTTGAAGAAATGGTCAAATAAATCCAAGACACACACAGGACCCGGGATTCTTCAAGTATTACGTAAAACACTGCGGGAAAAAAGAGAGAGAGATAAAGTGTGATCACTTTTCCATTGCGTTCTTAAACATTTAGTTAAAATGACTGAATGGTACGTGAAACAACTGTAACTATGATTCGGTTATCTAACTGTGACACGTACGTCAGGCGAAAAAGGACCTTACGGAAGGTGCAAAAAGTATCGACAGTGGCCAGTCTGCGCGGAATGCGCAGACTGACCACGGTAGAAACGTTTGCTCGTTGTAGATTTTTTAAATCTAGGATGGTCATTATACCTTGCAAGATAACGGCCCTGCATGGCTCAGTGGTGAGGGCAGTGAACTTATTAACTGAGAAGTTTTGAGGGTTGCGTGTTCGAGTCCGGGTTGTGCCTATGGTCATGTGATCAGTGACTTAGGGCGCGCAAAAAATTAGTGAGCCACAACGTGAAATAATTGACAACTTGTTCATACGGCGTAAACCCTATTCGAACTAGCTACTTGACATGATAATGCTCCAACTTTTTATCATAATAACCTCTGCATGTTCCGATCTGTTTTTCAAATATAAATATTTGATTGCACGAGTTCCCGGTAGGATCTTATTCGCATGATGGGTCATAATGTTTATCAATATTTATCGATTGAGAATAATGTTATGAGTCACGCGAATAGGGGTCATTTC
Organism: Fragum fragum; assembly: GCA_946902895.1. Taxonomy (NCBI): domain Eukaryota; kingdom Metazoa; phylum Mollusca; class Bivalvia; order Cardiida; family Cardiidae; genus Fragum; species Fragum fragum. The sequence goes on from OX336377.1 coordinate 16,256,316, forward strand.
GGAATCCGCGAAACAGCTATCTAAAAACAAATTGAATCTGGTACAGGAAGACTGTATTTCGTCTTTTGGCGGCTAGATTATTGTAAATAAAGCTTAATTCGAGAAATATTTGCGACACTCTGCCACGATTGCCAATTCACCATATACGACATGGTAGAATTACTTTTTTTGTTTGTTTGTTTTTTATTTCTATTCATATTTTTTTTCTTTCGTCAAAAAACAGAATTTGTTTTATTTTAACCTTTTTAATTCTTTTAATTGCCAGATGAAATTGAATAAAAAATACAGCGCTTCAAAACATTTTAACAGAATCACACACGGAAGCCTTTCTCCACTTTTTATCAAACCACAAAAAAAAAAAATCACAAAAACGAATAAAGTGTGGTCCACATACTTTAAATTTACGACAATGTATCGACTTAAGATAACAAACACAGAAAAGATATTAACGTCCTGACACTATCGTTACTAGTTAACAAATGGAAGGAAACAAAAGCACTAAATCAACAAACGACAGTTAAATTAACGTAACAACGCAGACGACGTTTAAAAATAACGCAATAACGTGTAAAACGACATTTACATCTTCCGCTTTCAAACGTCAGGCACGGCAAAGAAATGTGTCATCTATCAATGAAAGAAAGCATCTTTTGTCTACGACATGTAAAGTCCCAGCGTAGTATAGAAGGCCCCGCCACGACAGGAAAAGCCCCGACAATATATGAAGCTACGTTACTGCATACAAAGCCACGTCACGACATACAAAACCCCGTCACGAAATACAAAGCCACGTCACGACATACAAAGCCACGTCACGACATACGAAGCCACGTCACGACATACAAAGCCACGTCACGACATACAAAGCCACGTCACGACACACAAAGCCACGTCACGACATACAAAGCCACGTCACGACATACAAAGCCACGTCACGACTTACAAAGCCAAGTCACGACATACAAGAATCGATCCTGATCAGATTTCGCGGAATTCGCAGACTTACTAGAATTGACATCTTTGGTCGCCAATCACGAAATATCTTTCCCTTTCAAGTTTCAAACAAGAATTTCTAGATACCAACCAAGTTATTTATGATTGTTCTCTAATATTATGATTTAGCAAATCTAGGTTTTTATTGAACAATCGCAGTTGTCAACCAAATTACTAGTCGACCAATGAAATCATTCAGAAATGACCAACATTGGCCGCGACTTTTGTTTCCTTTTATGTTGGTTTTGCGACTTAAAAGTCGTAGCTACAGCTTGTTCAAGCTGTAGTTACTACGATCAGGCCGCAAACAAACTATTCTACTTTTTGTTGTATGCTTCTGGCCATAAATTTTGCAAAATATCGCCATTTAACGACTTCTTGTTTGAGTCAGTAGGCGTGACCAACGAAGCAAGTGGGCGGGGCCAGCGATTGGTCAATGTCTAGACACTTAGAACAGTGTCGCAATTAACCCTCGATATATTGGACCCAAAAGGGATCGATATAATAAAAATGCACTCATGTCCCAATTTTTTTTTTCAATCAAGTTCCTTAGAGGATATAAGATTCATTGATGGGCATGCTAATGCCAATATGGGTCTGAATGTTGCTCATATTCTGAGGACCAAAGAGGTATAATGGGAACGACATAGATCCGTGGTAAGTGTATTATCAAAATATTAGTCCATCTTTCCAGACGGGACCCATACAGGTTGCCCAGACGGGACCCATAGAAATTCCACCAGGGTCCGAGATAGGCACGCCATATAGGATCCCATATGGATCCTATATGGGTCCTAGAATACGATAAGGTATAGGCTAAGAATGTATTTTGTTGAGATGATCATCAAACTCGTGACCTAAACATAATTGATTGATTGGTTGATTGGGGTTTAACGCCACTTTTAACAGTATTTCATTGATATCGTGGCGGCTTGAGAACCTAACAATAGATTTCTGGTATTTCTCACACCAGTACTACTACTACATCCTTTCCTAGCCTCCAGCTGCTATCCTACTTAGGTTTACGATTATTGGTCTTGTTATAGCCCGTGCATTAGTATGGCTATTCTTTAACGGAATTAACTCTCCAAAGGTTGGAAAAAGGTGTCAGTTTAGTCCCTAACCCTTTCCTGTTCAATTTCTGTGATTTTATAATTGATGAAACATTGAAGAAAAAGAACAAAATGCTTGTAATAAGTAATTTCTTCTTTTCCTACAATTGTTTCTGTCCTATACTGAATGACTGTGTTTTAAATTGAATCCACTTTGAATTTTCGCTGCAAAATCTTTGAATTTGGACAGGTCTGAAAATTGTCAAAATAGGAAAGGGTTATTTAAGTTAAGCAAGTTTTTCTGCAAAAGATTGCATGAACCTGGATTAAAGAGCCTAGTAGAGAAAATTCAAGAAGAATGCCAACAAAAACGTCTGAGGTCAGTCTACCCGAACATAAATTGAATGGTGAAGATCAAAAACTGCTGTGGTTAAATATGGAGTGTATGAGTTTGATTTACGTCAGTTAAAAGAATTAAAAACATTCAAAAAGCTTTATGTCGCGCCATTATTGATATATAACTAAATTTAGTAAACGTGAAATATACATGAACATCGAAAATAGATCACGTCAAACATCTAATTTGCATACAACACGTCGTAAAAATCGACTCCTTTATGATACATAATTACCATCTTGTTTTTATAAATGGGACTCGACACGAGATGTCGGGCTCTTTCGTAAATTGACCAATCGCGGATATCAATCATAAATCTTTCGAAAAAATAAAATTATTCATTTCGAGCAAAAATCAGTTTTGAACCCCGACATCGGCCGATAATTTTGGTAACATTTTTGTTGGATTCGTGAATAAAATGTAACTCCACCTTATTCAAGCGGTGGCTACAACATTTAAGTCGACAACCAACCATTTTGCTTATTTGTTTCATGATACTAGCCATACATTTTGCATAATTGCGCCGTTTGAAATCGGAGCGGGACTTCCTGTAGGAGTCGATAGGCCGGGCTAAGGAAGTAAGTGGGTGAGGCCAGCCATCGGTCAATTCGGTCATGAAATATTTGACAGATAGATCGGGTCCAGCAGAGGTCATTTGCATACGGCTTTTCGAGGACGAATATATGGTCCTTGGGTGTCCAAAAGCTGTAAATACAGCATATTTCACGACATTTTGGTCGCCCGATGAGATTTAGGAAAAAATACAACAAGGTAGAATAACCTATTCTAGTTTGAGAAATTCTAAAGTGAGATAGAATTTTAGATTCCGAAAAAAAAAGCCAAAAGCGAAAATGTATCGACCCTGATAATCCTGCAAAATCCGCACCGTCTATACTTCTTGCAATCTAAAAAAAGTTCCCTTATTGAACGAAGGGTGTCTAGCCTTGACATTCCAACGCGTTGTGTTTATTTGCTCTTAACTTTTACTGCTCCCTCAAATTCAGTGCTGGAATTGGCCAACTTTATTCGAAATTAATCGGTTTCCGAATGTCATCAAAGTTTTATGTAGATAAAAAATATCCAAAAGTCGTGAAATTGACTAATCGCTGGATCCGCTCACTTACGTCGTTGGCCCCGCCTATAGACTCCGACCGGAAGTCCCGCTTCCATTTTAAACGGCGATATTTTTCAAAATTCATTGCCAGTAGTATGTAACATGAAAGTGAAATAGTTGGTTGGCGACCTTACCGTTGCAACAATACCTTGAAAAAGCTGTAGTTACGATGTTAAGGTCGGCAAATCAACAAAAGTGCTTCACATAAATGGCGGCCGATGTTGGAGTTCAAATCTGAATTCCGGGATGAATGAATAATTTGATTGGTCGATTCATTCCTTGATTGAGAGCCGCGATTGGTCAATTACTTTCATTGATGTAAATACGCGAAGCATTTGAATGCATTATTCATTTACAAACAAGAGGTTCATGATTGTACTGAGTCGCTCCCCTGAACCATGGATATCGGTTCTAAGTGTCCGAATGCGATCAAACTTCGGTGAAAATAAAAAAAGAGATTCAATAGTCGTAAAATGTCTATCATAGGTGTTAATATGCAAATCATTTCAAATTAATCAGAAACAAAATGGCCATGATGACACGAACCTTTGGGATCATTTATGTAAACGTAACCTGCCTAAGTTTGAATGAACTTTTATTTAAGTGATTTGATTCACGGATAGACAGGCCTCCCTCTTAAAAGATCTTTGAAGCAATTTGGCTGTGCGCGGGCTTAATGTCGTAATCACAGCTTTATCAAAGCTGTAGCTACGTCATTTTGCTCGCGAAAAGACGATTTTTTTTTCATTAGCTATGGTAACCGGGACTTTTAATTATTTTAGTTCTTCGGAGTCTTATTGTCTTTTTGATGTGAAAGATCTAAGTTCCAACAAGACAAAGCTAATACTGATCGCATGGTGATAACTTGAACTGATCAACAAAATTACCTGTCGACCAATGAAATCAATCGTTTATACCAAAAATGAGTTTTGAACTCCGACATTGGCCGCCATTTTTGTTAACCTTTATGTTGTTTTGGCGACTGAATCGACATGACTTCTTAAGCTGTAGTTACGACGTTTTAGCAGCCAACCAACTATTCTTTTTTATTGCATGCTACTGGTCATAAATTTTGCAAAATAACGTCGTTAAAAATCGAAGCGGGACCTTCTGTCGGAGTCGGTGGGCGTGGCCAACGAAGTAAGTGGGCGGGGCTATTTTTATAGAGGATCGTAAGTCAATGTTTCTTAAAAATTCAAAAGCTCTATAGGCCTTAAGGTTTAGAAGCGGAGTTTTCAATAAAATTTCCGGTTGGCATAGCAACCGGTTATTCATGGGATCAAATCTTCGAGGTGTTTCAATGAAACTTATCGTGTACTCAAGAGGAGGACGATTTTTAAAGAGTGTCCTGTTTTTCTATGTAAAATCAAAACGGAAGCAAGATTATGCTCTTTTTAAACACATAGTAAAATCTTGAAGTAGTTTGAAAGGAACCAAGGCACAAACTTTTGATTAGTTATTTCTTGTCGTGGTAAGCAAAGCTGTTAATTAAAGCCGATTCTTCGAATTTTTTTTCAACGAAACATCATCAAATTGTTATTTCTGTGAATTTTCAATGAAATTTATTGAGTGGGGTAGGAAAAAAGGAATATAAGATAGGGAAGTACCAAATATGGTCGAAACTCGCTCGGTAGTCTGCATGGGCGGAGTTTTTTAACCCATTACCTTACGATCCCGTATTTTTACGCGCCAAAGATATATAACTAATGAGAAAATGATAAATTGCTTGTAACGAATAATTTCCTTTTTTCTCACAGTATTTCTACCCTATTTGGCCCTTAATTTTCGATTTAAACCGTCTTTTTTTCGTCACCTGCAACCGGTTTGATTTTGGAAAAGTTTAATTTTTTTGCTCGTGGAAATTGGTTAGAGAAAACCCTCTTTATTTGTAAAAATCCCCTCTTGGGACCCGAGGATAATGATCTGGACAACTTCGGAAAAGGTAAACGCAGGAGAAGATTTTCATTTTTTTCTAATTTTACTTTTGCTGTCATGGCAAGAGATTTGTTACGGATTTCAACTGATTTAGCTATTCTTAAAGTAGATACACCAAAGGGATATGTATGCCAAATTTAGTCTACATTTGCCCATTGGTTCTGAAGAAGTGATCGTGTAAAATGTTGACGGACGGACGGATGGACGCAAGACATAGGGCAATCACAATGGCTCCCTTAAGCAATTCCCCCTTGTGTTACTCTAAATGACGTCGGCACATTTTTTGAATTTGGACCAGTCTAAAATTTTATTGCCTTGTTATGTGTTATGTAAGTTTTTATTGCCACAGTTGAATTGTCTTGACACCGACATTAAGGGTCAAACTGACAAACGCATCTATCACAAAATTAATTTTTCATTTGTCTTTACACTGTATATACGACGCATTGGATCCGTCATGTGAAAGTGACCCAGCTCGGTATGAAAAATAAAACTACTGCGCAGACAATGGATGGGGCCGAACCTTTTCTCTTTTTTCCCTAACTTTGCGTGGGATTGGATTAATAAATCACTATTTTCCATATCTTTATGGTATAAAGCATTGTACAGGTTATTACACATTTCAAGTATTCACAACTTATCTTGTTATTATGATTACATATTGCAACTGTTGTATAAAATGTCACGTGATATTGCTTTCTTTTCCTATCATAATATGCTCAATGAGCATAAAAATCTAGTCGGGTTTGGGGAATGATTTTATATAATTTTATCAAAAAGGGTGAAACTACTTATATCAAAGCCGGAAGAATAAACTTCTTGCTTTCCGGATTTAACTGCTTTACATGTATAATAATTAGATTTACCCTTCAGACTGGTCCGAATTAGAGGAGACTGCAGACAACAATGAAGATTGGACGCAATTTAAAATTAAACCATCCTAAGTGGAAGAAAATATTGTGGGAAAAGGAGAAATTGCTTGTTACAAGCAATTTCTTCTTTTCTCACAATGTTTTCTCAAGTTTGAAATCACAGTGACGTAAGGGAAGGTTTGTACAGGAAAGGGTTAAATATTTAGACCCCTACGTTAATCATATGTTATAACGGAAATTATTGTGACTAATTGAAAGGAAATTCCTTTTCATGGGCCAACTCTATTTTTCCCACATTGTTTTCCATCGTCATTGTTAACGTTTATCACAAGCAAATTATTGGCAAAAAAGTAACAAAACCCTATATGATGATTAAATGAATGGTAAAAACGTGCCTATCTAAACACATTTGAAGACCCTTCTCCCTTGATATTCGCTTTTGGTAAGTTAAGGTTCTTATTGAAAACGTTTATCACTTTTAAATCTTTAGCGATGCATATCTTCACATAGAATAAACGCAAAAAATCCCGTTGCGTGTAATTTGTGTAATTTACCCATTCTTGCTGTACAAACTGACTAGCAGGCAGTGTAGACAAAGGTCAGACTGCATGTATATAATGTCTGTAAATACAAGAATATCCACCAATCCAAAAAGCAAGAGTTAAGCGGTTTTTGTTGTTAAGTTTTCAGAAATGTAACAATTATCAATGGAATTGAAAAGTTCGAAGTTTTACTTCTGGAACAAAATTGAGGATATTAAGTGGTCAGGGAATACAAAATTTATTAAACGAGTCATCTACAAACAGATAAAAACGAGGCTCTGTCGAGTTTTTGACGAGTTTAATAAATACTCGATTTTATGAAAACGAATTTATTTTTCTAGTAATAATATGATCTAAATGTTTACAATAAATCACTGAAAAAAAAAAAGAAAAGAAAAATACGCCACTTTTGATGATGACGTTATAACATACGTTGTGACGTCATTTTGGCGGTAAGACGGCATGCTACCACAGGTTTCGATTTCATTTGCATAGATATTACACTGGTGTATTATCACCCGTTTAAAATCAAAAATGTTCAACGGGTTAATTTCACTCCTTGACCATAGGTCTTAACATTATAAAATTGGTTATCTTCCATGTTTATTGCCCCAGTTCAATAAAGTGCAATAAAATGACATTCATAAATCAAAAGTAAACAAACACATCGAAAAAGAGCCCGTCGCGAAAAAGGGGCCAGTCGAAACTTGAAAAACTTGAACAAGAAACGGACTTATTTTCAAACAAAGCTAGTATCATAACCCATTCTAACACAATGACGCTTTTGGACGCCTTCAAGAAGAACAATAGGGAAAACATTGTGTAAAATGAAGAAATTGCTTGTAACAAGCAATTTCTTTATTCTTCACGATGATTTCTACCGAGAGGGTTGAAAAATCTAAAATTTCGAGGACTTTAAATTGTCGTCTGCAACTTCTTTCAATTTGAACAAGTCTAAAATTTTGCAATCTGGTAATTGGTTAAGGTAGAAACTTCATAATGTCGGGATTCCTCGGATGATTTCGTGACACTTCGGGGTCACCGAACCTTTTGATGAGATGCTATGACGAATTCATTACGTCATTAGCTACTACGTAACTCGACGAATCCCGATGTCTCTCCGATTTCAGAATAGTGCATTATACTGCATTTATCCTAAAGTAAATATCGGTTTGGGCGATAAAAACGTCACAATAACAGCTTATGTACTATGATTTGTTCGCCAAACGATAAGATATAAGATGAATTTATCATAATGAAGAAACTCGGCAAAACAAGTTCAAAGAAAATCGAGTGTTAGTCTATACTTGACTAAATGAGAAACAGTGTTGATATTTCGCCACTTCGGCTTATTTACTATGATTTGTTAGCAAAAAGACGAAAGGTAAAATTAAATTGCCATACGCAGAAAAATCAACAAGAAAATTTTGTGTTAGTAACCACTGACTAAGTAAGAAACAGGGTTGTGTTTAAAAGTCGGTATCGCCGTATTGTATAGTAACTACAGCTTATGTAAGTTGCAGTTAGGATGTTTTATCGCCCGTTTTGAAAGGAACGACAAGAGTGGCACAGACTGGAAATCGGCAAAACTAAATCAGGACAATCGACTTCGGTCAGGGCATCTAACATTGGTTAAGTGACATACTTGGTTGATATTTCTAAAAGTGCCCAGTCGTCTGGCGACCAAAATATAGTAGCTACAGCTTATTTTAAGCTGCAGTTACGATGTCTTGGTCGATCGATAATGAAATGTAAGAAATATCACCACACAAAGAAAATCAGCAGACAAAATAAATGAAAGTCGACACAGGTCAGCTTTATTACTAATGGGACCGAATCTTTGCGTATTGAAAATATTCGCTTAGTACAATGATTTCGTTATGAAGTTCCTTTATTTGATTCAAGGTGGTCAAAAGCACATGATAGCGTTATTTCCTTGCAATAGATATGATGAAATTAAGTCTTATTCATGTATAGTGTTGTTGTGTTAATCAATGATCAATTTTCCTTTTTTACTAGTTAAATGAAGAAAAAAGGATCGAAGGGCCAGTGAGTTTAAGTCAGAGACAAAAGTAAAGTGGGAAAGAACCAAAAATAATCGTATGAACAAATATTATACGAGCCCACATTTGTAGCCTTTGGAGATCTATAAAACTTTGAATTTGTCTTGAATAGTTTTTGAGATATGCTGTTTTCAGCCGCCGCATTGCATTAGCATGACAAACCTTTGGCCACAATACTTTGTTGTTACCGTAAGTGAACTCCAGTTATAATTGACCGATCGCGTCTGTCAATCAAGGAATTAACCGACCAATCAAATCATTTATTAAGCCCGGACCTGAGCTTTCAACTCCAACATTGGCCGCGATTTTTGTTATCTTTTTTGTTGATTTGGAGACTTAAACGTCGTAACTACAGTTTATTTAAACTATCGTTAAAGCTTTAGGTCGCCAACCAACTATTCTACTCTTTTGTTACATGCAACTGGCCGTTCATATCGCTAAAAACCGAAGCGGGACTACCTGTCAGAGTCAATGGGCGGGGCTAATGAAGTAAGTGGGCGGGGCTAGCGATTGGTCTTTTGCATACAACAGAATAAAGGTCGGTTCGGACGGCGACAAAAAAGGGGCCCAAGCTGCTTCATGCTGTAATAGCAATGTTTTGTTAGCGCAATGACAATAATGTGTCAAAGTTTACCAGCTTCAGTTTCGATTTTTTAAAAAAAGTACGATAAAAGAACTATCACCATGGTCTCCTAGCTACTAAGTCCTGTTCGATCCTGAGCTAAAGGGAAATATATCGAGCTACCGTTTACAATAACAAAGAGTCAAACAAAGGAATCGGTTTGTATTTTCTCTATGATTAAAAAGAAGAAAACAACAACAACAACAACAACAACAACAAAAAAAAAAAAAAAAAAACATAGTATGAATCTGATGGAATCGATAAATTAACGGATCGTAAGCCGTGCATACTGCGCTCCAACAGAAAGGATGGCTTCGATATTAAACGGCGTTATCAATGTCCTGCTGAATATATATCCTTTCTTCATAAAACTTTACTTTTTTGTCAAATTTAGATCTAATTTGTGTTCAAATATTTACTCAACACTAAAAGAATCAGCAGGTAGTGTAGACTAAGATCAGACTGCACATCTGTGCAGTCTGATCTTAGTCTATACACCTGCCACAGCTATTGTAAAAACAGGCATATTCCGGGATCAGCATGACAAGGGTTAAGTTCGTAACTGTAGCCTTAATAAGCTGTGGCTACGACGTTTAGGTCGCCAAACCAACATAAAAAATATTTCACTGGCCCGCTGCATCGCTGGTCACGCCCACTGACTCCGCTGATAACTTCAACTGACTCTGACAGGAAGGTCCACTTCGATACTTAACAGTGCCATTTTGCAAAATGTAAAGCCCGTAACATGTAACAGTTTGTTGACGACCTAAACTTCGTAACTGCAGTTTGAAAACGTCAAAACGACAGCTTGAACAAGTTGTAGTTACGACCTTGAAGTCGCAAAAAAAAAAAAAAAAAAAAACCCAAAAGCCATAAATGTCGACCCTTGTCGCAGCTCAAAGTTCACTTCTGGTCTAAAAAAATACTTTGATTGGTCGAACGAGATGGAAATAGGCTAAGATAGTTTCTACTTAATGTTCAATGTACTCAAGGATCAGTTTTGCATATTTGTTTGTTTTACTACATTAAAGCAATGGGTAGGTTACATGTATACCTGAACGATAACCTAGTTCTTTCCTTTCAGAGTTTTCATATGACGATTTTTTCTTCCAATTCTTAAATTATAACAAAACTTATGGCGACAGAGAAGAAATGTTCTCCTGCAATGTCAATGACAGACTAAATCTTTAAACTTCAGTTTATTCATGGTTGTAATTAACATGTTTTGGTCGCCGATTAATGGGTTTCCTTATGCCCAACACTGTTGTCTAACATAAGATCTACTTTCTTTTCATTGGAAACTCCTTTTTTATCATCGATAGAGATGTTCCTTATATTCATTTACGGTTTTTGAGACCCTGTCGGTGTATGATGCTGTATAGGAATTATTGTCTAAAGAAGAGCGGAACCTAGCTTCGAAAATGTAGCCCTCTATCTTATAATCTGTTGGCGAGGGGCCTCGCTAACAGGTTATCAGAAAGAGGGTTACATTTTCACAAGGGGAACCTTGGCTAGTTAGGAGCCAATTTTTTTTATTTGAACAATATATAGAAACTGTCGTCGTTATATTACCCAGGCTCGAGCCATGCTAATTTGGTCGGACAATATGTGATTCGGGGAAAGTGAACAAAAAATAATAAAACAACATGTAGTAAAGAATAATTCGAATGAATCAAATACCTGAGATGTTAAATCCTTTGCATTTAAGTGTAAGCTAGTTCGTATTAAAAACTCCACCACAAACTGAATATACACGCTATACCAGTCTTTTATAGACGGTAATATATCTTGTCCGGGTTTAGGTCAACTCAAATATTAACCCACGCATTTGACATGTTGTAGATCTAAGTAAACATTAAACTCGTCTCATCTTAAACCCTTTACTATATTTCAAAATTTTGGACTTGATCAAATTCAAAGGGGTAGGAGATGACATTATAGAATAAGTATAATTGAAATGGCAACCGTCCTATTATAACGGAAAACAATGTGTGAAAAGAAGGAATTGCTTATTACAAGCAATTTCTTCTTTTTCTCACAATGTTTTCTTAAGTATAATATCACAGGGCATAAAAATCAGGAATTGTATAACAAAACACTTTGGGACATTTGTTTTCTAGTTTAATTCTGTTTGAAAAATTATGTGTATGGTACGAAATGGCAGGAGACAAATAGACATGGGGGCAAACAGATAGACCGACCCGGGAAAGACGGGTGAATAAAATGACAGGAAGAGAAACTTATAGACTGTTTATACTATTTGTTGGGAGGCTTCCTGAATGAACAATAGTGACTCTGCTTTACTATAAACAGAGGCTAATAAATGAATGGTCACGAAATACCAAAATTATTAACGAGTCTGTTATAAACAGATAAAAACGAGATTTTGTCGAGTTTTTTTTTAATATGTTATAGACAACGAGAGAGTAATAAATTCCATATCTTAGAAACACGATTTTGGTATTCTATTTATGATATATCCTTAATTTATGTAATAAACCGATAGCACTCTCAAATTTATCGATTTTTTTATATGCTGCGAAACATATATGACTCCGTTTATATTTTTTGTTTTCATTAAGGTATGAACCTAAAAAACTAATCACACTGTATTAATACGCGATTTCCTATAATTTAATAGCTTCGAGTGATAAAAAGCAAAAACTTTACAAATTTTGATACTTTTTTGTATGGGACTATTTGATGCGGAAGCTGCGTGCTCAAATTTTGTTCATGGAGTTATGAATAATTTTTTCGACCAATCAGAACACTCGTTTCTGATAACGAAACTAAGAATTAAATTATATTATAATGACGTGTATTTCGTTTTCCGAAAACTGACCTAGTGTGATAAGTTCTTTATATAATTACGTACTCTACGTTTAGGATGAGAAAACGCTGGTGAACGTTTAAAATATGGTACCCCGCTTTTACACGTGTATTTTCTTCAACAGCAGACTAGAAGAGGAAAAAGCTCGCAAGTGTTTCGTCAGCCTGATTACAGGGTAGGAAACCACCTCTGTTACGACGATAAAGTGCATCTGTCAGGGTGTAATCTACGTGACAACTTCGGTGAGCAAGGACCTGACCAATCGCAGCTGTCAATCAAATAAGCAGTTGACCAACGAAATCATTCAATGAGACCAAAAATGAGTTTTGAAATCCGACATTGGGCGCCATTTTTGTTCACCTTTTTTGTTGGTTTGGCGACTTTATAGTTTTCTTAAATCGATTAACATTTTTCAAGTTTTTGTTCATGTTCAGCGCCGGATTGTCAGAATCGGATCACATTTGTTTAGAAAGGAATTTCAAATATACTGATTTACTAGTCATACAATAAGTGACTGACCCTAAGTTTTGCAGAATAACATCGTTTGGTATCTACGTCGAACTTCCTGTCGGAGTCAATGGGCAAGGCTAGAGATCTGTCAATCAACCAACCGATCTTATTGGCGAGTCAAAGTAAACATTTTATAACGAGGACGCTTATTTGACGAGATTTGGTATGTCTCGACCAATATCAGATCCCTCATTTGAAAACTCGATGATGAAGCTGTGATTGGCCTGTTCGATGAATTCTATCTCTCGTTTCCTTATAAATTGCAATTAACTACGAAACACTAGATTTCTAGGCTGGGACAAGTGTTACACATTTTTGTCACAAAATTCTGTAACCTGGCAAAATCTCCCTGTCGCTCATCAAGTAAGAAACCGCAAATAACATTTTGAGAGGAATCAACGGTGTTTTAACTTAATTGCACTTAAATTTTATCGAGCTTTCATGTTTAACCCATTCCCACACAATGACGCTTTTTGGAAACTTTCAACATATATAGAGTGTAAAAAAAAACATTGTGGGATTTGAAGAAATTGCTTGTTGCATTTATCACAATGTTTTCTACCCAGAAAGTTGAAAACATCTAAATATCAGCTTTAAATTGTCGTCTGCAAGTTCTTTGAAATTGGACGAGTCTAAAAAAATTCCGTCTGGTTATGGGTCTCCTTAGCCGACTAGGACACAATCCATCAACCCTTTACGTTCTAACTACTGTATTTTTTTTTATACATTTTCTCTTCTATTCTTTTAAATTTTCGCGCCCCTCTAGAACAAGCAATCTCCTCATTGTCCACGATGTTTTCTGTCCTAAAAGACAAAGATTTATGAAATTTCACCCTCTTAAAATTGTCGTATTCAACTTCTTCGAAATTGGACGAGTATAAAACTTTGCTGAAGTCTTGCAGTTGGTTAATAAAAGTATATGTAGATGGAATTTACTGAGAACTTCAATAGTTATTTAATAGTATACTCCGTGGTCTACGGGTAAGATCGTGGTTACTTTTCTGAGCAAAAAAAACTAACTTCATATTGCTCCATTGAGGGTTGAAAGTAATGCGAAACAAAAATGAAACATATTGCTGATAACCAGTATTTTCTTCTTTTCGGCACAAAATATTTCTATCCATCTAATATAAAATTAACAAAATTAAAAGTTTATGTCACATTTAGAATGCTCTCTGCAATTCCTTTCAATTTGAACCTGTCTATAATTTTTACGTTTGGTAAAGTGTGAACTATAATATGCCAGGTACATGTAGAGATAATATTCCTTGAGGAGAGTTGCAGTAAGACAGAATGACCATTTATTCATGCAGAAAATCTGTCCTGCAAAAGCGGAACGTTTCCACCTGATCAGAATGCACAGCCGACGCAGTATGACCGTGGTCTTTTTTGCCGCTGTTCTAATACAGTTTATTTTTGACTGACGGGACTCATTTTTACATTTGACAAATGAGGAATTTGTTGTTATGAACTGTAATTCGTTATTTTATTCCCATTTCTTGTACCAGTTGTTTCCCCTGTACTGTAAATTACAGGAACCCATAAAATCTGGAAGATAACATGATATTAGACATGTAGGAATTAAGTTTCTTAACCAAAGCAGTTCATTTGTCTGTCCAGAACATCCCGTAACAAATCTTAAGGTATCTGATATCAGATGTTCCATTCTACCTTACCATTTTTTTTTGTCAAAACCAGTAATAAAAATATTTAGATTTTTATATTGGGGTTAATGCCGCCTTTAATAGAATTTTGGTAATATTACGGTTGCCGGTGTACCTAGCCATGGCTTCCTGACGTTTTTTCTCACAGCACAAATCACAAAATCAAATCCGAGCAAGCAGCTGCCCATCCAACTCAGACACGTCATTTATCATTCGCAAATTGACGGGTCGCTGGTCACGCCCACTAAACTCCGACAGGAAGTTCCATTTAGTTGTAAAACGTCGATATTTTGCTAAAATCATGGTCATAAAGATTAATCAAGACAGTAAATTGTTTGCTTGACGACCTAAACGTCGTAATTACAGCTTCAACAAGATGTAGTTACGACGTTTAAGTCGCCAAGCCAACAAGAAATGATTCACATAAATGTCGGCCCTTGTCACGGAGTTCAAAGCTCATTTGGTCCAAGGAGGTGATTTGATTATTTGATTGATTCTTTGATCTACAACGCGATCCGTTTACAGATGACAGGCCAATAACGCTAGCCTTAATATCTTTAGCAAGTGGCGGGTATACAATCGGGTCAGCCGGGTTTCGAATTCTAGACCTTGTTTTAGTTAACGACTGGACTAAACGATTGAAATAAACGGGTTGGGCTGTGCAAGAAAAACATATGTCTACGATGAACCCGTTGGTGTTATTATGCAGTTTTTAATATTCTTTTGTTTTCATTTTTAAAGTGACACTGTTTATGTTGAACGATAAAATAATCATAAGTATTGCATTTCCTGTCCCTTTAAGTGCCTAAATTGCTAAAAAAGAGAGAAGAGCACACACACAACAAAACAACGGAGTCTAGTGTATTATATTTTTTACCCGTCTAGCGAAAGGGGACACTATGAAAAGTATGAAAGTATCAACGCTGGTCAGGCAGCGTGAATGCGCAGATTGACTATAGGGTCGAAACTTATCACCCTTTGCAGTTATTTATAATCAAGAAATCTCATTCTCCTCATTCTCGAAATAATTTATCTAATTGATCTCTACTGGAGCCGTTTTTAAATTGCTGATTCACCAAGACCAATTTTTGGGTGACTGGTCGCTGATACAAAGGATTTATTAATTTATTAATGGGCTGGTGCAAGAGAGTAATATGTATGTTAACAATGTAAAGACCTTACCACGGTTTTATGCCCAACGACGCGAAACCCTGCAAACGTCAGTGGGCAACCCTAACCTTTTAGTAAAGCTGTAGTTATAAGGTTAGGCTCATCCATCAACGATACGTGACATCCGTATTACACTTTTGAAAGGGGAAATTCGATTCTTCAAAATTTGGCAAATCAACTCAACTTATCCCATCCCTACTTAACCCAAACAAACCCAAACAAAACACCAAAGCAAGCTAAGTTCCGACCTAGGCCATTCTAAGTGATCTCCGTCCCTCCTTATAAGAGCTCTTCTTGAACCTCAGTTTATAAAGCATCCCAAAATTCGTACACATGGCATCATCCCAGAATCGTACACATAGCAACAGACCAGCATAGTACAGATGACAACACCCTAGCATCGCACACATGACACAACCCTAGCATCGTACACATAACACAACCCTAGCATCGTACACATGGCACCACCCAAACATCGTATACATTACACCAACCCAGCATCGTACACATGGCACAAACCAAGCAATATCCTCATGGCACCAATACGGCATCGTACACATGACACCACTCCAGCAACGTATACATGGAATCTACCCAGCATCGTGCACATGATACCAACCCAGCATCGTACACATAGCACAAACATAGCATCAATACGGCATCGTAAACATGCCACTACTCCAACATCGTATACATTGATTCTACCCAGCATCGTACACATGGCACCAACACAGCATCGTGCACATGACACCAGCCTGCGTCGTAAATATGGCACAAACATAGCATCGTCCACATAGCACCATTTTGGCATCGTGCACATGGCACCACTCCAGCATCATATACATGAAATTTACCCAGCATCGTGCACATGGCACCGCTCCAGCATCGTATACAAGAAGTCTACCCAGCCTCGTGCTCAGGACACCAACCTAGCATCGTACATATGGCACAAATCAAGCATCGTCCACATGGCACCAATATAGCATCGCGCACATGACACAACTCCAGCATCGTATACTAGGCACCACTCCAGCATCGCACATATGGCACAAACCTAGCATCGTCCACATGACACCAACACAACATCTTACACATGACACCCGCATCGTACACATGACACCAACACAGCATCGTACACATGACACCATTTCAACATCGAACGCATGACACCAATCCAGTATCGTTCACATGACAACACACCACCATCTTACGCATGACAACACACCAGCAAAGTACGCATGGCACAAACCCAGCATCGTACAGGTACATTTTCGTCACTACGAGTTGTCTTTTCAAGGCCACGGACAAAAGAAGAAAAAGAAGACACGTGTTCAAGCAGAGGTCACTCGGAATAAGTTTTGAATATAAACGTACAACAGTGTTATATGTCAATTTAAGATTATGAAAATCTTCAAGAGCGAAATGTTTCGAGTGTTGCCATTTTGTGCAGGCTGACCAGGGTCGCACTTCAGACGCGCTTCCTTATAAATCCCTTTTCGATCAACCCATTACCAGACGGCAATTGTTTAGACAGGTCTAAATGCATATGACAATTTAAAGTTTATGAAATATTAGATTTTTTTTTCAATTTTCCTGGTAGAAAAGGTTATGGAAAATGACGAAATTGCTTGTTGCAGACAATTTCTTCATTTTCTAGATTTTTTCCCAAATTGTTTTTCTTTAGGGGCTTCAAAAAGCGTCATTGTGTGAAATGGGTAAACATGTAGCAAATATCTTTTTTCGGGATACCTAAATAACCTGTCATGGATCCTAGACTTTTTTCTTTTAACAAATTTTTGTGTTTAACCATTTTCGCTTGGCTCGCTTATTTCGAAACGTCTTGTAATTGGGACACTCACACCAAAACAACATTTCAGTTCCTGGAACACTTGTGATTTACAAGGTCTTTATTTGAAAAGTTAACAACATCCGTAATCAAATAAGCTAAATGGCACAATCGGGATTCGTGTTTATCAAACCAGTCTAACTTTACAAGTCAGGTTGTAATGGTTTCGTAACAAGGGCCCTGAATGGGCGAGACGTATGTTACGAAATGTATTGACAAATCGTTGATTTTGACTGGTTTGTTAGCTTGCGCGCATATTTTTCTCAAACGCAATCAAAATCTTTATTTTACATAAAAATAAAACATAATGTTTCTATGTCTATTAGACTGGTAACGAGTGCCACAAATAATCTATACGGTACAATATGATTGGAAAGCTTTCATTCCATTACGGACTGACCAGAGTCGGCACTTTTCGCACTATCCAAGAGGTCCCTTCTCCAATGACGGGGCTCACACACAACAAACCAACAACTCAATGGGGTTACAAAGGGTCATGAGCTTTCATAAATGTTTTTAGTGGAACCACTCAGAGCAAAGCTTGCTCATTGGTTCTTTTCCAGCCAATGAATGCGTTTGTTTGGAATGCTGACTTCACTCGTGAAATTTGATATCAAATTAACAAGCCAAGTTATGTTCTTGATAAAACGCCGAATTTCCTCATTATAAGATAGCTTAAACAAAAGCCACACAACAATATTTTAGACTGGTAAAGATGAAAGAAGTAACAGAAACGTAATCAAATCGTTATTATTTTCCTTTGTTTAAGTTTTTCTCTCTTGGATGAAAAAATATGGGAAAAGGAGAAACTATTTTTAAAAGCAACTCCAGTATGCTTTTTTTCTTGGGGTCGAAAACAGCGGATTATATGGTATGGGTTAAGAGGAAAAAGCCTTGTCTTAGGTCATAAAACTTTTTTTTTTCAAAGATAGAACATTGCAAAGCAATAGTAAGTGAAAACCATGGTTCTTGGGTTTATTTTCTTCTTTTTTTTTCCATCCCAAATATAACTTAAAAATATCAATTTCACACTTTCTTTTTTTGTTATTTAACTGTAATTCCAAGTTAATGGCTTCTTTATCCCATACTTTGATCGAAAATTTCCAAGTGGGATTCAAACCCGAAGCTATTTTTCGGGACCTACTTTCAAATCTCCTAAATTGAAAGAAATAATCTGGCACAAAATGCATCCGGCTTTTTTGGTGACCTAAACGTCGTAACTCCAGCTTCAATAAGCTGTAGTTACGACGTTTAAGTCGCCAAACCAACCAATATGCCTCACATAAATGTCGGCCGCTGTTGGAGGTCAAAGTTCATTTCCGGTCTGAATAAATAATTTGATTGATATGCGAGATCTGTCAGTTTCTCTTTTTTCCAATAAGTTGTAAATTGTGTCCACTAATACTACTGACGAATACTAAGAATATAAGGTTAAATGCGATCTTAAATTTGAAAAAGGCATTGAACCCTTTATAGATTCAAGTCTTGACGTAACGATCGGTTTCTTCAAGGAAAACATACTGGTGAATTCTGCGGGAAACAGAATGAATTGCTATTAATCTAAGTTGTGAGAACTTGTTTCACAATCTATGTAACAAAAATATGTTTAGACAAAAAACCTGAACTTCAAAAACCAGCGGAACTCGCCTCGCATACATTCAATTTAAAGTTTTAGTCGTGCCCGGAATTATCCGGAGCCATTCAACAATAAGCAGGCAGTGTTCCCCCATCAAATTCCCAGGCAAGCATGTTTATTTTTCAAAATACTTGACCCCGACCAAGTTTCAAGTATTCTTGGATATCTATCTTGCAGCCATTAGTTTCAGTTTTCACTTGCAAGATGAAGGCTGTCTTGTGTTTCTTATTTCTCTGTTGGATTGGATACGCAGAATCGGGGTAAGAGAATTATTCCATTCACATACAACAAAATTTTAGACTGGTCCAAATTGAGAAAAGCTGCAGACGACAATTTCAAAGTGGATTTTTTTTATTTTTTTTTTCATGTCTTTGGATAGAAAACATCGTGGATAATGAAGAAATTGCTTGACACAAGCGATTTCTTCAATATCCACTATTTTTTCAATGAACATACTGGCTAACAACCCAATGGGCTGATCGCTGCACGGGCCGACAGCACCGACAGGAATAAAAACGGCGTTATATATTTTGCAAAAATTATGGAAATATAAAAGTAAAATGGTTGGTTGGCGATCATATCGTCGTAACTACAGCTTGAATAATGCGTTTAAGTCCCCAAACCATAAAAAATGCTCCATATGAATGTCGAACCAATGCATGGAATGTACAGAAACGGAATTTTTAATCCCCACACAATCAACACCTCCCCCCCCCCCCCCGAAAAACAAAAGGGAAAACATAGAACCAAGCAATTGCTTCATATTCCACAATGTTTTCTACATGGAAAGTTGAACAAATCTAAAATTCCATAAACTTTAAATTGTCGTCTGCAAGTCCTTTCAAATTGGACCAGTCTAAAATTTTGCCGTCTGGTAATGTTTTAAGCCAAACAAAAAACAGTACTAAATTGTCGTGATGTGAAACAAAAAATGCGTTAGTATATTGTTCTATGGGGTGGTAGGGATTCAAATGGCTGTGTACAATATTACACTAGTCCCAATTCTTCGTTAGAGCGTCGGCTTCCCGACCAAGAGGCCCTGAGTTCGATTCCCGGGAGCGGCAATCGATCTTGATTCTGTCATTGACCCACATAATTGGCGCGAGTACAGGTGCAATCTCCAGGAAGCGGAACCGAGAGGGGTTAATCTTTGTTGGAAGAACTTGTTTCCCAAATGATGTAAAATGAATAGGTTTAAACCCAAAATCCTAATCGTTAAGAGACCTTAAAAGAAATTCTGAGATTGAACTATCATACTGGTTTAGGCTAATGAAAGATCGATATAGACCAAAGAGGCATTTCGGACGCAGAAAACGAAGAAAACATAGACAAAGACGGAGTATGCTGTTACGAAGACGATATAGGCAAACAGTTTTATTTCAAAGTACTGTGTTTAAAGCAATCTTTATTTTTTACATTTGTATAATTGTTTTGATTTATTGATTGCATAGAAATGTAAATGGCTTAATAACTTAATGACACCTAAATCTGCAGTTTAAACACATTCCCACACAATCCCTCCTTCTAGCCCCTCAAGAAAAAAGCTTTGGAAAACATTGTGGAAAATGAAGTAATTGCTTGTATAAAGCAATTTATCCCTTATCCACAATGTTTTCTATCCAAAATTCATTACCAGATGACAAAAGTTTAGACTGGTCCACAAGAAAAGTTGCAGACGGCAAACTTCAGGTCCATTTAACTTAAATTTTTAGGTCTTTCAGAAGAGAACTTTCCACAATGTTTTCTAAAGCCTTTTTCTTGAGGGTCCAAAACAGCTGGCTTGTATGCACAACATCAACAACAACCCCTAAAGACGAAGAAAATTTGTTGGCTGTCAATGTAGAAAATTTACCTGAAAACGACCTATTAATTTTATTGCTTCTTTTCAATTCAATCGAAGTTAAAATTTCTTTCAAATTCATCCGACTTATATTTTGTCACCTGGTAATAGACTTACTTGCTCAGCCTATTCAATCCATTACAGTGGACCCCTGGCCCCCCAACTGATATATGCCGTAACAGATTTACTCTGCTTGACCAGTTACATCTCTTGAGCTCTGGGTTGTTGCAACTATAGATACACAGAAAGATACACATTATCTTTGAAATAAAATTATCTTTTATCTGATCAAATTACTAGTACTAAAGCATTTACACCTTGTTAAATTTCTAGGGTGAATTTATTGAGAGTTAAAGTATGTTAAATGACATGATTATCATGAGATATAAGTCACATAAAATTTTGTTGAAATCCAACAATTGGTTTCGTAGAAAAATTTCAAATGTTCATTGATCGAAATTTTCCCCAATCATAAAAACAAATTTTCTATCCAATCAGAGTTCTTGGAGGAATCTGATAATGGATCGCCCAATGATAATTCCTGTGGATTTTCTTTGAAATCTGCTCAGTGCTTTGTTGTCACTGACCAAGGTGAGTGCTTCAGGGCCGATGGCCCTCTTGTCGGTATGTGTGACTTCTTAGCTCACTAAAGTATAATGTAACGTTCCGAGCTCGTAGGCAAAGCAAATCCATTCACAGAAAATGATCACTCCAAATAGTCCCTTGACTCCTCTGAAGGTTCCCTAATTTGCATAACACGGCAAATTATCTCCCCTGGAACCGTTACATTACTTCTCTTCCAAGCAGACTTGTCTCGAGTCTTGGCCTGGGATATCCGTGAGCAAAGCTACTCCGTTCTGGCACTTGTCATCATCCTACCGCTGCCATCAATGTAACTTTCCAAGCTCGAAGACAAAGCAAATCCATTCAGAGAAAAGGATCCTCAACCCTAAATGGGTCGGTTTTGTCTATATATCACTCCAAAATACACCTTAGACACTTCTGATGGTTCCCTTATTCGCATAACACAGCAAATTACCTCCCCTGGAACCGTTACATTACTCTCCCTTCCAAGCAGACTTATCCTGAGTCTTGGCCTAGGATATCCGTGGGCAAAGCTACTCCGTTCTGGCACTTGCCATCATCCTACCGCTACCACCTATGTAACTTTCCAAGCTCGAAGACAAAGCAAATCCATTCAGAGAAAAGGATCCTCAACCCTAAATGGGTCGATTTTGTCTATATATCACTCCAAATAGTCCCTTGGACCTTCTGATGGTTCCCTAAATTGCAAATTACGGCAAATTACCTCCCCTGGAACCGTTACAATGGTGAGCTTCTGTGATCATGATCCATCATCCGTCAACATCTTGTGGGCAATCTAAAAGGCACCTTTTTTTACCTAATGTCTTAAAACCTGGCCAGGATGTTTGTCGCTATGAAACCTTTGATAAGTCCGATATTGGGTCACATTGAGACAAAACTAGGTCAATAGGTCAAATCTAAGTAAAACCTTGTGTGAACTGTAGAGGCCACATCTTTTTAAAATCAAATTTCCTGATATTTGGTCAGAATGATTTACTTTATTACATCTAAGTCAAGACTGATATTAGTACAACTATGGTTAAAAAACTAGGCCACTAGGTCTAGTCTGGAAAAAAAAAATTGTGCACGCTAGAAGCCACATCATAGGCACAAATGTCCTGGTATTTTGTCAGAATGTTTCTCTGCATGATACCTTGTTCAAGTTCAATATTGGATCAAAAACTAGGTCACTAGGTCAAATCTTAGGAAATCCATGTGTGAACTCTAAAGGCCAAATATTTGTCTCAAAGGTCTTGATAGATGGTCGGAATCTTTGTCTCCATTATATCTTTGTCAAATTCGATGTTAGGTCACAATGGATAAGAAGGTATGTGATTAGGTCTGACATTTAACCCTTTCCTGTTTTGCAAAATCTTAGACCTGCCTAAATTCAAAGGATTTGCAGACGACAATATAAAATCGATTTTATTTGAAAAATAATTATTTAATAGGGTAGAAAAATTGTGGAAAATGAAGAAATTGTTTGTTACAAACAATTTCTTCTTTTTCCATTTTTTTTCTCAAGTATAAAAACACAGGGACGCAAAAATCAGGGATTGAACGGAAAAGGGTTAAAAAAAACTTGCTTTGTAGACACCACAATTCTTACATAAATATCTTGATACACGAGAAGAATGTTTTTTCCAGATTTAATTTCTGGGACAGGTCTTTGGTAACAAGTCCGTTTATGTTTGGCGACTTAAACGTCGTGATAACAGTTAATTCAAGCTGTAGTTACGACTTTTAAGTCGTCAACCACCCATTCTACTTATTTGAAAATGCTACTGGCCATGAATTTCGCAAAATAACGTAGTAAAAAGTCGAAGCGGAACTACGAAAGTTGTAAGTGGGCGGGGCTAGTGATTGGTCAACTCTATGTCCTTGCAACCCGTCTGGACAAACTCAACCCCACATTGGTCATTTGTGGTGAGATTGGGCACACCAAGACCAGAATATGACAATAGTCCACTGTCTGAAAGCCGGTAGGCGTAAAGGCTACTAGCTGTAAAGAGTGGTAAGCACTTACCAGAGGTAGGGAAGGACTGTCTAATTTTAGCTCGGCTGTTTTCAGAGAAAACCCGAGGTATTGCCATGGCAAGGTTGTCGTCTGCGACATCGTCGTTGTCTGATAACTTTGACATTATAAAAAGAACAAGCTATATCAACCAGGGTGATATGTCAATAATTTTGAAATGTGTTATGCCCCTTTTTGAACTTAGAAGTTTTACCCACTACCAAACACTTGAATAGCAAAGTATGCGGTGCTCTTGTTAGCTCACCTGAGCACAAAGTGCGAGGTGAGCTATTGTGATCGGTCGTTGTCCGTCGTCCGTCCGTCCGTCTGTCCGTCTGTCCGTCTTTCCGTCCGTCAACAATATCTTTAAAAATCTTCTCCTCCTAAACCAGCAGGGCAATCAAGCTGAAACTTTGCAGGGATGTTCCTTTGGTGAAGTTCTTCAAAAGTTGTTAAAAGAATTTAATTCCGTCAAAAACTCTGGTTGCCGCGGCATTTGAAAATGGGAATCTTTAGTAATTCTTTAAATATATTTAAAAATCTTCTCCCCCTAAACCAGTAGGCCAATCAAGCTGAAACTTTGCAGAGATGTTCATTGGGTGAGGCTCTTCAAAAGTTGTTAAAAGAATTTAATTTCGTCAAAAACTCTGGTTGCTGCGGCATATGAAAATGGGAATCTTTAGTAATTCTTTAAATATCTTTAAAAATCTTCTCCTCCTAAACAAGTAGGCCAATCAAGCTGAAACTTTGCAGGGATGTTCATTGGGTGAATTTCTTCAAAAGTTGTTAAAAGAATTTAATTCCGTCAAAAACTCTGGTTGCCACGGCATTAGAAAATTGGAATCTTTAGTAATTATTTAAAAATCTTTTAAAATCTCCTCCTTCTAAACCAATAGGCCAATCAAGCTGAAACTTTGCAGGGATGTTCCCTGGATGAAGCTCTTCAAAATTTGTTAAAAGAATCTCATTCCATGAAAAACTCTTGTAACCGCGACATATGAAAATTGGAAATTTTAGTAAATCTTTGATGTTATTTTTTTCATAGACTACAAGGCCAAAGGCCTTTATATTTTGTTAAGAGCTTAATCATATGGTTCTCTACCAAGTTTTAGCATAGCCTGCCTTTTATCTATCAATTTTGATTAAATTATGCCTGTAGGTTAAAAAACACCCCTTCCCTGGGTGTCCAAAGTTCGTAAAAATGCTCAATTAGACCATGTTCAACAGTCTTCTCAATCTACAAAGTCTAAGGCATTCATATTTGATTTATAACATAACCAGATGGTTCTCTACTATGTTAGCTAAAATCTTAGCCCTGGGATAGAACATGGCACTGCCCCAGAGGTCCAAAATTTTGGAAAACACCCAATTAGAGCAACTTCAAAAGTCTTCTCCTTCTGAAATATAAGATGAAAGGCATTCATATTTGGTATGTAGCATGACTAAATAATTTTGTACTATGTTACAGGAAAATATGCTCTCAGGATAAAAAATGTCTCTGCTCCTGGAATTGAAAATTGCATAAATCGCATTGAAAGGATTCTTCTTAAATAGAAATGGAGAAATTGCTTGCTTTTTCACAATGCTTTTTTAAACCTTTTTCCCGAGGGTGACAAATTCTGGGGTAGTTTGGTAATCGATTAAACTATGAAGCCAAAGGTATTCATTTTCATTTTAAAGCATTACTGGATTGTTTTGTACAAAGCCCAAAATCTTATATTTGTTTCATTTATTTGGCTCAAGTTGTGTCTTTTTTATACAAAAAAGTACTGTAATTTGCAGATACCTCAGGTGAGCGATTTAGGACCATCATGGTCCTCTTGTAATTTAATTTTAAATTGCTGATGCTTTGAAAGACTGAGGCAGCACCGCAAACTTGTCTGCCATTCTAAATAATAAACATTAATATAACAGTTAACCCGTTACCAGAGGGCAAAATTTCAGACTGAACTTGCAGACACCAATTGGAAGTTTATGAGATCTTGAATTTTTTCAACATTCTCAGAAGGAAACATTGTAGAATTGAAGTAATTGCTAGTTGGAAGCAATTTCTTCATTTTAAACAATGTTTTCCCAATTATGTATCTTGAAGGGCATCAAAAGGCGTCATTTTGTGGGTTGGTAAAGGGTAAATAAGAAAAAAAGAGAGATTGGCTTGTGTTTATAAATAAAAACCGTCACAATAATTCCATGATCTAGGAGAATAAAGTATTAAGAATATCAAATTGTAAAAGACCAAAAATAATCTAATTCTGTTTAAAATACTCTGTGTAGGAAGAAATCAAAGTACTTAAAGTACTGCAAGCTAGCAAAGCATAGTTGTGTTAAGTATTCTTCTTCAGGTTAGGTTATCATTGTTAATAAACGTGGTTAAAGTAACCCAGGAGTTAACCCGTTACAACCAGCCAAAATCTTATACTTGTTCAAATTTAAAGAAAATGCAGATGACAATTTCAAGTTGGTTAAATTAAAAGATCTGTCCCTTGTAGGGTAGAAACGTTGTTGACAATGAAGAAATTGCTTGTGACAATGTTTTCCAAAGCTTTTTTTCTTGAGATGTTTAAAGAGCGATATAGATTGGGAAGAGTTCTCTACAAATTGAATAGAGTTTGCATTATTCCAGAAATACATGAGAACTGCTTTTTTATGGCGTAGGCATTCCAGAGATTTAGTGGTTAAGCCTCCAGTGGTAGTTTGCACTCGTTGAACTTTGAGACGACCTCAAAATTTTGTCTGTTAACTTAAGCTATCAAACCAGACGCTTTGCTAGCTTAAAATACTGTAACAACGCAGTGTAGAGATGGGAGTTAATGAAAGGACAACTTCACTTATCGGTAGGGGCTCATTGTCAACTTTGCAAATTCTCCCAGGGACTAGTCACATATACAAATTTAACCAATTCCCAAACGAATTCACGATTTACACACCTTGAGATAAAAAGCTTTCGAAAATATTGTGGATGATGAAGAAATTGCTTGTCCATAATGTTTTCTACACTATTAGGCAATTTTTTTAGATTCCACTTACTTGAAATTGTTGTTTGCAACATTTTTTCAATTCAGACTAGCTTTAAAGTTTTTTAAGTGATAATTGGTTGATACTTTGTGAAAAACTGAATGAAAGTCTGTGTATGGTTTCTTTTTACTTTCAGTCACTACTTTGTTACGGCTCCAAATGTTCTGAGATTCAACCATGATGAAACATTATTACTTAGTGTTTTTGATGAACAAAACTTTGACATCGAGGTAAGACTACATATTATAAAGACATCATATAACCCGTTCAAAAATAACCTTGCTTTTTAATGACCCTAAATTTTCTTTTAGATTTTGAATTGCTCATTTTTCACGATGTTTTCATGCTGTAGCTCAAAAGCCAGTTTGTTGAAACTTTATAAACGGGTTATCAGTGACACAAGGAAGTTTTTGAGAAAGGTAGGTCTAAGGTCAACTGTGTGACAAAATGATTCTTGGGGTTTAAAGCCACTTTTACTTTCCTGCTCAGTCCCTGGTGTTTACTTACCTGTAAATTTGTATTTGAGAAAGCGTTGTAGAAAAAGAAGAAATTGCTTATAACAAGCAATTTCTTCTTTTTCCACAATAATTTCTACCCAACTGAATGTTTATATTCAAATTAAATCCACTTTCAATCTTTGTCTGCAAAACATTTGAATTTGGACGGATCTAAAATTTTACAAATCAGGAAATGGTTTAAAAAAAAAAAACCCCAAAAAATTCTATTGATTCAGCAGGAATTTTTCCATTTTAACCCTTGTCATGCTGAGCCCAGAATATTCCGGTTTTGGCAGGAGGTGTAGACTAAGATCAGACTGCACTTACGTGCAGGCTGATCTTGGTCAACACCTCCTGCTTGTACTTTTCCTGTCAAAGTTGTTTATGAAGTTGATTTCTAAAAAAAAATATGCATTTTTGAATAATGGGTTCTATCAGTGCTTTTAGCCCTTTGATTTGACAGCAATTCAGTAAGGTAATTTATACAGCATGACAAGGGTTAAGAATTGATGTATCACTTGCCCCACATAATGAGCCCCGATAGGAAACTCCTGTTCTGTGTTAAATGGCATTGTTTTGCAAAATTCATGAATAGTTTCTTGCAAAAAAAAAAAAAAAAAGGGTTTGCCAGTAACCTAAACGATGTAACCACAGCTTAAAATTTGTTGTAGTTAAGAAGTTTAAGTCGCCAGTCAACAAAAATGCCTCAGATGAATGTCAGCCAATGTCAGCGTTCAAAGTTCACCTCTGGTCTAAGTGAATGATTTGATTGGTTGATCAATTCTCTGATTGACAGTAGCTATTAATCAATACTTTAAGTTTCCATTAATACCTCGTCCTGTAAATAGATTGTATTACGTAATTCTATTATACGATTATCTATCGTTTTGTGGGAAAAATGTCAGAAAGGATATTTGCCATGACACGGGATTGAACCCTGGACCTCATGATTAAGAGTGTGACGTAATACCATGGGGTCTCGGGGACTAAACAATCTATGTCATAATAATCCTTTGATTTTTGTCAATGAAAAAGAAGTCTTGCCCACACAATGTATATGCATGTAATGCACTTAGCTATTACATTTTTATACACTGCCAGAAGTTGTACATTGGCGTCATCTTCTCTGTCTGTCCGTCTGTCTGTCCATCTGTCTGTCTGTACGTAGGTCCATTTTTCTCGTGAGCACAACTCCGTCTGTCCATCCGTCTGTCCGTACTTACGTCCACTTTTCTCATGAGCGCAACTCCTCCTAAGTTTCTGGATGGATCTTTTTGAAACTTGGTCAATGTTATCACCTTAATTGGTAGATGTGCATGAAGTAAGGATTTTATGGTTCATTGATCTTTGTCTCAGTTATGCCCCCTTAAAACTTAGTCTCTTGGGCTTATTGAAATTGCAGCCTTGTGAACACAACTCCTCCTAAGTTTCTGGCTGGATTTAATTTAAACTTGGTGGATGTTATCACCTTAACTGGTAGATGTGCATGAAGTAAGGATTTTATGGTTCATCAATTTTTATCTGACTTATGCCCCCTTAAAACTTAGTATCTGGGGCTTATTGAAATTGCAGCCTTGTGAATGCAACTCCTCCTAAGTTTCTGGCTGGTTCTAAATGAAACTTGGTGGATGTTATCACCTTAATTGGTAGAGGTGCATGAAGTAAGGATTTTATGGTTTCATTGATTTTTGCAAGAGTTATGCCCCTTGACACTTAGTCTCTGGGCCCATTCAATCAATCAATCATAACAAACATTTTGAACTTGGCAATTCAAAAAGGAAGTCTGCAAATGTTTTGAATTTGGTTCTGTCAAAATAAGTAGTGTCTACAATTATTTTCGTGAAACAGCAGCAAAGTGGCAGCGTATATTGTGACTATGGCACTCTTGTTTAAAACCTTATCACAGTTTTAGGAAGTGTCAAAAACTTTCAGAATTCAAATACTTGTGATGAATAGCCATCACATTTTTTTTCTTATCAGTCAGTGAGAGACAGATTGCCATCATTCTGTCTGAGGCTATTATTAGAATTGAGCCTATGCGTAACATTCCAACCATTTTGCATGTGCAAGACTCGCACACATTTAGCACCCTAGACAGCTATTCCATTTTAAAGAAAGAAGCTTTTGGTCAGTATCTATCCACAGAGAGCAGATGCGCAGGCTGATCTGAGTGTTTATTTGGCGCACATGACGTGTAGTGGTTGGAAATGTCACGCATGCGCTCATTTATCTTCAATATTAGCCAGTGACGAGTGTCCATCACAATGAATGGTTACGGTTAGCTATTAGATACTAGACCCCCTGTTTTCACGTCTCTGTGAGTTTATACTTAAGAAAACAATTTGGGAGAAGAAAAAAAATTGCTTCTTTTCCCACAATATTTTCTAACCTGTAGGTTCGTTACTTCTCAAATTGCACCAACTTTTGATTGTTGACTGCAACTTCTTTCAAATGAACTGGTCTAAAATTTTGAAAAACAGGAAAGGATTAAAGTTCATCTATTTTCTAGGGTTTTTACAACAAAACAAAACTTTCCAACTGGCATGATGTAATCAGCTAAGTTTTCTATTGGATGATGCCATTTTAAAAGCTTTATATTATGTAACAACTAGAAGATGAGTTGACTTCATGAATAGCTGAACTTTGATTAATTTTTGATAAAAAATTGGGAAGAGATGGATGATTATAACTCAAATACAATATCTTTCAATACTTGTTTATACAAACCATGGAAATTCGGATACTTCTAAATCATAAGTGTTAAGCAATTTGATAGAATTGGAAATTCATGAAAACAAAGTGTTGCATGAGCTATCACTTCAATTAAGTGAGCACTTCCATTTACCCATTACCACATAACAAAATTTTGACTAGTCCAAATACCGTACACCATTAAGAAGGACCTTATAATTCAGAATCTGATAATTGTTAGCTGCAATATTATAGCTCTCTTTATGATATTCTGTTTGGGATTTGATCTCAAAATTAAGATATCAGAAAGAGGGCTACAATGTCGAATCTAGATAATTGTATGTAAATGGCATGCCTGCAAGAAGGAGGCTATGAAAATCAGGGGCTGAGGCCTCAAAGGGGAATTTATGATTACATGGATGGGTTGCCAAGACATTATAACTTTTGTTTGAATTAGCTCTAGTTACAAAGTTTTGATAACCTATGATGATGTAAATGTATGAAAATTGTGAAAATAGAAAGAGAGCTAAAAACATGGGATACGGTTAGTTTGACAATCTAATTGGAATGATTGAATTATGAATGCAACCCATAATGCATGAATCTTTTGTCTTAATCCATTCCCATACAAGCCTTCCTTTTTATGCCTCTCAAGATGAGGGCTTTGGAAAACATTACGGAAAATGAAGAAATTGCTTTTATCAAGCAATTTCTTCAATATTCACAATGTTTTCTATCCAAAAAGAGAAAAAAAAATCCATCAACTGGAAATTGTCGTCTGCAGCTTCTTTCAATTTGGACAAGTCTAAAAAAATTGTTATGTGGCAATGGGTTAAGGGACGTAAAAAGGAGGAACTGTGTTGGAATAGGTAAACCCTTGAAATATTTGTTTCATTAAACTCTAAAAATATACCTTAAAGTGTTATTTAGTGGAAATGTTTCATTCTTTTAGATTTTTCTGAGCCTAACAGAGGATGGTGAACCCTTTTTTGTGGACAGTAAAAGAGTTCCAAATGAACGTAAGATACTTTCATTTTTATTTATTTTTGTAGAATGAACATTGGCATTAACCCATTCCCACACAATGACAATTTGGACATTCCCAAGAAAAAAGGAAAACATTGTGAAAATGAAGAAATTGTTTGTATCAAAGGTTTTATATTTGTTCAGAAAGTTTATTTCAATGATCTCTTTCACATTCGATATAGGGTCACATACATTAATATAGTAGGTCACTAGGTCAGATCTTGTAACAACCTTCCTTGCTATGAAGTCACTATACTTCTGGCATAAATTTCTTGAAACATGATAATGTCTTTCTATTTTAATTTTTGATAATAAGTCTGGATAGGACAAGATAAGGTCACTTGTGCTATATTACTATTATAGTCATTGACCCAGATGAGGGCTTTAGGGTCCCAGGGTCACCAGGATGTGTTAATGAGCAAGCCACCTGAAAACTAACCCCAGTCTACTAAGCTGGGTATAATTGGGTAACAGTTGGTTTGAGCCACTGCCTCTCTTTTAGGGACGTAAAAACATCTTGATTGTTTGATGTTGAGAGTGACTTGAAAAAACTTAAAGCTTCATCACAATCAAACTTAAATAGATTAGTATAAACTTATCACAGCTTTTCCACTTCTAGCCATTAAACTTGGTGAAAATATTTGTATTGTCATCACACTTGATGATTAGTTTACATGTGCATTCTTGGCCCTCTTGTTTGTCTGAGAAGAGGTTAAGTTTTCTAGTTAATATTTTACAGAAACTCCAGTCACTATTACTGTTAGGGCTACGGAGAAGGATTTATTTCCTGATGAAAAAGCCAGAAAAGATCCCCCGAAATTTATATTCCTGTCTGCCAAAACTAAGTTTGGCCTGAAAAAGACAAAAATTTTGGTTTCCTTTGACACAGGCTATATTGTCCTGCAAACATCAAAACCTGTGTATCATCCAACTGACAAGGGTAAGTAAAATATTTGATCTGTTATCTTAGACAAATAACAACAACAACAACAACAACAACAACAAAAAAATCCAACACACACACACACACAAAAAAAAGATAAAAAAGAACAGAAATAAACATGATTTTTTTCATTTTTTCAAATTTAATAGATTGAATTATCTGTCTGATAAGTAATGTCATTTAGGTAGGTTATCTGATAAGGGTCAAATATCTAATGTTTCTGAATAAAACAAGACTGGAATATCTGATGCCCAACTTTTAGGTTCTTGACCATTTGTATGTCAGATGCTTTTTAATTATTTTCATTAAGTTACATATAAGGAAAATTATGTTACAATAGCAATACAACATCTTCTATTTGCTTTGAACTTCGAAGGAAAGTTACGATATTTATTGAGACCAAATGTCAAGTGGAATATCAAAAATTTCCTCTGCAGGGTGAAGGAAATACAAGATGTTGTATCATTGTAACTTATTATTCCATTTATTATATACCTAGATTTTTATTGAATAATTATATGATAGTATAAAAAAACTTCTATATTTCTTTACCGTTCTTTTTACGATTATTGACGTTATGACATCATCTATAGAATGTAAATGACGACATCTTCAACTACCTGATATGGAACAGTATTTTACACAATCAGATATAATTTAATTGTTAGCTTCGTCTATCAAAAACGAGCGATCTGATTGGTCGAAAAATTTAATTCATACCTCCATGAACAAAAAATTTGAGCACGCAGCCATTGTATATGCTTCCGCACAAAATAGTTCCATAAAAAAATGTATCAAAATTTGTATAGTTGATGCATTTTTCGCTTGATGTTATTAAATTATAAGAAATGAAGAGAATGATTTATGTTTTCATGGAGGTATGAACAGAAAAACCTAATCACACACTGTATGAATCCGCTTCGCGTATTCATACAGTGTGATTAGGTTTTTCGGTTCATACCTCCATGAAAACAAAAAACTTTTCTCCTCATCTCTTAAATGAATTTATTTCTGACATGTCTGATTTTTTTTCTGTGTGGTATGTATATATTTTACTAGAAATATCTATGTTTATATAATGGAAAATGATTTTTCAGTTTGGGTTCGAGCTCTTGCTATGACAGAAAATTTACAGTTTGCTCGTGGCTGGAATATATCAATGGACGTGATAGTAAGTATGAAATAATCATACCCTCCACCTATAAAGGTGAATGTTGGTTTCAATATCAATGTCTGTCCGTAGACTTTTTATTTCAGTGCTCTAACCCAAGAACCAATTGACTGTGAAACTTCATATGATTGTTGTTAATGACCCATAATAAGTGCCCTATTGTTTTGGGGTCACAAAGCTCAAAGGTCAACACCACAATTGAATTTTGATTGGAAACTGTTTCCATTTTCATGTCACCTGACTGAAGGTCATGGTGACCTATTGCAATCGCGTTTTGTCTGTTGTCATGGAGTTATCTCCCCTTGGGGCTCCATAAGGGGCCAAAAAGGGTACATCTTTAAAAATCGTCTGGTCATGAACCAGCTGTCAGATTAGATTCACATTTGGTATTTAGAGTCTTTAGGGCAAGGACTATCAGGTTTGTACGAGAAAAAGAAAACTGTCGAGAAAACGACGTGCAGGGGGGGGGGGGGGGGGGGGAAAAGGTGGGGGCGTACATAAGCTTACATAGTGACAACTTTGAAAATCTTTTTCTACCAAACCAAAAGACCTACAGCTCTGATATTTGGTATGTGGCATCATCTATTGGACCTCTATCAATATTGTATAAATCATAACCCCAGGGTCAAAACTAGCCCATTTCTGGACGTAAAAAGTTTAACATAGGCTTATGTAGTGAAAATTTCAAAAATCTTCTTCTCCCAAACTAGTGGGCCTAGAGCTTTCATATTTGGTATGTAGCATCATCTGGTGAATTTTAATCAAGATTGTATAAATCATGGCCCCAGAGACAGAATTAGCCCATTCCCGGACGTCACAAGTTTTACAAAGGGCTTATATAGCGAAATTTTAAGAAATCTTCTTCCAAACAGGAAGGCCTAGAACTTTGATACTTGGTATACAGCATCATTTGGTGGACCTCTATCAAGATTGTACAAATTATTGCCTCAGGATTAAAATTAGCCCATTCCTGGATGTCACAAATTTAACATAGGCTTATATATTGAAATTTGTAAAAATCTTTTTCTCCCAAACAGGAGGGCCTAGAACTTTGCTATTTGGTATACAGCATCATCTGGTGGACCTCTATCATTTCAGGATGTCACAAATTTAACATAGGCTTATATAGTGAAAACTTGAAAAATCTTTTTCTCTCACACAGATAGGCCTAGAGCTTTGATATTTGGTATGTAGCATCATTTGGTGGATCTCAAACAATATTGTATGTATTATGACCCTAGGGTCATTATTAGCCCATTCCCAGATGCCACGAATTTTACATAGGGCTTATATAGTGAAAATTTAAAACTCTTCTTCTCCCAAACAGGAGGTCCTAGAGCTTTACTATTTTGTATGTAGCATCATCTGGTCGACCTCCATCAAGATTGTATAAATTTTGGCCCAAGGGTCAGAACTAGCCCTTTCCAAGATGTCCCAAGTTTAGCATAGGCTTGCTTAGTTAAAACTTTTAAAAATCTTCTTCTCCCAAACTAAAAGGCTCAGAGCTTGATTCTTGTGAAACCATGGTTAGATGCACCAGGTGTAGAAATTGGCATTAGACCTTGAACAATTAATCAATCAGTATAAGTCCTAGATGTGCAAGAATTAAACATGGTTTCATATTCTCAAAGCTCTAAGTCTCAGTTTAATAATTTCTAAAGTTTTGTGGCAGATTTTGATTTATCTTCCTACACATGTTCATAATTGACCATTTGCTGGCCCTGCCCACTTATTTTTGTTAGCCTCACCCAGTGACTCCGACAGGAAGTCCCTCTTTGATTTTAAATGGTGTTATTGTGCAAAATTCATTGACAGGAGCATGTAACAAGAAAGTGAAATAGTTGGTTGGTAACCAAAACGAACAGGCTGTAGATATGACGTTTAGGTTGCCAAACCAACAAAAAATGTTTCACATGAATGGCGGCCAATGTCGGAGTTTAATTCTGAATTCTAGCTGAATAAATGATTTGACTGCTCCAAATTGAAAGATGTTGCAGACGACAATTTAAAGTATATGGTATTTTGAATTGTTTCATCTGTTTGAAGAAATTGCTTGTTTTGCTTTTCCACAATGTTTTCCAAAGCTTTTTTCTATTGGGCATCCAAAAGCGTCTCTGAGTGGGCATGGGTTAAGAACTTGTTTACATTTGATGTGAAATAAATTCGCTTAATCTATTTGGCAGATGACAAAATTTAAGACTTGTACAAATTGAAAGCAGTTGCAGATGACATTTAAAAATATTTGATATTTAAAAACAAGTGTCATACGCTAGAAAACATTGTGAAATTACATGTAACAAGCCTTTATTCCTTTTCTCGCTCTGTTTTCTATTGATTATTTTTCTTCAGAGTAGTTATACACAAAGAAATCGCTATGTTCAGGGCATTAAAGGGTAGGGTTGTGTGGAATGATTGAATCGCATTTAACGGGGATTGAGGCTAGGAAAGGATGTAGTGGTAGTACTGGTGTTAGAAATGCTAGGAATCCATTGTTAGGTGTTCCAGCAGCTGCGATTTTGACTGAAATACTGCAATCAACCAAATTGAAAGAAGTTGCAGAAAACATTTTATAGATGACGGAAATCCAAAAATATTTACCGTTCCTGGTAGAAAATATTGTGGATAACATTCTACATTATTTTCCAAAGATTTTTTCTTGTGTGGCATAAAAAAAGGGATCATGTTGGAATTGTTTAAAATGGGTTAAAACTCAATGGTTTAATCAAATTGAAATATAATAATTTGTATTGTAACAGAGTCCATCCGACCTCACATTTGGAAGAGTAACTAAGACTGAACATGACGACAAATTCTTTCAAGATTCGTTCATTCTACCACCCCATGCAGAGGAGGGCTTATGGACAATTAAAGCTTTTTACCGGGGTCAGGTGAGTCTACATAAATAGGTTAAAAATCTTCCAGAGGGAGTGATTTTGATTTCAAAATGTGTATTATATTAACCTTTATCAGATGCTTTGTTGTTGGTACTTATCAAAAACATCTAAATCATTTACCAAAAGACAAAATTACAAACTGCTCCAAAGTGTTTGGACCAGTTTGTTCAATTTTGGGTGGATTTAAAAATAACTTGGCACAATTGTTCTCTATTCTGAGTAGATGTATCATTTGAAAAAAAAAATCAGATAGCTCCAAGGTCAATGTCACAGCTCCAACATCGGAATTAAGCATTTCCAGAGTATATCACTTTCAATTATGATTGGGTTTCAAATAAATTTACACAATTATTCTCTAGCATGAGTAGATGTGCAATTCAAAACGAATCTTCTGATAGCTCTAAGGTCAGGTCACAGCTCAAGGTCAAACGTTGAAATTAAGTACATGTATTTCCAGAGCATAGCTCCTTCAATTATGGATTGATTTTAAATAAATTTGTACAATTGTTCTCTATCTGGAGTAGAATATGACATTTGAAAAATCTATTCAGATAGCTCCAAGGTCAAGGTCACCTCCCAATTTTGAAGTTAGACAAAGCATGTCCAGGGCAAAGCTCCTTCAATTATAGGATTTCAATACAACTTAGCATAATTGTTCTCAGTCATGAGAAGATGTGCCATTTGGAAAGAAAATGTAATCACATCAAGGTCAAAGCTTAAGGTCAAATGTCAAAAATAACCTTTTCCGGAGCATAGGTTCTAAAATTATAAATGGAATTCAAAATAACTCTACACAATTGTTCTCGATCATGAGTAGATGTGCAATTTGATACAAATCTTCAGATAGCTGTTGGGTCAAGGTAAAAGCTCAAGGATGTACATTAAAATTTAGCATGTCTGGAATATGACAAGCATATACCCGCATTTGCGTCTGTCGGTTTATCCGAATCCTTTTCTCTGTTTATTTTATACTCTTTGTGACAGGGCTATATTCAGGGTACACAATCTGTCTCTGACAGCTCTTTTTTTATATGGGAATGGGTTAACAAGATGATTCCTGTTTATACCCATAATGTCTGGAGAAGAAGCGAAGACAAATAATATATTCAGATTATCATCATTTCCCATATATGTAGTGCTTACTGCAGGTTATGTAGCAGTAGGTTAACCTATTCCCACACAGCAAAAAGTTAGACTGGTCCAAATTGAAAGAAGCTGCAGACAACAATTTCAAGTTAATGGAATTTTTATTTTTTTTTTTTAACTTTTTGGATAGAAAACATTGTGAAAATGAAGAAATTGCTTGATACAAGCAATTTCTTCATTTTCCACAAGGTTTTCATAAGCTTTTTTCTTGAGGGGTGTAAAAAAGAGGGATTGTTGGGGAATGGGTTAACCAATAACAAGGGGTCCAAATTTTAGACAGGTCAAAACTGAAACAAGTTGCTGATGACAATTCAAAGTTGAAATCAGAAAACAAATGCCAAACAAGGAGAAAAAAATGAGAACAGGAGAAATTGCTTGTTATAAGCAATTTCCCCTTTTCCCACATTTTTTCCAGAACTACATTTCATTAGGGCGTCAAAAAGCAGGGTAGCAAGGAATGGTGTAATCAAGTAGGAAGATAATTTTTGTATAATTTGATTTCAATTTTTGTCTATCAAAATGTGCGATCTGATTTGCCATAGAAAACATTCATACCTCCATTAACAAAATTTTGAGCATGCAGGTATTTTGTATGCATGCGCACGAAATAGGTCAATAAAAATTGTATCAAAAAGTGACTAATATTTGGTTTTTTGCTTGATTTCATTGAAATATAAGAAATACAGATTTTTTTATGGAAATATTAAACGAAAAAACTTATCACATTTATGAATGAATCTGCTTCACGTAATTCATACAGTGTGATTAATTTTTTCGATTCATACCTTCATGAAAACAAAAACATTCTCTTTATCTCTTTAAACAATAAGAAAATCTTCCCAAAGCTATGAATGCCAATCTTAATCAGTTTTGCAATCATGTTATCATAGATTTTAATAAAACTATTTAGATAGTGGAGACATAAGAGGTTAATGCATTTTTTCTATCTTCATGCAATAGTAATTTCATTATATTCTTGTCTATCCAATTCCTGCAAACTGATTGGCTACAAAAATTGTTTCATATGCTCAAGAAAAAAATAGTACAAAACTATCTGTTTGCTTTCAAAGTAAGTAGTACCATAAGAATTGTTATAGAATGGTGAAAGCTTTGCTTATTTGACATTGTTTATTCAATGCTAAGGTATGAAAGTAAAAACCTATAGGTTATTATTATGAATCAACTTAACCTAATACCAATTATTAAAATTTCAGACTTATCTAAATTGAAAGAAGTTGCAGACAACATGTATTATTAAATTGAAAATAGATATAATATGGGGTAGAAAGCATTGTGAGAAAAGGTGAAATTGCTTGTTACAAGCAATTTCTCTTTTTCTCACAATGTTTTCAAAAGGATAAACGAATTTCTTCCTATCCCTATTAAATGCATTATGCTCATTTGCTGTTCATTATTTGTTTAGGTAATACTTGTTTCCTCGATTTCAAATGTAACTAATAAGTGAAAAATTGATCTTTCTTTCAGATAACAGTAACTGTTTTTTCATCTTTATAACGCCGCTTTACACATGATTGGCCTTGTTAACAGATAAAATTTGTACTTTTGTTTTTTTCATTTTTTCAAGTTCAAAACTGAAGCAAGAACCACCTTCAAAGTGATGAAATATGGTATGTCTTTCTCTATTCATTCCTTCATTTCTTCCTTCTGTCCAACCTCAAACTAGGTCATAGGGTCTAAACTTAAGAAATTTTCTTTACAGTTTGTACTCTACTTTTGTGGCACAAATACCTTGAAACTTTGTTAGAATGTTTATTCTTGCTTCCTTAGACAAGATTTGTTAATGGGTCACTTAAGGCCAAAATAAGGGCACTTTGGCTTTTCATGCCTCTGTATTGTAAGATCAGAGTATATTGTTTTACCATTGTCTGTCTGTCTGTCCCTCTATTAGTCTGTCGGATTTGACTATTTACAATTACTTTAACCCTTGTTATGCTGAATAATTACCTTACTGAAATACTGTCAAATCAAAGGGCTGAAAGGACTGATAGAACTTGTTGTTAAAAAAACAATATTTCTTTTAGAAATCAACTTCATAAACAACTTTTGCAAGAAAAGTACAAGCAGGAGGTGTAGACTAAGATCAGCCTGCACATCAGTGCAGTCTGATCTTAGTCTAAACCTCCTGCCCAAACAAGAATATTCCAGTTTCACCATGACAAGGGTTAAGACTATTCAAGATAGAATGCCAATAGTTGGCATTATGATAGTCATTATTCAAGATCAAACTTGTGCAAATCTTAACCCTTGTCATGCTGAACGTGGAAAATTCCGGTTTTGGCAGGAGATGTAGACCAAGATCAGCCTGCACATAAGTGCAGTCTGATCTTGGTCTATACCTCCTGCTTGTAATTTTCCCGATGGAGTTATTTATGAAATTGATTTCCAAAAGAAACATTGATTTTTGAACAAAGAGTTCTATCAGTGCTTTCAGCCTTTGATTTTACAGCAATTTAGTAAAGTAGTTTATATAGCACGACAAGAGTTAACCAAACAACTTATCACTTATAGTTTTTTCAAGCCCATTTCAGAAACAGTGCTCATATTTATTATAGTGATTGATCTCAACAATACGCATCTGCAGATACCTAGGTAGGGGTTATGATGCAAGGTCAAGGACATGTCAAGGTCAAACTTTTGCAAAACTTAACCAAAAACTTAACATGTAAAATATCTTCAAACATATCGAAGTTACAATATTTACATTTGGCATGATGATGGATCTAATCGATACATATCTGTAGACACAAGGATCAAGAACATATGACAAGGTCAAGGTTAAAGGTCAAGGTTAATGTTCAAGGTCAAATCTTCAAAACTTTGCATTTACAATTTCTTCAAAAATACTCAAGGACTATGCTCATGTTTGGCATGATGATAGATCTCATTGATATGCATGCATAGATATCAAGGTCAAGGTCATGTGACAAGGTCAAGGTCATTTATCATACTTCAGTTTACTATCAAGCTTTACGATGGGGGATGGGATGTTGTTACATGGTTCTGGTCATAATTTTTGCAAAATATCATTATTCAATGTTTAAACAGTACTTCCTTTTCCTGTCAGTTGAAATGGCCAGAGGAGTCAGTGGGCAAGGCAATGGATCGGTCAATTATGAGGGAGCATCCTTGTCTATAACACATTTCTTGTTCGTGTTTTTGTTTTATGGAACCTTCTGAAAGCATCTTTTTACCTCGCATGTCAAATTTGTTAAACATCAATCTTTGTCATGCTGAACCTGGAATATTATGGTTTCGGCAGGAGCTGTAAACTAAGATCAGACTGCCCTTATGATCTTAGTCTACACCTCCTGCTTGTACTTTTTCTGCCAGAGTTGTTTAAGAAGTTGATTTCTAAAAGAAATATTGATTTTTGAACAACAAGTTCTATCAGGGCTTTCAGCCCCTTGAAATTATAGCTTAACCCTTTCCTGTACAATCCCTGGTTTTTACGTCCCTGTGATTTTATACTTGAGAAAACATTGTGGGAAAAGAAACAATTGCTTGTAACAAGCAATTTCTTCTTTTCCCACAATATTTTCTAATACATAGGATGGTTTCATTTCAAACTGCATCCAATATTCAATGTTGTCTGCAACCTCTTTCAATTTGGAGCCGTCTAAAATTTCAAAAAAGGGGAAAGGGTTAAGGTAATTAAACAGCATGACAAGTAATTTTTCTTTCGTTACATTTCAGTTTTACCAACATTTGGAGTGAAACTTAATGTTGAGGAGAAAATTATTTTGGAAGATATGGAAGAAATAAATATATTTGTCGAATCAAAGTAAGAATTAATGATCTTAATGTGAATGTACTTTAGTAAGATCAGTGGCATATTTTTGTGTTACAATTGACAAATTGACCAATCACAGCTTTCAATCAAAGAATCAATCAACCGATCCAATTTTTTATTTAGTATGGAAATGAACATTAACTCAGACTTTTGTTGACATTTTTGTTAAGTATTTTAGTTGGTTTGGCACCTTAAACAATGTAACTACAGCTTGAATAAGCTGCAGCTTAGTGTTTAGAATGCCAACAAACTATTTTACATTTTTAGCTGACTTGAGCACGAAGTGAGCTATTGTGATCACCTTTTGTCCAGCATTCATCTGTTGTGCAAAGTGCTTTGAGCATCGCCCATCAATAATTTCTTTAAAAAACTTCTCAGTTTGAACCAAATTTGGCAGAAATGTTCCTTATGCGGTCCACTTTTATAATAGCTAAAGTGAAATCTGTTGAAAACTCTGGTTTAAAATTATCTTTGAAAATATTCTCCTACTGACCCAAAAGGGCGTAGAGCCGACTTGGTATTTTGCATGAAACATCAGTATATTGATCTCTTTCAAAATTGCAAAAATCGTTACCTTAGGATCCCTAGGAGCAGAACTTCAAGAGAGTGGGGCCTATTTTGAAATGAAGAGCGTTTTTTGAATGACATCTCCTTCCAAACTAATGGACCAATTTAAGACAATTTTGGCAGGATTGTGTCTTAGATGGTCCTCTTTCACAATATATAAAATGATAGAAATCAAATGGAAGAACTGTCTATACCTCCTGCCGAAAGTTAAATGTTTTGTAATCAAAAGACTTGACCCAGTTGGCCTTCAGCCTTGATACATGTATTTAGTATTAAGCATCAGGTCAGTAACTTCTTTCATACTTCAAGAATAATTACCCATGGATTCAGAGAGAGAAAAAAGTGTTGTCCTTTTTTCATACTAGACCTAAAGCCTTGCAACCTGTCATTAAGACTACTGAATGGTTATTTTTCAAATTAAATCTACTTTAAATTTACGTCTGCTAAACCTTTGAATTTGGACAGGTCTAAAATTTTGCAAAACAGGAAAGGGTTAACATTCAGTGTTATGATGGGCTTTTATTCAAGGTTTAGGAGTCCCTGGTCTAACCCATTTCCTCACAACAAAATTTCAGACTCGCCCAATTTCAAAGAAGTTGCAAACAACAATTTTTTCAAGTTCATGAAATTTTAAAATTCTTTGTCCTTTAGGATAGAAAACATTTTGCACAATAAAGAATTAGCTTCTTTAAAGCAATTTCTTCATTGGTCACAATATTTTTCAAAGCTTCTTTCTTCAGGGGCTTAAAAAGGTGGGATTTTGTGGGAATGGGTCAAACA
Source organism: Fragum fragum (assembly GCA_946902895.1). Taxonomy (NCBI): domain Eukaryota; kingdom Metazoa; phylum Mollusca; class Bivalvia; order Cardiida; family Cardiidae; genus Fragum; species Fragum fragum. The sequence goes on from OX336377.1 coordinate 16,298,542, forward strand.
TTTAACTATGGAATATTTTATTATATTTAAAAATAGAAGTTATTAGCATAATGAAAGGTAAACGAAGTATACTGTATTGGAGGAGTTATGACCTTCTTAAGGGCTCTACTTCAACAAAGAATTGAGGAAGAAAATATTTGATCTACTTTGGGGAATTGGCTTTTACCTAATCTTCCAGCTATTCTCCACATCCTCCACATTTTTAGACCAATTTAAGGGGATTTTTTTACGATGACAAAGACCAAATAACTGGTATTACTCTGCCTGTGTAGCATTGATGTAAAATATAGAGGATAATTGTTTGTTTCGGTATAAAGTCAATTTATCTTACAAAGAGTGAACAACAAAAGCTATATTGTCACCAGTTACAGAGCCAATGAAAAAGACTGTGGAAAACATTGTGAAACATGAAGATATTGCTTCAAACAGGTATAAAAATTTGTTCTCAGGAAATGGATTTCAAAAACACATCCAAATCTATATTTTCAGTTATGTCTATGAAAAGCCTGTAAAAGGCAGAGTCAGGCTCACAATTGCCTGCCAGAAAGTAGATGGAACTAGAACACAGTACCCAGAAATTATTTCTGAGAAGGTGAGCACATCATATTTGAATTGGGTGTTTCAAATCTTGTTTTCTCCTCCAAATATATAAAGCCTAATGCTTTCAAAAATATTTTTGTCTAGAAGTAAAGTATTACTTTGGTCTATCAAAATAAATGCAAATAGTCCATTTTGAAATAGAAATAAATTGGAAATACATACTCATTTATTGTCATTGAAATTTTCACAGGATTTTCATTTAGTCAAAATAAATGTTCATTTTGAAATAGAAATGAATTGGAAATATGTTTTTACTGTTAACCCTTATCATGCTGAACCCGGAATATTCCTGTTTTGGCAGGAGGTATTGACAAAGATCAGCCTGCACATAAGTGCAGTCTGATCTTGGTCCATATCTCTAAGCCCCCTCTAAGCCAGAGTTGTTTAAATGAACAATTTTCAAGACACATTGACCCTCGTTAACCCATTACCAGATTGCAAAATTTTAGACTGGTCCAAATTGAATGGAGTTGCAAACGACAATTTAAAGTTTATGAAATTTTAGATTTTTTCAATTTTTTGGGTAGAAACATTGAGTAAAATGAAGAAATCGCTTGTAACAAGCAATTTCTTTATTTTACACAATATTTTCCCAATTGATTTTCTTGAAGGGCGTCTAAAAGCGTCACTGTGTGGGAATGGGTTAAGGCCTTCTGGTGCTGTCAGTCCTTTGATTTTAAAGCAATTCTGTATAGGATTTTAATTCAGCATGACAAGGGTTAATGAAAACCTTATCTATATAGCAATGATGAACACATTACAGCAATTGCAACCCTGATAGTAGCAATTCACTGCTTAATTGCAACATACTTTACAGACAAACATTAGATTTAAAGAATAAATAGTTCCTTTTAATAGCAGCTTCTGGTTAATTGCAACAAAAGTGTTGACAAAATGGTGTTGCTATTAACAGGATTCCACTGTATTAAACCCTCACTTTGTCTGAGGGGTGTATAGGAGTCAGCTTGCCAGTTGGTTGGTCTTCTGGTTGGTCTTTAGCTTTTTCTGGTCCATTCATTTTCTCTACGATTTACTTACTAGATTTGACTGAAATTTAACTTAAGCATTCAGTATTAACCCCTGTCATGCTGATCCTGGAATATTCCTGCTTTTGCAGGTGCTATAAACTAAGATCAGCCTGCACATATGTGCAGTCTGATCTTAGTCTACATCACCTATTTGATTTTTTAAGGTACAAATATTTATAAGATGACTTAAAACAAGAAATATTGATTTAAAGGTCTTTGATCTTGAATACTTCTTTTGATACAGATTTTTTTACTCAGAATGACAACGGTTAAGCTCATTTTATCTTTCAATTACAGAAGGAATTTGATTCAAGTTTCAACCAAAGGTGTGCATGTTTTGAAATGGTTACAGTCCAACATTGTACTTTTTTGTAGTTAGGGCCCTTTGTTGAAAAAGCTTTATTACAATGGCAAAATGTTTTCTGTCTCTAGGAGCAGCTTTTGGGATATTATCCCTTGTCATGCTGAATGATAAAAAGGTTTCAAGAATGCTTTTAAATCAAAGCACTGAAAGCACTGAAAGCACTTGAAGCCCTTAAAGAGAACTTTTATTTTTTTTGAAAAATAAATTTCACTAATAAATACCACTGAAAGGTTCAAGCAGGTGATGTAGACTAAGATTGAGCTGCACTTATATACAGGCTGATCTTTGTCTATACCTCCTGCAAAGTACAGGAATATGCCAGGATCAGCATGACATGGGTTAATGACATTTTGCGATAATAGGGCTAGTTAGTTTTGCAAGTTTAAGTTGTTTCTTTGAAAACCTATAGAAAGAAGTTTTAGGAAATTTTATAGTCATTGGTGTTTTCAGGCCATCATGGGCTTCTTGTTCTGCTGAGTTTTATATCGCATGAATATACATGTTTTTTATTATCATTTTGACAATGACTTTTTCTTTTTCAACAAGCTGGTTGAAGGTAAAAAGGTAATAACATTTCCTATCCAACAACTTTATGACATAACTGGAGGATTCCCAGATGGACAGATTCTTCATATAAAAGCCCAAGTTTTGGAGTACGTAACAGGCAATGAAGAGGCTACTGTGTATACTGGTTCACTATTCTCACGACGTGTATACCAAATTGATTTCAAGAATTCCAAGAAATACTATAGACCAGGACATAAATATTACTTACGTGTAAGTAATTTGATGTTTTAACCCATTCCCAGACAACAAAACTTTAGACTGCTCCAAATTCAAAGAAGTTGCAGATGAAAATTTTAAGCTGTTGAAATCTTTAAAATCTTTGTCTTTAGGGTAGAAAACATAGTAGAAAATGAAAAAATTGCTTGTTACAAGCAATTTTATCATCTTCAACAATTTTTTCCAAGCTTTCATATAGAGGGGCGTTTAAAAGCGTCATTGTTTGGTAATTCTTCTAACCCATTCCCAGACGACAAAATTCCAAATTCCAAATTCAAAGAAGTTGCAGAAGACAATTTAAAGTTTATGAAATTTTTAGATTTTTTATCTTTCCGGGTAGAAAACATTGTAGAAAATATAGAAATTGCTTGTGTTTTCCCATTTGATTTTTTTTAAGAGGTGTCAAAAGACGTCACTGTGTCGGAATGGGTTAATTTGATTAAATCCTTTACCAGACAATGAAATTTTAGACCGGTCCAAAGTGAGAAAACACTTGCAGACTTCACTTTGAAATATGTAAAATTTTGAAATAAGTGCAAACCAAGATAGAAATCATTGTGAGAAACGGAGAAATCGCTTGTTTCTAAGCAACCAACTTTCCAACCAACTATTTAACTATTTTTTCACAAGTAACTGGTTATAAATTTGTTAAATAAGGCCTTTTAACCCATTACCAGACTGCAGAATTTAAAACTGGTCGAAATTGGACTGAGTTCTGGACGACATTGTAAAGTTTGTAAAATTTCTAATTTTTTTAAATTTTATGAGTAAAAAAAATAGTGGAAAAAGAAGAAATTGCTTGTTACAAGCAATTTCTTCATTTTTCACAATGTTTTCCCACTGTGTGTGAAAGGGTTAATGACTTAGTAAAAGCTCCTGTCAAGGAGTTGGCCAATCAAGCTGAAACTTTGCAGGGATGTTCTTTGGGTGAAGTTCTACAAAAAGTTTTAAAAGGATTTCATTCCTTGAAAAACTCTGGTTGCTGCTGCATTTGAAAATGGGAAATTTTAGTTAATCTTTGAATTTTTTTCTCTCAAAAACTACAAGGACAAAGGCATTTATATTTCATATGTAGCTTTATCACATGGTTCTCTATCAAGATTTAAAAAATTAATTTCTGGAGTCAAAAATGGCCCCGCCTCTGAGGTCCAAATTTTGGAAAAATGTTTAATTAGAGCAAGTTCAAAAGTCATCTCCTCATAAACTATAAGGTCTAGGATATTCATATTTGGTATGTAGATCTTGTCAAAATGGCCCTGCACTAGGGGTCCAAAATAGGGGAAAACGGAAAATTTGAGTAAATTAGAAAAAAAATCACTTTTAGGCTGAGAGCATTTATATTTGAAATGTAGCATAGCTTGGCTGTTATCTACCAATTTTGATTGAATGAAGTCTGAGGCATTCATATTTGGTATATAGAATGACCAGATGGTTCTCTACAATGTTAGCTAAAATCTTGGCCCTGGGATAAAGCATGGCCCTGCCCCAGAGGTCCAAAATTTTGGAAAACACCCAACTAGAGCAACTTCAAAAGTCTTCTCCTTCTGAAATATAAGGTGAAGGACATTCATATTTGGTATTTAGCATTACTAAATAATTTTGTACTATGTTACAGGAAAATATGCCCTTAGGATCTAAAACGTCCAGGGGTCGCAAAATTGCGTAAAGTGCTTAATTTTAAAGAATTCTTCTTCTTAATTATAAGGCCTAGAGCAATTATATAAAAAAACATAGTATAACATTATTGTTACCTACCATGTTAATATACTTTTGACTAAAATGACCCTTCCTAAGGCATCCTAAGTTATGAAAACACTCTATAAAAGCATGTTCAAGCCTCTTCCTCTCCCAATGTATATGGTGTAATGCATTCATATTTGGTTTATAGTACATCTAGATTGTTCTCTGCCAAGGTTATTAAAATCATACCCATTGGGACAAAATGGCCCAACTCCAGAGGTCCCAAGTTTGGTAAAATGTTCATTTAGAGCAATATCAAATTCTTCTCCTCTTAACACTGATCCACATTAAAAAGTTGCAGTTGGTAATTAAGGTTTAATCAAATCTAAATACAAAGAATTTCAGGGTAGAAAACATTGTGAAAAATGGAGAAATTGCGTGTAACTGTATGTTCTCCCTTTCTCTTAATGCTTTTTATGCCCCCGCATCGATAGATTGGGGGCATATTGTTTTGCCGGTGTCCGTCTGTCCGTCTGTCTCTGTCTGTCCGTCTGTCCGTCCGTTTGTCTGTCTGTCTGCAGAACTTCCAACTAAAAATTTTCCTATTACTTCAACCCTGATTAAGTTACAATGCTAATATTAGGTATGTAGATAGGTCTCAACAAGATGCAACTGGGGAAGGTCATTTCATTAAGGTCAAGGTCGAAATTTTAACCCTTTTCCCTAAACTACTCAAAAACTTAAACTGCAAACTAAACATTTTCCTATAACTTCATCTCTAATTAAGTTACAATACTTATATTTCATATGTAGATAGGTCTCAACAAGGCGCAACTGGGAAAGGTTATTTCATCAAGATCAAGGTCAAATTTTTAACCCTTTTCCCTAAAACGTTACTCAAAAACTTAACCTACCAACTAAACATTTTCCTATATCTTCATACCTGATTAAGTTACATTGCTAATATTTGGTATGTAGTTAGGTCTAAACAAGGTGCAACTGGGGAAGGTCATTGCATCAAGGTAAAGGTAAAAAATTTCAACCCTTTTCCGTAAAACAAAGAAAAAAAACAACAATAAAAATCACCCGTTTCTAAAGAATTCCTGTTTCGGGGGCATGGTGGTTCACAAACACATCTTGTTTAAACCTATTTTCCTTGATGGTTTCAAAATGTGAGATTATAAGATTGGTAATGGATTAAACTATAAAGCCAATTAGGCATTCATTTCTGTTGTACAGCATTACTGGATAGATTTGTACTAAGCCAAAAATCTTGTAATTGTTTTACTTATTTTGCTCAAATTTTGTCTTTTTTATACACACACACAAAAAAAGTACTGTGATTTGCAGATGCCTCAGGTGAGCGATTCAGGACCATCATGGTCCTCTTGTTTACAGATTTTTTTTTAAAAAAATGTGGAAATACATAACATTTTGACAGAGAGATTTACAACTAAACTAGATGTTAAAATGAATGAGAATAGGATACTCTATGGAAAGGCTTAACCCATTACCAGACAAAATTTTAGACTGGGCCAAATTCAAAGAAGATGTGGACAACAATTTAAAATGATTAAAATATAAGAATCTTTTTATTTTAGGATAGAAAGCATTCAGGATAATGAAGAAGAATTTTTTTGTAACTTGCAATTTCTTCATTTTCCACAATGCTTACCCAAGCTGTCAAGCATCAAAAAGTCGAATTGTGTATGAATGGATTAAAAGGCTTAGTAGCTTGAACTAAATATTGAAAAATTACCCAAGTAGAACTAAAATACAAAATTAAGAAAAACTAGAACCTTCTCTTGAGCAAATTTCAAGCAAGAAAAAGAAAGTCGAAAAAAAAAAAAATGTTCTGTTTAAGGTTTCATTAACCCATTACTAGGTAACTAAATCAAAGACCTGTCCAAATTAAAAAAAGTTGCAGACAACAACATAAATTTGGTGGTATTTTAAAATTCCTTGTAATTTAGGGTGGAAAAATTTGGGGATAATGAATAAATTTCTTCTTTTTCCACAATGTTTTAAAAAAGTTTTTTTCATGAAGGGCATAAAAAATTATCATTGTGTGGAAATTGCTTGAACACAGTCATAAACGATTTTGCACTATGGTAATTTTCCATAATTGAAAGTTAACAGAATTTATTATGCATTGATATGAAAAGGGGTATATTGTTTCTGCAAGCTATAAACTTAACACTAAAACTTAACAATTAGTTGTTATATAAACACCATTGAAGATACATAGCACATATATAAAACAAATGTTTCCTGTATTGATAGGCATCAATTGGTTGTAAGGTCAAGGTCATCCATTAATGTCAAGGTTACTTATCAAGGGCAACTTAACACAAAAACCTCACATCTTGCTGTTATTGAAGCACCATCGAAGTTGCATGGCTCATATTAGGGAAAAAGGTTCCTTGCATTGATGGGCATCAGTTGTAAGGTCAAGATTATCCATTCAGGGCAAGGTCACTTATCAAGTGACATTTCTAAAAATTGGCTGATACAGGACACAGTTTAACAAACTTTTTTTGCAAATTGAAATTGACAACAGAAATCTGAAATATGTGGGTCTAATATTGTATTGTATATTGATAGCTAAAAGATGTGAATTTTGCTTAGTGCCTATGAAGATAAAGCTCACAGTGCTTAAAAATGTCCTTCTTAACTCTTTCCTGTGTTACAGAATTTTAGACCAGTCCAAACTCAAAGGTTTTGTAGATGAAAATCTAAAGAAGATTTAATTTAGAAAGTAAACATACAGTTTGGTAGAAAATATTGTGGACAAGCAATTTCTTCTTTTTGACAATATTTTCTCAATTATAAAACACAGGGATGTAAAAAACCAGGGATTGAACTGTAAAGGGATTAATACTTTAACAATATTCTTTTAATTGTTTACATTACAGGTATCAATTTCTTTTGCGAATGGCCAAAAACCAGGAATTACACGTTTCAGTGCCAGAGAGTTGTCCAATAAATTACAGAAGAAGGAAGAGTTTGATTCTACTCAAAAATCAGGCGAAGGGTTACTTATCTTTTCAACAACATCAAGATCTCAAGAAACTCTTAGATTTCGGGTATATATTTTATATGTGGGGTATCTTGTTCAAATAGCGACTATTTTTAGGAATATGGTCAAGAAAGACTATAGACAGCATTCTCTATTATTTTTTTTATCCTGCACGATGAGAATATTTAGTTTTATATGAATTTTTGTTTTCAAATCTTTAAAATTCCACTCGTCCTGCATTAACCATTACTAGATGACAAATTTTTAGACTGATCCAAATTTAAAGGAGTTGCAGACGTCAATTCAAAGTTTATGAATTTTAGAGTTTTTCAACTTTCTCTATAGGAAACATTGTATGAAATGAAAAAATTGCTTGTCACAAGCAATTTTTTCATTTGACACAATGTTTTCCCTTTTTTTTTTCATCAGGGGTGTCCAAAAGCGTCATTGTGTTGGAATGGGTTGATAAAAAAAAGAGGAAATTTTTTTTTTCCAGACAACCAGACCAATAAAATTGTTTGGCCCTTTGAAGCATTTTTGTATGTTTGGCCACTAAGTAAACATCGTAACTACAGCTTAATCAAGCTGTAGTCAAAACATTTAGGTTGCCAACCAACCATTTTACTTTTTCTTTTCATGGAACAGGCCATCAATTTTACAAAATAATGCCTTTTGATATTGAAGTGGAAATCAATAGTCGGAATTCGGTCAGTACAACCAGTGAAGTGAGTGGGCGGAGCCAGGGATCCGCCAATTTTTAAGGATTTCTACATTATTACTGTTACCCACTAAATTCGCTGTCGAAGCTTAAAATGTGTGTTCTTGAAGATACAGTGTCCTTTGGTTTAACTTTTTTACCCATTCTCACATATTGACGCTTTGGGACGCCTCTCAAGAAAAACATTTGTGAAGACATTGTTGAAAATGAAGAAATTGCTCGTAACAAGTAATTTCTTCATTTTCTTTAATGTTTTGTACCTAGAAATATGAAAAAATCTAAAGTTTCGTCAACTTTAAATTATCGTCTGCAACTCCTTTCAACTCTAAAATTTTGCTGTCTTGTAATGGGTTAAGCAGCTTAATAAGAATCATTAGAATTGTCATTGAGGAATTCAACTCTTAACCAGAAGACAAAAATTCAGGCTGGTCCAATATCAAAGAAGTTGCATATGATAATTTCTAGTGTTTCAAAATATCTTGCTTTCTAGGTAGGAAACATTGCTGAAAATGCAGATATTGCTTGTAACAAGCAGTTTTGACATTTTTATGCCCCCAAACGGAGGCATATAGTAATTTAACTGTCCGTCCATCCCACTTTCGTGTCCACTCTGTAACTTCTACATGCAATAGTGGATTTCAATATAACTTTGCACAAATGTTCACCGCTATAAGACGACGTGTCGAGAAACAAACCCAGCAACCTTGATCTCAAAGATCAAGGTTGCTATCTTGGGTCAAAGGTCAAAAATGGGGACTTTTTGCAGTGTCTGCTCTGTAACTTCTATAATCATGCACTCAGGTACAATTTTCTTTCATACAAATGTTAACCACCTTCAGACGACGAGTCAGGAAGAAGACCCTGGTTCCTATCTCAAAGGTCAAGGTCACAATCTGGGGTCAAAGGTCAAATATCGACACTTTTTGCCATGTCCGCTCTATAACTTCAATAATCATGCAGGCAGGTACAAATTTCTTTCATACAAATGTTAACGACTTCGGACGACATGTTGGGAAAAAGACCCAGGTTCCTATCTCAAAGGTCAAGGTCACAATCTGGGGTCAAAGGTCAAAAATCTGCACTTTTTGCCGTATCCACTCTGTAACTTCTATAATCATGCACTCAGGTACAAATTTCCTTCATACAAATGTTAACCACCTTCAAACGACGAGTCCGGAAAAAGACCCAGGTTCCTATCTCAAAGGTCAAGGTCACAATCTTGGGTCAAAGGTCAAATATCGATACTTTTTGCCATGTCCGCTCTGTAACTTCTATAATCATGCAGGCAGGTACAAATTTCTTTCATACAAATGTTCACCACCTTCAGACAACGTGTTGGGAAAAAGATCCAGGTTCTATCTCAAAGGTCAAGGTCACAATCTTGGGTCAAAGGTAAAAAATGGGGACTTTTTGCCGTGTCTGCTCTGTAACTTCTATAATCATGCACTCAGGTACAAATATCTTTCATACAAATGTTCACCACATTCAGACGACAAGTCAGGAAGAAGACCTTGGTTCCTATCTCAAAGGTCAAGGTCACAATCTGGGGGTCAAAGGTAAAAAATTGGCACTTTTTGCCGTGTCCACTCTGTAACTTCTATTATCATGCAGGCAGGTACAATTTTCTTTTATACAAATGTTAACCACATTCAGACGACGTGTGGTGAAAAAGATCTTGGTTCCTATCTCAAAGGTCAAAGTCACAATCTGGGGTCAAAGGGGCGTCCAGAATGGTTAAATTGTTTCCAAAATGGTTAAATTGTATTTACTCTCTTATTCTTCAATGGATTGCTTCCATATTTGGACCAGTGCTTAAATGGGTAGACCACTTTACATGACCTTGACCTTGACCCAGTGACCTTGACCTTTGACCTACTTTTGACCTTAGAAAAATCCGTCCATAATGCATTTCTCGATTTCAATCTGTATTTATAGAAATTATTATATGTATTAATATTTCATTTAATAGATCACAAATGCATGTGGTTGTGTTTACAAAACAAATCAAAGTGCCACATGCTTGACCCTGTCCTTTGGGGGCATTTGTCACATGACTGCGACCAGCTCTTGTTCAATATACATTCCTTAACCTTTTTCTTAACCCATTACCAGATGAAAATTTTTTAGACTGGTCCAAATTCAAAGAAGTTGCAGACAGCAATTTTTAAGTAATGATATTTTAGAAACCTTTTCTATTTTGGGATGGAAAACATTGTGAATAATGGTGAAATTGCTTGTTACAAGCAATTTCTTCATTCTCAACAATGTTTTGGAAACCATATTTCTTTTGGGGTGTTCAAAAGTGCCATTTTTTGGGAATGGGTTAAGGGGTTTGTGATATGGGATTGTGTAGTCAAGCGTACTCAGCATTGGCTTAAATGAGCAGCCTTGACATTGTGAACAAGAAATGCTCTTAATGATATCTACAAAACCTTACTTTGTGGGATTTTACATATCAAAAAAAAGAATGCACCTTAGGTACATTGGTGATGTGACGTATGAACAGTATAGGACATGATAATTCAGGGAACATTTGAATTGTATTTAAGTGACATTTTCATCTATCTATGACAAATGTTATAAACTAGTTCATGCAGTTATTTCCCTCCTAGGTTGATGTTAACGGAGAAAAAAGTGAAGTATTTACTGTTGAAGCTTATCAAGGTGAAGATCAGATGGTGATAGAACAAATAATGAAGGTATGTGGGACAAATTACAAAGGTTTAAGGAACAAATCATGTAGGTACAGGTATGTTGTACAAATAACAAAGGTATGTTGAACAAAGTACATGTAGATGGTATGTTGAACAAATTAAAAGGTATATTGAACAAATTATTAAATGGTATGTTTAACAAATTAAAAGGTGTGTTGAACAAAATAGATGGTATCTTAAATAATTTACAAAGGTATTTAAAACAAATTAGAAGTTATATTGAAGAATTTACAGTGGTATGTTGAAATTTTTTAAAATATTGCTGATCAAATTATATGAGGTACATTTTATTAAATAGGAGGTATTTTGAAGAAATTAGAATGCATGTTGAATAAATCAGAGGGTATGTAAATTGTTGATGTCAGATTTTGGCTTTAATGTTAAAAAAAAAATATGGATACATTAAGATAAGATTTCAAAGAAACTTTCTCAAGACTTTCAAATTACATGTATTACAGTACAGCCTTCTTGTATCTCTTAGCAAAATATGCAACCATAAAAGAGTTTTTTGTTTGAAAAGTTCAGAATTTTAATCCCAATGTCATCCTGCTAAAAACAAATTTAACCCTTGTCATGCTGAACTCAGAATATTCCTGTTTCGACAGAAGGTGTATTCTACACCACCTGCTTGTCCCTTTCAAGTCAGAATTGTTTATGAAATCAGTTTTCAAATGAAATATTGCCCTGCACCTAGCACTTCCAGTGGTTTCAGTCTTTTGATTTTGTTAGAATTCTAAACAGGATTTCATTCTGCATGGCAAGGGTAAACAAAGTGAGACTTTGCAATATCAAAGTCCAGCCATCCTTATTTTTATGCCAAAGGACATCTCTGACTACATGGCTTGATAAACTTTAAGTTTTTTTGTAAGAAGTTTTCTTTTTTGTTTTTCCCAAGAAGGTTGAACCTTGATACCTGGCATAAATTACCAGGGATTCAAACGGCTTCAATATTTCATCACTCACTATTGGAAGACCTATCATTTGGTACTAATTTCCATATTATCTTTCTCAGACATTTTCACTATTTTTATGACCCGGCATCAATAAGGTCGTGGCATATTTTTTTTACAAATGTTTGTCTGTCTGTTAGTCTATCTACCTGTCAGTCTGTCTGCAAACATTTAATTTAACATTTTGCTGTTATCCAAAGACCGCTCAAGATATATGGCTCATATGGGATATAGGTTCCTTGCATAATAGGCATCAGTTAGTTGTAAGGTTAACCCTTGTCATGCTAAATAAAATCATTTTTCAGAATTGTATAAGAATCAAAGGGCTGAAAGCACTAGTAGTACTTTTTCTTCAGTTGTCAATACTTCTTTTGAAAATTTATTTCATAAACAGCTCTGGTTTCAGAAAGACAGACAGGAAGTGTAGACTAAAATCAGACTGCACTTATGTGCAGTCTGATCTTTGTCTATACCTCCTGCTAAAACCGGAATATTCCGGGTTCAGCATGACAAGGGGTAAGGTCAATTATTCAAATACAGTGTACAATATATGGCTCATATTTGGGATATTGATTCCTTGCATTGATAAGCATCAGTTGGTTGTAGGGTTTTGATCAACAATCAAGGTCAAGGTAACTTTTCAAGGTCTTATCTACAAAAAAGACTGTTTCTGGGGCATGGAGTATCACAGATACATCTTGTTGAATAAGTTTGAACTGGATAACATGTCCTATTCTTCAAGATTAGACTGCATGTATATGAAGGCTGATATTAAATTTTGTTTACACTACCTGCAAAAAATAGGAATATTTTTGGGGCAGCATGAAGGTTAAGGGTTTATTTATTTGTAGGGAAATGACATGATTGTTGAAGCAACAGTTACAGTCAAGGGAGAAGCAACAACTGGTATCATGGCATTAGTGAGTAAAATTCCTTGTCCTGCTGAAAAGGACCATATAAGTGTTCTTTTTGCAAGGACACATTTGTAATTTGGGTTAAAAATAGTTAGTAAAACAAAAATATGAAATGGAATATTTGCATTTCAGTGCATGTATAATAAAATCTCAAGAAAGAATATTTTCTCAGATATTGATGGTGATCTGTGATTCTCTACCATAGAAAATAACATTGTAAAAGGATAATTTGCTTTTCAAAAGTAATTTCTCCATTTCACCATGTTTTTTAACAATTAAAAATCATTTTATTAAAGGGATTTTTTCTTTAAAACAAATTCGCAATTTAAAACGTTGGCAATGATTTGCTCACAAATGCATCGTGGCCATTAAAATTCACAGTTGTATTATACTTAACCGATTCAAACACAATGACACCCCTCATGAAAAACAACTTGGAAAACATTGTGTAAAATGAAGAAATCGCTTGTAACAAGCAATTTCTTCATTTTACACAATGTTTTTCATGTTGAAAATATCATGTTTTAATTGTTGTCTGTAACTTCTTTCAATTTGGATCAGTCTAAAATTTTGCAGTCTGGTAATGGGTTAAATTCATACTTTATGTCAAGCTTGTTTACAATGAGCAATTCATAGTTAACCAATTCCCACACAAAGTTTTAGACTTGTCCAAATTGAAAGAAGCTGCAGACGACAATTCAAAGGTGATTAGATTTTAAATTTGTTCAACTGTCTGGGTAGAAAACATTGTGTGAAACAAAGAAATTGCTTGCTGCAATTTCTTTATTTTATATGATGATTTCCCAATTGTGTTTCTTGAGGGGTATCAAAAAGTGTTATTGTGTTGGAACAGATTAACCCATTCCCACTCAGTGACGCTTTTAGACGCCCCTCAGGAAATATATGATTCAGAAAACATTGTGAAAAATGAAGAAATTGCTTATTACAAGCAATTTCTTCATTTTCTACAACGTTTTCTACCCAGAAAGTTAAAAAAATTCAAAAAAAAATCCAAAATTTCATAAAATTTAAATTGTTGTCTGCAACTCCTTTCAATTTGGACCAGTCTAAAATTTTGCGGTCTGGTAATGGGTTTATAAGTTAGTAGATTCTACATTAACTGGATCAACCCACTGACCCCTCAAAGGAATTTCAACTTATATATGAAACAATGTTAGTTTTTAACCATTAGCGCAATTAACATGTTACAAAAAATTAAAACGGTTGGTTTGAACCTAAAAGGCATGACTAAAACTTGAATAAGCTGTGGTTACGATGAATAAATCGATAAACCAACATAACGATTAACATGAATGTCGGAGTTGAGTCAAACTGAATGATTTGATTGGTCAAACGCTTTTTTGATTGACAACGGTGATCTGCCGATTGTTGTTGTTTTCAAAATAGATATGCTCTCAATGTTATACATAATAAGTAGATACTAGATGCCATTCTTACTCTTTCCCAGACAAGCCCTCCTTTTTATGTGTCTTAAGCCGCCGTCATGCGCAGTTGGTAGCACATCCGACTGTCAATCTAGAGGTCCCGGGTTCGATCCCTGATGGCGGCACTCATCCTTTCTGACTATTTGTCTCTCACCAATGGGTCGATAATCGTAGACCTACGTGGGATAGCAGCTGGAGGCTAGGAAAGGATGTAATGGTAGTACTTGTGTGAGAAATACCAGGATTCCATTGTTAGGTGCTCCAGCGATATAACTGAAAGATTGTTGAAAGCGGCGTAAAACCCCATTCAAACAAAACAAAACAAACATATTTTAAGTGTCTTAGGACAAGCAATTTCTTCATTAATCACAATGTTTTTCTATCTAAAAAGATGAGAAAAATTAAAATTCCACCAGTTTGAAATTGTCATCCAAATTGGACCAGTCTCAAATTTTATTGTGTGGATTATAGTTCTTTAATTTAAATGTATCATTTTGAAACAGATTTTATTCAGCATGACAAAGTTTAAACTGATCTATTTTCAGGTTATGTCTAGAGGACAGTACATGGACCATATTTTGTTTGATCCTTCTGTTAACCCACAGGAAACAATTGACAAAGCACTTCAAGAAAGGATAACTCCTGAAGCTCGATTAGTTGCATTTTATGTTAATAAAGGCTCCAACAAACTGGTAGCTGATTCATCTAAATTCTCTTTGACACCTAAATGTCGCGGGAATGGGGTAAGAATTAAATGTTGTTCTATTTGTTCAGGATTGAATTTGGTAAAAGCATTGGATTCTTATGAATCACTATACCTCATATTGTTATAAGGATTTCAACTTACCCAATTACCAGAGGACAAAATTTTAGACTGATCAAAATTGAAAGAGGTTTCAGACAACATTTCAAAATGTTATACTGAGAAATAAGACTATTTTGAGTGGGAATCATTGTGAAAAAAAGGGGTAATTACTTATCACAAGCAATATCTCCTTTTTCTGCACCCTTTCCAGCCAACATATTGTTGAATTTCACAGAAGTAATTAGTCGGGGGGACATTAATTCCATAAATTGTATGTGGCGAAATTACTCAAGGTTTTCTCTGGAGTAAATATCTAATTGATATCAACTTAATTATAAATGGATAGCAATGAATGTTTGATTAGATTTTTTGAAGATATTTTTTTTACTAGTTTAAAATCATGGACCTTATAAACCTTTTATTGTAAGACTTATTAAATTAAAGTTGATGAACCTTTTCCTGTGTTTCAAAATTTTAGACCTATCCAAATACTAAGATTTAGCAGATGAAAATTTAAAGTTGATTTAATTTGGAAAATAACCATTCCCTATGGTAGAAAATATTGTAGAAAAATAAGAAATTGCTTGTCACAAGCAATTTCTTCTTTCTCTTCAATGTTTTCTCAATTATAAAATCATAAGGACGAAAATTGAGGGATTGAACAGGAAAGGGTTAAATGAAATTAACATTGCTGCTGGACTAGCTTATTAGCTCAGCTGTTTTCGGAGAAAACCTGAGGTTACCTTGGTGTTGTTGCTGTTGCCGTTTTTGTTGTCGTTGTCGTGCGAAAACTTGGACATTTTGTGATGTCTCTGGTTCTACTAAAGGCATTCACATGAAACTTGGCACACTTGTTCAGTATCAAAAGAGCAACCTACACTATCAAGGGGGATTACTCTAGATGCTTTGTTCTACTAAAGGCATTTACATGAAACTTGGCATACTTGTTCAGTATCAAAAGAGCAACCTATACTATCAAGGGGGATAACTCTAGATGCTTTGTTCTACGAAAGGCATTCACATGAAACTTGGCACACTTGTTCAGTATCAAAAGAGCAACCTATACTATCAATGGGGATAACTCTAGATGCTTTGTTCTACGAAAGGCATTCACATGAAACTTGGCACACTTGTTCAGTATCAAAAGAGCAACCTATACTATCAATGGGGATAACTCTAGATGCATTTTGTTCACTATCCAGCAGCCAACATCTGAGTGTGGACACCTGTAGGCGGTGCTCTTGTTATGCTACAAATTAGTGCTTCCCTTGCAATACCTCTAGAATCAAGAAATGAGTTTATTTGTATGCTTTTGAAGGAAGTCTTATTCTCTTTTAGCCATTAACCCTTTCCTGTTTTATGAAATTTTAGACTGGACCAATTTGAAAGAGGTTGCAGACGACAATGAAAAATGCATGCAATTTGAAATCTAACAATCCTATGTGGTAGAAAATATTGTGGGAAAAGGAGAAATTGCTTTTTACAAGCAATTTCTCCTTTTTCCACAATGTTTTCTCAAGTATAAAATCACAGTGACATAAAATCCCGGGTTTGTTCAGGAAAGGGTTAACCAGACAACAACGTATTGAGTGATCCAAATTCAAAGAAGTGGCATAAGACAATTTTGAGTTTGTGAATGTGAATAAATTGCTTGTTTTAAGCTATTTTTATTATCTATAATGTTTTTTAAAGTCTTTTTTCTTGAGGATCAGATAAAAGTGGTAATATTAGTCAAAATAGATGTCTTGATAAAAAAAAATGGATGAATTTGGGTGTTGGTCACCTAGAGTCAAACACTAGATCAATTCTTAGAAACATCTTGTTGTCAATGTAATCACATTTGCTACTAGATTGGCTATTATGGCTCTCTTGATAGAATAACACCTTTGGGTGATTAAAAAGTCTGGATTGTATGCTGAAGACTTGCATTTGTTTTTATTTCAGTTGGAACTAGAGGCTGACAAACCAGAGCAGTTAAAACCTAACTCACAGGGAATTTTGAAAATCAGGGGCTCCCCTCGCATGACAGTTGGTTTAAATGCCATGGATAAAGCCCTTTTACTTATTGATGATGAACATGTTCTGAGGAAGAGTAAGGTATGTGCTTTTATTCTGCCCCCTGCCATGTAATGGCTACGCATTTGTGTTAGTATTTGTGTTGAATTCTTGCCTGGCGCATATCTTCTACATTTATTGATGTATTATAAAATAACTTGGCACAGTTGTGATAATAAAATAACTTGGCACAGTTGTGATTATAAAATAACTTACCACAGTTGTTCTGCCCCCTGCCATGTAATGGCTACGTATTTGTGTTGAATTCTTGCCTAGAGCATATCTTCTATGTTTATTGATGGATTATAAAATAACTTGGCACAGTTTGTGATTATATAATAACTTGGCACAGTTGTGATTATATAATAACTTGGCACAGTTGTTCCCTTTGAAGAGTACTTTTGTCATGCATTAGGTGTATTTGTTACTCTTAAGTTCAAGGTCACAACTTGTGGTTGTGGGTGGATAGGTGGGTGTAGGCATACAGATGTTTTGCTGTGGAGGGGCGAGGGAGGTGATGTCATTCTAAAATTGTTTCCTCTCAATGAAAGCCTATATTTGGTACTCTTTTGAATTGTCTTGATTTTGTATTTTTCTCCAGCTGGACAGCTAAGATATGATTTTCTACTTATGCAGAACTGAAATGCTTGTCAGCAAAAAAAGTGAAGTGATCAATTTTAAGAAAACATATAGTTGTTAATTAATGATGAAATGTCTGGGATCCAGGATTTTCTTTATAAACCCTTTCCAACACAATGGCACTTTTGAGCCCAGAATATTCCTGTTTTGGCAGGGGGTATATACAAAGATGACTCTGGACATATGTGCAGTCTGATCTTAGTCTACACCACCTGCTTGACCCTTTCAAGCCAGAATTGTTTATAGAATCAGTTTTTGGATGAAATATTGACCTTCAATTAGTGCTTTCAGTGATTTCAGTCCTTTGATTTTGGTGCAATTCTGAACAGAATATTTATTAAGCATGGCAAGGGTTAATAGCATGGACTTTGAACTTAGTATTGAGGTTCAACTAGTTGTCCTTAACCCTTTCCTGTTTTGCAAAATTTTAGACCTGTCCAAATTCAAAGGGTTTGCAGATGAAAATTTAATTTTGATTATTACAAGCAATTTCTTCTTTTTCTACAATATTTTCTCAATTATAAATTCACAGGGACGTAAAAACCAGGGATTAAACAGGAAAGGGTTAATGTCAGTTTTAGATTATGATTCACTGAGGGAGAATTTCATTATTTCTTACCAAGTATAGGGGGTATTGGTGTCACCATTACTGTCTGTAAGTCCATCTGTAGACTTCATTTTCATGCTCTATCTCTAGAACCAAATGACCTAGTACCAAGAGACTTTATGAAATTATTGCCAATAAAACAAAGGAAGTGCCTATTGTTTTTGGGTCACAGAGGTCAAGGTCAACTTTGCTACTTGAGTGACCAATTGCTAGTTGGGGGTTAAAAATCTAATTTGCAACAACTTCAGTTTTTTGCTGCAGTTTCCTTTTAGGCGCATAGTGATCTTTGACTCTCAGATTTCTTATTTCTTTTTTTTTTGTCAGATGTTTGATGTTATGAAGTCTCATGATCTTGGCTGTGGGAGAGGAGGTGGCATTAATGCTGAACAAGTTTTGAAGGTAAAAGAAATTATCCATCACCTCTATCAACCTGATAACCAGTTGACCAATGTAATGATTCATTTAGACTGGAAGTTAATTTTGAACTCCCACATTAGCCGCCATTTATGTGAAGTATATTGTTGGTTTGGCGACTTAAACGTTATAACTACAGCTCATTCAAGCTGAAATAAGGATATTTAAGTTGCCAACCATCAATTCTACTGGTAAATTCTATTCATCGATATTGCAACATTTATTGATAAACTCTTTCCTGTTTCTCGAAATTTTAGACTGGCCCAATTTGAAACATTGTACAGACGACAATGAAAAGTGATCGAAAGCAATTTGAAACGATAACATTATATGTGGTAGAAAATATTGTGATAAAAGAAGAAATTGCTTGATACAAGCAATTTCTTCTTTTAACACAATATATTCTTAAGTATAAAATTGCATGGACGTAAAAACCAGTGATTATACAGGAAAGGGTTAACAAGAAAATGGCCAACATTTTATCCAAATTAGTTGAAATAATTCAGAATTTCAGATAGCATAGTTATCTAACCCATTCCCACACAATCCCACTTTTTTAAAGCCCCTTAACCTATTCTCACACAGTGATGCTTTTTGATGCCCCTCAAGAAAAACAATTGGGAAAACGTTGTGTAAAATGAAAAATAATTGCTAGAAACAAGTAAATTCTTCATTTTACACAATGGTTTCTACCCAGAAAGTTGAAAAATCTAAAATTTCTTCTACTTTAAATTGTTGTCTGCAACTCCATTCAATGTGGACTAGTTTAAAATTTTTTGCCTGGTATTTGGTTAGGAAAGAAGCTGAAGAAAATAATGTAGACAATGAAGAAATTGCATAATACAAGTAATTTCTTCTTTGTTACAATGCTTTTTACCGCAAAATACCAAGATACAAAGAATTTTAGAAATTCAGCAACTAAAAATTTTAGTCTGCAACTTTTTTGAATGGTGACCAATATAAAGTTTTGTCGTTTGGGAATGGGTTAAAGCCAAAAATATCAAGCTTCTAGCAGAAAATGTTTATTAAGCTAGCGAAAATAAATCAAAATAGTATAAAATTTAATTAAACTGGTATTTGATATTTTACATTAGTTTGTAGAAATTGATCTTAACCTACCCACTCAGTGACGCTTTTAGATGCCCTAAAGGAATAAAGCTTTAGAAAACATTGTGAAAAATAAAAAACTTCTTTCAATTTTGCCCAGTCTAAAATGTTACCGTCTGGTAATGGGTTAAAGTGCATTATGAACAGCTAAAAGTGTCTGGCTCATTTGTTGAATGATTAACATGCTCAAATTGCAATCTAATGGCTGCATGTTTGAGTCCCACCACAGGCGGGGAGTGTATTTGGGAAGTACACTTTTCTAGACAGAGCCCTAGTCTACCCAACTGTGAAAGTAGGTAGCAGTGGTAAGAATCCATTGACTCTCTCTAATGCTCATGGTAACACCTGGAATGAGTTAGGATTAGGATTGAAATAAGAGTTTTTCTCTTTATTGTGTTATCCTTGAGTAAAAAAGGTAAAAAAAAATGAATTAAGAATTGTAACATTCAATTTCTCCATTCTCCATTATGTTGTCTATACTGAAAGATAAGAATTTCATCTATATACAATTGTGGTCTTCAATTTCTTTGAATCCAATTTCAGAAAAGACTAAACTTTTTCCATCTGGTAGTGGATTTAAGTTACCATTGGCATGGCCTTTAATCAGTCAATTTGTAAATTATTGGCTCCACTCATTGAAGTCTGACAAGAAGTTCAAATTACTTATTAAACCATTTTAAATGTCAAAGTTATAGACTGATCCAATTTAACCCATTACCAGACAGCAGACTTTTAGACCGGCAAAAATTGAAATTTAGTTTATGAAATTTCAAAAATATGTTTTTTTTTTGGTAGTAAACTTTGTGAATAATGAAGAATTTGCTTGGTACAAACAATTGTTTCATTTTCTACAATGTTTTTCCAATTTTTAGCTCACCTGAGCACGAAGTGCTTTTGGTGAGGTATTTTGATTGTCCTCTGTCCGTTGTCTATTGTGTGTCATCCGTTGTGGGTCAACAATTTAAAACAACATCTACTCCCAAACCACAGGGCCAAATTCAATCAAATTGGTCAGAAATGTTCCTTGGTTGGTGCCCTTTAAAAATTACTGGAATCTGTTGAAAAAACAATGGTTGCCATGGCAACAAAATTGGAATTTTGAAAAAATCGGTACAATCTTTGAAAATTATCTCCTCCTGACCCTGATGGCGTAAAGCCTTGATGTTTTGCAAGAAGCATCAGGACAATGAACTCTCTCAGAATTGCTGAAATCATCACCTTTGGGCCCCCCAGGGGCAGAGCCCCAGAGGGGGTGGGGCTTATTTGGAAATGAAGAAGGATTTTAAACAACATCTCTTACTTAACCACTGGGCCAATTTCAACCAAATTCTGCAGAAATGATCCTTAGGTGGTGCCCTTTTAATAATTACTAAAAAAATTAAAATCTGTTGAAATCATTGGTTGGCATGGCAACATAAGTTGATTTTGGTTAAATTTTAAAAGGAGGCCTTCTCCCTATCCAGTTAGTATTAGGCCTTGAAGAAAAGAGCCTTATCTCATGTGAGCACCAGGGCCGCTGGCCCTCTTGGGTTTTTTTAAGGGCCGTAAAAAGAAGGGCTTGTGTAGGAATGGGTTAAACAGTGTTATTATGTTGAATTTATTGTTAGTAGCGTGTAACATAAACGTAAAATGGTTGGTTGGCAACCTAAACTTAACTCATTCCCACTCAAGCCCTCCTTTTTACGCCCTTCAAGAAAATAGCTTTGGAAAACATTGTGGATAATTAAGAAATTGCTTGTATCAAGCAATTTCTTCATTATCCACAATGTTTTCTATCCAAAAAGTCGGAAAAATTTAATATTCCATCAACTTGAAATTGTCGTCTGCAGCTTCTTTCAATTTGGACCAGTCTAAAATTTTGTTGAGTGGGAATGGGTTAACATTGTAACTACAAGCTGTAGCTACAATAATAAGGTTGCCAAACCAAACAACACAGCTGCTTTACAAAACAGTTGACTTATGTTGGAGTTCAAAGTTCACTTCTGGTAAAATGTATGATTTGATTGGCCTATCAATATTTTGTTTGAATGCAGCAATCCGTTAATCGGCTTTCAGGGGGCATTTATTTTGTGTTTCACTAAAATGCCATTGTTTTTATAACTCTTTTTCCTACACTTAGGATGCTGGTGTAACGGTCTTGACTAACGCCGTAATTAACACCAACCAACTGGAGAGGTCAAAGATGTCCTGTGAAGGTCATTCCAGGAAAAAGAGAGCTCTTGGTGTGTAGTGTGTCTTGGACCTGTTTAATCCATTTCCACACAATGAAATTTTGGACCAGTCCAAATTAAAAGAAGTTGCAGATGACAACTTTAATTTGATGAAATCTTTAAAATCTTTGTCTTTTGGGATTGAAAACATTGTGGATAATGAAGAAATTGCTTGAAACAAACAATTTCTTCATTTTCCACAATGTTTTCCAAAGCTTTTATATTGAGGGGCGTTGTGTGGGAATGGGTTATTTGTTAAAGCCAAAATTTCTGTTTGATATGATAATCCCAAATTACGGCTGGCAGTTAAAAACTAATTAATTGATCACAGGCACTGCCGGAGGCGTTTGTTTACAAATAAATTATTCATATTCGTATTTGCCCTCTGACTCTCATGGCCACACCTTCTGACTGATACAAGAACAGTGTTATTTTGCAAAAAAATATGGCCAATCAAGTGTAACAATTCATTGAAATGGTTGGTTGGCAACCTTAAGTCATATCTACAGCTTGAATAACAAAAATGCTTCACATAAATGTTAGCCAATGTTGGTGTTCAAAATTCATCAATTATTTGTTTGGTTGATTGATTCTTTGACTGACAGCTGTGATTGGTTAATTGACCGATGAAAGCTGCCAATTCTAGGTCAGCCGGATTAGCTCAGTTGGTAGAGCACTTGACTTCAAACCTCAAGATCACAGGTTCGAGCCCTGGGCTGACCATATCAACTAACTAACAAATTGTCTTTCGGATGAGACGTTAAACCGAGGCCCTGTGTGACGATGCTATCCATCGAGCACGTTAAAGAACCAGGCGAGGCTCTCAGTAGTTTCGTCCTGTATCCTTGCACTATCCCCCATAACAACTAACCGTCTTCTGGGGGCGTCGCTCATATGGGCATGTGCTACAGTAGCGACGATAAATAAACGGAAATACAAACAAACATCAACTGACCCAAGGTCATTCTGACCTAAAGTGATCTTGTTTCTAATGTCATGCATTCACTTTCACATTTTTGACTTCCTCTTAAGAACTACTGGACAGATATCAACCAACTTGACAGGAAGCATCCCCATGGGAAGATGCTCCAGGTTTGTAAAACAAACAATGGATAGATTTCCCCTTTGGGTCCCATTAGGGACCAAAAAGGGGCAAAATCTTCTTGTCAAGGACCAACAGTAGGATTGGATTCACATTTTGTATTTTGAGTATTAGGGCAATTATTATAAAGTTTGTACAAGAAAAGTTAGGGAAGAGCGAAATGGCAGTCAAAACCTGAAAAAGTAGCCAATTTAGATAGCTTTAAGGTCAAGGTCACAGATTAAGATCAGTTTCTAAAATTGACTTTGTCTAGGACATAACTCCTACAGTTATTGATTTCCAAATGACTTGGCACAAATTATCTTCATCTTGAGTAGTTGTGTGTAGAAGGTCAAGGTCACTGCTCAAGAACTAATGATTAAAATTTAGTTTGTCAGGAGAATATCTCCTACATTTATGGATTTTAAAATAACCTTGCACAGTTGTTACCAATCATAAGTACTATGTAATAAACATGTTTATTAGCAGAAACCTATCTAAACAGGTTTTTAACTGTACTGGCTTGAAAGCCAGTGGGCAATTGTCATGGCATTGTGTCCATAACGAGTGTGTCCTTGCCTCTTTCAATTCATAAACTTTTACTTCTCCTCAGAAAGTACAGAACAGATTTCAATAGAATTTCACAAGAATGATTCTTAAGTGACCCTTTATAGGATTCCTAAAGAATTTTGGTTGGATAAAAACCATCGCTTTTATGAATGGGGCTAATTTACATACATGATGTAATGTGACAACTTTGAATTTCTCGATTTCAGAGGAACGATCCTTTGGTGACTATCAGATGCGATAAAAAAATGGACCATATAAAAACATGGCTTTTATGGGTTTAGCTAAATTGTACTATATGATATATAGTGAAAACTATAAAATTCTTCTCAGAAACAAGTTGATGGCTTCAGGTTGAAAACAAAGCTTATATGAACGGGACTAATTTTCATATATGATATGTAGTTAAAACTGGATTCCAACCAGTGTCATAGGAATGGTCTTTTGGTGACCCTTTATATGGCTCCTTCATAGAAATTTAATTGGAAAAAAATGGCTTAAATGGGCAGGGCTAATTTTCATATTTACTATGTAATGAAAACTCCAATATATCAATCTTCTCAGAATACACTCAACTTTTTTTACTCAAATTCTACTGGAAACGATTGTTAGGCCATCCTGTATCAGATTGTTCCAAAGATTTTTGATTGGTTTAACCCATTCCCACTCAATGATGCTTTAGACACCACCAAGAGCAAAAGCTTTGGAAAACTTTGCGGAAAATGAAGAAATTCCTTGTTGCATGAAATTTCTTCATTATCAACAATGTTTTCAATTTCGACCAGTCTAAAATTTTGCCGTCTGGTAATGGGTTAATAAAACTGCATTTATGGGAGAGGCTAATTTCCATATTTGATATTTTGTGAAAACTTTGAAAGTGTTCTTGGAAACTAGAGGAGGGATTTCAACTAAATCTCATAGAAATAATCTATTGGGTCCTTTACCAGAATTCTTGAAAATATTTTATTATAGGTTTAACACTTTCCAACTCAATCCCTCCTTTTTACGCCCTTCAAGAAAAAAGCTTTGGAAAACATTGTGGAAAATGAAGAAATTGCTTGTATCAACAATGTTTTCTATCCAAAAAGGTGAAAAAATTTAAAATTCCACCAACTTGAAATTGTCGTCTGCATCTTCTTTCAATTTGGACCGGTCTAAAATTTTGTCAAGTGGGAATGGGTTAATGATATTGCTTATTGATTAGAGGATTGGGCTGATTTAATTAAGATAGAGATCAAAAAATTGATGCAAGGGAAAAACTTGATACTACTTTACTGAAAATTTTTGTTGCATTAAAGAAAGTTGTCTCCCTTAACCCATTGCCAGACAATGACCCTTTAGACATTCCTGAAGAAAAACAATTGGGAAAACATTGTGTAAATGAAGAAATTGCTTGTGACAAGCAATTTCCCAATTTTTTCCACAATGTTTCTATCCAGAAAGATGAAAAAATAAAAAATTCCATAAAGTTTGAATTGTAGTCTACAACTCCTTTCAATTTGGACCAGTCTAAAATTTTGCCATCTGGTAATGTGTTAAGGTAAATTCTAAGGTAAAAGTAATTCTATCTAGAATGAGTTGACTGCAGTGTCAAAGAAAACTAAATTACCCGTATCAGAGGAGAATTCAGGCTAGCTGAGCAATTTAGGTGCTCAAGCACTTCTAGTTTGCTACTGTGAATATCATGTCATAAAAAATGTAATGATGCATACATAATTTGTGTCATAATTTGCAGAATTTTATTATTTGTTAAATACTAGAATTAAGTCAATCTCTCACAAAAGTTATGGTGACATAAATACAATATCAAATTTGAGTTCACAAAATACAGAGTTTAGCCCATTCCCACACAATGACACATTTAAGAAAGATGCCCCTCAAGAAAGCAGCTTGGGAAAACATTGTTGACAATGAAGAAATTGCTTGTTACGAGCAATTCCGTCATTGTCCACAATGTTTCCTTCCCTAAAATGCAAGGACTTTCTTAATTCTATGCACTTGATATAGCCATCTGCAACTTATTTCAATTTGGACCACTCTAAAATCTTCTCCCGTGGGAATGGGTTAATCAAACTCATCATATAAAACAGATAGAAACTCAGCATAGCCTTTTTATACCCCTGCCATGTAATGTAAGTGTGTGTGTATGTGTGAGTGTGTCCAGTTATTTTAAAGAACATAATCCTCTACATAAATTGATGGATTTCCAAATAACTTGGCACAGTCTTTCCCCTTAAAGAGTACTGTGTCATGCGTAAGATTCTGTTGGAGACTCCCAAGTTCAAGGTCACAACTTAAGGTCATGTGACAAGCACTTAATCAGGGGCACCCTTTTCTGTGAGACATTAATTTTCTAGTTTTTTATGCCCCCACATCGAAAGATCAGGGGCATATTGTTACATTATCCTCTATTTGCTTACAGACTGTTCTTATACTAATATACCTGACTGTTGTAAAATGGGCATGAAATATGCAAACAAGCTCCTGTTTGAAGACATGTTGAATAAGTATGAGGAAGATTATGAGCCAAAGGATCCCTACACAGCCTGCTACAAAAGAACAAAGGAGATGTCGGAGGAGGCTGGCAAAGGCGGAATATTCAAATATCCCTATCTTTGTCTCGTGGATCATTTCATCAAATGTGTTGAAGTAATGAACGAAGGCAGAGATGGTAATACTGTATATCTTGATTTTTTTTCTGCGATTTATCGTTTGTCAGGTTTTGAGGGTAATGAAGGGCTAAAAAAATTTGATATTTACAATGAAACATATTTACAATGAAATATATTTACAATGAAATATATTTACAATGAAATATATTTACAATGAAATTTACAATGAAATATATTTACAATGAAATATATTTACAATGAAATTTACAATGAAATATATTTACAATGAAATTTACAATGAAATATATTTACAATGAAATTTACAATGAAATATATTTACAATGAAACATAACATTCAACTGGAAATCAAATTACAAGATTTTATAGCCACAACACACTGTCTCTAAATTTTTTTCACTTTACCTTGTTTATGAAATAAATTTTAACTGTTGAGAATTAACCCTTGTCATGCTGAATCCAGAATATTCCGGTTTTGGCAGGAGGTGTAG
Organism: Fragum fragum; assembly: GCA_946902895.1. NCBI lineage: Eukaryota > Metazoa > Mollusca > Bivalvia > Cardiida > Cardiidae > Fragum > Fragum fragum. The sequence goes on from OX336377.1 coordinate 16,325,363, forward strand.
ACTAAGATCAGACTGCACTTATGTGCAGGCTGATCTTAGTCTACAACTCCTGCTCATACTTTTCCTTCCCGAGTTGTTTATGAGGTTGATTTCTAAAAGAAATATTGATTTTTGAACAACAAGGTTTATCAGTGCTTTCAGTCCTTTGATTTGACAGTATTCGGTAAGGTAATTTATACAGCATGACAAGGGTTAAAACTATGTGGCTCTTCAAGTACTTATTGTATAGGTAAACCCATTCCCACACAATCCCACCTTTTCAAGCCCCTCTAGAAAAAAATTTGAAAAAACATTGGGAAAAATGAAAAAAAGCATTTACAATCAATTACTTCATTATCCAACATATCTTCTAACAAACAATTTTTTTTTTTAAATTTTGATATAAAAAAATTATTGTCTGCAACTTCTTTCAGTCTGTCTAAAATTTTGTCATATGTTAATGAATTTAAAGCCTAAATGTTGCTCTGAAAGGATATCTCTATTTTTTTCTAAACAGATATCCACTTTATGGTGTAAATTTCAGACATCAGAAAACAAGGATAAACAACAAATCTCATGTTGCAAACAATTCTTTTTTTCCAACTATGTTATCCTTATCAAAATATCTATCAGAAAGTTTTGGGAAAAAAAGTTTCAATTTTTCAGCAAGGAATATTATAATTAGTTTTACAAAGAATTCAATCTGTTTTGTAGAGCTGAAGAATCATGTCTTCAGATCTTGTTTTCTTCAGATCTTGTTTTAACCCATTCTCTCCTAACAAAATTTTAGACTGATCCAACTTGAAAGAAGCTGCAGACAACAATTTCAAGTTGATGGGATTTTTAATTTTTTCATCTTTTTGAATTGAAAACTTTGTTGATAATGAAAAAAATGCTTAATACAAGCAATTTCTTCTTTTTCAACAATGTTTTCCATACCTTTAGTCTTGTAGGGTTTAAAAAGTAAGGATTGAGTGGGAATGGGATAAATTATGTTTACCTTCTCAATTTCAACCAACTTTTTTTGTTTTTTGTTGTCCGCAGTTTCTTTTTTATTTAACCCATTCCAACACAGCAAAATTTTAGACTGGTCCAAATTGAAAGAAGCTGCAGACGACAATTTCAAGTTGATGGAATTTTGATTTTGTTCGTCTTTTTGGATAGAAAACATTGTGGATAATGAAGAAATTGCTTGTATCAAGCAATTTCTTCATTTTCCACAATGTTTTCCAAAGTTTTTTTCTTGAGGGGCATAAAAAGGAGGGATTGAGTTGGAATGGGTTAAGACCAGTCTAAGATTTTTGGAATGGGCTCTCTTGATTGATTGTAGTATAAATTTGATGAAGGATTAAAATTCCAGTTTGAGTTGTCATGCTAATGTGCTTGCAATTTACTACAATTATACTTAACCCTTTCCCGTTTTTTGGAAATTTAAGACTAGTCCAAATTGAAAGAGGTTGCAGACGACAATGAAAACTGAATGCCATTTGAAATGAAACCATCCTATGTTGTAGAAAATATTGTTGAAAAAGGTGAAATTGCTTATTACAAGAAATTTCATCTTTTTCCGCAATATTTTCTCAAGTATAAAATCACAGGAACATAAAATCCCGTGATTAAACAGGAAAGGGTTAACAAGAGTACTGCTAGCTGATGCCAATATGAGGCTGTTAACCCTTGTTGTGCTGTATAAATTACCTTACTGGATTGCTGTAAAATCAATGGGCTGAAAACACTGATAGAACCATTGTTCAAAAAGCAATATTTCTTTAAGAAATTAATTTCATAAACAACTCTGGTAAGAAAAATACTAGCAGGGGGGTGTAGACCAAGATCAGACTGCACTTATGTGCAGTCTGATCTTGGTCTATACCTCCTTCCAAAACCGGAATATTCCGGGTTCAGCATGACAAGGGTTAAAATGCTTATTAGTGGATAAAAATCCCAAGTAAAAAAATTCATTCAAAGATGCATTAACCCATTCCAACACAGTGGCGCTTTTTGAAAACCCTCAAGAAAAACAGTATGGAAATCATTGTTCAATTTACACAATGTTTTCTATCCAGAAGGTTGAAAAATCTAAAATTTCGTAAACTTTAACTTGTCGTCTGCAACTCCTTTCAATTTGGACCAGTCTAAAATATTGCTGTCTTGTGATTGGTTAAGACTCTCCCTACTTGTTTTGATAGTATATTCCAAGTTTAAGTGAATGTAAATCTAAAGTTATCAATTTGGCTTAACCCTTTCCTGTTCAAATACTGGTTTTTACCTTACTTTGATTTTATACTCGAGAAAACATTGTGGAAAAAGAAGAAATTGCTTGTAACAAGCAATTTCTTCTTTTTCCACAAGATTTTCTACCACATAGGATGGCTTCATTTCAAATGGCATCCAGTTTTCATTGTCATCTACAACCTCTTTCAATTTGGACTAGTCTAAAATTTCCAAAAACGGGAAAGGGTTAAGTGCTTTGAAATGTGCTGAGAATTTTTTGTTTTTATTATACCTTGACTAAGTTTGATACTTGGTCGCATAGAGTCAAATCAAGATGACCCTGAATATACTCTAGATAGGTGGTTTATCTTTTAATGACAATGTTCATCACAAGCCCTCCTTGTTACCCTTACACCTTGTCAAGAAAAAGGCTTTGGAAAACATTTTGGAAAATTAAGAAATTGCTTGTATCAAACAATCACTATTCTATTGGTATAAGAAAAAGATTTGCACCTAAAATATTTATACTCCCCTCCAACACTCACGTAAAACCTGCACAAAGAAGAGGTAGTATATTGGTTTCACTGTGCCTGTCCATATGTCTGTTTGTCCATCAGTAAAGTTTTATTTTCTTTGCTCCTAGTCCAAGACCAAATGGCTGACAACCATGAAATTGTGTATAATTGCTACAAATAATCCAAGGAAGTGCCCTATTTGCTTGACTGACAAAATGCTGGGAGGTGGGGGCTAAGTCTGCTTTGCAAAAATTCTAGTTAATCTTAACTGTTATTGTATCTTCTTTCAAGTTAATCTGGTGGAAGGAAAATCTGTCTTTGATGACACAGATGACTATATAGCTGCATTACAAGATTATGGCATTGATGAAGATGTTTTTGTGAGGAAAGATTTCAAGGATTCTTGGCTTTTTGACATTAAGCAGCTTGATGGGTGAGTATTTGATAGATATGATTAACCCATTCCCACACAATAACGGTTTTCAAAAGCCCCTCAATATAAAAGCTTTGAAGAACATTCTGGATAATGAAGAAATTGCTTGTTAGAAGCAATTCCTCATTATCAACAATGTTTTCTATCCAAATAGACAAAAAGTTTAGAATTCCACCAACTTGAAATTGTTGTCTGCAACTTCTTTGAATATGGACCAGTCTCGAAGTTCGTTATGTGGGAATGGGTTAAGGTGAAAGGTGCTTGTCACAACCTCTAAATATAAGTTATTCAATATTACCACAAATACAAATTGAAAGAAGTCCAGACAACATTGTAGGAGTGGTCAAATCCTTGAAATTTGTATCAGATGGGAAATTAAAATTTAAACAATTTATATTGAAGTTTGATCTCTATTTTTTTTGTTATCAGATAAGATAGAAAATACTGTGGGAAAAAGGGAAAATGCTGCTTATCATCATTTTTTCTTTTTCAACAATGTTTTCCTTTTTATCTAAAAGCACATAAGGAAAGAAGCCAGCTATTGTCATGGAAGAGTGTCCTCAATGTGTCCGTCCATCTTATTGTCTGCCTGTAAATTCTTACTTAAAAATATTCTCCATAGAAAAAGAATATGTATAGAATGAAAACATGATGCTAATTTCTATATATGGAATATATTAAAAAAAACTTTGAAAATCTTTTACTCGGAAACCAGAGAATGAATTGCAACCAAATTTCACAGGAATGATTTTTTGGTGAACCTTTAAAGTATACCTTCAAAGAATTTGGTTTGGATGAAAAAGATGGCATTTATGGGTGGGGCTAATTTCCATATGTGGAATATGGTGAAAACTTTGACAAACTTATTCTCCAAAACCAACTGACTGATTTGAAATAAATTTAATAGAACTGGTCTTAACCCATTCTCACACGGCAAAGTTTTAGACTGGTCCAAATTGAAAGAAGCTGCAGACAACAATTTCAAGTTGATGGAATTGATACAAGAAATTTCTTCATTTCCACAATGTTTTCCAAAGCTTTTTTCTTGAGGGGCGTAAAAAGGAGGGATTGATTTGGAATGGGTTAAATGATCAATTTCTTTCAAAGAATTTTGATTGGCTGAAATCCATAGCCTTTATGTTAAGTGCCTATTTCCATAAATGGAATAAAGTGAAAACTTTGAAAATCTTCTTCTCAGAAACTAGTTGATGAATTGCATTCTCATTTTACAGGAATGATATCAGTGACTTTTTATAAGTCAAGAAAAAAACTATGGGAAACATTGTGGAAAAAATGAAGAAATTGCTTGCTTGTTACAAGCAATTTCTTCATGATCCACAATGTTTTCTTTCCAATAATAGAAGGATTTCTAAAATTTCATAACCTTAGAACTGTCATTTTCATCTTCTTTGAATTTGGATAAGTCTAAAATTTTGTCATCTGGTAATGGGTTAGAATTCTCTACCTTTGGGAACTTTAGGTTATGTTGCATTTTAATGTGTCTCATCTAAACATTTAAATCAAAGTACTGAAAGTACTGTAAGCTAGCAAAGCATGGTTGAATTTAGAAAATCTTGCCCTTTTTGGGTAGAAAACATTGTCGACATTGAAGAAATTGCTTGTTACAAGCAATTTCTTCATTGTCCACAATGTTTTCTAAAGCTCTTTTCTTTAGATGCTTAAAATGCGGAATTGAGTGGGAATGGGTAAAATAGCATACTTTTGACAGAGTTCACAATTTGAATAGATTTAACAATATTCCTGAAATACACGAGAACTATTTTTATGGCATAGGCATTTAACGGGTTTAGTGGTTAAGCCTCCAGTGGTAGTTTGCACTCATTGAACTTTGAGACGACCTCAAAATTTTGTCTGTTAACTTAAGCTATCAAAGCTGACACTCTGCTAGCTAAAAATAGTTCTTCTAGCTAAAAATCAAAGAGAATAATTTTTGTTTTCATTGAGGTATGAACCTAAAAACTTAATCGCACTGTATAGATACGTGAAGTGGATTCATACATTAGTGTGATTAACCCATTCCCATACAGTGACACTTTTAGATGCCCCTCAAGAAAACCAGTTGGGAAAACATTGTGTAAAGTGAAGAAATTGCTTGTTACAAGCAATTTCTTCATTTTCTTCAATGTTTTCTATCCAGACAGTTGAAAAAACCTAAGATTTCTTAATCTTTAATTTGTCGTCTGCAACCCTTTTAAATTTGACAAGTCTTAAATTTTGCAGTCTAGTAATGGGTTAACTTTTTATGTTCATTCCTCATAATAAACAAAAAATACTTTTCTTCATTTCTTATAATTTAATGCCATCAAACCAAACAAATCATCTAGTTTTGAGTAAAATTCTATTGTTCTACTTTGTGCGTAAGCATTTAAATTGTTGTGTCCTCAAAATTTTGTTGATGAAAGTATTAAACAAGAGTATTAGCCAGTCAATACCATTAAATCTTGATAGATGACACTGAAATTGAATTGTATAATGTCTGAATGTTTTTTTCCAGGAATGGTTATGCAGAAGTGCCAATTATTATGCCACATTCTATCACAACCTGGATGTTTCAGGGAATAGGTAATTTTCTGCCCGATATCTTGAAGATAACATGAGAGCGGCTGATACTTTATACCAACCAGTTGACTGATTTTTGGCCAACCAACTTATAGGAAGTTATATCTAGATATTAGATAGCCTTCTTTTGAAAATTCATGGTCATTAACATGTAACAAAATAATAAATGGCTATATAAAGAATGTAACTACAGCTTATTCAAGCTGTTCAAACCGTTCCTGTTTTATGAATTTTATACTTGTCAAATTTCAAAGAAGTCACAGATGACAATTCAAAGTCAACTCTATTGAAAATTTTATTTTTCTGTAACGTTCCGAGCTCATAGACGAAGCCTATCCATTCAGAGAAAAAGGATCCTCAACCCTAAATGGGTCGACCTTGTTTGTATATAACTCAAAATAGTCATTTAACTTTCAGAGGGTACCCTAATTTGCGTTTCACAGCAAATTACCTCCCCTGAAACCATTACATTACTCTCCCCTCCGAGAAGACTCGTCACGAGTCTTGGCCTGGGAGATCCGTGAGTAAGGCAACTGCAACTTTGAAAAATTGTTATAGACTGTCAAATAGGTTATGATAGATGAAGTCACATTGGGAATAAAAAGTTATCAATTGAAACAGTTTTTAATTTTACATCCGTAAAATATGTAGGTATATTTTGTGAGCAAAGAAATTGACAAGTACTAACTCTCACTACTTTAATGCATTTATACCTTTCCCGTACAAATTCGGGATTTAATTTTTGCTGTTATTGTATATCAATTTCTCCTTTTCTCCTTTTCCCACAATATTTTCTAACTCAATGATGACAATGAAAACTAGATGCAATTTGAAATTAAACTAGCCTATGAGGTAGAAAATATTGTGGGAAAAGAAGAAATTGCTTATTACAAGCAATTTCTTCTTTTTCCACAATGTTTTGCCGAGGAAAAGAATCACAGCAACGTAATATCCTGGGTTTCTACAGAAAAGAGACAAACAGGTGGTGTTGACTAAGATCAGACTTCATATATCTGCAGGTTGATCTTTGTCAATACCTTCTGCCAAAACAGGAATATTCCAGGTGCAGCATGACAAGGGTTAATTTCTGATACTTCATGTTCTCTTTGAATTATTTTATAGGTATAATGGAAGACCATGGCTTCTGTATAGCAGAGCCAGAAAATGTAACATCTACACTGCCGTTTTTCATACAGCTAGAAGTGCCTTATTCTGCGAAACGTCTGGAGTATTTTGAAATTACGGCGACTGTCTTTAATCACAGAGATCAAGATGCAAAAGTATGACACTCTTAAGCTTTTCCCATTGTTTTTTTTTTTTTGAAATGTTAGATGGATCCAAATTGAAAGAGGTTGCAGAAGACAATTAAAGATGCTATATAAAGCATTACCAGACTGCAAAATTTTAGACTGGTCCAAATTGAAAGAAGCTGCAGACAACGATTTCAAGTTGATGGAATTTTGATTCTTTTTGTCTTTTTGGATAGAAAACATTGTGGATAAGGAAGAGATTGCTTGATACAAGCAATTTCTTCATTTTCCACAATGTTTTCCAAACCTTTTTTTCTTGATGGGCGTAAAAAGGAGGGATTGTGTTGGAATGGGTTAAAATGAAACTATACGATGAGGTGAAAATATTGTTAAAAAATAAGAAATTGCTTGTTACAAGTAATTTCTTCTTTTTCTACAAATTTTTCTTGAGTTTAAAAACAGGGGAACGTAAAGTTATGGGTTTATATGGGATTTCTACATTTATGGGAGCAGCCACCGTCATAGCTCAGCTGGTAGCGAGTCGGACTGTCACTCTAGAGGTCCAAGGTTCAATCCCCGACGGCGGCACATCATCCTTTCCGACTATTTGTCTCTCACCAATGGGTTGATAATCCTAGACCTATGTGGGATGGTAGCTGGAGGCTAGGAAAGGATGTAATGGTAGTACTGGTGTGAGAAATACCAGGATTCCATTGTTAGGTGCTCCAGCCTCCGCGATATAACTGAAAGATTGTTGAAAGCGGCATAAAACCCCATTAAAAAAAAAAAAATACATTTATTGGCAAATTTTTTAATGAAATTTTCACAGAATGATCTTAGTAACCTAACCTTGGGCATATTGCCATTGTTTTACTACTTTAGGCTGCGCCACAGAAATAAGGGGCTACTTGTTCTCCATGGTTTATCCATGAGCTGTTAACCGTATGCTCCATTGCTACCTTCTTTTAACCCTTTCCTGTTTTTGGAAATTTTAGACTAGTCCAAATTGAAAGAGGTTGCAGACGACAATGAAAACTGGGTGCCATTTGAAATGAAACCATCCTATATGGTAGAAAATATGGTGGAAAAAGGAGAAATTGCTTGTTACAAGCAATTTCTCCTTTTTCCACAATGTTTTCTCAAGTATAAAATCACAGTGACATAAAATCCAGGGTTCGTCCAGGAAAGGGTTAATAGCAATTATATGACGGCTTAATATATTATGACTATGGCACTCTTGTTCAACATTGTTTTCTCGAACTCTTTTCCTTGCGGTTAAAAAAACAGAATTATTATCAAATGAGTTAAAAACTGTCTTTATCTTTTTTAGGTCACCTTGTTTATTGAAGGTGTAAAAGGACTTTGTACAGGCGCTGAGGCTGGCAAGATGAAGAAAGTGACAGAACAGTTTGATTTGAACAAAAATGACGCATACAGCGTTCGAATCCCTGTCCTGGCTCTTGAGGCAGGGAGATATGAGATTAAAGTCACGGCAATTGGAAAAATGGGACCAATCACTGGATTATCTGACTCAGTTCTGAAGGAACTTATTGTTGAGGTATGGGATTAGTAGCATTTTTTAACCCATCACTATAATCAAACTTTAGACTTGTCCAAATTCAAAGCTTTGATTTTTAGCTCACCTGAGCACAATTTGATCAAGGTTAGCTACTGTGATCGGTAAAAGTTGGGAGTCTGTCTTCAGTATGTCTGTCCATTTGTAAACAATTATTAAAATCATCTCCTCCTAAACCATAGGCCTAGAGCCTTATGCTTTAGTATGTATCAATGCCTATTGACCCTCTATCAAAATACTTCAAAGAATTACCATACTCTGAAAATAAGCTCTTTCCTTGTGATCCCTGATTTTACTTAAGGATGAAGGAGGAAATCTGTGGAAATCTTCACCCTAACCATAGCTTTGATATTTGGTATTAATCATCCTCTATTGACGTTCTACCAAAATACTTCAAAGAATTCCCGTATTCTGAAAATTAGCCCTTTTCTGTGCGATCCCTGATTTTACACAGGAATAAAGAGGGGATTTTTGAAACACTTATGGCCTAGAGCTTTGAAATTTGGTATAAATCAACTATTGATCTTCTACCAAAGTGCATCAAAGAATTACAGTAACTTGAGCTCTTTTCTGTGCAATTCCTGATTTAAGATAGAAATAAAGAAGGAAAACTCTGAAAAATTTTATTCTCTGAAACCATAAGGACTAGAGCTCTGAAATTTGGTATAAATTAACTATTGACCTTGTCTACCAAAGTGCTTCAAAGAATAACAGTAACTTGAAAATAAGCCCTTTTCTGTGCAATCCCTGATTTTGCATACGAATAAAGAAGGAAATCTTTGAAAAGTCTTCTTCTCTCAAAACACAAGGCCTAGAGCTTTGATATTTGGTATGTATCAGAGCTCCGGAAAACCAATAAATTGCCGGTCTGGACCGAATTTTGAATTGCCAGACCGATTGGAATCACAAAAAATAACACCAAAATCGGTCCAAAATTTTCATTGAAATATTGGTAAACTCGCTCATTATCTATCAAAATCAACTCTAAAACCAAATAATTCACGGGTTTCACACCTTATCTGCAGATTAAGGGATTAACAAAAGTGCCAAAAATCGATAATTAGTTTATCTGCCGACCAGTCAAGTTCCCATCCGTACGTGGACCTAATTAGCAGTTAGCCAGTTTCGCGCTTGACCGAACTTCGGGTATCAAGTATTTGCAATAGAAAATCGGTTTGAAATTTCACACGTTCGTGGTCTTATCAAAATGCTCATCTAAAACTGTATGAATTTGAATTGCCATTACTAATGAAACAAATTTCTTTTATCGCAATACAGGAGGCTTATATAAATCGAGACATGAATAGGCTTCCGTTGCTGTTCGTATGAATTTGGAAAAGTTCAGCACAACGCTTTTTTGAATTTAATTATCACAAGTAAGCGCGTGAGACCGGGTTTGAAGTTTGTATAAAAAAGTCATGTCGTTAATATTTGTTTTATTAATTTTCATTCACGGTAAGAAACGTAGCCTTTAGAATTCAAACAATAGGTGATACCCGCAAAATGCCGATAATTTGAATATAAACGAAAACGTCGCTTAATAATATCGCTAGTTCCCTCAATAAAATTAAAGAAACAACGAATCATGAAATCTTACTTCAGGGGTGGAAAACATCCGAATTATAAATCGCAAATTAACTACAATTAATAAATGACCGAGATTTGCCGGAATTGCAATTTATATACAGCCGAATTTTCAAAAACAAAATGAAAGTAGGATCTGTCAGTTGTCTTCATCTATCTTCCACTGGTTGAAGATTATAATCATCTTCGGAAAATCTGAAAAAGAATGCAACTACCGTATGAATGATGAACCCTTTTAGATACAGCAAAGGTGAAAAAAGGCGGGGTATTCGTTTTTGCCGGGGGGCATTCGTTTTTGGCAGGGGGGGGGGGGTATTTGTTTTTGGGGTGAGGGCGGTGGGGGGGGCATTGTTCCGGACTGATTTTAATTTCCAAATTTCAGGAGCCCTGGTATGTATCATCATCTATTGACCCTCTACCAAAATACTGCAAAGCATTACTGTACTCTGAAAATTAGCCCTTTTCTGTGCCATCCCTGATTTTACATAGGAATAAAGAAGGAAAATTTGAAAATTCCTTTTCCCAAACCATAAGGCCTAGAACCTTGGTATTTGGTTTGACATTTTCACCTAATGACTCTCTACCAAAATACTTCAAAGACGTACCATGCTCTGAAAATTGGGCCTTGTCTGTGAGATCCCTGAATTCACCTAGGAATAAAGAAGGAACAAATTAGTCCTATGTTGTGATCTCAGATTTATGAAGGAATAAAGAAAGAAATCTTAAAATTTCTTCTCCGAAATCAGTCCTAGAGCCTTTACAATTGGAAATATATCATTGCTCATTTATCCTCTTCCAAATTACTCAAAGAATGACTATGTTGTGGGGTCTAGGATTTTAAAGAAGAAAATCAATAAAAAATCTTCTTATCTAAAACAGTTGTAAGTAGAACTTTGATATTTTGTATATATCATAAAGCCACAAGCTATCATATGGTGAGCCATATAGGACCATCATGGTCCTCTTGTTGGCAAAATCTCTATAAGCGCATCATTTAGCGCACAAATTACATTGATGTCATCAGTATGGGATATCATTTAGTACTGCTAATTGAACAAAAACAGGTCGAAATCTACCAAAACAGTGATTTAACCCTTTCCCGTTCAAATACGGGATTTTACGTTCCTGTGATTTTTTACTCAAGAAAACATTGTGGAAAAAGGAGAAATTGCTTGTAACAAGCAATTTCTCCTTTTTCCACAATATTTTCTACCACATAGGAAGGATTCTTTTCAAATAGCATCCAGTTTTCATTGTTGTCTGCAACCTCTTTCAATTTGGACAAGTCTAAAATTTCCAAAAACGGGAAAGGGTTAATCATTTTATGATTTCACTGGTTTTCCAATGATAATCCACAGAGAAATCCTGATAATCCACTGGAATGCATGAACAATTAAGTGTTATCAGTCTAGTATCTGGTCTAGCTAGTCGTCACCATTCATTATGACGGATTTCTACATTTGTCAATCACAAATAAAAATTATTTATCTAAGTGGGATAGCAGCTGGATGCTAGGAAAGGATGTAGTGGTAGTACTGGTATGAGAAATACCAGGAATCCATTGTTAGGTGCTCCAGCCGCCAGAATATAACTGAAATACTGTTTAGAGCGGCGCAAAAACCCCATTCAATCAATCAATCATTATGATGGATACTCATCACAAGTTTATTGTGATGCTTAACTGTCAGTGGCTAGTATTGAAGAAGAAATCTATAAAAATAGCGTTAGAAAGAATGACTTCAACATGTCACTGATAACAAAAAGCTATGACGGTCAAGCGTGTTAATTTTTTTAAAAAAGCTAGGTAGTTAACAAATAAGTGTTATCAGTCTTGTATCTGGTTGCTAGTCATCACCATTCATTATGATCAATAATCGTCACAAGTTTATTGTGATGCTAAACTGTCAGCGGCTGGTATTGAAGAAAAAATCTAAAAAATAGCCTTAGAAAGAATGATTCCAATATGTCATTGATAACAAATATAATAGTCAAGAGTGATAATCTTTTAAAAAAGCTTGGTTGTTAACCCATTCCCACTCATCAACGCTTTTAGACGCCCCCAAGAAAAGTAGTTTGGAAAACATAGTGGAAAATGAAGAAATTGCTTGTCACAAGCAATTTCTTCCTCTTCCAATATGTTTTCTTTCAAAAAAGATGAAAAAATGTGAAATTTTATAAAGTTTAAATTGTCGTCTGCAACTTCTTTCAATTTGGACCAGTCTAAAATACATGCTAATACGTGCTAATACATGATGTCTAGGAATTGTATAAAGCTTTTATTTACAGGACATTGTATTTATTCAAATTCAAAGCATTTTCTAAACACCTTATCAGATTTTAGTTGATAAAGAAATAATGCAAGATTATGATTCTAATTGGAGAGAATTTCAAATGCTTCAGGAAAACATAAGACAAAACTTGACAGGGGATAAGATTCATCCTTTCTTGTTTTTATTTTTTTTAGACCTGTCCAAATTAAAAGGTTTTGCAGATGAAAATTTAAGGTGGATTTAATATGAAAAGTAACCATTCAGTAGGATAGAAAACATTGTGGTAAAAGAAGAAATTGCTTGTTACAAGCAATTTCTTCTTTTTCCACAATGTTTTCTCAATCATAGAATCAAAGTTACGTAAAAACCAGGGATCGACCAGGATAGGGTTAATTTATTTGGCTTAAGCCTTTCCCGTTTTTGGAAATTTTAGAATAGTCCAAATTGAAAGGGTTGCAGACAACATTGAAAACTGGATGCAATTTCAAACAAAACCACTCCATGTGGTAGAAAATATTGTGGAAAAAGGAGAAATTGCTTGTTACAAGCAATTTCTTCTTTCTATACGCCCGTCGAAGACGGGACGTATTATGGGATCAGCCGTGGTGTCTGGGCGTCCGGTTGTCGGGTTGTCCGGTCGTTCGGGCGGTGTCCACTTCTTTGTCCGCAGCATAACTCTGTCATCCTAAGTCAGATTGACTTTAAACTTGGCAGTTATATTCTTCTTATCAATACGGAGTGCAGTGCGCAATAACCATAACTCTACCTGGCCTATTTTTAGCTCACCTGAGCACAAAGTGCGAGGTGAGCTATTGTGATCGGTCGTTGTCCGTCTGTCCGTCTGTCCGTCCGTCCACAATTTCTTTAAAAATCTTCTCCTCCTAAACCAGTGGGCCAATCAAGCTGAAACTTTGCAGGGATGTTCCTTGGGTGAAGTTCTTCAAAAGTTGTTAAAAGAATTTAATTCCATCAAAAACTCTGGTTGCCACGGCATTTGAAAATGGGAATCTTTAGTAATTCTTTAAATATCTTTAAAAATCTTCTCCTCCTAAACCAGAGGGCCAATCAAGCTGAAACTTTGCAGGGATGTTCCTTGGGTGAAGCTCTTCAAAAGTTGTTAAAAGAATTTCATTCCGTGAAAAAATGTTGTAACCGCGGCATATGAAAATGGGAATCTTTAGTAATTCTTTGTTGTTGTTTTTTTCATTGACTTCAAGGCCATAGACCTTTATATTTTGAATAGAGCTTAATCATATGGTTCTCTACCAAGTTTTTAAATATTCAATCTCTGGGGTCAAAAATGGCCCCACCCCTAAAGTCCGAAGTTTGGAAAAATGCTTAATTAGAGCAATTTCAAAAGAATTCTCCTCTTAAACTATAAAGTCTAGGATATTCATATTGGGTATGTAGCATAACTAGATGGTTTTGTACTATATCACTTAAAGTTGTCCTCCCAGGGTCAAAAAGGCCCTGCAATAGAGGTCTAAAAATTGGGAAATATGCAAAATTTGAGTATGTTAAAAAAAAAAATCTTCATTTTAAGGTGGAGGGCATTTATATTTTGAGTGTAGCATAGCCTGGCTGTTATCTATCAATTTTGATTAAAATTATGCCTGTAGGTTACCCCTTCCCTGGGTGTCCAAAGTTCGTAAAAATGCTCAATTAGACCATGTTCATCAGTCTTCTCCTCCCAATCTACAAAGTCTTAGGCATTCATATTTGGTATATAGCATGAACAGATGGTTCTTTATCATGTTAGCTAAAATCTTAGCCCTGGGATAAAACATGGCACTGCCCTATAGGTCCAAAATTTTGGAAAACATCCAATTAGAGCAACTTCAAAAGACTTCTTTTTATGAAATATATGGTGAAGGGCATTCATATTTGGTATGTGGCATGACTAGATAATTTTGTACTATGTTATAGGAAAAAATGCTTGTAGGATAAAAAACGTCTCTGCTCCTGGGGTCAAAAATTGCATAAATCGCATTGAAAGAATTCTTAAATAGAAATGGAGAAATAGCTTGTCACTCCCTTTCTCACGATGCTTTTTTAAACCTTTTTTTCCTTGGGGTGACAAATTCTGGGATAGTTTGGTAATGGATTAAACAATAAAGCCAAAGGCATTCATTTTTTTGGAAAGCATTACTGGATTGTTTTGTACAAAGCCAAAAATCTTATCTTTTGTTTTATTTATTTTGCTCTAGTTAAGTCTTTTTTATACAAAAAAGGACTGTAATTTGCGGATACCTCAGGTGAGCGATTTAGGACCATCATGGTCCTCTTGTTTGAGTTATTGCCCTTTGTTGTTTTTCATACTTGAATCTTGTCCGGAGTATATCCCTAAAAGTATAATAGCTAGAATCATGAAATTTCATGGGTGTATAGAGCTCACCAAGGGGGAGAGCAGTGCACAAGAACCATAACTCTACCTGGCCTATTTTTTGAGTTATTGCCCTTTGTTGTTTTTCATACTTGAATCTTGTCCGGAGTATATCTCTAAAAGTATAATAGCTAGGATCATAAAATTTCATGGGTGTATAGAGCTCACCAACTGGGAGTGCAGTGCAAAAACCATAACTCTACCTGGCCTATTTTCACAGTTATTACCCTTTGTTGTTTTTCTTACATGAATCTTGTTTGGAGTATATCTCTAAAAGTATAATAGCTAGAATCATGAAATTTCATGGATGGATAGCGCTCACCAACTGGGAGTGCAGTATACAAGAACCATAACTCTACCTAGCCTATTTTTTGAGTTATTGCCCTTTGTTGTTTTTCATACTTGAATCTTGTCCGGTTTATACCTCTAAAAGTATAATAGCTAGTCCGATTGACTTTAAACTTGGCAGTTATATTCTTCTTATCAATACGGAGTGCAGTGCGCAATAACCATAACTCTTCCTGGCCTATTTTTTGAGTTATTGCCCTTTGTTGTTTTTCATACTTGAATCTTGTCCGGAGTATATCTCTAAAAGTATAATAGCTAGAATCATGATATTTCATGGATGGATAGAGCTCACCAACTGGGAGTGCAGTGTACAAGAACCATAACTCTAACTAGCGTATATTTTGAGTTATTGTCCTTTGTTGTTTTTCATACTTGAATCTTGTCCAGAGTATACCTCTTAAAGTATAATAGCTAGAATCATGAAATTTCATGGATGGATAGCGCTCACCAACTTGGAGTGCAGTGTACAAGAACCATAACTCTACCTAGCCTATTTTTTGAGTTATTGCCCTTTGTTGTTTTTTCATACTTGAATCTTGTCCGGAGTATATCTCTTAAAGTATAATAGCTAGAATCATGAAATTTCATGGATGGATAGAGTCACCAAGTGGGAGTGCAGTGTACAAGAACCATAACTCTACGTAACCTATTTTTTGAGTAATTGCCCTTTGTTGTTTTTCATACTTGAATCTTGTCCAGAGAATATCTCTAAAAATATAATAGCTAGGATCATGAAATTTCATGGGTGTATAGATCTCACCAAGGGGGAGTGCAGTGCACAAGAACCATAACTCTACCTGGCCTTTTTCCTTTGTTATTGCCCTTTGTTGTTTTTCTTACTCGAATCTTGTCTGGAGTATATCTCTTAAAGTATAATAGCTAGAATCATGAAATTTCATGGATGGATAGGGCTCACCAACTGGGAGTGCAGTGTACAAGAACCATAACTCTACTAGCCTATTTTTTGAGTTATTGCCCTTTGTTGTTTTTCATACTTGAATCTTGTCCGGATTATACCTCTAAAAGTATAATAGCTAGTCTGATTGACTTTAAACTTGGCAGTTATATTCTTCTTATCAATACGGAGTGCAGTGCGCAATAACCATAACTCTTCCTGGCCTATTTTTGAGTTATTGCCCTTTGTTGTTTTTCATACTTGAATCTTGTCTGGAGTATATCTCTAAAAGTATAATAGCTAGAATCATGAAATTTCATGGATGGATAGAGCTCACCAACTGGGAGTGCAGTGTACAAGAACCATAACTCTACCTAGCGTATATTTTGAGTTATTGTCCTTTGTTGTTTTTCATACTTTGTTTGACAAAAAATATTCATTCAGAATAACCTCAGTTCTATTCAAACCCCCAGCTAATATTAAGCAGTGTGACAGGCGTATCTTGTGACAATTTGGCACCTTGTTCCACAATGTTTTCTCAATTATAAAATCACAGGAACATAAAATCCTGTGTTTGAACAGGAAAGGGTTAATAATATTGCAGCGATTTACCATCACAGTAGGAGGTGATGGTTACCCATCAGGGCCCTAGATTATAACACATTTTTCTTACTCAATTGAGAATTTACTCAAAATTCGATTCAAAATAAAAGATGTATATTATGTTAAATTTCGGCAAGTGCTTGAAAATGAAACATTGTATTGGTAAATTATAGTTTACAACAAAAATCTACAGTTAACATAGAAAAACAACAATTATTCAAACTTGAAGTTTGAGTAAATTCTTAGTTGAGTTCGAAAAAGTTTTATAATCTCGGGCCCAGATACTAGAGAGTTAATTGTTTCTTTTTAGAATGAAGGTGTTATGAAAAGAGAGACAATCACAGTCTGCCTTAATCCTCTCAAGGAAGAAACTGAAACAGATTGTACCAGTAGTGATAGAATTGTACAAACACAGGTGTTTGATGGTAAATGTTTTTTCATCCTTTCTTGTAAGAGGTAAAGAGAAAAGTATTTATCCCCTGCCAATGAAATCATCGGGGGATATTACTTTTGCCTCGTCTGTCCATCCGTCCTTCCATCTGTCCTTCCACCTGTCCTTCTTCACTACAAAAATGAGATCCACATCTCATCAGGGTTATCCGGTTGGACTTTTGAATTTAGAGTTACTGCCCCTGATTGGTGAAGCTATATACATACAGAGTAATATTCGTTTACGCACTATTTCTTGGAAACCATTGACTGGATTTCAATGGAACTTGTGGAATGTGGAAAGCTTCACTACAAAGAGGAGATGCGCATATCATCAGGGTTATCAGGTTCAACAATTAGATTCAGAGGTACTGCCCCTGATTGTTTAAGCTATATACAAACAGAGTAATATTTGTTTCCCCGCTGTTTCTTGAAAACTATTGGCTGTATACTAGCTGTAAACAGGATATACTCCATTGACAAACAAAATATTTTTAGGCAGGGGATATCAATGCAACAAATTTGCTTGTTGTTTTCATGGACCAAAAAACTAATGTGTATAGGTTTTTGGTTCATACCTCCATGAAAACAAATATATTCTCTTCATTTCTTATAATTTAAGAGCATCGAGCAAATAAGCAAAATCTTGACAAATTTTGAAACTCTTTTGGATGGGACTTTTTTTACAAAATAGCTGCTTGCTCAAAATTTGTACATGGAGGTATGAATAATTTTTTTTCAGCCAATCAGAACACCCGTTTTTGATAGACAAGACTAAAAATTAAATTATTTACAGTCTATTTGTCTGTCAATCCATTTATATGTCTATCCTCGTCTGTTTTTCTAATGTCTATCCTCGTCTGTTTTTCTATTAAAAACTTATCAAAAGTTAAATGTTTTTCTGTAACTTTCAGATTTTCCTGTAACTTCAAATCTATTTGAGGTACAGTGTTCTTTTTTGGGGTTTGAAGTAACCTCCATTATTATCAATTCCCACACAAAGACCCGTATTGCCCCTCTCAAGACAATTAATAATTTACCCATTCCAACAAAACAAATTTTTAGACTGGTTAAAATTGAAAGAAGTTGCAGACAACATTTCATAGTTGATAATGATAATGTTTGTCTTTTGTAATATAAAACATTGTGGACAATGAAGAAATTGCTTGTTTCAAGCAATTTCTTGATTCTCCAAAATTTTTTCTAAAACTTTTTCTTGATGGGTGTATCAAGGAGGGATGATGTGGGAATAGGTTAAAACATTGTGCAAAATGAAGAAATTTCATTTTGAATAATGTTTTCTACTAGAAAAATTGAAAAAATTCATTAATTTGAAATCGTTGTCAGCAACTCCTTTTAATTGGACCAGTCTAAAATTTTGCTGTCTGGTAATGGGTTAACATTTTTTTTAATTAGGGTTGAATAATCAAGGTCAAATTTTGGGCCTTTTTTTTGCAAAAACATAACCCATTCCCACACAATGACATCCTTTTATGCCCTTCAAGAAAAAAGTTTGGAAAAGCATTGTGGAAAATAAAGAAATTGTTTTTTACAAGCAATTGCTTGATTATCTACAATGATTTCTACTCAAAAAGAAACTGAGAATTATGATTTAATCAAACTGAAATTGTTGTCTGCAACTTTTTTTGATTTCGACCAGTCTAAAATTTTGTGGTCATGTAATATGTTAATTTTCTGTATTATTTCCTAAAACTCAACACATTTTTAGCGAATTCCAACACAATAACGCTTTTTGACATCCCTCAAGAAAAACAATTTGGGAAACATAGTAAATGCATAAATTTCTTGGGGCATTCAATTTCTTCATTTTTCACAATATTTCCTACCCAGAAAGTTGAAAAAATCAAAAATTTCATAAACTTTAAATTGTCATCTGCAACTTCTTTCAATTTGGACTGGTCTTAAGATTTTTTGTCTTGTAATGGGTTAAGCAAAGCCTGGGAAGCTTAATAGGTATCATGCTGTGCTCTTGATTCTGGGTTTATGAGTTTGAACTCTGGCTCAACAGCATTCTTTCCAACAATTATTTTATATGTAATTTGTTGCTAGCAAGTAGAGTGTCTATGTGGGATATGCAGCTGGTGGCTTGGATCAAATGTTGTAATTTCACAGGAAGCAATGGTTAGGTGCACAAGCCATGAAATAACTGAAATACTTAGAAAGTGGTACTACAAAAAAAAGTAGTCGAAAAATTCTTTTGGTATAAAGGATCCTGCAATTTTGTTTGCTGGTCACGTCCACTTTCTCCAACATGGAGTTTGACTTGGATATCAATCAATGTTATTTTGCAAAGTTCATGTTCAATAACATGTAACAAAAAGTAAAATATTTGGTTGCAGCATGTGTCTGTCAACAATTTCTTTAAACATCTTCTCCAGAACAAGAACGCAAATCTTGATAAAACTTGTCAGGGATGTTCCTTTGTTAAAGCTCTTCCTAAATTGTTGAAATAATTGGAATCCACCCTAACTCCGGTTGCAATGGCAATAAAAAGGGGAAGATAAGAAAATCTTTAAAAATCTTCTTCTCTGAATTCAGAAGACCAAGAGCTTTGATATTTGGTATGCAGCACATCTTAGGGGACCTCTATCAAGTTTGTACAAAAGATGCCATATGGGTAATATTTAGGCTCCACCTAGACGCACCCAAGTTCACATTGAGACACAGAAGGATAACTTTGAAAATATTCTTCTCTGAAACCAGAAGAGCGAGAGCTTTGATATTGCAGCACCTCTTAAGGGACCTCTATTAAGTTTGTTCAAATGATGCCCCTTGGATCATATTAGGGTTCTATTGGGTACATCCCAATTCACATTGAAATAAAGAAGGAAAACTTTGAAAATCATGTCTGAAACTAGAAAACCTAAAGCATTGATATTTGGTATGTAGCAACTCATAGGCGACCTCTATCAAGTTTGGTCTTATGATGCCCCTTGAGTCACATTTTGGCTCTTTCTGAGCTCATCCTATTTTAACGTAGAAACAAAGAAGGAAAAAAAATTCTTGTCTGAAGCCAGAAAATTGATATTTGGTATCTAGAATATCCAAGCCAATCCACACAGATTTTGCAATACCCTTTGGGATATATTAGCGCTCCGCCCAGCAGCACCCAATTTTAACATAGAAACAAAGAAGAAAAATCTTCGCTGAAATGAGAAACCCTTGAGCATTGATATTTGGTATGTAGAACCTCCTAGTAAATCTCTGAAAGGTTTTTCATGTGTTTAACCTTTGACTTATTTTGGCTCTGCACATGTGCATCCTATTTTTGACAAAGAAACATAGAAGAAAATCTTGAGGAACCCAACCAACCCCACACCCTATTTTATTGTTAATTCACAATCTAGTTCATTAACCCAAATCTGCCTTGCAATGTACATGCTACTTTTCTGGCACAAATAACCTGAATCTTTGTAAGAACGTATTCTTATACAAGATTTTCTAAACAGATGACAGTTGACTTTTGCCCAAAATTAGGCCACTTGTGCTTTGATTACTTTTGCAGTCATCGACTCAGGTGAGCCCTTAGGGCCAATGGCCCTCTTGCTTACATGCTACTACTGGCCATGAATTTTGCAATATACAGTGTTTAACTCTTGTCATGCTGTATAAAATCCCTTGCGAAATGGCATTAGAATCAAAGGGCTTAGAGCACTGATAGTACTTATTGTTCAATAATCACTATTTCTTTTGAAAATCAATTACATAACTTCTCTGGAAGGGAAAATTACAAGCAGGAGATGTAGACAAAGATAAGACTGCACTTATGTGCAGGCTGATCTTTGTCTATATATCCTGCCAAAACCGGAATAATCCGGGTTCAGCATGACAAGGGTTAATATAGAAGCAGAACTTCCTGTCAGTGTCAGTGGGTAAGGCTTAAGGAGTTAGTTGGCGGGGCCAGTGATTGGTCAAATGTTTGGACAGATTATATAAACAAAGATCAGTCAGATCTAAGTCTTCACCCGATTTTTGATGTTTTAACCCTTTCCTTTACAATCACTGGTTTTTACGTCCTTGTGATTTTATACTTGAGAAAACATTGTGGGAAAAGAAGAAATTGCTTGTAACAAGCAATTTCTTCTTTACCACAATATTTTCTACCCTATTGGATGGTTATTTCTCAAATTAAACCCAATCTAAATTTTTGTCTGCAAAACCTTTGAATTTGGACAGGTCTAAAAAATTTTAAAACAGGAAAGGTTTAAGTAAATGTTGTACATAAGATTATTTTTAGCTCACCTGACCACAAAGTACTCATGTGAGCTATTGTGATCACCCTTTGTCCATCGTCTGTCTGTCGTCCTTTGTCCCGTATATAATGTCTTGAAAAAAACATCTCCTTCCCAACCACTTGGCCAAATTTGGCAGAAATTTTCTTTAGGAGGTCCCCTTCAAAAATAGCCAAAGGAATTGACATCCATTCAAAACTTTGGTTGCCATGGCAACAAAAGTGAATTTAAAGAAAAAAACTTTCCAAAATCTTCTTCTCCTGAAGGCATAGAGCCTTGATATTTTGCATAAGAAATCAGTATATTGACCTCTTTCAAAATAGCTAAAATCATTAGCCTTGGGTTTCTTGGGGCCCAATGGGGGATCAAATTTTAAAACAAACCGATTTTTAGACACCAACTCCCCCAAAGCACTGGGTCAGTTTCAATCAAATTTGGCAGAAATATTTTTTAGGTGGCCCCCTTCAAAAATAGCTTTAAAGAATTAAAATGAGTTGAAAACTCAGGTATCATCATCCTATCCTTAACAATAAATTTGAATATTGAAAGAAAAAGAGCTTTTATCTTGGTCGAGCGCAACAGGGCATATGAACTTCTTGTTCAAAAGAAATACAGGATCCTCTATACCTTCTGTAATTTTAGTCATTTGAATTAAATGTTTTTTCAAAAAAAATGCAACAAACAAATATTTGAAAAATCTGTTATGCAAAAATTATCAAAAATGTTTTTGGAATTGCAAGTGAAATATAATGACAATTTTATTTATCCTTTATCAAGTCAAATATTGGCCTGTTTAAATAGAACGGTAAATACCAACGTTCATAGGACTGTCAATACAGCTGAACTATTTTAAGGATGGGATGATAAATTTCAATTTCAAAGCACTGTTGTACACTGGATGTGAACTATGGCAATGGCTGACATTTACATTGGTTTGACAACTTATTCAAGCTGCAGTTATGATGACTAGGTAGCCAACTAATATTTTACTTCTTAGCTTAAGCACTAAGTGCTAAAGGTGAGATACTGTAATGACCTGATGACCAGATATTGGGTTGTTGCATGTCAACAATGTCTTTATATGACATCTCCTTCCAAGCAACTGGGGAAATTTCAACTAAGTTTGGCAGGCAGTTGGTCCCCTTTAAACATTGTTTAAATCTGTTGAAAACTCTGGTTGCAATTGGAACAAAAGTGATTTTTTAAAACAATCTCCTCCTGACCTAAAAGGCGTTTTTCAGGGCACCAGGGCAGAGCCTTGGGGGCTGGGACTGTGTTGATATAAGAATTTTTAAAACAATTTTTAAAAGCTTGGCTTTTTTTTCAAGAAAAACGGAGATATTGCTCTTGCCAGATCGCTGTCAGTGTCTACATTGCTTAAAGACTTTGATATATTGTGATATCTCTAGTTTTCCAGAGCACTTCACTTAAAACTTAGAATTTTTGTTCACTATAAAATGAGAAATCTATACCAACAAGGGGGAAAACTCTTAGTGTATTTTTGAATGAGTTAAGCCCCTTTTTAGACTGAGAATTGTTACTGACTATCAAGCACTGGAATCGCCTAGCTTGTGATCATCTTGTTCTTTTTTCACATGATTGTTGAAATAGGGCAATGTTTGTCATGGATTATTGTTTCTTCTTTTATAGGTGTACAAAGGATCACCGTTGATTTGACATTACCAGATGGTGTTTATAAGGATACTGGCTCTGCCTATGGTTACTTGTCAAGTGAGTATTTATTAGTGTTGAACTAGATTAAATGCATTATCAGAATACAACTTTGACCAACACATATAAATCCATTTAATTCCTGGTCTGAGCTGATTACTTTTCAACCAGTACTTGTTACATTTTTGAAAAGCATAAAAATGAATCCATTGAGAACTGTACAATAGCTGGAGTTAAATAGCCAACAATTGCTTTTCTTCAATGCTTTTCCATAGATTATCTAGATTTCTATGTGGACTATCACTTGATAATTCTACTGGAAAATGATGAACTTGTCAAAATGATTAACTCACTGTTTTGGTACAATTGGCTCTACTTTCAACCATTTTTTGGTACTGAATGTCATCCCAGCAGGTCCGGAGAAACACGGAGATAGAGGATGTCAGGTTACCAAGTAATTCATATACAAAATGACACACTTTTATAGACTTTATCAGAACTAATAATATTTTGTGTCTTTTTTGCATTAACCCATTCCCAACCTATCAAATTTTAGACTAGTCAACATTCAAAGAAGTTGCAGATGATAATTTCAAGTCCATGAAATCTTTAATATCTTTATCTTTTGGGGTAGAAAATATTATGGATAATGAAGAAATTGCTTGTTACAAGATTTCTTCTTTTTCCACAATGTTTTCCAAAGCTATCGTTGTGTGGAAATGGATTCAATAAAAATTTGTTTAGTCACTACATCCATTGAATGCTTACACCATAAAAAGTAGCTCTCATGTTTTTCAGGATAATGCATACTCTATTCAAATTGTAGAGAACTCTTTCAAAAGCATGCTATTTAACCCCTCCTAATCAATTCGGCTTTTTAAGCACATCAAGAAAAAAGTTTTGGAAAATATTGTGGACAATGAAGATAGTGCTTGTTACAAGCAATTTCTTCATTGTCCCCAATGTTTTCTACCAAAGGGAGAGATTTCTAAATTCAACCAACTTGAAATTGTTGTCTGCAACTTCTTTTCATTTGAACCAGTCTGAGATTTTGTGGTGTTGTGATGGGTTAAGTCCTGGGTTACTTTAACCTCATTTATTTATCATTGATAACCTTAAGCAAAGAAGAATACTTGACAGAACTATGCTTTGCTAGCTTACAGTACTTACAGTACTTTCATTTATATGCCTTAGAAGGTGGACATATATTTGTATCATCTTCTCAGACTGTCTGTCCCCAAAACTGGCCATCCTGTTAATACATCTCCTCCTAAATTAATGGACAAATTTTCACAGAATGTTCCTAGTCATTTGACCTTTGGCATATTGTCAAGTTATTACCATTATAGGCTGTGTCACAGAAAAAGGAACCTTAAAGGTAGGTATCGATGTTTTTCTCATGTCATAGATTTTAATTATTTCTATTTCCTCTCATATACTCTATGAATACAATATGCCGAAAAAAAGTTTTGCAAAAATCTGAGGTCGCTTATCAGAAAAAAGCAGGGTATTTCCTTAATAGCCTACGTAGGCTATTAATCTATTTTTAGATTAATCCGAGATTTTTAAATAAATCTGAGACCGTTGCAAAACCTATATGATCATTCACGTGGTACGAATAACCGTTTGTTTAAATTACATCACACTAACGTCATCGTTACATCATCAGGAGTAAATTTCGCTAGCAGGTCTTTAATTCTGTAAAGATCAGTCCAAAACTATCATGAGAGTCATTACAAGTATAAACAGCTACCGTAACTTTGAGTTAACCCTTTCATGTGACATGAATTAAGACATTGGGTGTTTCCCTAGAAAATTTGTTACCTTTAGTTGACTTTGGGTCATATGCAAATGAGGTCATCCGATGTCGACAGCCGAATTCCGTGATATCTAAAAATAACCTGGAATTCTGCTGAACCTTTCCGATATAGCAACAAAAAGCCACTTTTGACCTTTTAGATTACCACCAACACAATACCTGACTCAACTTAAAGTATTAAATGTTCGTTTGAGTGTATTTTTCGGCACTTTGTATTTCCTTCTTATCTAAGTCGATACCTCCCTTTAATGTGTCGGAGTAAATTGTAACAATAGCACTCATCTTTCCAGGTAATGTGATGGAAGATGTGGTGATTACACTTGTGTCAGGCCTTGACCATTTGGTGAACCAACCGGTTGGCTGTGGTGAACAGACAATGATATACCTCGCCCCCATGGTCTATGTCATGGATTATTGGAAGCAGAAAGATAAGATGACAAAACAACGCGAAGTAAGAGGGAATCAGTGGATTAGAGATGGCAAGTTGTTAAATCAGTCTTTTTATCTCACCTGAGCACATGGTGAGCTATTGTGATACTTGAATGTCCGTTGTCAACAATTCAATGTTACCAGTTCACAATTTTGGCTAAACTTTTCTCAAACTTGTTGAAAAGGTTTGAATAAACACTAGGAAAAACCCAAATGAATATGGCGAGATGCTGATTGATATAAAGGAAAAAGGGGCCTATTGAGAATTTTCTTGTTACCACTCTACAAGTCACAATTTGGACTTTATCTTTCTCAATCTTGCTGAAAAATTTTGTATTGTCATGAGAAAGATCCCTATTGAATGTAGTGACATTCTTAACCAGTTTTACATCCAGGTTGTTGGAATCTAGGGTATCTCCCGGTTTTTTAGCTCACCTGAGCACAATATGCTCAAGGTGAGCTTTTGTGATCACCCTGTGTCCATTGTGTGTTGTGCACATTCTTTAAAAATCTTCTCCTTTATAACCATTTGGCCAATCTAAACCAAACTTGGCAGGTATTTTCCCTAGATGACCTTTTTCAAAACTCATTTGTGAAATTCTGATTTGCAAAAAATAGAAGCGAGACTGGGCTAATGGATTTTTTTTAAAGTTTTCAATGAGCCAATTTCCACAAAACTTGGTAGGAATATTCCTTGGGTGACTTTTTTCAAAACTTGTTCGTGAAATTATGATTCTTGAAAAAATGTGGGCCTGGCAGGGCTGGGCTTATCAGACTAAGAGAAATCATGGAATAATTATTTAAAAACTTTTCCTCCCAAACCAATTGGCCGATTTGGACCAAATTTGGCAGGTATGTTCCTTATGTGACCCTTTCCAAAACTTTTATAATGACCCTTTTCAAAATTATTCGTGAAATTTTGATTTGCAAAAAATTGTGGGTTTGGCAAGGTTGAGCTTATAAGACTAAAGGAAATCATGAAATTATTCTATGTAAATCATCTGCATAGCAGGTAGGGCTTAGTTCAAATCATTCTCAGGTGAGTTTTTTAGGTCCTTAGTGGACTGAATGCAGTGTTAAGACTCTAAATGGTTATACATACAGTATTTTGTGCATCAACCAGTAAATGGATTACTCTCATAAGACACTTATTATTCAAATTCAAGACAGTGCAGACCACGATATTTTAAAATTATAAGAAAATTCTTTATTAATTTCAAGATTTTAGAGCTTTTTAGCTCACCTGAGCACAACATGCTCAAGGTGAGGTTTTGTGATCACCTTTTGTCCCTCGTGCGTCGTCCGTCGGAAGGCGTCAACAATTCTTTAAACATCGTTGTTCGCAGAATTTTGATTGACCCCCAAATATGGGCGTGGCAGGGCGTAGCAGTTTTTGGCTTTGAAATCTTTTAACATCTTCTCCTCAGTAACCTTTTGGCCAATTTCAACGAAACTTTGCATGAATGTTCCTTGGGTGACCCTTTTCAAAATTTGTTCGCGGAATGTTGATTGACCCCCAAATATGGGCGTGGCAGGGTGTGGCAGTTTTTGGCTCTGAAATCTTAAAACATCTTCTCCTCGGTAACCATTGGGCCAATTTCAACCAAACTTGGTATGAATGTTCCTTGGGTGCCCCTTTTCAAAAGTTCACCCCGAAATATGGGCGTGGCAGTTTTTTGGCTTAGAAATCTTTAAACTTCTTCTTCTCAGTAACCAATGGCCAATTTCAACCAAATTTGGCATGAATGTTCCTTTGGTGACTCTTTTTAAAAGTTGTTTGTGGAATTTTGATTTGTGCCCAAATATGGGCGTTGCAGGGCTTGGAAGTTTTTGGCTTTGAAATTTTTAAACTTCTTCTTCTCAGTAACCAATGGCCAATTTCAACCAAATTTGGCATGAATGTTCCTTTGGTGACCCTTTTCAAAGTTGTTAGCGGAATTATGAATTATGCCCAAATATTGGCTAGGCAGGGCGTAGCTGTTTTTGGCTTTGAAATCTTTAAACATGTTCTGCTCAGTAACCATCAGGCCAATTTCAACGAAACTTGGCATGATTGTTCCTTGGGTGACCCATTTCAAAGTTGTTAGTGGAATTTCGATAGACCCCAAATATGGGCGTGGCAGGGCTTGGAAGTTTTTGGCTTTGAAATCTTTAAACATCTTCTTCTCAGTAACCATTGGGCCAATTTCAACCAAACTTGGTATGAATGTTACTAGGGTGACCCTTTCCAAAAGTTGTTAGCGGAATTTAGATTTATGCCCCCAAATATGGGGGTAGAAGGGCATAGCAGTTTTTGGCTTTGAAATCTTTAAACATCTTCTCCTTAGTAACCATTGGGCCAATTTCAACCAAACTTGGTATGAATGTTCCTTGGGTGCCCCTTTTCAAAAGTTGTTAGGAGAATTTTGATTCACCCTGAAAAATGGGCGTGGCAGTTTTTTGGCTTAGAAATCTTTAAACTTCTTCTTCTCAGTAACCAATGGCCAATTTCAACCAAATTTGGCATGAATGTTCCTTTGGTGACCCTTTTCAAAGTTGTTAGCGGAATTATGAATTATGCCCAAATATGGTTGTGGCAGGGCGTAGCTGTTTTTGGCTTTGAAATCATTAAACATCTTCTGCTCAGTAACCATCAGGCCAATTTCAACGAAACTTGGCTTGAATGTTCCTTGGGTGACCCATCTCAAATTTGTTAGCGGAATTTCGATAGACCCCCGAATATTGGCGTGGCAGTGCGTGGCAGTTTTTGGCTTTGAAATCTTTAAACATCTTCTCCTCAGTAACCATTTGGCCAATTTCAACCAAACTTGGTACGAATGTTCCTTTGGTGACCCTTTCCAAAAGTTGTTAGCAGAATTTAGATTTATGCCCAAATATTGGCGTGGCAGGCCCCTTTTCAAAAAGTGTGAAATTTTGAATGACACTCAAATATGGGCGTTGCAGGGCTTGGAAGTTTTTGGCTTTGAAATCTTTAAACATCTTCTTCTCAGTAACCAATGGGCCAATTTCAACCAAACTTGGCATGAATGTTCCTTGGGTAACCCTTTTCATTATTAGTCTGTGAAATTGACTGAAGCACAAATATGGGCGTGGCTGTTTTTGACTTTTATATCTTCTCCTCCCAAACCATTGGGCCAATTTCAATCAAACTTGGCATGAATCTCACTGACAATGGCCAATTGGGCTATTACCATGCTGTTATGTCTGTGAGTACATCAGGGCTGCCACCATAGCCAGTTAGGAATGCGTCAGACACCCAATCTACACCCAATCTATAATCATGGTGTGTCCAGGGTTCCCAAGAAAAAGTCTTGGTTTTGTGATATCTTTAAAAAGAAACCAGGAAAAACTAGGAAATAGACAAATCAATTTGATGAAAGATGCAAGACCCAATTAAAGTTCAAGTTCCAAACAGTTGACAAGTATCCCCCCCACCAGTAGGTTTTATCACAGTGTGAATTACATGGGGATGCATTATCACGTCACAATGTCTGTCGAGAAAGAGAAATTGGTATTTGTTTCACCAAAAGATACAAGCATGGTACTTAATTTTTTGGCTAGGAATGGAGGTGGGTGACCAATTTTACTAAATATATATGATTAGAGTACATAAAGCAAATATCTAGGAGAAAATCCAAAGCAACATTTTAAGTGTACCAGTAACCGGACCTGAATTGAATATTAATAGGAAAGTAATAAATGGCATTCAATTCAATGATAAAGAGAACTCTGGGTAAATAGACTTTAAAATTGATTATCATTAACATGATATTGACAATCTACACGTATAGAAGCAAATTTATCCATTATTTTATATTATTGTATTTTTCTGGACAGAGTTTAGGGTTTTAGTTTGACATCAATAAAATGGGGTCTCGGGGACTCAACAATCTGTGTCATAATAATCCTTTGATTTTTGTCAATGAAAAAGAAGTCATGAGATTTAGAAAATATCCTGGAAAAAGTCTGGAAAAAGTCTTGAATTTTGCAAGCAGAAAACTTCGGGAGCCCTAGGTGTGGTGGGTTTGAATCTTGGCAGCAGCACATATCCTTTACCGCATTTTGTCTCCCCATAGGTAGATGACCCTAAACTTAAATTGGATGGCAGCTTGAGGCTAGGAAAGGATGTAATGGTAATACTGATAAATGCTCCGCAATATAACTGATAAATTATTAAACACGACTTGGTCATCTTTCTTCGGACATTTGGCACAATCATTGTGACAAGTTCCTTTAGCCTGCCACCAATGGGCAAAATACAAGTGGTATGCACAAGTGAAATGGGTAACTAGTGAGAAACAACAACTGATCTCCAGTGTTTAGCAAACAGGAATACTTTTAAGATTATTAATACTTCCTTTTTGTCAAGCCTACTTGTATTGAGCAAGACAAAGTTGTCTCTACAACAAGTTGGTGTATGTACCTAAGTTCATATTTGCGAGGGAAAATTTTTGTTACTAAAAATAAAATGTCACCATTAATCTCAATCGTGAGTAGATTTGCCATTTGAAAGAAATTCTCAGATAACCTCAATATGTCAAAGCTCAAGGTCAAGCATGCCTGTGTTCTTTCAATTTTTTTCTAATCATCTTAAAATAATTCAGGTGAGCGATTTTAGGGCCATTCTGGCCCTCTTGTTTATGGTTCATCTTGGAATATTGAACTTTTTCTCAGGAGTGAAAAGGGAGTTAACCTTTAGAAAACTGGATGGTTCCTATGGAGCATGGCTAGGCAGGGGATCAAGTACTTGGTAAGTTATCCAATAACAAACAATACAAGCCCTCAATTTGATTTTAGAAGAAAACAGATTGAGGTAACATTGTAAGGAGGAAGATACTTCCTTGATTGACATTTGCAATTGGTTAATCAGGTCCAGTAAAGAAATTTGTTCACTATCAAAAAAATTGATCAATCTCATCAAAAGAGGTAGCTTTTTAGCTCACCTGAGCCCAAAGTGCTCAAGTGAGCTATTGTGGATACCTTTCGTCCATTGTCCGTTGGTCATGCGTCGTCCGTCAACAATTTCTTTAAACAACATCTCCTCCCAAACCACAGGGCCAGTTTGAACCAAATTTGGTAGAAATGTTCCAAAGGTGGTCCCCTTCAAAAATAGCTAAAAGAAATGAAATTTGTTAAAAACTCTGGTTGCCATGGCAACAAAAGTGAAATTTAAATATATTCTTTAAAAATCTTCTCCTCCTGACCCAGCAGGTGTCGAGCCTTGATATTTTGCATGAAGCATCAGTATATTGACCTCTTTCAAAATAGCTATATTCATGATCCTCGCGGCCTCAGGGGCGGAGCCCTAGGGTGGTGGGGTTTATATAGAAATATTGAACAATTTTTAAATGACATGACCTCCCAAACCGCTGGGCTGATTTGAACCAAATTTGGCAGAAGTGTTCCTTAGGTGGTCCCCTTCAAAATAGCTAAAAGAATTGAAATCTGTTAAAAACTCTGGTTGCCATGGCAACAATAGTGAAATTTCAAAATAATCTTTAAAAATTTTCTCCTCCTGACTCAGAAGGCTTAGAGCCTTGATATTTTGCATGAAGCATCAGTATATTGATCTCTTTCAGAGTAGCTTAAATCATTAACCTTTGGTCCCCAGGGGCGGAGCCCCAGGGAATGGGGTTTATATAGAAATAATGAACTATTTTTTAAATGACATCTCCTCCCAAACCACTGGGCTGATTTGAACCAAATTTGGCAGAAAAGTTCCTTTGGTGATCCCCTTAAAAAATAGCTAAAAGAAATGAAATCTGTTAAAAACTCTGGTTGCCATGGCAACAAAAGTTAAATTTCAAAATAATCTTTAAGAATCTTCTCCTCCTGACCAAGGAGGGGTAGAGCCTTAATATTTTGCATGAAATATCAGTATATTGATCTCTTACAAAATAGCTAAATTCATGATCATCGGGTCCCCAGGGGTAGAGCCGGGGGGGGGGGGGAGTATATGCATGAAGCATCAGTTCACAGACTTCTTTCTAATTTCTGAAATTATAACCCATGGATCCAGAGGGAGGAAAAAGTTTTTTCCTTCTTTCAAATCAGCACTAAAGCCGTGGAATTTGTTATTTAGACTTTTGGATCCTCAGGTTCATAGTCTTTATATGTAAGTGTGGCCCACTTGTTTCATAATCCTAACCTTAACATGAAATTATACTGGTGAAAGAAAAAGAGCCTTTATCTCAGATGAGGGCCCCAGGGCCAACGGCCCTTTTGTTTGTGTATTTTATCATGCTTGACTGGTAATATTCCTGTCTTGGCAGTAGAAATAGACAAAGATCAGCCTACACATATTTGCAGTCTGATCTTAGTCTTCATCACCTATTTGTCCAATAAAAGTTTAGAACAGTATTACTTTTAAAAGAAAATACTGACTGGCAATTAGTACCTCAAGTGATTTCAGTCCTTTGATTTTCAGCTCCAATGGCTGAAGGCCAGAGAGCTATTGTCATGGTGTGGTGTCCATTGTGCATGCATGCTGAACAGATTTCAACCAAATTTCACAGAAATGATCCTTGGGGACCTTTTATCAGATTCCTTCAATTGTTAATTTATGAAAAACATGGTTTTAATGGGCGGAGCTAATTTCCATATATGCCATTATATGGTGAAAGCTTTGAAAATATTTTTTCTCATAAACTAATGGATGTATTTCATCTAAATTTCAAAGGAATGATTCTTGGGAGACCTCTATCAGATTCCTTCAAAGAATTCTCATTGGATGAAAAACATGGCTTTAATGGGTGGGGCTAATTTCCATATATGGTAAAGGCTTTGAAAATCATCTTCTCAGAAATCAGTTGTTGGATTTCAACCAAATTTCACAGAAATGATCCTTGGCTGACCCTTTATCAGATTCATTCAGAGAATTTTGATCAGATGAAAAACATGGTTTTAATGGGCACAGCTAATTTCCATATTTAGTAAAAGCTTTGAAATTCTTTTTCTCAGAAACCACTTGATGGATTTTAACAGAATTTTACTAGATTGATCATTTGGTGACCCTTCATCAGATTATCAAAATGAAATTTCATTGGATGAAAAATATGGCTTTAAAAGGGTTCCCACGGTTAGGGATAAGTCAGGGAAAAATTCGTTATCCACTTTGTTTTATACCAAGAAAGTTGAAAAAATCCAAAATTTGATAAACTTTAAAATGTCGTCTGCAACTTCTTTCAATTTGGACCAGTATAAATATTGCTGTCTGGTAATGGGTTAAGTTCATACTTGTCTGAAAAAAAAAGAAAAAAAAAAAAAAATCATGTGGAAAATGAAGACTTTTTTTTGTTGCATTCAATTTCTTCATTTTGTACAATGTTTTCCCAGTTGTTCTTCATATAGAGGTGTCAAAAAGTGTCATTGCATCAGAATGGGTTAATCCATTACTAGACTACCAAATTTTAGATTGGTCCAAATTGATAGAAGCTCCTAATGATAATATAGCTGATAAGATTTATAAAGTTTTGGTCTCTCTGAGTAGAAATCACAAAAAAAGGAGAAATAGCTTCTTAGAAGCAATTTCTTCATTTACCACAATGTTTTCCGAAGATTTCCTTGAGGGGTATAAAAAGGCAGGTTTGTTTGGGAATGGGTAATCAATCAATTTTGTTTGAATTGTAGGTTGACAGCATTTGTTGCCAAAGTTTTTTGTCAAGCAAAAAGGGTTGTTGATGATTCTGTGAAAAAAGTCGAACACATAACCAAGTCTATAGATTGGCTTAAAGGAAAGACGAACGCTAATGGTGCCTTTTATGATCCCTTACCTGTCATACACCGGGAAATGATAGTAGGTCCTCTATATCTTACATTTGCTTGAATAAACCTACAAAAAGGACTTAACCCATGATCAGACAGCAATACTTAGACTGGTTCAAATTGAAAGGAGTTGTGGACAACCATTTAACCCTTGTCATGCTGAACCCGGAATATTCCGGTTTTGGCAGGAGCTGTAGACCAAGATCAGCTTGCACATAAGTGCAGTCTGATCTTAGTCTACACCTCCTGTTTGTACTTTCCCTGCCAGAGTTGTTTATGAAGTTGATTTCTAAAAGAAATAATGAATTTTAATAACAAGTTCTATCAGTGCTTTCAGCCCTTTGATATTACAGCATTTCAGTAAGGTAATGTATCCAGCATGACAAGGGTTAAAGTGTATGAAATATTACAATTTTTCAACTTTTTGAATAGAAAACATTGTGGAAAATGAAGAAATTGCTTGTTACAAGCAATTTCTTTGTTTTTGACAACTTTTTACAATATTGTTTTGCTTCTGCGGTTAATTAAAAATAAAGTTGAAATACTACTAGAAGAAAAGAATTCAAACATGCTGAAACTAGTTTTTTGGCAATGTTCATTATCTGGCCAGAACAAAAAAAATGTGTCAGAAAAGGAAGAGGATATTATGGGAAAAGGAGAAAATCTTTCTTACCTGCATTTCAATCTTTTCAAATAATGTATTACTAACCAATTTTTTCAATAAGGCAGCATATTGTAATTTTGTTGCAATATTTATAGGAATTAGAAAAATCATTTAACCCATTACCACATAGTCAAGTTTTTTTTATTCCCCTTCAGATATAAAGTTCAGAAAAACAAAACATTATGAAAAACAGAAAAAAATGCTTGAAACAAGAGTAATTTCTGCATTTTTAGCTCACCTGAGCACAAAGACTTTTTTCACACGCTACAAGGCCAAGGGCATTTATATTTTATATGTTTACCATAATCACATGATTCTCTACCAAGTTTTCAAAAATTATACTCCTGGGGTCAAAAATGGCCCCTCCAAGACGGTCCAGAGTAGGGAAAAACACTCAAATAGAGTAAAGGTCTAAAGTTGGGAATTTGATTTAATATGAGCAAGTTGAAAAAATGTTTGTCTTAACTATAAGACTTTAAACATTCATATTGGGAATGTTGCATTACCCAATAGTTATCTACCATGTTTGTATGGATTATGCCCCTTGGGTCATAGACAAGTTTGCCCCAGGGACCCAAAGTTTGGAAAAATGCTCAATTGCAGCATGTATAATTATCTGTCTCCCCATTGTTTGATGGTTTTAATGCATTTGTATTTCATAAATAGTATTGCCACATGGCTCTCTACTAAGTTCTGCAAATTCATACTCTTAGGGTCAGAAATAGCCCCACCCCAGAAGTTAAAAGTCATTAAAATACCCTCAAGAATTTACTGAAATATCTTGATGACGACCGAGCGAGATGGAGGATTGACATGAGCTACACTGGATTGTAGCCGGTTAGCTAAAGGTGTTATCACTCAATCTTAAATAATTTCTGAGGATGCCATTTGATTGAGAATGTGCTGTCTAAAAGTCAGGTAGGTCAGCAACTTCATTAGATATCCCTGTTTTGGCGATTTTGAAAACTACTGTTTTGTCCAGTATTCATTTGCCTGAAATATGAACCTCCGTTTTGAGCATCAAAAATGCAAATCTGTTTTGCATTTGAATACGTTTTTTCTCAATGGACATGAAGTCCACTGTAGATACATTGTACTTGCTCCACTGATCTCGCTAGTTTCAGAGAGTTCTTCCCCATTTTCATGAATTCATGCATGTTTTCTGTAATACCAACTTGCAGAAATGAAACAAGGAAATTCTTATAAAATCCGACTCTGCCCAAGGTTTCATTATTTTCTGTACTGCTACTTTAATTTACGTAAGTGAAATTCATACGATATATACTAAGATATCATACCTATGATGAGACCAGAGACAGTTTGAGAAAATTCCTGTCTTGATTTTTTCGTATACCCCTAATGTTTAGACCAAAGTAAGTTGAAATGAATCATTTTCTCGCTTCTGCAAATTAGGAATTTGTCCAAGATATGCAAACAACATTTATTGAATGTCCTCTAAGATTTGGATTATTAAATTCCTAAGATGAGAAAATATGGAGGGAAAAGGGTAAATTAATGCAAGAAACATTCTCTTGTTTTCCTTTGTTTAATTATGTATTGAAGTCAAAAGGCGTCATTGTGTTGTAATGGTTTAAATAACCGATGTAACTTGTTTTTCAGTGTATTAAGAATTGGTAAATTTAATATCTCAGGCCATTTTATATCATATTCATGAAATACCAAATTTTTAAACTTATCATTTTAAATTGAAAAAGCCTTTTTTAAGCTCACCTGAGCACAAAGTGCTCAAGGTGAGCTTTTTTGATCTAGTTGTATCTGTCGTCCATTTTCTGTTGTCAGACGTCCATTGTCCGTCGTGTGTAAACATCTTTTGTGCACTCTAGAGGCCACAATTTAAGCGCAAATGTCTTGAAACTTGGTTCGCTTCCATGAAACCTCAGACAAGTTAAGTTTGATCAAAAACTAGGTTACTAGGGATAATCTTAGAAAAACCTTGTGTGCACTCTAGAGGTCACATTTTTGCCTCAAATCTCTTGGTATTTTATCAGAATGTTTGTCTGCATAATATCTCAGTCAAGTTTGATATCAGGTCACATGGGGTCAAAATGTATGTCACTAGGTCAAATCTCAGAAATACCCTGTGTGAATTCCAGAGGGAACATTTTAGGCTCAATTGGCTTGATATTTGGTCAGAATGTTTGTCTGCATAATATCTCGGTCAAGTTTGATATTTGGTTACATGGGGTCTAAAACAGATCACTTGGTGTAATCTAATCTTAAGAAATCTTCTTTGCATTTTACATTCTTTTTTTCTGACACAAATACCTTAAAACTTTGTAAGTTCTACGATAAGATTTTATAGTGGGTCAGTTTTGGCCAAAATTAGGTTACTTCTGCAGTCAAAGACTCAGGTGAGCACTTAAGGGCCAATGGCCTGCTTGTTATCTGTTTATAAATGACCTGTTAAAAAGATTTGTCTTTTCTCGACCACTCATTCAATATTCCTTAGATATATATTCATGCAGTATGCTATTCATATTTTGAATAGAAAACACATATAGTAACCCATTACAATGTTTAGTTGATGAAAATCTTTTAAAAGTCTCTATTTTGGGGGGGGGGTAGAAAAAATTGTGGAAAATGAAGAAAATTGTTTGTAACAAGCAATTTCATCATTTTCCACAAGGTTTATGAAAACTTTCATTGAAGCTTCAAAAAGAAGGATTGTGTGGAAATGGGTTAAATTGCCTTAATACACTCATCAGAGTATAATTGATATACTTGAACCAGAAGAAGGTTATGACATATCCAATATCAATATATTTTCAGGGTCAAATAAAAGAAAGAGATCCATCTCTGACGGCATTTGTCTTGATAACATTGTTAGAATGTGACAGAAGGACCCCTGTAAGTACAAACATAATAATAACCCCCAATTAGCCCATTAGCAGATGTCAAGATCTAACACGGGTCAGATTCGAAAGGAGCTGCAGACGACAATTTAAAGTTTGAAAATTTTAGATTTTGTCAACTTTCTGGGTAGAAAACATTGTGCAAATGAAGAAATAGACTTGTTGCAAGCAATTTCTTCATTTTACACAATGTGTTTTGAATACTTTTTCTGGAGGGTGTCAAACAGCATCATTGTATGGGAATGGATTAACAAATTACAGGGGGTATATTGGTTTAACTTCATGTAGGTCTGTCCGTCCATCTGTAGACCTTTTCATTACGTGCTTATGGGTTCGATCCCCAGTGGCCGCATATATGCTTTCTGACATTTGTCTCTCACCAATGGGTGGATAATCATAAACCTGAGTGGGATAGCATCTGGAGACTCGGAAAGGATTTAATGATGGTACTGGTGCGAGATATACCAGGAATCCATTGTTAGGTGCCACAGCCGCCACAATATTACTGAATTGTTAAAAGTGGCGTTAAACCCCATCCTAACAAAACAAAACTGAATTGTTAAAAGTGGCATTAAACCCCATTCTTACAAAACGAATCTAACTTGGGAAGCAATTAACCTACAGCTATAAAACTTCAATGATCAAAGGAAGTGTCATATTGCTCTATGTCCAATAGGTCAAAGGTCAGGGTCACAATTAAACTTTGAAAACCATTTCAATACTCTAGTTCATTACCAATTGGACCTATGGCTTTGAAACTTTGTACAAATATTATCCATGACCCAAGGAGGTGCCCAATTGTTTTTTGGTAAAGTAGGTCAAAGGTCAACAGTGCTCCTTGAGTGAAAAAGTGCTGGTGGTGGCTATAAGTCCACTTTGCAATAATTCTAGTTTTTGTAGAGCCTGCTTGCAGTGACTCAGACACAGTCACCACAAGTACACTTTGCTGTATATATTATGGTGCACTAAATGGGTCAAAAGTCCACTGTAGGTAGTTCACACAGAAAGGGTATAAAATGTGCACGTATGCCTAAATTACTAGTGCACACACAATATGAAGGTGTTTACTTTTTACGCCTGCACTCTCATATTTTGAAAGCGCACTTAAATAATGCATGCATTTTCAAAATATAAATGTGCACGCTTAAATTCAACAGGTTTACCTATATTATTTACGTGTGTACGCGTTCTTTGTACTAAGACGCCTTAAAGGGGACTTTTGACCTAAATAGTAACTATAATATATGAGCCTGCATCTCTCTATCTGTTCATCTGTACAATTTTGTACAGACCATAACTCTTACATTTATGGATAGATTTCAAGTAATCCCACTCATTTGTTGCTTTTAATCCATTACCAGATTAAATTTTGGACTGGTCTAAACTGAAAGGAGTTGAACCGGACAATAATATAAAGTTTATGAAATTTTAGATACAGCAAATTTATGGGTAGAAAACATAGTGTTGCAAACAACTTCTTCATTTTACACAATGTTTTCCCAATTGCTTTTCTTGAGGGGGCGACAAAAAGCGTCATTGTGTTGAAATGGGTTAATGAGTTGTTATGTGCCATTTCAAGGATTTATTCTTGTATCTCAAAGGCTGTTGTCA
Organism: Fragum fragum; assembly: GCA_946902895.1. NCBI lineage: Eukaryota > Metazoa > Mollusca > Bivalvia > Cardiida > Cardiidae > Fragum > Fragum fragum. The sequence continues at coordinate 16,363,506 of OX336377.1, forward strand.
TATTCAAGATCTTAGTCAAATTTATGTCGAGATCATTAAAACTACATTTTAGATGGATTTCAAAGTAACTTGTCACAGATGTTCCGCTTAACCCATTCCCACTTGTTTTTTGATGTCTGAAGAAAAAAGAGCTTTGCAAAACATTGTTGAAAATAAAAAAAAATGCTTGCCACAAGCAAATTCAACATTATCTGCAATACTATCCTGGCGTTAAACCAACGCCCCATGTGACGGTGCTATCCATCGAGTACCTTAAAGAACCAGGCAGAGCTCTCTGTAGTTCTGTCCTGTATCCTTTAACTATCCCCCATAACAACTAACCGTCTTCTGGGGGTGACGCTCATATGGACATGCAAAGGTAGCAATTATAAATAAACGGAAATACACACACAAACATTGATTAAGATATTTTCTACGGAGGAATGTTGTTAACGAGCTTTCAAACAAAGAATCAAGCAACCAATCAAAGAATTCATTTAGAGCAGAAGTGAACTTTGAATTCCTACATACATTTGAAGCACTTTTGTTGGTTTAATGATGTAAATGTCATGAATATAGCTTTTTCAAGTGGTAGTTACAACAGTTTCTTCACTGACCAACCATTTTGCTTTTTGTACCATATTGCTCGCTATAAATTTTTCAGAGTAACACTGTTTGATTTAAGAGATGAAGAGAATATTTTTTGTTTCATTGAGGTATGAACCGAAAAAAACTAATCACACTGTATGAATACGCAAGGAGGATTCATGAATAAGTATGATTAGGTTTTTCGGTTCATACCTCCATGAAAACAAAAAATATTCTCTTCAATCCTTATAATTTAATAGCATCAAGAGAAAATAGCAAAAACTAAACAAATTTTGATACTTTTTTTGTATGGATCTATTTTTTGTGGAAGCATACTAAATGGCTGTGTGCTCAATATTTTGTTCATGGAGGTATGAATAATCTTTTTCGACCAACGCCCGTTTTTAACCCTTTTCATGCTGTATAAATTAAACCTTACTGAGTTGCTGTAAAATCAGAGGGCTGAAAGCACTGATATTACTTGTTATTCAATATCAATATTTCTTTTAGAAATTAATATCATAAACAACTCTGGCAGGAAAAGGTACAAGCAGAAGGTGTAGACATAAGTGCAGTCTGATCTTGGTCTACACCACCTGCCAAAATCCGGAATATTCCGGGTTCAGCATGACAAGTTTAAGAGACAAAACTAAAATTTCAAAGTGAAACTTGGAGTCAGTGGGCAAAGCCAGCTGAGTCAGTAGGTAGGGCTAGAGATCATCAGTCTCAATGTCATATTTATGTTTTCAGGAGTTGGACCAAATTATAAATAAGGCTGTAAAATACTTAACTAGTCTACCAGATCAACTCTATCTTGATAACACTTACCTGTTAGCAATTACTACCTATGCTCTTGCTTTAAATAATAACAATCTGAGATGGCGCTACAAAAACATGCTGATGAGGAAAAAGCAAGAAAACAGAGCAAAGAGTAAGTAGTTTCAGTTAACCCTTTCCAACAAAGTGAAATTTTAGACTGGTCCAATTTGAAAGAAGCTGCAGACGACAATTTCAAGTTGATGGAATTTTAAATTTCTTCGTTAATTGGATAGAAAACATTGTGGAAAATGAAGAAATTGCTTGTAACAATATCCTCTTTTCCCACAATATTTTCTAAAATAAAGGATTGCTACTTTTTTATTTGTACTGACTTTACAATGTCTTCTGCTACTCCTTTAAATTTAAACAAGTCTAAATTTTTGAAAAACAGTAATGGGTTAACCCAATACTACACAATCCTATTTTTCAATGGAGAATCTAGTGATCTAAAACGTTTTTTAAAAAAGGAGAAATTGCTTGTAACAAGCAATTTTTCCTTTTTTACGTTTTTCTGCCTCATTTGGTTCTTATTTTCAATTTTAGTGCACTTTGAAATGAAGGATGCAATTTCCTAAGGCTCATGCAAGACTAAAATTTTGTCTTCTTGCGATGGATTATTAGGTAATTATTGAACTAAAAATGTCCAAACATATTTTCAGCTCAGCTGTTTTCGGAGAAAACCCAACGTATTGCAATAGCCTCCTCTGTGCCGTTGTTGTTGTCGTTGCTCGTGAACCTTTGACATTTTGTGATATCTCTCGTTCTACTAAAGGCATTCACTTGAAACTAGGCACACTTGTTCATTATCAAAAGAGCAACCTATACTATCAAGGGGGATAACTCTAGATGCATTTTGTCCACTACACAGCACCCTACAGCCAAGCGTAGGCACCCATAGGCAGTGCTCTTGTCTGATATTTTTCAAATTTGCTATAATACCCTAACAAACATAGTAGAGGGGGTTTACTATTTCCCTATGTCTGGCTGTCTTTCCATTTACCAGTCCGTTTTTAGACTTAGTTTGTTTCCGTACTAGACTCTAGAACCAACTCACCTACTTCAGTGAAACTTCATACAGTTGTTGCCAATAATCCAAGGAAGTGCCCTATTGTTTTAACCCTTTCTTGTACAAACCTGGGATTATTTTAACAGGAAAAGGTTAAATATTATAATTTCAGACTACCTGTATTGGGGAAACTCTCATGCAGCTAATAGGCACTATGTGGAAACATCTTCCTATGCTCTACTTGCCCTTCTGAAGTTCAACGACATTTCCAACGCAGGCAAGATAGTCCGATGGTTGACAAATCAACGTGATGCTATAGGATCCTGGAGATCTACTCAGGTGAATTACAGACGACAGTTTAAAGCTTATGAAATATCGGATATCTTTACTTTTGGAGTGGAAAAAAATTGTGGATAATGAAGAAATTGCTTGTAACAAACAATTTCTTCACTTTCCACAATGTTTTGGAAAAAAATTGTGGATAATGAAGAAATTGCTTGTAACAAGCAATTTCTTCACTTTCCACAATGTTTTTCAAAGCTTTTTATCTTGGGGGCATCTAAAAGCGTCAATGAGTGGGAATTGGTTAATGGATGTGTCTGGAGATTCTCTTTGAGACAAGCTGATCTGAACTGAATTTAGAATAGAATAGTTATAAAGCATGCTTATCTCTCAAACAAGTCTAGAATGGAAAAGCTATTAATCCATCTTTGGCAAGCCTGAAAACTCAGTTTAAATAAGTTTGTCTCAAAGAAAATCAACTAACAGATTTTATCTGGTGCATAGCTTTGACACCTTATGTTTGATTGACTTGAAACTTGGCAGTAGTATTCTTTGCATTCATGAGTAGATAGATCTTATCAGGGGGAGTGCAGTGCAAAAGACCTATAACTAAGCCATAGACAGTTTTTGATTTATTGCCCTTTGTTTTTTTAAGACTTGAATTTTGTGTGAAGCATATCTTTGAAGTATAACTATGATTACAAATTTCATGGTTATTTAAATCCTATCAAGGGGAAGTGCAATCCATGAGAAACATAACTCTTCTTTTCTTAATGTTTGAGTTATTACCTATTGTTGTTTTGTAACTTATGACTTTGTATTGAAATACACCTATGATTTTGAAAGTTCAGCGGTTAATAGATCCTAACAAGGAAAAGTGCAGTGCACAAGAAACATAACATTGCCATGCATTCTTCTTAGTTCATCTTAGCACAATGTGCTCAAGGTGAGCTTTGTGATCACCCTGTGTCTATTGTGCCCCATCTGCCATGCCTCGAAAGGCTGCAACAATTCTCTTAAAATCTTCTCCTCTGTAACAATTGGGCCAATTTCAACCATACTTGGCAGGGATGTTCCTTGGGTGACCCGTTTATAATTGTACATGAAATTTGATAAGTGTGAAAAATGGGGGTCATGGCAGATAGGGCTTATGATAATTTTAATGAAATAATTCTTTAAAATCTTCTTCTAAACAACAAGGCCAATTTCAACCAAGCTTTGCAGGAATGTTCCTTTGGTGACCCTTTTCAAATCTTCTTCGGGAAATTTTGATTTAACAAAACACATGGTGTGTGTGTGTGTGTGGCAGGGCTTGGTTTAACCTGATTCCATACAACAAAGTTTTAGACTGTTCCAAATTGAAAGAAGTTTAGGTAGAAAACGTGGTGGGAAAAGATGTTTTCCAAACTCTCTTTTCTTGAGGGGTGTCAAAAGGCATCATTGTGTGGGAATGGGTTATTAGACTTAGAGAAATCATGAAATAATTCTTTAAAAATCTTGTACTCTATACTTGGCAGGAATGTTCCTTGGATGACACTTCTCCAAACTTGTTCGTCACATTTTGATTTAAAAAAAGTGGGCATTGTATGGCTGTGCTTATCAGACTTAGGAAAATCATTGAATAATTCTTAAAAAATCTTCTCCTCTTAAACCACTGGCACTATTTGGACTAAACTTGGCAGGAATGTTCATTTGGTGACCCTTTTAAAACTTCTTCAGGAAATTTTGATTTGCAAAAAAGTGGGCTTTTCAGGGCTATCCATATCAGACTTAGAGAAATTATTCTCAGGTGAGCTATTTAGGGCTATTTTTCCCTTTTGTATAACTATTACCCTTTGTTGTCTTTTAGATTTGAATTTTGTCAATAGCATATCTCAGCAAGTATATTAGCCATAACTTTGAAACTTCATGGTCAAATAAATCTTATCAAGGGGAAGTGTGGTGCTCAAGAACCATAATTCTGCTAGGTCGTTAGTTATTAGCTCAACTGAGCACAAAGTGCGAGATGAGCTATTGTGATCCGTTGCTGTCCGTCCATCTGTCCTTCTACAATTTTTAAAAAATCTTCTCCTCACAATCAAGCTGAAACTTTTCAGGGATGTTCCTTGGGTGAAGCTCTACAAAAGTTGTTAAAAGAATTTCAATCCATGAAAAACTCAGGTTGCTGCTGCATTTGAAAATGGGAAATTTAAGTAAATCTTTGAATTTTTTTTTTCAGAAATTACAATTCCAAAGGCATTTATATTTCTTATGTAGCTTCATCACTTGGTTCTCTACCAAGTTTTCAAAAATTTCAAAGATATCTCTTGGGTCAAAAATGGCCTTCACCTCCTAATAATTTAATTTTCAGTTTCAACTATCATAATTGGGCATTTTGATTGGTAGAAAAAATTATTCATAACTCCATGAACAAAATTTTGAGCATGCAGTGATTTTGTAAGCTTCCGCACAAAATAGTCCCATACAAATAGGTATCAAAATTTGTAAAGCTTTTGTTTTTATCGCTCGATGCTATTGAATTATAAGAAATGAAGAGAATATTTTCATTTTCATGGAGGAATGAACCGAAAAACCTAATCACACAATGTATAAATCCGCCTCACGTATTCATACAGTGTGATTAGGTTTTTCTGTGCTACCTCCATGAAAACAAAAAATATTCTCTTCATTTCTTAAATCACTCAATATTAAACGAATTTAGAAGAAAATTTCTTAAGCAAATTGTTCTCTTTGCAAATACACCAAATAATAGAAATTAAGAAAAAAAATGACTAGTACCATAGCAATAATTTGAAGAAGACCTTTTTAACTTTTCTTCAGACTCAAATCGTCCAGAGCTTTTAATATTGTCATAAGACCTTAGTGCAAGAACCTGTATGTAGATAATTTTGATTCTTGGAACCATTTAGGCTTAGCTATAGGATATCAGTCCAATATCTTTTGTCCTAAATTGTAAAATATCTTTAGTTAATATTGACCCTTGTCATACTGAACCTGGAGTAATCCTGTTTTGGCAGGAGGAATAGACAAAGATCAGCCTGCACATATGTGAAGTCTGATTTTAGTCTACACTATCTGTTTATCCCACTGAAGCAAAACTTGTTTTAAGGAATCAGTTTTCAAAAGAAATATTGACCCACAATCAAGTAATCCAGTGCTTTCAGTCCTTTGATTTCAATGCAATTCTGAGAAAGCTATTTATTCAGCATAACAAGAGCTAATCTTGACTATTGAAAAGAATGGAAAGGAATGGAATCTGTTTTAGGTTAGTGCACCAGAACCAATGTCCTTGTAATCAATCAAAGAATTAGTGGACCAATCAAATCATTCATTTAGAAAGAAAATGAACTTAGAACCCCTTTGTTGACTGACATTTATGTGAAGGATTTTTTTGGGCCGGAGACTTAAACAATGTAACTACAGCTTATACAAGTTGTAGTAACAATGTTAAGATCACCATCCAACCATTATACTCTTTTGTTATTTGTTATTTGCCATAAATTTTGCAAACTATTCCATTTGTTCAGAAAATAATGCCATTTGTTTAGCAAATAAGTCCATTTGTTTAGCAAATAATTCCATTTGTTTAGCAAATAAGTCCATTTGTTAAGCAAATAATTCCATTTGTTTTGCAAATAATTCCATTTGTTTCGCAAATAATTCTATTTGTTTTGCAAATAATTCCATTTGTTTCGCAAATAATTCCATTTGTTTAGCAAATAATTCCATTTGTTTAGCAAATAATACCATTAGAAGTTCCTATCTGAGCTCAGTGAATATAACTTTTCAAGCAATGTAACTTTTGTGTTTTTAAGGATACTGTGATTGCTCTCCAAGCTCTCTCTGAATACAGCATAGCAACAAAATCACCAAATGCCAATCTTGAAGTTAAATTGAGTGCTGATAGATGGAAAGGAGCCACTCAAAAACTGACGAATGAAAATAATGAGCTGCTTGGACTAATCAAAAACGTAAGTTATGCGCTGTATCAGCTAAGTTTTTTTTTAGCTATTCAGTGATCCTATATTGGTAACCCATGTCATGCTGAATCAGGAATATTCCTGTTTTGGCAGGAGATCTAGACAAAGATCAGGCTGCACAAATCTTTGTCTAGACCTTCTGCCTGGCCATTTATATCTAACATTGTTTATATTATTAATTTTCTAAATAAGTGCCAACGCTTAACGAGTGTTTTCTGTCCTTTCAGTCCTTTGATTTTGACATAATTTTGTAGAGGATTTTATACAGTATGACAAGGGTTAAATTTGGGTTATAATGTTTTACTGTTTATGTCTGTCTGTCCGTCCTGTAGTCTTGCAGGAATTCAAGCCATTCTAAATTCTCTATTACTTTTCTGTTGGTGTAAAGAAACGACCATCCTCTGTAAAGGTCACTTTTTGATGATGATTTAAAGCTTATGAAATTCTGGATTATTTTTCTTTTTAGGTAGAAAATATTGTGGATAATGAAGAAATTGCTAGTAACAAGCAATTTCTTCATTTTCCTTGAGTTTTCCCAAGTTTTATTTTGGGGGAGGGGGGCATTTAAAAACATTAGTGTTTGGGAATGGGTTAAGAAAAGTATGGTAGTTTTTGGTTGTACATGCAACTGTCATATCTCTATATATACTTAGATTGTTGCTCTGAAACTTTGCACATATTCTTGTGACCATCACACCATTCCCTTGGAAAATATTCATAACTCTGATATTCACTTTTCATCTTAGAATTCTTAGTTAGGGTTAGACCAATATTATTTTACATCAATCAGGAAACAAGGTATTCCAACTAAGATTAATCCTTCTTGATTCTGCCTCCTTGACAATACACAAGTACTCACGCCAATTGTCTGGGCCATTGTTAGAACCAAGATAGCTGCTCCCTGGAAACTTTGCACATATTCTTGTGACCATCACACCATTCTCTTGGAAAATATTCATAACTCTGATATTCACGTTTCATCTTAGAATTCTTAGTTAGGGTTAGACCATTATTATTTTACATCAATCAGGAAACAAGGTATTCCAACTAAGATTAATCCTTCTTGATTCTGCCTCCTTGACAATACACAAGTACTCACGCCAATTGTCTGGGCCATTGTTAGAACCAAGATAGCTGCTCCCTGGAAATGAACTCGGAACCTTTTGATGGGGAAGCCAATTCTACCTCTCAATCAAGGAAAACAATCAAGGAAAACAGACACAAATTCTTGGTTAAAGTTTTCATACAACTGCCATATCTCTGTTAAACCAGTTAACCTACTAATGCTGGTGTCGTGAGTTTCAATCAGGGGTCTTACATGAGGCTTACTAAATTTAGGACCGCAAGTCATCTTCATCATTTGTCACAACTTGGTTAATTTTCGGACTTTCTAGTATAGTGGTATATTTTATCACATTTTTCTCAGCAACATTGTCTTGTAAAGAGGTATTTTTTGTCCCATTTTTCTCAGCAACTATTGATAGCATGAACTTGAAACAGGATATCAATGTTCAGTAAGAGGACAGAGAAAAAGAATAGATGGGGCAAAAACTGTTTACCTCTTGATATATTCATGTATAGGCATAAAAGGGAGAGGTCGTTTGTAAGAAGCAAGTTTTTCATTTCTCACTTACAAATTACCAGATAGCTATATTTTAGACTGTTCCAAACTCAATGCAATACCTTGCGGAAAGTGTGGAATTGTCTCCCAATGATTTTACCCAATATGGCTTTCAATTCAAGCCAACTTTTTGTTGTATGCAAACCGTTTCAATTAAGAACAGTAAAAAATTTTGACATCTAGCCATGACTTAACCCATTCCCACACAATCCCTCCTTTTTATGCCCCTGAAGAAAAAAGCTTTGGAAAACATTGTTGAAAATGAAGAAATTACTTGTATCCATAATGTTTTCTATCCAAAAGGACGAAAAATTTTTAAATTTCATCAACTTGAAATTGTCGTCTGAAGCTCCTTTCAATTTGGTCCAGTCTAAAATATTGTTGTGTTGTAATGTGTTAAACATTTTAGATTCCAGCAGGACCAGGGCAAAATCTTTTAACTGTGACCACAGTAGGAGAAGGATCTGGTCGACTTGTGATTGATCTGCGATACAATCGACCCCAAAATGATTATGAGCAATGCAGTTTTAAAGTGGGTGAAATAATCATAGGAGAGGTGAAAGGAGTAGATGTCAACATTCCAGAAAACTTTAACAGGTTAGGAAGTTATTATTAAAAAATTAAATTGTGATTTCATTTTATTGTATGACACCACCATGACAATGGTGTAGTCAAGTGAAGTATCTACCTTAGCCAAGTTGTCCAACTGTGTTTTGATGGTAAATGGGCTTCTGGTGGTAGGTCGTAAGTTTGTTTACAGCTCTGATTTCTATATCTATTAAAACATTCCCTCACAATGATGCTTTTTGACACCCCTTAAGAAATATAAAACTCTGAAAACATTGTCAAAAATGAAGAAATTGCTTGTTACAAGCAATTTCTTCATTGTCTACTATGTTTTCTATTCAATGAGACAAATATTGTAAAGAAATCACCAACTAAAGATTGTCTCCTGCAACTTCTTTCAACTGAAACCAGTCTAACAGTTTGTCATTTTGTAATCAGTAAATAGATTAAAAATAATCTGAATGGGTACCATGCAAAATGTTGTCTGTATGCCAAAATTCATGGTCACATTCGCAGTTGAAGTGACTTAAGTTAGTCTGAAGCATAGGTTTTGCATTATGCATGATTTCAAGATTAATTTGACATAAATGTTTCCCTTGATGAGTTCTATTCTCATAATATGAAAAAGATATTTGGATATGCTTAAGGTCACAGTCACAGGTCAAAATAATCTTGTCTACATTTATGGATAGATTTCAAAATTACTTTGTTCCACTTTACAAGGACAAGTGGTATCCAAAATGACTGTTTGAATAGGCCAAAGGTCAAGGTCACTGCTGAAGGTCATGTGACCTTATCCAGAATACACCTTCTCCATTTGTAAAAAGATTTGAATATAATTTGATACATTTGTTCATCTTGAAAGTACTAGGTGTATTTGGAATCTGTTCAAATGAAGGCGGAATGATTGGTCTAGTGAATATTGATTTTCGACAATGTTTTCTCAGTTATAAAAATCACAGGGACATAAAAAACAGGGATTGAACAGGAAAGGGTTAAGTTTCAGTAAACGATCATCAGGGGTGTAGATATTCCCATGCCCAGCTTGTCCAACATGGACTTTTCTACTTAGTAACAAGTTCAAGGTCACTTGTCTAGGGACAAGTAAATACAAGGGTAAAGCTTGGAATGATACAAAGTAGATCTCACAGATGTCAAAGATGTATTATCCTACTTTTCACCATTGTCATACTGAACCTAAGGATATCAGCTGGAGGCTAGGAAAGGATGTAGTGGTAGTACTGGTGTGAGAAATACCAGGAAACCATTGGTAGGTGCTCCAGCCACCGTGAATGTCTGAAATACTGGTAAAAGTGGCATTAAACCCCATTCAACCAACCAATCAGGGGACTTATGAGAATTCTTTGTCCTATATTTTGTATATTTACAGAGATTGTGATGTATGTGGAATCTGTAAAAATGAAGGAGGAGTGATTGGTCCAGTGAATATTGGTTTTGGTCAACTTCCCATCCCTGAGGCAATAAAACCAAAAGCAGGCATTCAGAAACGCAGTGCTAAACAGAATGGCAACCAACCGGTGCCAAAGAAAAGACACTGCATCACATTTGATTTATCGTGAGTATTGGCTATTAGCTCTAATGTCTTGTTGAATAATTTTCAACAAATGATTTATATTATTGTAAAAAATTTACTGGTCACTCATATAATAATTCTTTTGACCATCATTAGTATTAAAGGAAAAACCTTTCTAATTGAGATACCTTGAATATTTGTCTTAAAAAAATAATTTGTACCTCCCATCACTGGAAAGAACAACAGGTAATGCTTTACCCATTCCCATACAACAAACTTTTAGACTGGTCCAAATTGAAAGAAGCTGCAGACGATAATTTCAAGTGCATATAATTTTAATTTTTTTGTCTTTTTGGATAGAAAACATTGAGGATAATGAATAAATTGCTTGATACAAGCAATTTCTTCATTTTTCAAAATGTTTTCCAAAGCTTTTTTCTTTAATGGGTGTAAAAAGGAGGGATTGTGAGGGAATGAGTTAAGGGTCAAGGATTCGAATTCCGAAATTGTGAGTAAGAACCAGATGGAATCAGATTTTTCTCTCTCTTTAACTCATTACCAGACAGCAAAATTTATGACTGGCCCAAATTGAAAGAAGTTGCGGACGACTATATAAAGTGAATGGAATTTTGGATTTTTTCCACTTTCTGGGTAGAAAACATTGTGGAAATTGAAGAAATTTTTCACAATGATTTCTTCAGCTTTTTAGGTCACCTGACCGAATGGTCATGGTGACCTATTGCGATCATCGTTTGTCCGTCGTCGTGCGTCGTCCGTCGTCCATCGTCCATCGTCCGTCGTCCGTTAACTTTTATACATTTTCATCTTCTTCTCAAGAACTACTGGGCGGATTTCAACCAAACTTGGTAGAAAGCATCATTGGGGGATGCCAGTTCAAGTTTGTGAAAATAGGGGTTCTGGGGGTCATAGGGGCCCAAATAGGGGCCAAAAAGGGGTAATTTTTGGTACTTCTTTAAAAATCTTCTTCTAATAAACCTTTAATGCCAGAGCTTAAATATTTTGTGTACATGACAACTAGGACAGGTATATTATAAATTGTGAAATTCATGCCCCTGGGGTCATGTATGGGGCCACACCCAGAGGTCAAAGTTCATCATGTTAAAAAATTCACATTTTCATCTTCTTCTGATGAAGTACAAAGCCAATTTCAAACAAACTTGTTGAAAAGCATCATTTGGTAATGGTTATTTGGATTTGTGAAAATAAAAAGGCTGGGGGGGGGGGTCAGGGGGCCCTAAAATGGGGACCAAAAGGGGGTAAATTTTGGTAACTTTTAAATATTTCATCTTCTTCTCAAGAACTACTGGGCGGATTTCAACCAAACTTGGTAGAAAGCATCATTGGGGGATGCCAATTCAAGTTTGTGAAAATAGGGGTTCTGGGGGTCATAGGGGCCCAAATAGGGGCCAAAAAGGGGTTATTTTTGGTACTTCTTTAAAAATCTTCTTCTAATAAACCGTTAATGCCAGAGCTTAAATATTTTGTGTACATGACAACTAGGACAGGTATATTATAAATTGTGAAATTCATGCCCCTGGGGTCATGTATGGGGCCACACCCAGAGGTCAAAGTTCATCATGTTAAAATATTCACATTTTCATCTTCTTCTGATGAAGTACAAAGCCAATTTCAAACAAACTTGTTGAAAAGCATCATTTGGTAATGGTTATTTGGATTTGTGAAAATAAAAAGGCTGGGGGGGGGGGGTCAGGGGGCCCTAAAATGGGGACCAAAAGGGGGTAATTTTTGGTAACTTTTAAATATTTCATCTTCTTCTCAAGAACTACTGGGCAGATTTCAACCAAACTTGGTAGAAAGCATCATTGGGGGATGCCAATTCAAGTTTGTGAAAATAGGGGTTCTGGGGGTCAAAGGGGCCCAAATAGGGGCCGAAAAGGGGTAATTTTTGGTACTTCTTTAAAAATCTTCTTCTAATAAACCGTTAATGCCAGAGCTTAAATATTTTGTGTACATGACAACTAGGACAGGTATATTATAAATTGTGAAATTCATGCCCCTGGGGTCATGTATGGGGCCACACCCAGAGGTCAAAGTTCATCATGTTAAAAAATTCACATTTTCATCTTCTTCTGATGAAGTACAAAGCCAATTTCAAACAAACTTGTTTAAAAGCATCATTTGGTAATGGTTATTTGGATTTGTGAAAATAAAAAGGCTGGGGGGGGGGTCAGGGGGCCCTAAAATGGGGACCAAAAGGGGGTAATTTTTGGTAACTTTTAAATATTTCATCTTCTTCTCAAGAACTACTGGGCGGATTTCAACCAAACTTGGTAGAAAGCATCATTGGGGGATGCCAATTCAAGTTTGTGAAAATAGGGGTTCTAGGGGTCAAAGGGGCCCAAATAGGGGCCAAAAAGGGGTAATTTTTGGTACTTCTTTAAAAAATCCTCTTCTAATAAACCGTTAATGCCAGAGCTTAAATATTTTGTGTGCATGACAACTAGGACAGGTATATTATAAATTGTGAAATTCATGCCCCTGGGGTCATGTATGGGGCCACACCCAGAGGTCAAAGTTCATCATGTTAAAATATTCACATTTTCATCTTCTTCTGATGAAGTACAAAGCCAATTTCAAACAAACTTGTTGAAAAGCATCATTTGGTAATGGTTATTTGGATTTGTGAAAATAAAAAGGCTGGGGGGGTCAGGGGGCCCTAAAATGGGGACCAAAAGGGGGTAAATTTTGGTAACTTTTAAATATTTCATCTTCTTCTCAAGAACTACTGGGCAGATTTCAACCAAACTTGGTAGAAAGCATCATTGGGGGATGCCAATTCAAGTTTGTGAAAATAGGGGTTCTGGGGGTCAAAGGGGCCCAAATAGGGGCCAAAAAGGGGTTATTTTTGGTACTTCTTTAAAAATCTTCTTCTAATAAACTGTTAATGCCAGAGCTTAAATATTTTGTGTGCATTACAACTAGGACAGGTATATTATAAATTGTGAAATTCATGCCCCTGGGGTCATGTATGGGGCCACACCCAGAGGTCAAAGTTCATCATGTTAAAATATTCACATTTTCATCTTCTTCTGATGAAGTACAAAGCCAATTTCAAACAAACTTGTTGAAAAGCATCATTTGGTAATGGTTATTTGGATTTGTGAAAATAAAAAGGCTGGGGGGGTCAGGGGGCCCTAAAATGGGGACCAAAGGGGGTAATTTTTGGTAACTTTTAAATATTTCATCTTCTTCTCAAGAACTACTGTGCGGATTTCAACCAAACTTGGTAGAAAGCATCATTGCGGGATGCCAATTCAAGTTTGTGAAAATAGGGGTTCTGGGGGTCAAAGGAGCCCAAATAGGGGGCAAAAAGGGGTTATTTTTGGTACTTCTTTAAAAAATCCTCTTCTAATAAACCGTTAATGCCAGAGCTTAAATATTTTGTGTGCATGGCAACTAGGACAGGTATATTATAAATTGTGAAATTCATGCCCCTGGGGTCATGTATGGGGCCACACCCAGAGGTCAAAGTTCATCATGTTAAAAAATTCACATTTTCACCTTCTTCTGATGAAGTACTAAGCCAATTTCAAACTAACTTGTTGAAAAGCATCATTGGGTACTGATTATACAGATTTGTGAAAATTAAAAGGCTGGAGGTCAGGGGTGCCTAAAATGGGGACCAAAAGGGGGTCATTTTTGGTAACTTTTAAACATTTTCATCTTCTTCTCAAGAACTACTGAGGGGATTTCAACCAAACCTTTTTCTAATTCTTTCAAACAAAATCACTTGTCTTGGTGCTCTTTTACTCAGGTGACCGTTAAGGCCCACTGGGCCTCTTGTTTTTCTTGGGGTGTCTAAAAGCGTCACTGAGTGGGAATGTGAAAATTTGTTTTATATTCATATCTGTTTTATGATAGTCAATAGGATTTTTTTTTTCCCGAGTTTTAACCCAATCCCTCATGATCCCCCTTTTTTAGCCCCTCAAAAGAAAGCTTTAGAAAAGATTTTTTCGAAAATGAATAAATTGCTAGTAATTAGCAATTTTTTCATTGTCCATAGTCTTTTTTGCCATAAAAGACATAAAAATTTTTAATATCACCAACGGAAAATTGTCATCAACTTCTTCCGTTGAATTTAATATTCCTGGTTCGGCATCACAAGGGTTTAGATCTCAAATCACCTAATCAGAGGTCATTGATTGAAGCTACCAATTCCTTATTTTTCAGATCGGACAGAGAGCATGGCATGTCTATTGTAGACTTTGGTTTAGAGACAGGAATGACTGTTCTTACAGAAGATTTGGAACAGGTGAACAAATCTTATACATAAAATTCATCTTAGCCCCTTCCAGTACAATCCCTTGTTTTTATGTCCCTGTGCTTTTTGTCGAGCCTGCTTGCGGTGAGCAGGACATAGTTGTCAATGTGACCAGAAAGTGTATGTGCGTTGGTGTGTAAGCCCGTTAGTGAGTCTGTTAGTCTGTCTGTCCGTAAGTCCGTCCGTCCGTAAGTCCCTCTGTCCGTCCGTCTGAATTTGTCCGGACAATTACTCCTACATTTATGGATTGATTTCAAAATAACTTGGCACAATTATTCTCCATCATGAGTAGATGTGCCATTTGAAAGAATTTTTGGGATAGTTCTAATGTCAAGGTCACAGCTCAAGGTCAAACACTAAAATTGTGTTTGTCCGGACAAATACTCCTACAAGTATGGATGGATTTCAAAATAAATTGGCACACTTATTCTCCATCATGAGTAAATGGGCAATATGAAATAATTTTGTGAATAGCTTCAAGTTCAAGGTCATAGCTCAAGGTCAAACACTAAAATTGTCCTTGTTCGTAGCATGATACCTACAAAACTTTGCGGGCTCGACAGAAGTTGTCCTGGGACAACAATCTAGTTATAACTGAGAAAACATTGTGGAAAAAGAAGAAATTGCTTGTGCTAAGCAATTTCTTCTTTTTCCACAATATTTTCTACCCTACTGAATGGTTATTTTTCATATTTAATTGATTTTTTGTCTGCACAACCTTTGACTCCAACAGAAAGTCACGCTTTGATTTTAGACGATTTGAAACAAACATTTGCAAGACAGAAATGGGTTAAGCTCAGCTGTTATTACTTTTGGTGTTGTTTGCATTGGTCTGATTTTTTAATTTTATTTATGAGACAAAAGTTAAGATGATGCATACAATAATTTAAAGTTGATAGATATAAAGAAATATTTGTCTTTTAGGGTAGAAAACATGGTCAAAATTGAGGAAAATACTTGTTGCAAGTAATTTCTTCATTATCTATGATGTTTTCAAAAGATTTTTTTAGGGGGGGGGGGGATAAAAAAGTGTGATTTATTGGAACGGTTTAAACTGGGATTAATGTGTTCTTTTATTATGCTCTAGCCATGTTAACTTGACCAATCGCAGGCCCTGCAAAGAGTCACTTGGCCCCGCCCATTGACTCCGACAGTAAGTTCTACTTCAATTTGAAAAATTTATGGCCAGTAGCATGTAACAACAAAGTAGAATGGTTTGTTGGCAACATGAACATCGTAACTACAGCTTGAATAATGCTTAACCCTTTCCCGTTCAAATACGAGATTTTACGTTCCTGTGATTTTATACTCGAGAAAACATTGTGGAAAAAGAAGAAATTGCTTGTAACAAGCAATTTCTTCTTTTTTCACAATATTTTCTACCACACAGGATGGTTTCATTTCAAATAGCATCAAATTTTCATTGTCATCTGCAACCTCTTTCAATTTGGACCAGTCTAAATTGTCAAAAAACAGGAAAGGGTTAATACGCGTTTTTATGTCATAATATGAGGGATCTGTTTGACTGCATACATAAATTTTAAAACACTTAATCACTTAATCCCATGTTGATGGAACTCATTAGAATTGCCTCATTGATGTAGGATAGAGTTTCCATTAGTAGAAATGTCCAACTATGACAAAATGTGGTCGTTTAAGAAAGCTGTCGCTCAATACACTTTTTTTGTCATAATAAGAGGGATTGGTTGGACTCAATACATAAATTTTTGAAGAGTAATCACATAGTAGTACGTTGATGGAACTCATGAGAATTGCCTCATTGAGACTATTATAATGAGTTCCCTAATGTAGGATTGAGTTTTGATAATGAGGGACATTCTCGGGTTATCTCCCTTGAATACTCTCCAGAAATACATTGGTCCCTATCAGTGTTTTACTTGGACTTTATCCTAGGTTTCTTTGCACCGTCTGGTTTTAAGATCAGCTGTATAATGCAAACTTTAGAGCTGGAAAATTCGTTTCAACTTGAAAATACATTTCTTTGTTATTTCTGAACCATAAACTAACACCATCAAGAGATTGTATTTATAATAAAACTAGAAAAGGCAAATAAAAAATCGCAACTTCCCCATACTGAACAAGGATAAAAACAAAGGTAATGAAGTGAAAGGACCAATATACAATTTGGCACACCTCTGATTTAATGCTCACAGTACAAAGGGAAGATAACACAGAAATGTCCCTCATTACATTAGCCGAAATGTCCAATTATTAAGATCCTTTCTTTTTGGAATGGGAATTTGGATGGTGGTAACTAGGTCAAATGAATTAGAATCATCTCATTGAGATGGTTAAGATGAGTTTTGGGAACTTGGAATTTTGATGAAGGTAGCTTGATAAAAGTGGTTGCTTTATAGAGGTGGTCCCTTGAGCAAGATTAACTGTACCCCCCAAGACAT
This sequence comes from Fragum fragum, assembly GCA_946902895.1. Lineage (NCBI taxonomy): Eukaryota > Metazoa > Mollusca > Bivalvia > Cardiida > Cardiidae > Fragum > Fragum fragum. The sequence goes on from OX336377.1 coordinate 16,380,605, forward strand.
ATTTTTGGGTGGGGAATAAAACAGTTGTGAAAATGAAGGAATGTCTTGTGATAAGTAATTTCTTCATTGTTTACAGTGTTTCCTATACCCTTGTAGATAAAAACTTTTTAGATTTTACAGTCTTGAAATTGTTGTCTGCAACTTCTTTAACCCATTTCCATACAATGACTGCCACCCAAGAAAAATGATTGGGAAAACATTGTGTAAAATGAAGAAATTGCTTGTAACAAGCAATTTCTTCATTTTACACAATGTTTTCTACCAGAATGTTGAAAAAATGTATAATTTCATAAGCTTAAGATTGTTGTCTCCAACTCATTTCAATTTGGATCAGTCTAAAATTTTGTTGTCTGGTTATGGGTTAAATGTGAACCACAATAATTCTAACCTTGAACATTAAGATTTATGAGATTTCACCAACTTCTAACCTTGAACATTAAGATTTATGAGATTTCACCAACTTCTAACCTTGAATATTAAGATTTATGAGATTTCACCAACTTCTAACCTTGAACATTAAGATTTATGAGATTTCACCAACTTCTAACCTTGAACATTAAGATTTATGAGATTTCACCAACTTCTAACCTTGAACATTAAGATTTATGAGATTTCACCAACTTCTAACCTTGAACATTAAGATTTATGAGATTTCACCAACTTCTAACCTTGAATATTAAGATTTATGAGATTTCACCAACTTCTAACCTTGAACATTAAGATTTATGAGATTTCACCAACTTCTAACCTTGAACATTAAGATTTATGAGATTTCACCAACTTCTAACCTTGAATATTAAGATTTATGAGATTTCACCAACTTCTAACCTTGAACATTAAGATTTATGAGATTTCACCAACTTCTAACCTTGAACATTAAGATTTATGAGATTTCACCAACTTCTAACCTTGAATATTAAGATTTATGAGATTTCACCAACTTCTAACCTTGAACATTAAGATTTATGAGATTTCACCAACTTCTAACCTTGAATATTAAGATTTATGAGATTTCACCAACTTCTAACCTTGAACATTAAGATTTATGAGATTTCACCAACTTCTAACCTTGAATATTAAGATTTATGAGATTTCACCAACTTCAAACCTTGAACATTAAGATTTATGAGATTTCACCAACTTATAGGTGTTGTCTACAGCTTCCTTCAATTTGATAAACTGAAATTTCTCATTCTGGTATTTAACCTATTTCCTTTTGATGGCCCTGTAAAATAACTATAAGGAAAACATTTTTGAATAGGGAGAAATGACTTGTATCAAGCGATTTCTCCTTTACCCAGAATGTTGTCTACCATATTGTTAACAATCATTTTTAAAATCACACACACTTTGAAAAGTCATCTACAACTTTTTTTCAATTTGGACCTGTCTAAAATTTTATTGTCTGGTATTTAATAAGATTTTTATCTCTTTTCAGCTAAAATTTGATGGAGTAATTGATAGCTATGAAATCCCTGAGAGTGGCAAAGGATTTGTTATTCTGTACTTAAATGAGGTAATACAAAGTTTCCCTAACCCATTTCCACTAAAATGATGTTTTCTGGCATTTCTCAAGGAAAACAATTTTGGAAAACATTGTGTAAAATGAAGTAGCTGCTTGCAACAAGATTATAATTTACCCTGGAATATGCCTGTTTTGGCAGGAGGTATATACAAAGATCAGACTGCACATATGTGCAGTCTGATCTTTGTAGACACCACCTGCTTGTCCTATTCATGTCAGAATTGTTTATAAATTCATTTGTCAAAAGAAATATTGACCTACAATTAAAGCCTGACAGTGCTTTCAGTCCTTTGATTTTCATGTAATTGCTAATAAAGATTTTATACAGCATGACAAGGGTTAATAATTATCAATGTAACATACTGTGTTGATTTAGAAGTAATGGTTTTTTTTCAACATTGATTGAAATTTAACCCTTGTCATGCTGTATAAATTACCTCACTGAAATACTGTAAATCAAAGGGCTGAAAGCACTGATAGATCTTGTTGTTCAAAAATAAATATTACTTTTAGAAATCAATTTCATAAATGACTCTGGCAGCAAAAAAAAACAAACAGGAGGTGTAAACCAAGATCAGACTGCACTTGTGTGGAGGCTGATCTTGGTCTACACCTCCTGCCAAAACTGGAACATTCTGGGTTCAGCATGACAAGGGTTAACATGAACCTTAATTGACTAGTATTCTGTCAATTGTGTGGTATTTGTATATAATAAAATAGCTGTCAGAGATCATACTACAAAAAGGACTGATTTGAGTGGGTAATTAATTTTTAGCTCATATGTCTTGCAGAGAAAATATAAGGTATTTCTTTAGTCCCTATGTTTTCAGTTTTGTGGTTGCCAATAAACTTTGACATTTTGTTATATCTCTGTTTTAGCTACCTGAACACAAAGTATCTTGATGGTCCTCTGTCTGGCGTGCGTCGTCCATGATGTGTAAACAATTTTAAAATGACATCTGCTCCAAAACTGCTGGGTCAATTTCAACCAAATTTGGCAGAAATGTTCCTTTGATGGTGCCCTTTTAAATTGCTAAAAGAATTTAAATCTGTTGAAAACTCTGGTTGCCATGATAACAAAACAGAAATTTGAATAAAATCTTAAAAGATTATCACCACCAGACCGGCAAGGCGTAGATTCTTGATATTTTGAATGAAGCATCAGTACATTGACCTCTTTCAGTATTGCTAAAATCATCAACCATGGGTCCGCAGGCGCAGAGGCCACAGGGGTTGGGGCTTATATAGAAATAAAGAAGGATTTGTAAAAAGACATCTCTTCCCAAACCACTTGGCCATTTTCAACCAAATTTGACAGAATCTTAAGAAAATTATCACCTCCTGTCCCATAAGCTTAGCGTCTTGATATTTTACATGAAGCCTCAGTATAAATCGACCTCTTTCAAATTTGCTAAAATCCTCACCCTTCGGGCCTATATAGAAATAAAGAAGGATTTTTAAAACGACATCTCCTCCCAAACCACTGGGCCAATTTCAACCAAAGAAGTTAAATCAATTGAAAACTCTGGTTGCTATGACAATAAGAGTAAAATTAAAAAAGAATTAAAAAGTCATCTCCCCTGACCAAGATTTTGAAGAATCTTTAATTTTGCATGAAGCATCAGTACATTGACCTTTTTGAAGATTGCTAAAATTTCAGGTGATTGGGCCTAAATATAAATAAAGAAGGCAACTCTTTGGCCAATTTTAACCAAATTTGGCAGAAATTTACCTTAGGCTGCCCCTCTGAATAATTACTCAAGAATTTGAAATCTGTTGAAAGCATTGGTTGGCATGACAACATAAGTTGATTATACCCCCCAAAACTATGTTTGGGGGGTATATAGGAGTCAGCTTGTCGGTCGGTTGGTCCGTTGGTTGGTCCATCTGTCTGTAGCTTTTTCGTGTCTACTCAATTTCTCAGCAACCATTGGATGGATTTGATTCAAACTTCACGCATATAATAGGTATCAAGCAGAGAAGTGCATATTCCATTTTTGTTACAGTCCATTGATTTTTGGCGGAATTATGGCCCTTTGTTCAAAAATCGTGTCAGCTCAATTTCTCAGCAAGTATTGGACGGATTGGATTCATATTTTGGTTATGGCCCTTTGATTTTTGATAGAGTTTTGGCCCTCTAATCAAAAAATCCATTTTTGTTACACTTCTGTACCTTTTTGTGTCTGCTCTATTTCTTGGCAACTATTGAATGGATTTTATTCAAACTTTACTGATATAATAAGTATTAAGCAGAGATGTGCATATTCTATTTTGGTTATGGTCCATTGATTTTTGACGGAGTTAAGGCCCTTAAATTAAAAGTCTGATAGCACTTGTTGGGGGGTATTAGTCCGCTTTGCGACAATTTCTAGTTTTAGTTGAAATTTAAAAGGAGGTTTTCTCCTGACCCAGTTAGTATTAGGCCTTGAAGAAAAAGAGCCTTATCTCAGGTAAGTGCCAGGGCCACTGGCCCTCTAGATTACTGAACACATTTACTTGAAACTTTGAATATATATTCAGTATGAAAAGAGCAATCTATTTCAACAAGGGGGATAAGTCTGAATGCATTTTGAATTAATTATACTCCTTTTAAGGACCCCATATTCAAGGTATAATGCTCATATTTTGCTTGATGATAGATCCCATTGATGCATCATGTGTAGAAACCAAGGTCAAGGCCATGTAACAAGGTCATTAGTCAAGTTAAAAAAGTGCAAAACTTAACCAAAAACCTTATCATTTACAATTACTCTAAGCCTATTCAAGATATTCAAGTCTATACCTCCTGCCAACACAGCTTAACCCTTTCCTGTACAGACATGGGATTTTATGTTGCTGTAATTTTATACTTGAGAAAATATTGTGGAAAAAGAAGAAATTTCTTGTAACAAGCAATTTCTCCTTTTTCCACAATATTTTCTACCACATAGGATGGTTTCATTTCAAATTGTATCCAATATTCATTGTTGTCTGCAACCTCATCGAATTTGGACCAGTCTAAAATTTCAAAAAACAGGAAAGGGTTAAGAATGAAAATGGTAGTGTTATTTCACATTGGTGTCTATTCTACAGATAACAAGTGAGACAAAGACTTTTAAATTCCGTCTAGAGGACAACTTTCAGGGTGACCCAAAAACTAGACAACCAGCAGCCATCAAAATATATGATTACTATTCACCTGGTAAAATTGAACTCATTTTTATTTCATAGTCAGAACATGCTGCAATCTCAAAAACCATGAAAATCAAAAGCTTAAAAAAACTTGTTTGTTACCATTGCATACACCATCTCTAAAAATTCATAAGATCAACTGGCCTTTAACTTTCTCATGGTGCTTTGACTGTCGTAGGGTGCGTCTACTTGTAAACCTTTTCTTTTAGAAGCCTTCTCAGAAACTACTGGCTGGATTTCAACCAATATATCTTTTGTCCTATGTGTCAGATTGGGTGAATTAATGGATAGCTTGCAATGCCCATTAACCCATTCCCATACAAAGATGCTTTTTGATGTCCCATTAGGAAAAATAATTGAGAAAACAATGTGGATCAAGCAATTTCTACATTTTAACCCTTTCTTGTTTAGGGAATTTTAGACTGCCCCAATTTCAAAGATTTTGCAGACGACAATGAAAAGTGAGTGCAATTTGAAACGAAGCCATTCTATGTGGTACAAAATATTGTGATAAAAGAAGAAATTGCTTGATACAAGCAATTTCTTCTTTTTTCACAATATTTTCTACAACAATAAAATTGCATTGATGTAAAAACCAGAGATTGTACAGGAAAGGGTTAAACAATTATTCTGTCCAGAGAGATGAAAAAATCTAAAAAAATTATAAATTTTGAATTGTTGTCTGCAACTCCTTTCAATTTTGACCAGTCTAAATTTTTTTCATCTGGTAATGGCTTAACATTCAACATGGAGGTTTGAGTGTGTTTTTAAACAGTATCTATAAAATATTTCAACTGGAACATAAAAGAAAAAGCAGATTCTTGGCAAATAAACACCATAAGCCTTAGTTACGGTATTCAGGTTTCCAAACCAACAAAAATACATGACATTAATGTTGGAGGTCAACCTTCACTTCCAGTCTAAGGTAGATGATTTGATTGGTCAATGTATATTTGATCGATAGCAATGGTCATATCTATTGAAACTTGGTTAGAATGTTTTTTCCATAATACCTTGGTCAATTTAAGATGTAAGCCCAAACTTATATATTTAGCCCATTTCTAGTCAACAGTTTTTCCAACTTATTTTCTTTATAGTAAAATATTTGTATGATTGTTTATGTGCACATACATAAAGGCATTTTAAGAAGTATTGCTTGCTCTAAAACCTCAGAAATCAAATTTGTGTGACTTAATTTGTACATACTGATAGGTATTTATGTTTCGTTAAGTTATAACAATTTCTAGTTAATAGTCTTCTTTAACCCATTCCCACTCGGCAAAATTTTAGACTGGTCCAAATTGAAAGCAGCTGCAGACGGCAATTTCAAGTTTATGGAATTTTAATTTTTGTCGGCTTTTGAGATAGAAAACATTGTGGATAATGAAGAAATTGCTTGATACAAGCAATTTCTTCATTTTCCACAATGTTCTCCTAAGCTTATTTCTAGAGGAGCGTAAAAAGGAGGGCTTGTGTGGGAATGGGTTAACCCACTTCCATACAATCCCACATTTTAATGCCCCCCAAGAACTGGGCTCTGGAAACATTGTGGAAAATGAAAAAATTGCTTGTTACAAGTAAAAATTTATCATTAACCACCATGATTTTGTCCCCAAAAAGACACTTGGGAAATAAGAATAGGGTATTATCACTTGATACACCCATAGATAGATGTTGTAGACGTTAATTTGATCTTGTTCCGGGAAAAAACAAACAACATTTTATAAAACCAAATACATATTTCTAATTCATAGATGTCTGAAGACTGATTTCATGAAGAGACAAACAAGAAGGACATACTACAATTAACAGATCTTACATGACAGTATTTTAGACTGGTCCAAATTGCAAGAAGTTGAAAACAACAATTTCAAAGTGGTGAAATCTTAATTTTTGTCTTTTTTGGTTGGAAATATTGTAGAAGATGAAGAAATTTCTTATCACAAGCAATTTCTTCATTTTCCATAATGTTTTCCTAACTATCTTTTCTTGAGATCATCATAAATTGTCATTGTGTGGTAATGGGTTAAGTTTCTTGAATCTCACTAGTTTCCTATGAGGGTTTTTAAATGTGGCATACATATAACTTGAGAGAAATACATTTTAAAAATGTTGCATATACATGCATGCTCGATTGTATTTCTGAGACCGTTTTTACTAAAGGTCTACGTTTTCTTTAATCACCTATGAAAGAGAAAAAGTGTATTTCATATAAACTTTCATTAAGCCTTTGTTTCTATTTTAGAAATTGAATGCACGAAATTCTATGGAACTGGAGAGAGAGGTGGTAATCCTGTGAACTTTCAATGTGAAAAAAAAGATGGGTTGACGAAAGGGACCTGTTCTTGTTTGGCTGGTAGGTTTGATATCATTGACTTGTTTTCAGAGCAGGCCAGAGAAATCTTGGACTATTGTCGTGAAGTTGCATTGGTTGTGCCTTGTGCTACCAGAGGTGTCTGTCCCTCCATGTTTATCTATAAACTGTTTTGTTAAAAATATTCTACTCAGAAAGTATTAAATAAATCTTTTATGGGAAGGCCTTATATCCATATACATGTAGTATGTAAAGTTGAAAATCTTCTTCTCAAAAACTAGGGTCCGGATTTAAACCATATTTCATAAGAACTAGCAATGGTTGATTTTTTAGTAAACTTTCCTGTTCAAATACGGGATTTTACGTTCCTGTGATTTCATACTTGAGAAAACATTGTGGAAAAAGAGGAAATTGCTTGTAACAAGCAATTTCTCCTTTTCCCACAATATTTTCTACCACATACGATGGTTTAATTTCAAATGGCATCCAGTTTTCATTGTCGTCTGCAACCTCTTTCAATTTGGACTAGTCTGAAATTTCCAAAAACAGGAAAGGGTTAAAAAAAATTGATTGGATAAAATACATGGCTTTTTTTGGCAGAGCTTATTTCCATATATTCTAATTAGAGAAAGTTTTGAAGAAAATGCTAGAAACTTTTAGAAGGTATTTAAAAGATATCATTGAAATAGTTTGATCTGAAGAAAAATGTCATTCTATGGGTGGGATCATTTTCCATATAAGGCATTTAGTTAAAACTTTGAAAATCTTCCTCTCAAAACTATTGACTTGGTCAACCAAATCTCACAGGAATTACTATTTGTCAATCCATAACCAGATACCTTCAAGAAATTTGAGTAAGATGAAATACAAGGCTATACATGTGGGGCTTATTTCAAAATAGGTATTTGATCCAACTTTTAAAAATCTTGCCCTTCACACCAGTAAATTTTGGCCTGAGTAGCAATATAGTTTCCCTTTGTTGTTTTTTCAACCTTAATTTTGTCTTTAGCATATCGCTTAAAGTAAGGTAGATTTCAACTTGAAACTTTACTGAAGGACAATTGGTGGTTTTCAAGCTCAATATTTTGCCCCCAAGTTAATATCTAAAAATGTAATAGCTATATGGAAGAATCTTTTTTGTTTCAGTGTTAGATTGATTAATCTTTTACTGAGTTAACAACGAAAGCTATGTTTATACCCCTAAACTATGCATATATTGCTGAAGATTTGTCAACTGAGGCTGCATCACTGAATAAGGTGCCTAACCCATTCCAACACAGCAAAATTTTAGACCAGTTCAAATTGGAAGAAGTTGCAGACAATAATTTAAAGCTTTTGAAATTTAGATTTTTTTCAACTTTCTGGATTTTACACAATGTTTTCCCAATTGTTTATTCTTGAGGGTGTCAAAAAGCTTCATTGTGTGGGAATGAGTTAATGCAAAATTTCTAGTTGGCATTGTATATTGTGACTATTGCACCCTTGTTGATCAATCAGAAAAAAGGTTAGGATGTGTTTATCAAATTTCAGTCTTTTTGATCTTTAAAAAAACTCAAGGCCACATATTTAACTCAGTGAACAAGCAAATTGGTAAAGATATATGTCAGGATGAAAACATATATGATAGATTTGAAACTGGGATACCTTAGTTCAAAAGCGGTCACTAGGACAAATCTTTAAACATGTAATAGGTACTTTAAAGGCCATAGTTTGAACTCAATCAGCCTGAAAATCGGTTACAATATTTAAATCTTTTAACCCTTGTCATACTGTATAAATTACTTTACTGAAATGCTGTCAAATCAAAGGGCTGAAAGCACTGATAGAACTTGTTGTTCGAAAATCAACATTTCTTTAAAAATCAACTTCATTAACAAATCTGGCAGGAAAAGTACAAGCAGGAGGTGAAGACTAAGATCAGCCTGCACATAAGTGCAGTCTGATCTTAGTCTACACCTCCTGCCAAAACTGGAATATTCAGCATGACAAGGGTTAAAAGGATGAAAAATGGGTTACTTTTGGCCATAAACGAAATCAAATCTTGCAAAAAAAAAAAATATGTTTGCACTCCATAGGCCCCATTTTTGTTCAATAGACCTAAATTAGTTAGAATAAAATCATGAAAAGTTGTGGTCACTTGAAGTAAAAACTCAAGAAAATTAAAGATAAATTTAGACGAAAAATGTTTGCTCAGTCAACCTTAACCCATTCCCACACAACAAAATTTTAGACAGTTCCAAATTGAAAGAAGCTGCAGGCAATGATTTCAAATTGATGGAATATAAATTCTGTTCGTCTTTTGGGACAGAAAAGATTGTGGATAATGAAGAAATAGCTTGATGCAAGCAATTTCTTCATTTTCCGCAATGTTTTCCAAAGCTTCTTTCTTTTGGCGCGTGAAAAGGAGGGATTGTGTGGGAAAGGGTTAAAAATACTGCTGAAAAATTTCATGTCTTCATAAAATCATGTGTATTTGATATTTGGTCTGGAGTCAATATCTAGTTTACAAGGTCAAATCTTGGAAGATCATAATGGGCTCTTTTGATGCTCAACCAACTTGAAAATAAGACAAAATGCCTGTTGCACCTTATTAACCCATTCCCCCAAAGAAAAAATTAGACTGACTCGAGTTGAAAGGAGTTGCAGACGACAATTTTAAGTTTTTGAAATTTGGAAATGTTTTGTCTTTTGGGGTAGAAAACACTGTGAAAAATGAAGAAATTGCTTGTTAGTGCTTACAAGCAATTACTTCATTTTCCACAATATTTTCTTAAGATTCTTTCTTAAAGGGCATAAAAAAACGGTATTATAAAATACCATCATTAATAACTTTCAATTTCAGAAATGTGTCCTGAAGCAGGATATGAAGAAAAGATCATGAAGGAAGCTAGGGAAAGAAAGAAGCCAGCACAGCAGCTATCTTTTATGACCTGTGACCGAAATAAGGCTGAACTTGGTAAGCACCAGAGTAGTCCATATATGGTCACCTTTGATAATTGAATTTGTTTAAAACTGGTTGCCATAGCAGCAATAGTGAAAAGATATGCTGATTTCAACAAACCCAGAATTTGGCAGAAATATTCCTCTATAAGCCAGTGTTGTTTAATTAACTTATTTCATATGAAACATGGACAGTCAATAAAACCTTCCAGTGCTGTTAGTCCTTTGGCTTCAATGTGATTCTAATTTTAATTCAGCATGACAAGAGTTAATAAATGAAATAGTACAAAAATTGCATTTGAGCATTAGCCTAATTCCAATGCCTAACAATGTCTACAATACTCTAACATAATAAAGAGTAGATTTACTCTCAAAATTAGCTTTTTAGGTCACCTGACCGAATGGTCATGGTGACCTATTGCAATCATCGTTTGTCCGTCGTCGTGCGTCGTGCGTCGTCCGTTAACTTTTAAACATTTTCATCTTCTTCTCAAGAACTACTGGGCGGATTTCAACCAAACTTGGTAGAAAGCATCATTGGGGGATGCCAATTCAAGTTTGTGAAAATAGGGGTTCTGGGGGTCATTGGGGCCCAAATAGGGGCCAAAAAGGGGTAATTTTTGGTACTTCTTTAAAAATCTTCTTCTAATAAACCGTTAATGCCAGAGCTTAAATATTTTGTGTGCATGACAACTAGGACAGGTATATTATAAATTGTGAAATTCATGCCCCTGGGGTCATGTATGGGGCCATACCCAGAGGTCAAAGTTCATCATGTTAAAAAATTCACATTTTCATCTTCTTCTGATGAAGTACAAAGCAAATTTCAAACAAACTTGGTGAAAAGCATCATTTGGTAATGGTTATTCAGATTTGTGAAAATAAAAAGGCTGTGGGGTCAGGGGGCCCTAAAATGGGGACCAAAAGGGGGTAATTTTTGGTAACTTTTAAATCTTTTATCTTCTTCTCAAGAACAACTGGGCGGATTTCAACCAAACTTGGTAGAAAGCATCATTTGGGGATGCCAATTCAAGTTTGTGAAAATAGGGGTTCTGGGGGTCAAAGGGGCCCAAATAGGGGCCAAAAAGGGGTAATTTTTGGTACTTCTTTAAAAATCTTCTTCTAATAAACCGTTAATGCCAGAGCTTAAATATTTTGTGTGCATGACAACTAGGACAGGTATATTATAAATTGTGAAATTCATGTCCCTGGGGTCATGTATGAGGCCACACCCAGAGGTCAAAGTTCATCATGTTAAAAAATTCACATTTTCACCTTCTTCTGATGAAGTACTAAGCCAATTTCAAACTAACTTGGTGAAAAGCATCATTGGGTACTGATTATACAGATTTGTGAAAATTAAAAGGCTGGAGGTCAGGGGTGCCTAAAATGGGGACGAAAAGGGGGTCATTTTTGGTAACTTTTAAACATTTTCATCTTCTTCTCAAGAACTACTGAGGGGATTTCAACCAAACCTTTTCTAATTCTTTCAAACAAAATCACTTGTCTTGGTGCTCTTTTACTCAGGTGACCGTCAAGGCCCACTGGGCCTCTTGTTATAGTGGTATTCTGGATTTCAACATTGCAGGTAAAGAGGAAAATCTGTTAAAGATATTTAATTATTCACAAGACATTTATTTTCATACAGCTTTAAATGCCTTACAATATTTTACCAAAATTCTGCAAACCATCACTGTAAAGCCCAGAGGTATTATTAACCAGTTAGTGAAATATTTTTTATCTAACTTTCCTTTGCAAAGCTTCATTTTGATCACATTTTACAATGACTGGTTTTGATAAGAATAAGAAAAATGAGTACCCATGTTTTTATATTTTAGCATTGGTAATGCGAGTGGACGCTATCAAGGCAGACTTCACTACAAAAACCTTTACGGCAACCGTCACCGTTATTAGTCAGGTGCATGAGGGTAAGTGTTTGGTTTATGCAAATTTTCTGCTCACTTAACCCTTGTCATACTGAACCCAGAATATTCCTGTTTCGACGGGGTTAAGAAAAAGATCATTATATCCCCCCAACTTTGTATGGGGGTTATAATTATATAAGTTAGCTTGCCGATTTGTAGCTTCTTGTCCTCTTTATTTCTCATTAACTACCGAATAAATTTTATTCAATTATCAAGGGAATACTCAGTATCAAGCACAGATGTGCATATCTTTCCATTCACTTAACCCTTTTTTGGTTTTTTTTAATTTTAGACTGGTCCAAATTGAAAGAGATTGCAGACAACAATGAAAATTGGATGCAATTTTAAATTAAACTATCCTAAGTGGTAGAAAATACTGTGGTAAAAGAAGAAATTGCTTGTTACAAGCAATTTCTTCTTTTATCACAATGTTTTCTCGAGTAAAAAATCAGACACATAAAATCCCGGGTTTGTACAGGAAAGGGTTAAAACAGAGTTATGGCCCTTTGATGATAACTCTTATCTACTCATTTTCACGTAAACTATCAAAGGGATATGATTCAAATTTTACAGGTAGATTCAGTATCAAGCTCAGATGTGCATATTCTAGAATACCTTATTGACTATTTCCTTGTTACCACTCTAGATGTAACAATTTTAGCAACTTACTGTGAATGCTTATGAATATGATTCAAATTTCATCATGAACTTGCCATTATAGATTACTTTTCTTTGAGGTTTGACCCTTTGTGGAAGAAAGGCTTCATTCTAATGACAAAATGTATTATCTGTGACAAGTACCCTTTTGGGAGGGGGGGGGGGGGGAATTAATATCATTTAATGATAGCTTTGTTTTTAAAGATCACACTTTAAAACTTAAACATTTGCAATAACTTTGGATTGGTTATTAAGTGGCAAAGTCTTCGTATTTAACATTTATTTTCCTTGTCAAAGGATCTTTCAATTGTATCAACATTATTAATATTAGTCGAAGTCAGGGATTCCTTTTATCAATTACCAGATGACAAAAATTTAGACTTGTTCAAATTGAATGATGTTGCACAAGACAATTTGAAGTATATTGAATTTTATGGTTCTTTCAGGGTAGAAAACAATTTGTACAATGAAGAAATTGCTTGTTACAAGCAATTTCTTTTTTTTCTACAATGTTCTCAGTGCTGTTTCCCATGCAAAAATATTACGCAGCTCTTAGTGAAAGCTGGATAAAAGCCGGCTTTTACCCAGCTTTTCTGCGTTTATATAGAAAATCAGCAGAAAAGCTGCGTATTTTCTAAAAATCTGCAGAAAAGCTGCGTATTTTTAAAAAAACTGCAGAAAAGCTGCGTATTTTAAAAAAAACTGCATTAATGCTGCGTATTAAGGTCTGGAGCTGTACAAAAGCTGTGTCTTTAATGAAAGAGCTGCAGAAAACCTGCGTTTTTTCTTTTCAAGCTGCGTATTCCCTTTGTAGATTCTCATGGACTCTCAATAATGAAATATGCAGCTTCCACCAAGCTGCGTATTTGTTTAACCCTTTTCCGTTTCTTGAAATTTTAGACTGGTCCAAATTGAAAGAGGATGCAGACAACAACGATAATTGGATGCAATTTGAAATGGAACCATCCAATGTGGTAGAAAATACTGTAGAAAAAGGAGAAATTGCTTGTAACAAGCAATTTCTCCTTTTCCCATATTATTTTCTTAAGTATAAATTCAAAGTGACGTTAAATCCCGTGTTTGTACAGGAAAGGGTTAAAGTAAATTCTGACATGATGAAAATTAAATACGCAGCTAAAACGCAGCTTTCTCAAAGCTGGGTATTTGTTTTTATCAAATTTTGCATTATACTTGGCCCATTACCAGACGGCAAAATTTTAGACTAGTCCAAATTGATAGAAGTTGCAGAAAACAATTTAAAGTTTGAATTATAATAGATTTTTTTTATCTTTTTGGGTAGAAAACATAGTGAGAAATGAAGAAATTGCTTGTCACAAGCAATTTCTCCACTTTTCACAATGTTTTCCAAATTGTTTTTCTTACAGGGCGTCAAAAGTTATCATTGAGTGGGAATGGGTTAAATTGGGATCAAAGGTAAATTTCTATTCAATAAAACTTAACCTTTGATTAACACTCCTCAAGAAAAAAACTTTGAAAATATTGTGGAAAATGAAGAAATTGCTTATAGGAAGCACTTTCTTCATCATCATCAAAGTTTTCTCTTATTTCATTAACTTAAAATTGTCATCAAAGTTTTCTCTAATTTCATTTACTTAAAATTGTCATCTATAACTTCTTAAAACAGTCTAAAATTTTGTCATCTGGTAATAAGTTAAGCAATTCATCCATCCATCCATTCAATGAACAAATCAGTCTTTCAAACTATCCACCAATCAATTAACCTATTTATCAACTCATCAATCCTTTGATTTGTCATATGGGTATTAACAATATATGTCTAAATATATTTATCTGTCTCTCTATCAGCCCATGAATAATTCCATTAATCAACCAATCCATCAATCAAATCATTCTCAAAACCTACAATCAATCTATCCATTAATCAGTAAATCAATTCATCAATCTTAGAATCTTTCCATCCATCCATTGATCTATCTATCCATCCATCCATCAATCCATTCATTCATCCATCTATCTATCCAAGTTTCCACAAGTATCTACTCTCTCTATCTCTCTATCTATCTATTCATTCATCCATCCATCCGCCCATCCATGCATCCATCCGTCCATCCATGCATCCATCCATTCATCCATGCATCCATCTATCCATCCATCCATGCATCCATGAATCCATCCATCCATCCATCTATCTATCTATCTATCTATCTATCTATCTATCTATCTATCTATCTATCTATCTATCTATCTATCTATCTATCTATATATCTATCTATCTATCTATCTTTCTTTCTATCTATCTATCCATCCATCCATCCATCTATCTATCTATCTATCCATTCATCTATCTATATCTCTTATCTATCTTTCCACAAAAATCTATCAATCTATCTATCTTTCTATCTATCTATCTATCTGTCTGTCTGTCTGTCTATCAAACCATCAATCCATCCATACATCCATCCAACTTTTCACAAATATATATCTTTCTATCTATCCATCCATCCATCCATCCATCCAACTTTTCACCAATATCTATCAATCAATCAATCTATCTATCTATCTATCTATCTATCTATCTATCTATCTATCTATCTATCTATCTATCTATCTATCTATCATTCTATCTCTCTAGCTATCCATCAATCTATTCATCAATCTATTCATCAGTCTATCCATCATCTATCAATCTGATATATGTATCTCTTTGTCTCTAAAACCTTTCTGAGTAGATATGAATGGCATTTTGAACTAAAATTGAAATTAATTTTTGATTCTAGTTAAAAAAAGATTACTAGATAATCTGAAATATTATTTCTTCCACAAATTTACAAATCACAAATTTAAGAGAAAATTTGGACAATAAAAAACTATCTATTACTAATTATCAAAAGTTTACTTATGATTAAGAAAGGATTATGGTAAAGGGTTTAGCTAGTTGGCAATTCTTACATCCCTCTAGGGGTATATTACAAAATGGGGACTTGGTTTAATTAACCAATCAGACTTTTATCTTCCCACAAGCCCCAAAAATTTTTATAAAAAAATGATTGAAATTGACAAAAATTTTCAAATGGATATCAAATGAAAGAAAATCATCAGTAAATTGAATTATGTAAAAAATTAGACAGAAATAATATTAGGATTTCTGTTGTTGTTGTTGTTGTTAAAAGAGGCTGGATGTTTGCATAATTGGTGTATGGCAGCCATTTTGAACTTTTAGCACAACATGAAAATGTTGACAGATAAGACATCTCCAAGGTAATTCTTGTTTCTTTTCTTTATCAAACATTACAAGTTAGTTCATTTTATCACTGTATTTCAATAAAAGATATGTATTATGTAATTGGGGGAGATTTCAATTAAGTTATGTAAGTCAATTAATTTGTGTAAGTGATTGTCTGGTCCAATACACAAACACTGGTTTTAAATGGTGTGAACAACTTGATAACCAGTTATACTGTAAAAGGTGTTTAATTTCTTAGTAGTTTTTTATTTAATTGTGTTATTTTATTTTTATTTACTTTTCTGTTGCAAGGGAAACTGGTGTAAAGCCTTACTTTGGCATATTATTGTATAATTATTTTCTCAAGGAGGATTTGTTAATATCAAAAAAGTAAATTATTTCAATTTAAGGTAAATGATGTCTTGATTTCAGGTGCTAAATGCTAAGTAACAGTGTGATTGTATATTGCCAGCTGAGGGAATGTGGTTAAAGCTGAAGAGTTACTCCACCCTTCACTCACTAAAGGAATAATCTGAACTAAAACTTCTGAAATGATAGAACTTAAACAGTAAGTTGCTTTGTTAATTTTTTTAGAATAAAAGTTGTATGCTAATGTTCAACTAAAAAGTATACAAATGAAAATTTGCTAGCTATGATGAACATTTTTGAATGTGTGTGCAATTGGTACAATGCAAAAATACATGAAAAATTTAATAGGAAAAATATGACATAAGAGAGAAATTGATTGATTGAATGGGGTTTAATGCCACTTTAAACAGTATTTCAGTCATATCGCAGCCGGTGGAGCACCTAACAATGGATTCCTGGTATTTCTCACACCAGTACTGCCACTACATTCTTTCCTAGCCTCCAGCTGCTATCCCACTTAGGTTTATGATTATCCACCCATTGATGAGAGACAAATGTTGGAAAGAATATGTGCAGCCGCCGGGGATCGAACCCATGACATGGGCTTTTGACTGCGCTAAGACTGCAAACGATATAAGAGAGAGACAAACTGTCCTATAATTATGTTTATAAAAAGAAAGTTTTTGAAATTTCTTTTTGATTTTGTTTAGATGATATTTTCAGAAACAACTGACATTAACCAATTCTTTTTGTCCCCCCCCCCTCAAGAGGATAACACGATAAAGGGTCGAAAGACTCTTATTTCTATTGTGGTCCTAACTCATACAAGATCTTATCATGCACATATAGAGAGAGGCAATGGATTCTAACCAATGCTACCCACTTTTACAGCTAGGTGGACTGGGGCTCTGTCTGTAAAGTGTCCTGCCCAAATACACTACCAGCCTCCGGTGGGGCTCGAACCCGCAACCACCAGATTAGGAGTCGACCACGCTAACCTCCTGGCCAACTAGCCAGACAACTAGCCATCTTTATTAACCACAATGCTTTATCTCAAAACAAAAAAATATCAAACTTTCACTAAACATGAATGTAATCTATAACATCTTCCAATTTGGACCAGTTTAAAATTTTGGTGTTTGGTTTGGGTCAAGAGGTTAAGGCTTTAACCATTAACCCTACAAGAAAATGTAGACTGGTCCAAATTGAAAGGAGTTGCAGAGGACATTTTAATGTTTGTGAAATTTTAGATTTTTCAAATTTCTGGTAGAAAACATTGTGTAAAAGAGAGAAATAACTTGTAATAAGCAATTTCTTCATTTAACACAATGTTTTCTCAGTTGTTTTGTCCTGAGGAGTGTCCAAAAGCGTCACTGTGTCGGAATGGGTTCATTAAAGCCATTTTTCAAGTCTATCCAGATAGACACCTATCATGTCTGTGTTGGTAATTAATTAATATCAAACATCAATTATACCCCTGCTTCAAAGAAGAGGGGGGTTAAACTGGTTTACCTTTGTCCATCCTTCCATCCGTCTGCCCGTGTCCAATAGATTTTGTCACATTTTTAGACATAAGGTGGTATAATGGTATATTTTCATCACATTTTTCTCAGCAACTGTTGAAAGCATCAACTTGAAACTTGATGTGAATGTTCAGATGGTGCTTACCAATTATAGGTCTGCACAATATCACATGTTAAAAGATTCAGTTTATTTTTCGGAAATTTATTTGGATAGCGGTATATTTTTATTGTTTATTGTATTTCAGGCATAGTGTGGCGGCTTGATCATGTAACCAAGGATTCCTGGTATTTTTCACACCAGTACTACCACTACATCCTTTCTGAGCACCAGCTATCCCACTCAGGTTTGCAATTATCCATCCTTTTGCAGGTGACATATATTTGCTGCAACCCGCAATTTAACCCAGGACCTCATGATTGAGACTTATGGGCTATCAACTGTGCTATAGCTGTGGCCTTGTCAGATGCAAAAAATAGACAGTGATATTTGTTTCATAATTGTAGGTATTGATATGAAACTTAGAATATATGTTTTGTTAAAATATCAATTTATAGCATTAAAGCCATATCTTCCCTCAAAACACACTATTAACCCTTGTCATGCTGTATAAACTACCTTACTGAATTGCTGTAAAATCAAAGGGCTGAAATCACTGATAGAACTTGTTGGTGAAAAATCAATATTTCTTTTAGAAATCAATTTCAAAAACAAATCTGGCAGAAAAAAAATGAGCAGGAGGTGTACATCAAGATAAGACTGCACTTACATGCAGGCTGATCTTGGTCTACACCTCCTGTCAAAAACGAAATATTCCGGGTTCAGCATGACAAGGGTTAAATTAATTAAAAAAAATATACACCAGGCTTAAAAGCATAAATAAATATGACAATTGAAATTATAAGATCAACATAATTCTACGCAGTAAGCCTACAATTCATGAAAGAAGTTACAATATTTTAAAATGTGACCCACCAAAATTTAAGGATTGTTTACAATAAAATATGACGTCAGTGATGACGTTTTATCTTTTGCTAGTCATTCAAACGACTAGCTGGGTCATGAAGATTAACGAAATCATATATAAAATTCATTCATCAGCGCATGCGCATATAACAAGCAATGCCGAAGATTAGTGAAGATTTCTGGTGAAGTGTCTGGTGCATTCGTCTCGATTCCAAAATGTAAACAAACACTAATTGAAATCGACAAGAAAAACACAAAATACTCTTTCTAGAGAACATTACTTAAAACCTGCTTTTGCATATTGATATTAAGAAAGCTTGTGTTTGCTTTAGTGATCAAATAAGCGATAGATTATTTCAACTATTTTTTTCTTCCTTGGAGAGCAGATATGGCTCTAAGTAGGATAATTCTTAACTCATGTTTAGCTCTGCTATTTTTATAGGCCCGTCCGGGCGTCCGGCGGTGTCCACTTCTTTGTCCGGAGCATATAACAGTCAATGCCGAAGATTAGCGAAGATTTCTGGTGAAGGGTCTGGTGCATTCGTCTCGATTTCAAAATGTAAACAAACACTAATTGAAATCGACAAGAAAAACACAAAATACTCTTTCTAGATCTCACCAAGGGGGAATGCAGTGCACAAGAACCATAACTCTACCTGGCCTATTTTTTGAGTCATTGCCCTTTGTTGTTTTTCATACTTGTATCTTGTCCGGAGTATATCTAAAAGTATAATAGCTAGAATCATTAAACTTCATGGATGGATAGATCTCACAGAGTGGGAGTGCAGTGTACTAGAACCATAACTCTACCTAGCATATATTTTGAGTTAATGTCCTTTGTTGTTTTTTCATACTTTGTTTGACAAAAAATATTCATTCAAAATAACCTCAGTTCTATTCAAACCCCTACTTAATATTAAGCAGTGTTACGGGCGTATCTTGTGACAATTTGGCACCTTGTTTTAGTTGTGATGCTGGGCAATAACAGTTTAGAAATCTTGAGTAAAATCTTGAGTAAAAAGATGCATAATACTTTCAATCTCAAAAGAGCAATCTATACTATCAAGAGAGGCATCCCCTGAACAAATGAGATCACATGAAGACAGGGCCTCCATAAGGTAAAGTCTGATCAGAATATCTGCAGAAGTTGCAATCCATTATTTTTTAAGATATTTTGTGAAACTTGGTATATATGTTTACTATTATCTGAGAAGTTCATGCCATTAATGGAGGTAACACTAAGAAATTTTGTAAAAAATATGTCCCCTTTTCAATTAGGAATATTATCAGATTGATAATTGATAATTGAAAGTATCAATTGCATTAATACTTGGAGTTTCAGAGAAATGTTTTTGTTATATTGTAGTGACTGGTGACCTAATCACAGCTCCTTGTGGATTCTCCCGCTAGAACAGTCAAAACATTACTTCAAAGCCATCAGCAGCTCATCCCTATTAAACTGGCAGCTAAGTGTGAGACAAATGAAGCCAGCCACAGTGATATTTATCAAATGTAGGAGAGAGTGTTTGTTGAGCCTGGATTGGAAATAACAACCCAAGGATAGAGAGCACAGGGTGTTACAGAATGATCAAACTGATACAATCCACTAAAAACTTTACAGGCTTATTGTTGTTTCTTAAATATTTTGTGTTTTTTTAACTAAAATTGTGATTTCAATAAGTGCTTCTTAACCCATTCCCACACAATGATGCTTTTAGAAGCACCCAATGAAAAACAATTTGGAAAACATTGTGGAAAATCAAGGAATTGCTTGCAACAAGCAATTTCTTCATTTTTCACAATGTTTTCTACACAGAAAGTTTAAAAAATCTTAAATTTCAAAGACATCAAATTGTTGTCTGCAACTCCTTTGAATTTGGACCTGTCAAAAATTCACCATATATTGTAGCTCCTGTTAATTAAATGATTGCTTTTCCAATTGTTTTATGCTGTTTAATTGCAGTATCAACACAGCTGTGGTAATAAGATCTTAACCCTAGTCCTACTGTATATTTATCTTTTTTCCATTATATTTTAAAACTTTGAAATAATTTGATCAATGTTGGGTTTAAAGATTTTCTCAACACTATGACAGCAAGCAGGTAGTGTAAGCTAAGATCAGATTCATTTGTGCAGTCTGATCTTAATCAACACACTTGCCAAAGCCCGCATTTAAGCAGCAATTATCCAGGATCAACATGACAAAAGTTAAAATAATCTTTTTGCATTCTAGAAATTTGCAGCTTATTGGCAGCTTAACTGCAGCTTCCTAAAAAACCCAGCTCCCTGTTATCATAAAACGCAGCTCTGCGCTTTTAAAACTCAGCCCTGCATTTTGATGCGCAGGTCTGCGTATAAAAAACGCAGCTACCATATATTTACGCAGTTCTGCGTTTTTCATCCATCAAGCTGGATAAAAGCTGCGTAAAAGCCGGCTAATAGCCGGCTAAAAGCCGGCAGTATTGGCACCTGCGTTAAAGCTGCGTTTACGCAGCTTATACGCAGGTTTTGGAAAAATAAAGGCATTTTTTTGTAAAGTCTGAATTTTCTGCGTTAAAGCTGCGTTGAAGCTGCGTTAACGCAGCTCTACGCAGAAAATGCGCAGCTTTTGTGATTATTTGAGATAAAATTCCATGTAAGCTGCGTTTACGCAGCTCTGGGTAAAAGCTAGCTATTACGCAGGTGCCAATACCGCCGGCTTTTAGCCGGCTAAAAGCCGGCTTTTACGCAGCGTAAAAGCCGGCTTTTAGCTGGATATTTTTCGCATGGGTTATGCTCCCTGGAAGTCTAGCATAGTGCCGCCATTTCTGTCAACCTCAATATCTCCACAACCATCTTGCCAAAGTGGATGAAATTTTAAATGTGTATTGTGCCAACAAGTTTTCCTGTTTTTAGCTCACCTGAGCACAAAGTGCGAGGTGAGCTATTGTGATCGGTCGTTGTCCGTCGTCCGTCCGTCTGTCCGTCCGTCCGTCCGTCCACAATTTCTTTAAAAATCTTCTCCTCCTAAACCAGTGGGCCAATCAAGCTGAAACTTTGCAGGGATGTTCCTTGGGTGAAGTTCTTCAAAAGTTGTTAAAAGAATTTCATTCCGTCAAAAACTCTGGTTGCCGCGGCATTTGAAAATGGGAATCTATAGTAATTCTTTAAATATCTTTAAAAATCTTCTCCTCCTGAACCAGTGGGCCAATCAAGCTGAAACTTTGCAGGGATGTTCTTTGGGTGAAGTTTTTCAAAAGTTGTTAAAAGAATTTCATTCCGTCAAAAACTCTGGTTGCCGCGGCATTTGAAAATGGGAATCTATAGTAATTCTTTAAATATCTTTAAAAATCTTCTCCTCCTAAACCAGTGGGCCAATCAAGCTGAAACTTTGCAGGGATGTTCCTTGGGTGAAGCTCTTCAAAAGTTGTTTAAAGTTTTTTTATTCCGTGAAAAAATGTTGTAACCGCAGCATATGAAAATGGGAATCTTTAGTAATTCTTTAAATATCTTTAAAAATCTTCTCTTCCTAAACCAATAGGCCAATCAAGCTGAAACTTTGCAGGGATGTTCCTTGGGTAAAGTGCTTCAAAAGTTGTTAAAAGAATTTCATTCCATGAAAAAATGTTGTAACCGCGGCATATGAAAATGGGAAATTTTAGTAAATCTTTGTTGTTGTTTTTTTCATAGACTTTAAGGCCATAGACCTTTATATTTTCTATAGAGCTTAATCATAAGGTTCTCTACCAAGTTTTTAAATATTCAATCTCTGGGGTCAAAAATGGCCCCACCCCTGAAGTCTGAAGTTTGGAAAAATGCTTAATTAGAGCAATTTCAAAAGAATTTTCCTCTTAAACTATACAGTCTAGGATATTCATATTGGGTATGTAGCATAACTAGATGGTTTTGTACTATATCACTTAAAGTTGTCCTCCCAGGGTCAAAAACGGCCATTAGAGGTCCAAAAATTGGGAAAAACGCAAAATTTGAGTATGTTAAAAAAAAAATCTTCATTTTAAGGTAGAGGGCATTTATATTTAGAGTGTAGCATAGCCTGGCTTTTATCTATCAATTTTGATTAAAATTATGCCTGTAGGTTACCACTTCCCTGGGTGTCCAAAGTTTGTAAAAATGCTCAATTAGACCATGTTCAACAGTCTTCTCCTCCCAATCTACAAAGTCTTAGGCATTCATATTTGGTATATAGCATGAATAGATGGTTCTTTACCATGTTAGCTAAAATCTTAGCCCTCGGATAAAACATGGCACTGCCCTATAGGTCCAAAATTTGGAAAACATCCAATTAGAGCAACTTCGAAAGACTTCTTCTTTTGAAATATAATGGTGAAGGGCATTCATATTTGGTATGTAGCATGACTAAATAATTTTGTACTATGTTATAGGAAAAAATGCTCTTAGGATAAAAAATGTCTCTGCTCCTGGGGTCAAAAATTGCATAAATCGCATTGAAAGAATTCTTAAATAGAAATGGAGAAATAGCTTGTCACCCCCTTTCTCACAATGCTTTTTTAAACCTTTTTTTCCTGAGGGTGACAAATTCTGGGATAGTTTGGTAATGGATTAAACAATAAAGCCAAAGGCATTCATTTTTTTTTGAAAGCATTACTGGATTGTTTTGTACAAAGCCCAAAATCTTATATTTTGTTTTATTTATTTTGCTCAAGTTAAATCTTTTTTATACAAAAAAGGACTATAATTTGCGGATGCCTCAGGTGAGCGATTTAGGACCATCATGGTCCTCTTGTTTTAATACTCCAATGTCACAGCTCATGGTCAAACAATAAAATTAACCTTGTCTAAAGCATAGCTCCTTCAATAACAGACAGATTTCTTGGCACTATTGTTCTGTATCATGAGTATATGTTCCATTTGAATTACTTTTTTTCATATATGTATAAGGTCAAGATCACAGCTCAAGGTCAAACATTAAGATTAATCATGTCCAGAGCAAAGCTCCTTCAATAAAAGATGGATTTCAATATAACTTTGTACAATTATTCTCCATCATGAGTAATTGTGCCATTTAAAAAAAACCCCAAAAAACAGATGTCTCCAAGGTAAAGGTCACAGCTCAAGGTCAAACATAAAAGTTAAGTATGTCTGGAGCATAGCTCATAAAATTATGGATGGATTTCAAAATAACTGTGCACGAATGTTCTCTATCATGAGTAGATGTACCATTTGAAACAGGTCAAACATTAAAATTGTCCTTGTCCAGAGCATAGTTCCTTCATTTATGAATTAATTCAAAATATCTTGGCACAATTGTTCTCTATCATGAGTAAATGTACCATTTTATTTTTTTTTCGGTTATTTCTAAGTTCAAGCTCAAGCCCAAGGTCAAATATTGGATTAGCAAACTTACTGATGGATTTCGAAATAGCATTAAACAGTTGTTCCTTACATAGAGTAGATGTGCCATTGAAGAATATTTTCAGATACCTCCAAGGTCACAGCTCAAGGTCAAATGTAAAAATTAGAAATGGCCATAGCATGGCACCTTCAATTATTGATGGATTTCAGTATTACTATTTGTTCTCTATCATGAGTAGGAGTGCCATTAAAAAAAAAATTAGCTCAAGGTCAAACAAAAATTAAGCATGTCCGGAGAATAGTTCCTAAAATCATGGATGGATTTCGAAATAACTTTCCACAATTGTTCTCTATCATGAGTATATGTAGACAGGCCATTAGAAACACATTTTCAGATACTTCAAAGGTCAAGAACATATGTCAAGGTTGTATATTAAAATTTAGCATGTCTGGAATAAGGCAATCGTATAGCTGCATCTCAGTCTGTTGATCCATCCAAACCCATTCCCCTGTATATTTTATACTTTTTGTGACAAGGCTCTATTTTGGGAACATAATCTGTTCCTGACGACTCTTGTTTCATGAAGGGCTTTAAAAAGGATTTTGTGGCAAGGGGTGAAATGTTTAAACAGATGATAAAACTGTAGAACTGTTTAGGAAAAAAAGAATAGTGATTTTCTCCTATTCCATCAACATTTGTTGGAAGAATTCTGGGCATTATATGCCATAAAAAATATAATAACAGTGAAAAATTCTGAAAAAGAGCTTTACCTTATTTTGATTTGAGTCTGATGTACAGTATCCTTGATTTGAAAATTTCAGCTGATTTTGCATTGCTTTTATTAATTCCCACTCTATTCCACTTATTTATGCCCCTCAAGAAAAAAGTTGGGAAATTACAGCAAAAAATGAAGTAATTGCTTGTCACAAGCAATCTTTTCATTTTCCAATATGTTTTCACGTCAGATTTTTAAATTTTCATTTTGTTCAATTAGAAGCAGTCTGAATTTTGTTGGCTTGAAATGGGTTAATAGAAGTTTTTGTATAGGTTATAATAACAATTTCTATACAAGTAGCCATCTTTTTTCCCCAGGGACAAATAAACTTGTCAAAAATCAACCAATAGAACTATTTTGGAAGATGAATTGCCAGGACATTAAACTAATCAAAGATCAGCGATATTACCTGATAACAAAGGAGGAGGGGCTTACCAGTCGAATTCAAATTAGAGGAAGAGACAGGTTTGTATTAAATATACTTGGCTGAGTTATTCTATAATTGTACCTGAGCTCATGGATTGACGTATTGTTTGCCATGCCCACTGAACTCCCACAGGAAGTTCCAACCAGATAATAATCAGTGTTATTTATTAAACATTATGGTCCGTAACATATAAAAGAAAAAATAGAATTGTTGGTTGGCAACCAGAAACTTGTATCTGTAGCTTTAAATAGCTGGACTTATGACTTATAAGTCACCAAATCAAGAGAAATGCATCACGTTTATGTCGACCAATATCATAGGTCAAAGTTCAGTTTGGGTCTAAATGAATGATTTGATTAGTCAATTGGTTCTTTGATTTTACAGTTGCGATCCTTCAGTTACATATGAGCGCGAGCACGACATTTCCAACCATTATACATGTGCGCCAAGTAAAGACTCAGATCAGTCTGTGCATCCGCACAGTCTGATCTGAGTCTTCACTCTGCGCTCTCTAGAAAGATATTGACCCAAAACTTCTTTAAACAATCAGTGAATGTTCTGATTGCCCCAAATGGCTGTCCAGGGTGCTCAATGTGTGCAATTCACGCACATGCAAAATGGTTGGAAATGTCACGCACAAGTTCATATAATTTGCACAGATCAGTGACCATGGGTGAAAAATGGCAAATCCTAGCTGTCAATCAAATAATCAGTAGACCAATGAAATCATTCTTTGGACTAGAAGTGAGTTTTAACTCTGACATTAGCCCAAAATTTGTTAAGCTTTTTTGTTGGTTTGGTGAATTAGCTGTCGAATCTACAGCTAATTAAAGCTGTAGATACAATATTTAGGCTGCCAACCAACTATTTAATTGTCTTATGCTCCACTGACTGAAAGTCATTGAATTTTTCATTGAATAGTGTCCGTAAACTTTAACTTCAAAAATCTTCTACTCAGAAAGTACTGAACAGAATTTAACCAAATTTCACAGAAATGATCCTTAAGTAACCGTTTTTCAGATACTGTAAAGAATTTTGATCGAATGAAAAACATGACTTAAATGAGCCGGGACAATTACCGTATATGGTGAAAGCTTTACAGATCTTCTACTCAGTAGCCAGTAGATGGATTTCAACCTAACATTTAGCTCACCTGACCACAAAGTGGTCATGGTGAGCTATTGTGATCTAGCTGTGTCAAGCTTCCATGGTCTGTTGTCTGTTGTGTGTCAACATCTTGTGTGCACTTTAGAGGCCACAATTTTTGCTCAAATGTCTTGAAACTTGGTCAGAAGGTTTGTCTCCATGAAACATTCAACAAGTATTGGGTCATATGGGGTCAAAAAGTAGGTCACCAGGTCAAATCCTAGAAATACCTTGTGTGCACTCTAGAGGCCACATTTTTGCCTCAAATGTCTTGATATTTGGTCAGAATGATTGTCTGCAAAATATCTCATGTTTGATATTGGGTTATGTGGGGTCAAAAACAAAGTCACTAGACCAAATCCTAGAAATAATCTTGTGTGCACTCTGTAGGCCACATTTTAGGCTCAAATCAAATGATATTTGGTCAGAATGGTTGTTTTCATTTTATCTTAGCCAAGTTCAAATTTGGGTCACATAGGGTCAAAAATAAGGTCGCTAAATTAAATCTTAGAAATACTTGTGTGCACACCAGATGCCATATTTTTGCCACAAATGAATTGATATATGGTCCGAATTTTTGTCTGCATATAATCAAGGTCAAGTTTGATAGTGGGTAATGTTTGGTCAAGAACTAGGTCACTAGGTCAAATCCTTGAAATGCCTTGTTTGTTCTCTAAAGGTCACATTTTTGCCTATAATCAAATGATATTCGGCTAGAATGTTTGTTTCCATGTTATCTCAGCCAAGTTTCAATTTGGGTCTCATGGGGTGAAAAGTAGGTCACTGGGTCAAATGTTAGAAATACCTTGTGTGCACTCTAGAGGTAATATCTTTGTCTCAATATCTTGATATTTTGTCAGAATGTTTGTCTGCATAATATCTCGGTCAAGTTTGATATTGGGTCACTAGGTCAAATCCTAGAAATAATCTTGTGTTCACTCTAAAGGCAACAATTTAAGCTAAAATGAAATATTTGTTCAGAATATTTTTGTCTGTGATATCTTAGCCAAGTTCAAATTTGGGTGTCATGGGGTCAAAAATTAGGTCACTAGATTAAATCTTAGAAATACCTTGTGTGCACTTTAGAGGCCACATTTTAGGCTCAAATGAAATATTTGTTCAGATTGTTTTTGTCCATGATAAATCACCCAAATTCAAAAATTGGTTGTCATGTGGTCAAAAACTAGGTCACTTGGTCAAATCTTCAAAATACTTTCATGCACTCAAGAGGTCCCATTTTTGGTTCAATTGAGTTGATATTTGTCAGAATGTTAGTGTTAATGATATGTTAGCCAAGTTCAAATTTGAGTCACACAGGGCCAAACTAGGTCACTAGGTCAAATCTTAGAAATATCTTGTTTTTACTTTGGATACCCTATTATTGGCTCAATTAAATTGGTATTTGGCCAGAATGTTTGAGCCCATGATATCTTGGCCAAGTTAGACTTTCGTTGACATTGGATAAAAAACTAGGTCACTAGGCCGAATATTAGGAATGCATTTAAAACCCAGAGGCCACATTTTTGGCCTAATTGGTTTGATATGTGGTCAGAATACTCTTTATCAGATTTCTTCTATTTACTTTATACAGAGTTATGGCCCTTTGGTGAAAGATCTTGTCCACCCTTTTCTCTAGAACTAATCAATTGATTGGATTCAAACATCTCGGATAGATTCAGTATCAGGCAGAGATGTATGTGCATATTCTTTTTTGTTACATTGACTTTTTCACAACGTTATTGCCCTTTGATGAAATTTTTTTACAGATGAATTAGGCAGCAACTGCTGAATGAGTGGACAACCAAACGGAAAAGACATAATTTTGCTTTAAGTTTCAAGTT
This sequence comes from Fragum fragum, assembly GCA_946902895.1. Taxonomy (NCBI): domain Eukaryota; kingdom Metazoa; phylum Mollusca; class Bivalvia; order Cardiida; family Cardiidae; genus Fragum; species Fragum fragum. The sequence continues at coordinate 16,408,701 of OX336377.1, forward strand.
GTCTTTGTAATAGTGCCATTGCTGAGTTGATAAGCATGAATAATCAATTTTAAGCTCTACTTGCTGAAGACCAGAAATGCTAAGGTCATGGCATGTTTCCTGTCCGTCACTCTGTCCATTCATTAAGTTGTCCATCTGTCTGTCCATCAAATTTTCCTTGTTAACACTGTAGAGTTCAGTTTTCATCACCTTCTCCTCAAACTTTCATAGAATGGTTGTACCATCACAAGGTACATTCTTCCAACCTTACCATTAGATTAGACTGTTGTAAGAAAATATCTTTTATCTCAGTTGAGTGCCTCAGGGTCAACAGCCCTCTTATTTCTTTAGGGGGTTGTAAAATGCAGGATTGTGTAGGAATTGCTTAAAACAGATACATTTCGCTTGACACTGTAGGTATTATTATGAAACCTCTTTCATTTCAACTGAGTCCTAAATCACTGCTTTTGTTAAATTATTTATGAATCTATTTACAGCTGGAAGTATCAACTCTCTGGCAAGACTGTCATTGTAAAGGAGAGTGACTGGGCCAGGAAACTATCACATGCTCAAAGAAGGGGCCTAACCAGGGAGAAGAAAAAGGAAGCCTTCCTGCAGCAAATCATGTCGAAATATGAAGAGCTTATGAAGAAGGGATGCCTTGAATGAATAAACTATTTGAAATTCTACTATGTTTTCTGGATTAATGCTGAAATTCTATTTTGTATATTTAAATCCTTAGTCGTGTCTTTTTTTATGTCAATGATAATAGTTAATAATGCCTTGATACTTGTCAAAAGATGTTTGATCAATTTAAATTGTTTATATTCCAGGAAAAAATGTTGCAAGGTAGATATATTTCAACAAAGTGACAAAATTGTATTTGTTTATCCAGATATGTTTAGGGTATATGTGCTTTTTTAGATGCATATGCATCACCAGTTGGCAGTTGGCAATTGTCATGGCATGTCCATTGTGCATCCATCAGTACTTTCACCCATTCCAACACAGTGGAATTTTAGACTGGTCCAAATTGAAAGAAGATGCAGACGACAATTTCAAGTTGATGGAATTTTGTATTTTTTCATCTCTTTGGATAGAAAATATTGTGGATAATGAAGAAATTGCTTGATACAAGCAATTTCTTCATTTTCCACAATGTTTTCCTAAGCTTTTTTCTCGAGGGGCGTAAAAAGGAGGGATTGAGTTGGAATGGGTTAAATCTCATATCAATGGGTCAGCACAAAACAGTTGTAACTGCCTATATATTTAAGGGCAGTTCAACTGTTTCGCGCTGACCCACCGATATGAAACCTTTTTTTTTCTGAAATTCTTCTCCTCAGATTTCTTTTGCACAGTTTTCAACCAAATTTCATAAAAATGGTCTTTTCATGAACCTTTATCTGATTCCTTAAAATAATGTTCGGGTAAAAAATATGTTGTTGGTTAATATTCATTGATTTAAAGTGAAAACTGCTACCCAATAACCAGTAGATGGTTTTCAGCAAAATTTCATATGAATGATCATTTTGAAACTCTTTATCAGATTTCGTTTAGATATAAAACAAGGCTTTTATGGAAAAGTCTAAATTCCGTATAATATGGTGTAATGTGAAAACTTCAAGTTTTACTCCCCCTTGTTTGCAAGTCATCCATAATCAGATAATCACTAGGTTTTGATAACTTTTTTTTATCTTTTTAATTGATTTGGTTCATTATGAAAATGGAATTTATATACTGTCTATAAATCATAACTTAAAATTTTGCAATAAATTGATGAAATTCTTGAAAATTACGAGTAAGAAATTAACTTGGAATCGTTTTAGTAAAATAACATTAGTACAATCATTACGACTTATTTTAATTGTAAGAAAAAATGTTCCCATGGTTATTGTTACGGTACTATATACTCTCATCTGTATAGTCATTATAATAGTGTAATATTGTAAATATTCTGCTAAAAGTAATATTGTTCAAGGGATTTATATCACAATCCGTGCTGTGATCTAAGGACTTTATCACAAAGCTGGTTCATATAGAAGTGTGGAGGGTTTTTAGTTTTGTACCTCAATTTAAAGAAAAATAAATAGTCTCGCATAATTTAAACCATTACCAGACAATAAGAAAGAAATAAGGAACAATTTTTAAGTGACATCTCCTCCCAAATCACATGGCCAATTTGAACTAAATTTGGCCGAAATGTGCCACAGGTGGTCCCCTTTAAAAATTGCTAAACGAATTGAAATCTGTTTAAAACTCTTGTTGCCATGGCATCAAAAGTGAAAGTTTTAAAATAATCTTTAAAAATCTTCTCCTCCTGACCCAGAAGGCCTTGATATTTTGCATGGAGCATCAGCATTTTGGCTTCTTTCAAAATAGCTAAATCATGATCCTCGGGTCCCCAGGGGCCTCAAGGGGTTTAGGTTTTTAAAGAAATAAAGAGCGATTTAAAAGCGGCTTCTCCGCCCAAACCACTTATCCAATTTGAACCGAATTTGGCAGAAATATTCCTTAGGTGGTCCTCTTTGAAAATAACCTAAAAAATTGAAATCCATGAAAAACTTGGGTTGCCATGGCAACAAAAGTGAAATTTTTAAAAATCATCTACTCCTGACCCAGAAGGCATTAAGCCTTGATATTTTGCATGAAGCATCAGTATAATGACTTCTTTCAAAATAGCTAAAATCATGATCCTAGGGTCTCAAGGGGCAGAGCTCCATGGGGGTGAGGTTTATATAGAAATAAAGAACGCTTTTTAAAAGACATCTCCTCCCAAAAGTGAAATTTTAAAACAATCTGTAAAAAATATTCTCCTCCTTACCCAGAAGGTGTAGAGCCTTGATATTTTGCATGAAGCATCAGTATATTACTCTTACAAAATAGCTAAAATCATGATCCTCGGGTCCCCAGGGGCGGAGTCCCGGGAGGGGGGGGGGTTTAGGCTTTAAGCATCAGTTCAGAGACTTCTTTCTTATTTCTGAAATTATAACCCATAGATTCAGAGGGAGGAGAAAGTTAATTACTTCTTTCAAACTTGCCCTTAAGCCTTGAAATTTGTAATTTAGACATTTGGATCCCCAGTCTATATATGTAAGTATGGCCCACTTGTATCATAATCCTAACCTTAACATGAAATTAGACTGTTGAAAGAAAAAAGAGCCTTTATATTAGGTGAGGGCCTCTTGTCAGTTTTTGTGTCATATTATACAGAAAACATTGTCGATAAAGATGAAATTGCATGAAAAAAGCACTTTCTACATTTTCCTCAATGTTATCCAAAGTTTTAAGCTCACCTGAGTATATAGTGCTCAAGTGAGCTATTGGGATCACCTTTTGTCCATCCCTCGTCTGTCATGTGTCATCCTTCAACAGTTGCTTTATACAACATCTCTTAAAAAAAAGCAGTGGGCCGATCTGAGCTAAATTTGGCAGAAATGTTCCTGAGGTGGTCCTCTTAAAAATTGCTAAAACAATCGGTTGAAAACTCTGGTTGCTATGGCAAAAAAAAATTGTTTGAAATAATCTTTAAAAGTCTTCTCCTCCTGAATCAGAAGATGTAGAGCCTTGATATTTTGAATGAAACATCAGTATATTGACTTAGGTCCGAAGGGTTGGAGCTCTAGGGGGTTGGTGTTTATAAAGAAAAAAGAACAATTTTTAAAAGACATCTCATCCCAAACTAATGGACGAATTTGAACCAGATTTGCCGAAAATACTCCCTAGGTGGTCCCCTTGCACAAAAATTGTTCTTCATTTCAAAATAAAAGCTAAATGATGGAAATCTAGTGTAAGAACTCTGGTTGCTATTGCAAATAAAGTTAAATCTCCATAAATGTTCTCAATTCCTGACTAAGTTGGCCTTCATCCTTGATATTTAGCATTTAGCATCAGTTATTTGACATCTTTCATATTTCTAAAATTTTACCCATGGATCAAGATGGAGGAAAAAGTGTTCTCTTTTTATATTAATGCTAAAGCCTTTGAATTTGTCATTAAAACTTTCAGATCCCCAGGTACAGAGCCTATATATTTATAAAGTGTGGTCTGTACCACTTGTATCATAATCCTAATATCAATATTGAATTAGACTGTTGAAAGTAAAAGATACTCAATCATGGGTGAGCGCAAAAGGGCCAGCGGCCCACTTGTTTTTTTCTTTGGGGCGTCCAAAAGTGTGATTGTTTGGAAATGACTTAATATGACCAAGACCTGTGTCATTAAAGGAAATATCATTTCAAGATATTTTAATGGACGTATGGAGTTCCAAGATATATTTTCTGAAAGTATAGAGTTCAAGATAGTTTTTGTGGAAGTACATTGTGTTCAATTATACCAAAATTGTTTAGGACTCAAAGTTGTTTTATGAGGGCAAGAAATAAAACAAGTCTTAGGTAGCCATTCTCACTTGACAAGACTAGAGTTAAATTATTTCATTTGGGAGTTCAGTCCAGATAAGTGAAGTGGTAAAAATACAAACATCAATTGTATTTAAGATTTTAATACTATGATTTAAAACTTTTGTAGCCCTTCCTTTACCTCTCACTGTTTGCTTGTTCAAATCTGTTGAAATCATTAAACTATTTCTTAGAAAAAATATAACGACTTTTGTATCTTTTGAATATCCAATAGCACTAATTTGTTAAGGGGGTAGGTAGGGTAAAAGTGACGTAATTTCTCATATTTATTCAGGTTCACACAACAGTTTTTAGCTCTTATGGCTGAAAGCCAGAGAGCTAGTGTCATGAGATTGTGTGTGTTCGTCCGTGCGTCCATCCCTCCGTCCAACCATCCATAAACTTTATTCTGAAAATCTTCTCTTCAGAAAGTATTTGACAGAATTCAACCAAATTTCACATTTTGCATTTTGATCAGATGATAAACATAGCTTTAATGGGCTGGGATAAATTCCATATATGGTGAAACCTTTAACCTTTAAAAATCTTCTTCTCAGACACCAGAGGATGGATTTCGACCAAATTTTACAGGAATGATCCTTCGATGACCCTTTTTTTAGATTCCTTCAAAGAATTTTGAATTGATAATAAAAATGGCTTTAATTGGCGGGTCTAATTTACATATACGGTGAAAGCTCTAAAAATCTTCTCCTAAGGAAGAACTGAACAGAATTCAACCAAATTTTACAGAAATGATCACTGGGTGACCCTTTATCAGATTCCTTTAAAGAATTTTGATCGAATGACAGTATAGCTTTAATGTGCGGGGCTAATTTCCCCATATGGTGAAACCTTAAAAAATCTTCTTCTCGGAAAGCAGTGGATTGATTTTAACCATATTTCACAGTAATGATCCTTGGGTGTTCCTTACCGGATTCCTACAATGAATTTTGATTGGAGGATAAACATGAGTTGCAGATTCCCTCATTTAATTTTGATTGATTAAAAACATAGCTTTAACGGTCATGGCTTATTTCCATATTTTGTATACAGTGAATCTTTTTAAAAAAATTGTGAATGCATCAGTAAATGAATTGTAAAACAATGGAACATTTGAAATATTCAAAAATTTCATTGACAATATTTATTTGCCTCAAATGGTGAACATGATTCGGTTTATATTGAATTCCTAAAAAACACCATTTATTTAATCAGTACAATCGGGCCTGTGGAGCGATACAGACATTTAAGCGCCTTTAGTGTTCTAATACTAATTCCTTGATATGAATATTACTTTAACTATTAACCATACAACAAAATTCTAGACTGTTCTAAATTGAAAAGAAACTGCAGACGATAATTTTACGTTGATGTAATTCTAATTTGTTTCATTTTTAGGTCACCTGACCGAATGGTCATGGTGACCTATTGCAATCATCGTTTGTCCGTCGTCGTGCGTCGTCCGTTAACTTTTAAACATTTTCATCTTCTTCTCAAGAACTACTAGGCGGATTTCAACCAAACTTGGTAGAAAGCATCATTGGGGATGCCAATTCAAGTTTGTGAAAATAGGGGTTCTTGGGGTCATAGGGGCCCAAATAGGGGGCAAAAAGGGGTAATTTTTGGTTCTTCTTTAAAAATCTTCTTCTAATAAAGCGTTTATGCCAGAGCTTAAATATTTTGTGTGCATGACAACTAGGACAGGTATATTATGAATTGTGAAATTCATGTCCCTGGGGTCATGTATGGGGCCACACCCAGAGGTCAAAGTTCATCATGTTAAAAAATTCACATGTTCATCTTCTTCTGATGAAGTACTAAGCCAATTTCAAATAAACTTGGTAAAAAGCCTCATTTGGTAATGGTTATTCGGATTTGTGAAAATTAAAAGGCTGGGGGGGTCAGGGGGCCCTAAAATAGGGACCAAAAGGGGGTAATTTTTGGTAACTTTTAAATATTTCATCTTCTTCTCAAGAACTACTGGGGGGATTTCAACAAAACTTGGTAGAAAGCATCATTGGGGGATGCCAATTCAAGTTTGTGAAAATAGGGGTTATGGGGGTCAAAGGGGCCAAAGTAGGGGGCAAAAAGGGGTAATTTGTGGTACTTCTTCAAGTCCCTGGGGTCATGTATGGGGCCACACCCAGAGGTCAAAGTTCATCATGTTAAAAAATTCACATTTTCATCTTCTTCTGATGAAGTACTAAGCCAATTTCCAACTTACTTGGCGAAAAGCATCATTGGGTACTGATTATACAGATTTGCGAAAATTAAAAGGCTGGAGGTCAGGGGGGCCTAAAATGGGGACCAAAAGGGGGTCACTTTTGGTAACTTTTAAATATTTCATCTTCTTCTCAAGAACTACTGAGGGGATTTCAACCAAACTTGGTCGGAAGCATCATTGGGGGATGCCAATTCCAGTTTGTGAAAAGAGGTTGGGGGGGGGGCTTGGGGTAAAAGGGGCCCCAGTCGGGGGCAGAAAGGGGTAAATTTTTGTACTTCTTAAAAAATCTTTTTCTAATAAACCCTAAATCACTTGTCTTGATGCTCTTTTACTCAGGTGACCGTTAAGGCCCACTGGGCCTCTTGTTTATAGAAATGATTGACTTTGAAAATGACTTGGATTTTTCTGAACCTGACCTTCAAAAAAATAAGTAAATTAAATCGCAGGCGATTGATGAAATGCAGCTTTCAATCTTTTGACCAATTACATTAGCTTTTATGCTGAAGGTACAACGTTGACCTCAAACATTCACGTTAAAAGCATTTTCACTGTTTGGTGACTCAAATGTTATAAATACAGCTCATTCAGGTAACCACCCAACAATTTATCTTTTGATTTACAGTATTTTTGCAAGCTAGTATGTTTGCCAAAGGTGATTGGGCAAAGACAGCGATTTGTCACTTATTTAGAGTAATACTATTCTCTATGGTCCATTTTCAAAAAGTATTCAGAATCCATGTAGTACTCTCCTCAGAGAAGCTATCGACAAGGATTACTAATTGACAGATGCACAAAAATTTATGTTAAACATTTATGTTGATTGGCGACTTGGATGTAACTACAGCTTACTCAAGCTGTAGTTATGACGTCTACGTCGCCAACCAGCCATACTTTTTAGCTCACCTGAGCACAAAATGCTCAAGGGGAGCTGTTAGGATCACTCAATGTCCGCCATGCGTCGTCAACATGTTCAATAAAGATCTTTCTCCACCTAGACAGCTGGGCCAATTTGGACCAAATTTTGCTGGGACGTTCCTTGTTAGACCCTTTTCAAAACCTGTTCGTAAAAGTTTGATTTGCAAAAAAATGTGGGCATGGCATGGCTAGATTAATCAGACTTAGAGATATAAATAAATGATTCTTTAAAAGTCTTCCCTTCCGAAACCGTTAGGCAGATTTTTACCAAATTTGGTAGGAATGTCCCTTAGGTGACCTTTTTCAAATTTTGTTTGTGAAATTCTGATTCATGACTAGACAGGCGTGGCAGATCCAGGTTTATCAGAATGTTCCTTTTTTCTATACACAGTATAAACTTTGGAAATCATTTTCTAAAGAACTGGTGAATAGATTTGTACCAAATTTCACATGAATGATCATGGGGTGATATTTAATCAGATTCCTGCAAGAAAGTTTGATTGGGTAAAAAACAATGCTTTTAAGGATGGGGCTAACTTCCATATATGATGTGAGGTGAAAACCTTTAAAATTTTCTTCTCAGAAACTATTGGCTGAAATCGAATTTAAACCAAATTCACAGGTATGATCCTTTGATGACGCTGTAACAGATAATTAACCCAAAAGAAAATCTAGGCCATTTTCCAAATTTGGTCTTTAGGAAAACTTGTAATTGAAAATCTTCTCATCATAAAGCATTTCTTGGGTTTCAAATAAACCTCACGCTAATGGCTCTTTGGTGACCCTAAACTGGGTGGCATAAAAACAGAATTGATGAAAAAGGTCAATGTTGATAGCAATAGTTGATTGGGGATTAGAACCACTTTCAAAGTTTCAACAGTATTTCGGTAAGACCACTGTGACTGGTGCACCTAACCATGACTTTCTCTTCTGACCATTGTAAAAAAATGTTCAACAAATTTTCACAGGAAAGATCCTACGGTGACCCTTTATCAGAATTCTTAAAAGAATTTCGATTGGGTGTAAAACACAGCATTTAAGGCTTGGCTTTCTTCCACATATGGTTAAAGCCTTGATTTTCAACTGCACTGGCTGATAGCAAGAGAGCTATTGTCATGGCGTTGTGTATATGGTAAAAGCTTAAAAAATCTTCTTCCGAGAAACCAATGAACGGATTTCAACCAAATTTCACAGAAGTGATCCTTGGTTGAACAATCATTGGATTGCTTCACATTATTTTGATCGGATGAAAAAAATGTGGCTTTAATGGGATGTGCTAATTTCCATATATGGTAAAAGCTTTGAAATTCTTCTTACCAGTGGATGGATATCAACCAAATATGACCAGGTCGATCTTTGGGTGACCTTTTTTCAGATTATATAAAAGAATTTTGATTGGATGAAAAATATGGCTTTAATGGTCAGGGCTAATTTCCAAAAATGGTATATACTGAAAACTTTGTAAATTTCTCAGAAACCTGTTGATGGATTTCAACCAAATTTCACAGGAATGATTCTCAGATGACTATTTGTCAGATTCATTCACATAATTTTGATCGGTTGTAAAACATGCCTAATACGGTGGTGGGTTATGTCCATATTCTCTAGAACTTTTTCAAAGATTTCAATGACTTAGTTCTATTTTCCTTATATTCAGTTTATTTTGAATATGTGCAAAATTTTACTTAATCAGTACATTCATGTCTTTTGAGCGATACAGGCGCTCAAGTGCCTCCAGTTTTCTCAGAAACTGTTAATACTTGCGTTAAAACCCATTTGTTCATACACTAGATTTATTTGCCAGATGAAGCTTAGATGATTCAGTGTATACTTAATTTCTTAAAACACAATTTGCCTAATCAGTACATTCAGGCCTGAGGAGCAATACAGGCGCTTTAGTGGCTCTAGCTTACAGATTATTCCGAGTCTTCTAATCTTGCGCATATTATCAGGTTTTTACCATTCTTAGCTGTGTCACAGAAAATATACCTTAATCCATCAAAACACAGTGACGCTTTTTGATGCCCCTCGAGAAAAACAATCTGGAAAGCATTGTGTAAAATGTAGAAACTGCTTGCATTAATGTTTTCTACCCAGATAGTTGAAAAAATCTAAAATTTTCGTCTGTAACTTCTTTCAATTTGGACCATTCTAAAATTCTGCCGTATGGTAATGGGTTAATGTTGCGACGGACTCAATAAAGTAGGATACAAAAAGTCTTCTTCCAAAAAGTAAAGCATAAAGCTTTCAAACTTTGTACGGAACACGGTCCTCTATCCAATTACTTCAAATTTGAATTATATAATTTCTAGTTTCGTCTATCAAAAACGAGCGTTCTGATTGGTCGAAAAAAATTATTCATAACTCCATGAACAAATTTTGAGCACGCAGCGATTTTGTATGCTTCCGCACAAAATAGTCCCATACAAAAAAATATCAAAATTTGTTAAGCTTTTTTTTTTTTTTTTTTTTCGCTCGATGCTATTAAATTATAAGAGATGAAGAGAATATTTTTGTTTTCATGGAGGTATGAACCGAAAACCCTAATCACACAATGTATGAATCCGCTTCGCGTATTCATACAGTGTGATTAGGTTTTTCGGTTCATACCTCCATGAAAACAAAAAATATTCTCTTCATCTCTTAATTGTGGATTTTATTTAGAAATTCTGAATACTGATTGTTTGTCGCTTACTTCTTCATAAGTTTTGCAACATTTGAACTTGTAGACTCATTTTTGCACTATTCAATCAAGAACTTGTGTAAGCGAGGGAGGGTCATAGTTTACTGGTCACACTCATGTGACCAAATACTGACTGGGTGCTTTCCACATGACAGGCGAACAAAATGCTTTGATAGATCCTTTATCTTGTGTCGTGTTACATTTCATCAGTAGTGATTCAATCGACGGATCGCTTGCAACGCCCCTGACTCCAACAGAAACCTCCACTTCGATACTAGAAGGCGTTATTTTTACGAATTTTAAGGTCAGTAACATGTAACAAAAATATAAATGGTTGGTTGGCGACCTTAACATCATAACTACAGATTGGAGCGTTTTGTGAATTGCCGTTTAATTGACCAAACCAACACAATGATTCCAATAATTGTCGGTCGATGTTGGAGGTCAAAGGTCCTTTCCGGTCAAGATGAATGCTTTGATTGGTCGATTGATTCCTTGATTGACAGCCACGATTAGTAAATTAAACCCATCAATTTCGAAAGATGCTTTCACCCATATTTAATTCACATATAAATATCGTTGATGTTTCCTAGGCTATAAGTCAAATACCAAATACCATGGGTTTTGTCACAATCAAAACTGTTTAAATGTACCTTACATTTTGAATTCTCATCATTTTTGCAATAGTAGCTGATTTATTTATTTTACATTCATCAAATGGGTTTTCTACGGAATTTTGGGCGGATAGATTGAAAAACTGGTTTTATATATAACTCAAAGCCCTTCACGCGAAAAGGAGCCTTCTGGACTCCCAACCAAGTGTAGGGCACCCAACACTTGCATGACGTTTATTTTTTTTTAATTTCTTGTAAACCTATTCCCATTTAATCCCGCATTTAAGGACTCTTAACAAACAAGCGTTCGAAAACTTTATAAATATAAAGAAATTGCAGTTTCTTTAATTCCCCTAATAAATGCTTATGTAGCATAATGACGGATACAGGATTTCTATAAAGGGGGGGGGGGGGTTCAATTTTACTAGTGGGGGTTGTTTTTCCTGTTATTACCACATCTATATCGAATTTTCTAATGAAATGAAACCATTAGGCTGCAGAAGGGGGTCCCCCCGAACAATCTTAAATTGATTGATCGAATGGTTTTAACGCCGCTTTTAACAGTATTTCAGTCAAATAGCGGCGGCTGGAGCACCTAACAATGGATTCCTGGTATCTCTCACACCAGTACAACCATTACATCCTTTCCTGGCCACCAGCTGTTATCCCATTAAGGATTACGCTTATCCACCCATTGGTGAGAGACAAATAGTCGGAAAGGATATGTGCCGCCGCCGGGGATCGAACACATGACGATAAGGAGTCTGACGCGCTACAAACTGTGCTATGACGACGGCCTTAAATCCGCCAGTTTAGCACAAAGTTGGCCAAATGCTTTATATAAATGTACATTAAATGTTCTTCTATTCTAAAGGAAAAAGTTTCCATCATGCGCAGTCTGGAAAGATTCGACTTACCACATGATTTATTATCCCATTCCCACACAGTCCCGCCCTTTTACGCCCCTTAAGGTAAAAGCTTCGGAAAACATTGTTGATAATGAAGAAATTGCTTGTATCAAACAAATTCTTCATTATCAACAATGTTTTCTATCCAAAAAAATGTAAAAAATAAAATTTAATCAATTTGAAATTGTTGTCTGCAGCTACTTTCAATTTGGACCAGTTTAAAATTATGTTGTGTGGGAATGGGTTAATGGATTAAAGTTCACATTTTATGTTTGTTCATCTTTTGATGCTGCAATAATAGTGTCCATATGATTAGCGCCTCATGAAAACAGTAAGTTCAAGGATATAAATCGATACTACTGAGAGCTCCGCCTGGTTCTTTAAAGCGTCACTGTGTGGGAATGGTCTAGAGAAATAGCATTGGAAAACGAGTTTCTTTGCTACTTAAACTAAATGGTTCGTTGGAAATGGGGCCTGAATTTAAATTTCTTTTGTTTACACTCTAGAGGCCATAATTTTTGGTTGAATCTAATTGAAACTTGGTCAGAATAATTGTTAGGTCATAACGATGAGCCCTATCGAAAATAGAGAGGTTCTATTGGAAAACGCGGTAAAAGTGCGCTTAATGACAAATTTCTTGCTTATTCTCTATGGTTCTTTTCAAAACACTGGAAAGGGGTCCTTAATAAAAATTTATTTTTGTATATTGTAAGGGTCCCAATTCTGGTTCAATCTTCGCGAAACTTGGTCATAATTGATTTGTCTAAAGGATGAAAATGTCAAGACTCTGAAAGAAAACACCAGAAAAGGAGCCATAACGACAAATTCCTGTTTACACACTAGGGAATTTTTTTTTAATGTAATCTTGACTGAACTTGGTCACAGTAATGGATAGGTCTTATGGATGAACCATATCGAGAATAACAGTTTTTTTGTTGTTGTTTTCTTGGGGGGGGGGGGCAAAAATACGAGAAAGGCTACCCCCTAGGGACCACAATTTTGGTCCAATCTTGAAGTAACTTGGTCTGAATAATTGTTCTGTCACAGAGATGAGGTTATTGAAAACATAGGAAAAAGGGCCTTTTTACAGTCTAAGGGCCACAATTCTGACCTACTCTTGTTGAAACTAGGTCAGAATGATTGATAGGTTTGCGGCCAATTTTTTGAATTCAAATCTTAATTCCGGGCTTAATGAATAATTTGATTGGTCGTTATATTCCTTGATTGACAGCCGCGACTGGTCAATAATATGGCTACTATTACAATGCAGCTATAGATATTAACGCTTCAAAACACATATATTAACTTTTTACTAGTATTTGATAGACTGGAATAAATACGCGTAAGATGGTTATTGAAACAAGGAAAACTTACATTCGAAATTGTTAAGAAATGACGATTTCGGATTATCCCTTTCCTGTTCAAGCACGGGATTTTACGTTCCTATGATTTTATACTTGAGAAAACATTGTGGAAAAAGAAGAAATTGCTTGTAACAAGCAATTTCTCCTTTTTCCACAATATTTTCTACAACATAGGATGGTTTCATTTCAAATGGCATCCAGTTTTCATTAGCGTCTGTAGCCTCTCTCAATTTGGACAAGTCTAAAATTCCCCAAAACAGGAAGAGGGTTATTTAGGCAGGAGCTACATTGTTTTCATTAGCATTTCAGGCAGTTATGAAATTGTGACATTCGTGGAGTAAATCAGTTCTTAACTTCATTTTATTTATGCCGTTTAGATCACCAACATGCCTTAATACCTTAACCCATTCCCATACAATGACGCTTTCGGACGCCCCTCAAGAACAATATTTGGAAAACATTGTGGAAAATACAAGCAATTTCTTCATTATCCACAAGGTTTTCTATAAAAAAAAAAAAAAAAAAAAAAATTAAAATTACATTAACATGAAATTGTCGTCTGCAGTTTCTTTCAATTTGGATCGGAGAATGTTGAAAGCGGCGTAAAACCCCATTCAAACAAACAAACACATCAATTTGGATCGGTCTTATATTTCACTGTGTAGGTATGGGTTAAAACAGACTATATATCGTATCCGATGACGACCCATTTCTTCTTAGTTTGTTTGTTTGTTTGAATGGGGTTTTATGCCGCTTTCAACAATCTTTCAGTTATATCGCGGCTGGAGCACCTAACAATAGATTCCTGGTATTTCTCACACCAGTACCGCCATCATATCCTTTCCTAGCCTCCAGCTGCTACCCCACATAGGTCTACGATTATCGACCCATTGGTGGGAGACAAATAGTCGGATAGGATGAGTGCCGCAATCGGGGATCGAACCTGGGATCTCTAGATTGACAGTCCGACGCGCTTCTAACTGCGCTACGGCGGCGGCTTTTCTACTTAGTACTTGGTATTAGTACTTGGTATACCAAGGAGACACATGAGTAAGTCAGCTTAGCCGTGATGTAAATAAAAGATTCTCCAAGTCGGTTTTAAATCCTATATTAAACAAGCAAATATTTGCACCCAAAGAAGTTCCACTAAGAGTTCTGAAAACTTTTTAAAAAGATAAAATTTTTGCTTAATTATTAAATTAAGAAATGAAGAAGTTGTTTAGTTTGTTTGTTTGTTTCCATTGTGGTATGTAGCTACATGTATAAAACCCCATACTTCTCGTCGATTAACTTAAAATTAAAAAAATATATATTTTTAATTGAGGTATGAATCCAGGAACTTAATCACACTGTAAAGATAACCGAATCAAATTCAATATTAGTGTGGTTAAAATACAAACAGAATTTAAACCATTTCTTTTCTCAATGTCTATCATGATGTTAAAATATGGATTTTGAACTTCTCACATTTCAATAGTACATCTCCAACAGTCGACTTTTTCTATTATTGATGAAAAATATATGAGATAGTTTACACTAACCGACCGCAAAAGATCGTAATTATTTGAGTGAATATGAGGTTCGTCACCTGTAAATTTCGTTCCAAGACTAGCAAAGTATTTTTTACGTTTGGTTTACTAATTACGGTTGGAATGGTAGCTGAAATTTTACACATACGGGGGCACATGTGTTCAACGGACTATTCGGCTACAAGGATTGAAAAATTGGTTTGTTTTTAGATAATTGTACTTCTGTCTCGTCGTGCGAATAGGTACCTACTGAAAATCTAAGAGCGACACATTTCAACCCAGTCAGAATGCGCGGATTGGTCAGATGTATGTAAAGTACAAGACTAAATTTATAATTGATAAATCAAAATTGTTCACTTTAAGTATTTTTTAACTAAAATGGTCATCTTTCAATGTGAACAGTTATTTTATCGATGATAATTTCAATTAAACCATATACTGTATTCTTTATAAAATTTTGAAATGTTATTTTACAGAACCCCCTTAAGCTCCATTTTCGCTTGACGGGGCACAAAAATTATTCCTCTTTACGCCAAAAGTTAATAATTCAATTTTAATTTCTTATACAATGTATTAAGATTCATGTCGTTTCATTTGCTGACTTTCTTTTTTAACCCATACTTCTATTAACGAAATATTTAGCACGCGCTTACGAACATGTCGATCCATACAATTTTATTCAAAACCAGTAAAATATTTGTGTGTGTGTGTTTTTTTTTTTTTTTTTTTTTTTTTTCTTTTGATGGAATGAAATTACGAGAAAGGAGTTGAACCTTAATCTCTAAAATATAAATACAGTGTGATTAAGACTTAAAGTTCATATCTCAATGAAAACAAAAAAAATATATTATTTCAATTTCTTAGTAAACATCGATTAATCAGTGTTGGTTAAAACATGAAGAAATGATAATAATAACGATAATCATAATAATAATGACGTATAATTTCGAAATTTTAGACTTGTCCAATTTCAAAGAAGTTGTAGACGACAATCAAAAGTGAGTGCAATTTGAAAAATAACCATTCAGTAGGGTAGAAAATATTGTGGGATAAGAAGAAATTGCTTGTCACAAGCAATTTCTTCTTATCCCACAATATTTTCTCAAGTATAAAAACTCAGGGACGTAAAATCCAGGGATTAACCAGGAAAGGGCTAAGAAGTATGCCTATATGGCGGATCCCTCCTGTCAATAATCGAAGTACTGAAAGTACTGATGGTGGGCGTTCCTGTTGGAATAGTTGAGAGATATGTTCAATTTAGTGTAAAAAAAATGCATTTTCATATGGGTAATCTTATTAAAGCAAAACGTCTTGCCTTGCCCGGCCAGCTTAATAGTTATTACATGGTGTTTTCTATTCTAGTGTCATGAGCACGATCCCTAGTTCGGAAAAAACTTGCCGTTGCAACAAGCATCATTTGTCTCTGACCGATGGAATCATTTCTTATCAGACCGGTATCTGGTGGCAAGCCACCACCGTTCATTCTGATGATGCGACATAACGGCGTATGTGTATTCATGTCGATGTGAACACATCGGTTTTATGATTGTTTAATTGAACGGGGTTTAACGTCACTTTTAACAGTATTTCAGTCATATCGTGGCGGCTCGAACAATGGATTCCTGGTATTTCTCACACAAGTACTACCACTACATCTTTTCATAGCCTCCAACTGCTATCCCACTTAGGTTTACGCTACCCATTGGTTAGAGACAAATGTCGGGAAGGATATGTGCCGCCGCCGTGGATCGGTTTAATTAACTGGAAACATTGAAAACTGAATCACTTTCTTGCAGTGTTCGAATGGTGTTTGAGCCATCTTTTCGGTCGGTAAACTACGTCTAGGAATGAACTAACGCGAGGTCTTGGTTCTAAGAAGAAGGCTGGCGATAATCTTCGCGTACGCGACAAAATTGAGGTGATTCACATTCTATGGACGATCCCCTGATTTTTACGTCACTTTGATAGTATACACGAGAAAATATCGTGGGGAAAAAAGAAGAAATTGCCCTATCATATAGGATTTTTTTTAATTCTACTTTCTTTGTAATGTCGTTTGCTACCCCTTTGCATTTGGACAAGTCCAATATTGTGAAAAAATAGTAATGGGTTAACATCATCTGCTACCCATTTTAATTTGCACAAGTCTAAAGATTTGACAAACAGTAAACGGTTGAAACTTATATCTTCATTGTCTAAAATGTCTTGTATGTATTTTCCTTGGGGCTTGTGAACAAGATGGGTTGAGAGGGAATGGTTAAAAAAGACCAATTTAACAAAAATGACAAATTTAACATTATCATATCATTGAATTGAAAAAGTGAACTTTTTGTTTGCGCCGGAACACATTACAAGGAACACATTACAAGGATCGATCAAGTGTAGTTTTGAACGGACTAGTTACTTGTGTGAAACGAATTTGTCGTACTATAGAAACATCATAAGCACAGTCTAAATAAGCTGTAGTTACTATCTATTTGTAGTTGAGACTAACAGCGCACCCACAACAATAGACGCGTTTATAATTTTTGTAACACCTCAAAATTCCGAAATGAAATAAGGGAGTCTTTTTGAATGACGTTAGTAAAGGGCTTAATCGACTTAGACGATTTGAGTGAATTATTTATGCGGAATGCTTGGAGCGAAGAACGGTCGATTTGGAAAGAAATGACTTTGGATGAAGGTCACTTGGCGGATCGCTGATGTCTACCAAAGAATCGATCGACCAATCGAATCATTCTTTACACTGGAATTGCACTTTGAGCTCAGGCATTGATGTTAAGAATTTTGTTGGTTTAACAAATGACACGTCGATACTACAGCTTAATCAAGCTGTCGTTACGACGTTCAGGTCGTCAACAATTTTCATTTTATACTGAATATGAATTTTGCAAAATAACGCCGCTGAATATCTAAGTCGAGTCGGAGTGAGAGGGTGTGCCAGCAACTCGTCAATTTCCGAATGACGAACTAGGTGGCTTTTTGCTTGACGCGACATAATGCTCTGGTAAAGACCACGACCATTAGCATGAGACAGGAACAAATTCCCGGATGAATATGGGAGAAATCAATAGTTCGATTAACCAATTCCCACACAACCAAATTTTAGACTGGTCCAAATGGAAAGAATCTGCAGACGACAATTTCAAGTTGATGGAATTTTAAATGTTTTCATTTTTTGGATAGAAAACATTGTGGATAATGAAGAAATTGCTTGTAACAAGCAATTCTTCATTTTCCACAATGTTTTCTAAAGTTATTTTATTGAGGGACGTAAAAAGGAGAGATTGAGTTGGAATGGGTTATTGGATATTCATACACCCTGGATTTGTTTTTTATTATCATTATTTTTTATGACGAAAGAGCCTTTTGATAAAAGGTGTTTGATCGTAAATTCTTAACAAATGACCATTATTGATGAATTCAAGATGTTCTGCTGATATCAAGGACAACCTTAACCTTCTACTGCTTTTCGAAATATTTGGATTTGTCCAAATTCAAAGGGCTAGCAGACGATATGGTAAAGTGAGTACACTATTCAAAGAGTAACCATCCTATATGATAGAAAATAATGTGGAAAAGATGAAATTGCTTGTTAGAAGCAATTTCTTCTTTTCCATATTTTTCTAGAATACATAGGGCAACATATTTCCGACCGAAAATGCAGGTGACATTTCAAAGTGCTTTAAAAGTAAAAAAAACAACAACAAAATAACCAACAACAACAACAACAAAAACACGTTAGAATGACCTATATGAAGTTCAGAAAACTACCTTGAAAAATAAATAAATAAAATAAAAAATAAAAATCATACAGTTTTGAATCGAAAGGAAGAGAAAAAACTTCAACTTGTTCGTGAGAGGGGGGGTATCGATTTCTCTAGAACAAAGAAAAGATTTTTTTCACAAATACTAGAAAGTATACCTAAACATCAGATCGAACTGGATTAATTCGTGGTAAAAAAATTATTTGGGAAAGTAAGTAATTCTGAAAATCTCGTTACGTCTAAAATCTGTTAAGAATGTTTGATTATATTTACGGGGCACTGCCCATCGCTGATTTAAAAAAGGAGACGAAGAAGAAAGAAATATTACAAAGTATTAATAATCTAATTTTCAGTGTCGTTCATCAAAAACGAGCCGATAAAAATCGTACCTCCATGAAAAATATTTTTGAGCATCTAGCTGTTTTGTATACTTTCGCAATAAACAGTTCCATAAGAAATGTGTAAAATTTGAAAAATATTTGGGTTTTCTTTCGCTTGATGTCATTGAATTATAAGAAATGAGGAGTACAGTTTTTTTGTTTTTCATTTAGGTATGAAACGAAAACGCAAATCACACTTCCGCTTCGCTTACTCATACGGTGTCTTTAGTTCTTTTCTTTCTTTTTTGCATTTCGTTACCCCTCCCCCTAAAAACAACAACAACAACAACAAAACAAAACATCAAAAGCATTTTCCTCATCTTTTAAATGAATACATATATAGGAAAAAACAATGAATAATAAGAATCTTATCTTTTTTGATCGACGTACATTAACGTCCACCTTCATTTAAGGTCAAAGCGATTCATAACACAATCTGTGTGTGTATTTCCGTTTATTTATCGTCGCTACCGTAGCACATGCCCATATGAGCGACAGCCACGGAAGTCGGTTAGTTGTTACGGGGGATAGTGCAAGGATACAGGACGAATCTACTGAGAGCTTCGCCTGGATCTTTAACGGGCTCGATGAATAGCACCGTCACACGGGCCTCAGTTTAACGTCTCATCCGAAAGACAATTAGTTTGTTAGTTTACATGGTCAGCCCAGGGCTCGAACCAGTGATCTTAAGGTTTGAAGTCAAGCGCTCTACCAACTGAGCTAATCGGGCTGACGCTAACAAATGCTTATTTAACTAAGGCGATATAAGTTTGATTTTAAGTGCCAAGCTCTTCAGAGCTTCTCTAATGGCCACTATAGTTGCCATGAATGGAAAAAGTGTCAACTACGCAAGTCCGAAAATAAAAAGTTCGTCAAAATATCGCAAAATATAATAGTGTGTTTAGTGGTCAGAAAATAGACCCTCGGTCCAGTATTGGTTTTAACTGAATTTTGTTTTCACACGGATTCCCTTAAAAAGAGAGGAAAAAAACAAAATCGTTTTGATAAAATCATATTTAATCGATATGCTTCAAAATAATCAAAGGACTAGCTATATTTAAAGCTCAGAGCTACTCATACTTTTAAGGCACTGCTTTTTATCGCACTATAAAATACCGAAGAAATTTATATTTAACGACAAAACTTTTAGATCCTGTGCGATTTGCTAACACAATAAAAGCATATAGATATATTATTTAGCTCCACTCGCCGACAGCAAGATGGAATTTTTTTCATAGAGGTGTGACCGTTCTTACTCCGACCGCAAAGATTTTGAGCTTACATGTAGACACAGTCACCAGGCCGAGCTATTGTGATCGTTGGGGTAAAATCCGGCGTGGTATATCGTTGTGACGTCAAGCAACCTTATTTTCTTTTCTTTCTTATTAAATCTGCGAGCCAATCTTTGTGAAACCAAGCAGGGATATTCCTTGGGTGAAATCTATCTGTAACTCTGGTAGCCATTTCAACAAAAAGTATGCATTTATTATTTGCCTTTCATTTACATTTTTAAGTTTGCAAAGGAATGTGAAATTCTATCGATATGGCACATATAAGTCACTCACTATATGTATATAACAATACCATATAATCTGCAAGGAATGTAACTCCTCCCTGTTAGAAATGACAAGACAACATGATCCTAGCAAGCATGGTAATGCGGGTTCTCTACATGTAGAAACAGGACAAAATTCCTCTTCAAAGGTTTTTAGTTCAATTTATGGTATTGAGAATTTGTTCGAGCCCACCCTTAGAAAAGGAAAGAAAAAAATCTTATCTACGTAGAAGCATGTGTTATACATTATATCTTTAAAGCACTTACGAGTACAGTACTGAACTTCCAGGGGGGGGGGGGGTTTAATAAAAAGTTTGGAACTTTAGTACTGTACTCGCAAGTACTTTAATTTTTAACAGAACGACAAGGTGAGATATTGGCGATAGTAGCATTTGATAGATAAAACAGTCTGCAGCGAATCATCAAAATTATCTGATTGGTCGATAATTGACCAACCGCTTGCCCCGCCCACTAATTCCCGCTCATCAACTGACTCCGATAGGAAGTCCCGCTTCGATATATAATGGCGTCATTTTGCAAAATTTATGATAAGTAACATCCAACGAAAATTTTAAAGGATTGTTTGGTAACCTTGAATAGCTTGAATAATTCCATCCATTAGCTTTTTTTGTGACACTGGCGTTAGTTGTCCACTGCATCAAATGAATAGCAGCTCGTCTTTGTTTTTACCACGAGTAAAATGTGATATTGTTTGATTTTTACAGTGCAACCAATATGACTCCAAAATCGTCTTCGGAAATATGTGTTCCAAATTGTGCAACGATCTTCAGCTTACCAAGTGTCGTGGGAAAAGGGCTGGTCACGGACCTGCTAAACACGTGGCATTACTGGAGTGTACTGGATGCTTAGTAGCTGGACATGCCTCAAAGGTCATCATGAAGGAAGGTCCTGGTTTACCCGCGGATATTTCATCGCAATTTTCAACAATTAACACTACCATTGAACAAGCACTGTTGGTAAAAAGATTGATATACTCAAATAGTAAAGTATTGTTCGGGTTTGATTTATCTAAGGAATTGGATATTGTGAGCTTTATCCTAGGAGATGGTATTTCTGAACAAACCAAAGCCGCGAATTCATCACATACTATGAGTGCGGTCCTTCATCAAACATTGACACACGCACTGACTGAGGAATTTTTGTCACTTAGAGTGCTAGGGTCGAAACCATATCTTCCAAAGTTATTTGGTGTTTGTGGCTCGGCATACTTTGTAGAATATACACCATCACTCGTGACAAAATGGTACATCTTTGAATTAGTAGAGGACGTTATTAATTTGAATTACAACTTACCATCATGGAAAGAAAGAGCAGAAATGGCAATAAAATTTCTGGATCTCATAATGAAAATGGAAGATAGCTTCGAATCACCAATGCATATGTGTGATGTGAAGGCAGACAATTTTGGCATCAATACAGATGGTGACATATCAATTCTGGATTCAGATGGAATAAGGTTTGGTAATGCTATTCCAGATATCGCATGTACAGAGGACAAATTCTGTTCAACCGATACGTGTCATGGTATGTGCAATCAGACAACCCATCGCTGCTTACCGTATATGGTCACAAACAATTTACAGGTATGTGGAGAGAAGGCTTGTGGGATTTATGAAAATTATATCGGTTAATTATCTTTCGAATTCTGTAATTCTGACATGAGATCCAGATGATACCAGGATGATAATAATCGTCTATAAAAACGAGCATTCTGATTGGCCTAAATTGATTCATAGCTTCATTAACAAAATATTTAGCACTCAGCTATGTTGTATGCTTGCACACACAGTACTTCCATTAGAAATATATCAGAATTGCTAAATATTCGCTTTTTTGCTTTTTGCTGAAGGTAATTCAATTAAAAGAGATAAAAAAAATATTGTGTGTTTTTATCGAGGTATGAAACGAAAAAAAACTTATCACACTTATGACTGAATACTCTCCTCAATCCATGTGGTGCGGTTATTTTTTTTATTTTTTATTTTTTTCGTTTAATGCCTTCATGATAATAAAACATATTCTTTTCATATCTTAAGTGAAAAAGAATAAAAAAAAGAATATTTTTCATATTACTCGGTATGTATTACGCTTATATAGTACATGCAGCTAGTATTCAAATGAGCCTAAACGTACAGTAACCACAGTAACAGCTTTTCGTTACCATTAAAATAACGGAATAATGTTTGTGGTGACATCATTCAAAATTTTGCATACTATATTTCGCGTAATTAATTTTGATAATGATAATTATAATAAAACAAATCATCGATTTATCGCATAGATTCTGTTGATATACATATGTAGTAAAATTTATATCAAAGTCGATTTAATGAAATTTCGATTTTGTCGAGCTCGTCAACTTAAAACAGATAAAATGATTGACTATTGTTAATAGAAAGGTCGTTTAATAATTAAGTTATTTCATGGCCACTTTTTCAGTATTTTCGTTGTATTCATAATCTAAGTTTTAGCTTCGTCTATCATAATCGGGCGGTCTGATTGGTCGAAAATAAATATCAATAAGTCCATGAACAAAATTTTGAGCACGCAGCGATTTTGTATGCTTCTGCACAAAACAGTCTAATACAGAAAGATATCACAGTTTGTGAAGTTTTGCTTTTTTCACTCGATGCTATTAAGTTAAAAGAAACGAAGAGAATAACTGTTGTTCTCATGGTGGTATGAACCGTAAAACCTAATCACAGTTATAAATTAAAACCGTTTTTAGAAGACCTGCCCGATAGGTAGACATATCATACATGTAGTTCTAGACTTTCAAAATACTGTCAACAGATTTCCTTTTGAGGTCTTAGATAAAAGGTCACGAACGAGCCTTGGCGAGTTTCATGACTTTCTACTTTAGACGGTGTAAAGGTCAGATTGTGAAAGAGATACCCGGTAGTCAGATTTTTTCTCGCATGAATAATGTTGTTGTTTTTGTATTTGTGTTTATATTCGTGACGAATATTTGCTTTACTTAGAAAACGGGGATAGATGACATTTTTCCATAATCATATATTCTGAAAAACCGCGCCATTCATCTGACTTATGACATTTTAAATGAAGCAAGGTGAAGTAAGCAAATACACAACAACAAACGACGACAACAATAACAACAACTCCCTAAGTCTAGTCTAAAGTACATTTTTTAAAACACGTTAATTTATCTAACGCACACAGATAAAATAATTATTGTGACGTTTACGTTTAGAAGGGAGTGTGTAGGCGCAACGGCTCGTGCGATTAGCCTGAATAAGGCTATAGGTACGTACAGGTAGGCTAACAAGTTAAGCCGTCCGGTAGTTCAACCAATTAACCCATTCCAACACAGCAAAAATTTAGACTGGTCCAAATTGAGACAAGCTGCAGACGACAATTTCAAATTGATGGAATTTTGATTTTTTTCGCCTTTTTGGATAGAAAACATTGTGGATAATGAAGCAATTTCTTCATTTTCCACAATGTTTTCCAAAGTTTTTTTCTTAAGGGGCGTAAAAAGGAGGGATTGAGTTGGAAAGGGTTGATTCGCAGTAGCCAGGTTTGTACAGAAAGCTACATCCTTGCGTAAATTGGCTACCATCAAGGAATCAATAGACCAATAAAATCATTGAGACCGAAAGTGAACTTAGAACTCCGACATTGGTCGAGATTAATGTGAATCATTTTAGCTGGTTTGGCGGTTTAAACTTGCTACTGGCCATAAATTTGGCAAAATAATGTACTTTTATATCGAAGTGCAACTTCCTGTCGGAGTTAGTGGGTGAGTCCAGTTGAGTCAGTGGGATGGACCAGCGATCCGTCAATTTCAATACATGTGTATAGGAATCGTGAAGTTTATTTTTACCACAACAGTTCTGGGTACGTGATCAGTCAGACGAAATGTGATCTCACATGTGTATCTTATCAAAGGTGTGGAGCCGTTCAAATTCAAAGGTTTTGCAGAAGAAAATTTAAAGTTTATTTTATACAAGAAATTATCATTCAATAGGATAGAAAACGTTTTGGAAAAAAGAAGAAATTGCTTGTTACAAGCAATTTCTTCTTTTTCCGCAATGTTTTCTAAAGTATTAAAAAAAATCACGGCGACGTAAATTCTCGGATTTGAGACATAAAAGGGTTAAACCTGCTACATATTCTTAAAATCATGGCGTTTAAAATGCCTTAGCCTCACCTAGCATTCGGATTGTTGATTCGAGCGGTAAACTTTCAGTCCTGCGTCACCTTTTTTTAGTATCTCTAACACTTCCCTGTTCAATTTCTGGTTTTTATGCCCCTTTAATTATATAATTGAGAAAACATTGAAGAAAAAGAAGAATTTTTCATTTTCCACAATGTTTTCTACCCTACTGAAAGGTTATTTTTCAAATTGAATCCACTTTCAATTTTCGTCTGCAAAACTTTCAATTTGGTCAGGTGTAAAATTTTGAAAAACTGGCAAAGGTTGATTACAAATCGCACGACACAAACCTTCGGGTTTTTTTTTCAGACTATTTGCAAACGAATTTTCATCGGGAGGCTGAAAGGTGGGGGACTACTTCGTGATTCACCGAGCAGCATCAAGGGATTTTTATCGGCTCTTCTACAGGAATGTACTCAACCGCATGAAAAAATCTTCAAACTCCCAGCCAACAACAGGTCCGACAGAAGAGTACTATTTGCTTTGAAATTATTGCTAAAGCGAAGCATCGAGTAGATTGACAGAACGCAGCTGTCAATAAAAAAAATCGCTGACCAGTCAATTCGTACGGTAAGACCGGAAGTGAACTTTGAACTCGAACATCGGTCAATATTCTTATGAAGCATTTTTATCTGGGTTTTATGAATTAAAATCGTAACTTAGCTTATTGAAGCTTGTCAAATGAAAACAGTGGACTGAATTGTGTCAGGAATTTTTTGCAATGAATTTTCACAAGGCACCTTTTCCCGTGAAACTTAACAAACCAGACATAATTTACAAAGGAATAATCCTAATGATAATTCAGTCATTCAAAAGTTTGAAGAAAATGATAAAGACTGAGGACTTAATTGTGATAATGACGTTTTTGTAATAAAATTTTCATAGAGCCCCTTTTTTCATGAAACTGAACAGATCAAACCCAATTTAGAACTGATCAGTCCAAATGATAGTACAATCATTCGAAGTTCGAAGAGAATCTAATAAAGCCTGAGGACATTCTTGTGCTAATAAGGGATTTGTAATAAAAATTTGAAATATAAAATGTTGAGGACATTCTTGTGCTAATAAGGGATTTGAAATAAAATTTCATACAACACTTTTTCCTGTGATACTAGACAGATCGGACCAAAATTTGGAAAGGAACATTTGTTTCTTATGATGGTACATTTATTCTGTAAAAGTTTGAACAAAATCCGATTAAAGCAGTGGACTTGATTGAGTTAACAAGGATTTTGTGATGAACTGTTTCAAAAGCATGCTATCTAATCCACTTCAACTCAATTCCCCTTTTTAAGAATCTCGAGAAAAAAAAAGCTTTGGAAAACATTGTCCACAATGATTTCTACCAAATCTCACATTTTGAAATTGTCGTTTGTTATTTCTTTCAATTTGAACTAGTCATAGATTACATGTATATGATTATTGCACAGAGTGAAAGTGAATACAAAAAAGTCCAAAATATCTGTTTTAGAAAGAAAGGGGATCTGAAAGATATTGGACGTTGGACTTATAATGGATCGGGCATTGAAATTATAAACAAATCTAACTACCCGGGTACATTGTTTAATTATACGGGTTCTTTCACTACAACAATAAAACTTTTGCTTGAAAAGGCCTAAAAGCGTTGATTTTTCCTTATTAGTAAAACCCGAAACTTGAACTTTCAAACGTCTTCACTATTTCAACTTGTTGATGCCTTTGTTGGCTCGATATTACGTTTTTTCCACTGAAATCACAGAAAATAATAAATCAAAGGAATCACCTGTAATTACGCAATTTATCACGAGACTAGTCGTTATCCTTTATATATAAATAAATATTCTAGAATTAGAATTCGGGGAAAGTTATTTTTTCTGATAATATTCCTCAAAATTGTTTATATCAATCGCTATAGTTGTTAGTAGCGATGCAGGCAGACTGAACTCTATAATGTTAAACAATTATCGCATAGATAGAAAATAATAGAATAGAGAGAAATGTTCGAACATGTTTGATATGCAACACCAACGATTGAGGATGAATTTCATTTTCTGTTTGTTTGTGGTGCATATTCAGATAGATATAGATAAAAAAAAGCAGTGTTTTATTTGACAAAGTATGATTAAACTTATTCTGATGTTAAATATAACTAATAGGAGCGATTTACTTTATTTGGCAAAGTATATTAAGGAAGCATTCCTTACTGCGAAGAAATATAGTAAATAATATTCAAACTAGATAACTTTTGATACTCCCCGAGGGGCGAGCATATAGCCGCCATTTCGTCTGTCCGCCCGTTCGTCCTTCCGTTTTCAAGTTTGTTTTCAAGGATGTATGTTAAAATTTGGCATGTTTGGAATATGGCGACATATACCCGTACCTGCCTCTGTCAGTCCGTCCGAACCTTTTTCGTGTTTCTTTTATATTTTTAGTGACAGGGCTATATTCGGAAAGCATTATCCTTTTTGGACGGCTCTTGTTTCTTTCTTTTTTCTTTTATAAATATCTCTATGCAATTTGAGTTCGTCATCATCTGCTTCTCTTCCATACACTATAGTTTATATAGTTTTTCAGGACTATTTCATCACGTTCTGTTTATGATTGTTAATATTTTTGTATATTTGACAAGAATCTGTATATAGTAGTTTACGTCAATAAAGTATTATATTGTTAAACAAAAAATATTAACGATTGGAGAGAATTTGATGAAAACTGTGGACCCAAGAGTGTTAACGAGAATTTTTTTCAGTTGAGTTTTCATAGGGCCCACTTTCCCATGTTTCTTGACGGATCTGACCAAATTTCGAAAGGAACGATCCTTACTATGGTACAATCATTCTGTTACATTTTAAGAGAAATTAATGAAAACTGTGGAATACAATGTGCTAACGGACGGACAACTTGACGAACGGCCTGACTCACGGACGCCGGACGGTGAAACGCTATCGCTTAAGCTTTTGTGGCCTTTGGTCAGTAGAGCTAAAAATGAGCATAGTTAAAAATAGCATCAGGTCACTGCTTGTATAGACCTATTTGAACTAATAATTGATTTGTAAATATTTTAGAGGAATGTATGACCTAGTTCATAGTGTTAATTACCTTTAAGTTGAGAAAACCAGACTAGAAATGTTACACGTTAATTATAAATGGACCCTCTCAGGATGCTAAAACTTCTGGTAGGCTGACTGAACATAATATAGTTGACGGATCGCGACCATACCCACTGATCTCCGACAGGAAGTTCCACTTCGATATTAAGTGGAATTATCTTGCAAAGTTCAGTTCTGATAATAGCACATAGCAAAAAAAGGAATGGTTCGATGCGCAGTAGCTACAACGTTTAAGTTGCCAAACCAACAAAAATGTTTCACTAAAATGTCGGAGATCAATAAAAACTCCCGTTCTAAATGAATGATTTGATTGGTCCATCTGGTTTTGAATTGACAGTCGCAATCAGTGAATTATTCTGCCTTAGTTTAAATATTGAAATAATCACTTGGAAAAAAACACTTACCAATTCAATTGTCAAAACGCACTTGATATTTTATTTCTTTTTTTCTTTTTTATTTATTTATTTATCTTTTATATTTTGCGCGTTCCAGAAGGCCCTTTGTCGCATGACGTGTCACCTTGACCAGAAACAAGTCTCTACGTGAGACTAGATAAATCCTTTTATGAAAGATTGATGACACCCAAGATCAATCGATATCTATCAAGAGATATATCAGACATTAAAAAAAACCTGAAAGGCATTTTAATAACTTTTTTTTTTTGAAAAAAAAAAATAATAAAATAAACCAGATGTAATAGCCATACTATTTATGTGTGATTTTTTGTTGTCGAAAGCATAGTGATATTGTCTGCATTTAATGATGTGGAACATTTATAAAGAATAATCAATGAGGCAATATCGATCGAACTTTGGACAAATAACCTTTCAGGTCATGAACGCCTTAACCCATTCCCACTCAGTGACGCCTTTAGACGCCCCAAAGAAAAAGGTTTTGGAAAACAATGTGGTAAATGAAGAAATTGCTTGTTACGTGCAATTCCTTCATTTTCCACAATGTTTTCTAACCAAAAAGCTGAAAAAATCCAAAATTTCATTAACTTTGAATTGTTGTCTGCAACTGCTTTCACTTTGGACCAGTCTACAATTTTGTCGACTGGCAATGGGTTAACTCACTTGTGTAATCAACCAATCGCTGGTCCCGCCCATTTACTCAGTTGTCCACGCCCACTGACTCCAACAGGAAGTCCCGCTTCGATTTTCAAAGGTGTTATTATGCAAAATGTATGGCAACCAGCGTGCAACAAAAAAGGTGAATAGTAAGTTGGCGACCTAAACGTCGTAACTACAGCTTGAGTACGTCTGGGTCGCGAACCAAGCATCTCACCTTTTTTTTGTTACATGCTACCGGCCATATTTTTTTCAAAATTACGTTTTCCAAAGCCAGGCTTTTTTCATGAGGAGGCGTAAAAAGCGTCATTGTGTGGGGATGAGTTAAAAGCATCCTATTCAAACCCTAGTTTTTACGTCCCTGTTATATCATAATAGAGAAAACATTGCAGAAAAAGAAGAAATTGCTTGTAACAAGCAATTTCTTCTATTACCACAATGTTTTCTACCCTACTGAATTGTTATTTTTCAAATTAAATCCAATTTGAATTTTCGTCTGCAAAACCTTGCAATTTGGACAAGTCTAAAATTTTGCGAAACAGGAAAGGGCTAAAGTGACTTGGGCGTCACAAGGTGGGTAGCGATCCTTCGATTTGAAAGTTGAATGTATGAGGTCACTATCTAGGTAACTGACGCGTCCAATCGGAACTCCTCGTTCAATTCTACGAATCAAACTGAAACTTTGCAGGGATGTTTCTGGGTTGAAGTTCTACAAAAGTTGTTAAAGGAATTTTAGTCTCCAAAATAACAGAGTTTAGTTTCTCTATTAACTCTTATTCTCTTAATTGAAAAATAAAATTTGGTATCTGGTCTGTTCGCACTTAATATACTTTCGCCCAGGGTCCATTCACCCCAAGTTTGTTGATTCGCCCTAGTAGATCAATTTTGGTTAAGAGTTGTATTTATTATTAAAAAACCTAGGATGATACAGTCTTGTTTATTGATTAATTTTTATCCATTATATATTTGTTTGAGAAAGTAAACAAGGGTATTTTGAAATCGCTTTCTGTGAAATGGTTAATCACTTATTTAAAAAATGCATATCTCTCTTGTTGATCTGATTGGCGTTTCAAAGCACATCTACACATGTGGTCTTTTGGTGTACAGAAAATTTATGGATAGTTTAACATAAAACATGCTGAACAATACCGAGACAACTACAAGACATAGACAAGAGGGCTCTAAGCGCTGGAGCTCACCTGAGATAAGGCTCTTTTTCTTCAAGGCTTAATACTATCTGGGTCTGGGTCTTTTTTAACTAAAAGTCAACTTATGTTACCTTGACAATCAAAGCTTTCAACAAATTTCAATTTTTTAATAATTAAAAAAGGGTGCAACCTAAGGGTGAATCCCGCCTAATTCGGTTAAAATTGGCCATGGCAACCAGAGTTTTCAATAGACTTCAATTCTTTTAGCAACTTTTAAAGGGGACCTTCTACGAAACATACCAGCCAAATTTTGTAGAAATTCCATGAAATTGGCCCAGTGGATTGGGGGGAGATGTTTTGTTGCTTTAAAAACCCTCTTTTGGGACACAAAGGTAGTGATTTTTGCGATTTTAAAGGGGGTCAATGTACTGATGATTTGTTGTAAAATATCAAGGATCTACCCCTTTTGGGTCAGGAGAAGAAATTGGGTTTTTTAAAGTTCACTTTTGTTGCCATGGCAACCAGAGTTTTCAACGGATTCAATTGTTTTAGAAAATTTTAAAAGGGACTAGCTTTGGTACTTTTCTGCCAAGTTTGGTTAAAATTGGCCTAGTGGTTTAGGAGATGTCATTTTCGAATTGTTGACAGATAAAAAATGGCAAAAGACATACGCGAGACAGACTGAGAGGATCAAAATATATCACCATGAGCATTTATGATCAGGAGAGCTAGAGGTAATAAATGATGGATGAACAAAAAAGGACAGATGAATACCTTTTAGTCGCCTCTGAGGACATACCAATTGACATGTTTGCTCTGTCAGATGAAATAGCAGATGTGACGGTGACCGGTCAACTTGGCCCATTTATAATTCGACCCAACGTATAACTCGGCACGGTCAACTCAGCCCCAATATATGGTACAGTATAAAGTGATTGGCGAAATTTCATAAAAGAAATATTTAGGGAGAGGAAACTGTCATTTTCATCTGCTTCTTTTTTTGTGTGTGAATACATCTGAAACTGTCATGATTAATGGCATAAGAAATGACGATCAATTTGATTGTAAGTGGTTGTAGATTAAAAATTACATTGCAAAACAACAACCATTCTAATCGGCCCTGATTCCAAATATGTTAACAATATAATACTATTTCAATAGGAGAAAAAAAATCAATAAGCAAAAGATAAGTTACGGGGTATTATTTTGGACAAAAGTTTCATATATTATGTAATATTCTTGTATTACTATATACTATATATTTGGGCCGAGTTGACCGGGCCGAGTTATTCAATGGGCCGAGTTGACTGGTAAACGAGGTGACAGGGGTAAACTGCTGTGGTTTATTCTTTTTTCCTGGTTAACCTAAGTTAATTTTTTATCTGGTAATGGGTTTTAAAGTGAGTTAAGAAATCTAACACATCCTTCATCAAGCTTGAAACTAATCGATTTTTATTTTATTACTAATGATTTGTGTACTGCTCCAATTAGCATACTTTTAATAATTATCTTTTACAATTTGTCAATGTTTGGAGGAAATTGAAAGGGGTGTGGTGGAAGGTTAGAGTTGATAATATTCTTGAAATCTTAAACAACCTTGTGAAGCATTGGCTTGTTAGGGTCAACAAGCAATTTCTTTATTTTCCACAATTTTCCCCAAACTGACTCTGTGTTCCTAAAATATCGAATCATCTTAGAAAGGATTGTGGAATATGAAGCATTTGTTGATAAAAAATTCATTTTCAACTACTCCGTCATACTAGCATATTTTTTTTCGGTGCAACTACCACTTTGATTAAAAATAGGGCGAAAGGACCAAAGACTAATCGGAATCAAGACGAACGGAACCAGGGCGAACTTGAATTTTGGAGAAAAATAATTATCGAACTTGAATTTTGGGCGAAAATAATTATCACTGATTATCTAGAATGAACGGACCCAGAATCGTGAAAATCATACCTCATCCATTATGAAGAGTAGCTGTGGTATTATACGTCTGATTAAGGTTCTGTAAAACTCCGTTTGGTTGTCAAAGGAAACTTGATATCGGAGAAAAAAGGAAAATAACATTAAAAAAGTGGGAAATCTAAACTTTTCAGCCATTTTGAGACTTCGGAACTATCCGGCTTACCGAGATTACCCGATATTGAACTACTTTTTATTACTCATTTTCCGGCTAACAAAATGCATCATTTTGTTACATAATGCTCCGCCTTACATACATTATGGTCTAGGGGAAGTAAATCATTTTCCATAGACGACCATTATAACATATTCGCTTATAGCTCTGTCCAAGAGTTTGCGAGAATGACCAGACCTACCTTGAATTAAAGAACATCCATTCATACATCCAAAAAAATAAATTTTAGTATGGCATGATCCCTTTTCTCTATGACTTTTGACCCCATTTTTGAGATGACCCTCCCTGTACAGCTGCTTCAATAGGCAATTCAAAAAAAACGTACCCGCTTTTAAAACCCGCTAGTCAATTGCCAAAATGATTCAAAATCGTTACTTTTGACGTCAGATTTTTTCAACCGAACATAAAAGGTCCTGAAAAAATCATTGATTTTGAATTTCAATAATATTGTCTAATCAGAGGCCACCTTGATCTTGTGTTGATATGAACCGGAGACTTCAATTCTTTTAGCAACTTTTAAAGGGGACCTTCTACGAAACATACCAGACTCACCTGACAGATGACGGGAAAATGATTTACTTCCCTTAGACCTAAAACTGGTAGCCCGCTGTCTGTGAGAGACAACTAGTATCGATAGATCTAGGGGCAGTAACCCAGTCAATATATACATCCGAGTTTTGATTCGTAAAATTGAACGAGGAGTTCCGATTGTGACGCGTCGTCTAGCACATCAGAATGACGTCAAAACTTTAATGAAGTCACTAGCTGCTGTTGTACTATTATACATCGTACTAAACTACATTGCAAGAAAAGAAGAAATTGCATGTTACAAGCGATTTATCCTTTTCTCATAATGTTTCTCATGGTTGGTTAATTATCAAATCTTTTCTAGAACTAAGATTGTCTTTGGAGACTCAATTCTTCGACAGATCCGAAATAATTCATTAATTCTCATTTAACCCATTCCCACACAATAACTCTTTTTGACACCCCTTAAGTATAAAGGCATTGGAAAACGTTATGGATAATGAAGAAATTGCTTGTTCAATCAATTTCTTCATTATCCACAATGTTTTCTGTTTAAAAAAAATAAAGAACTAAAAAAATTCATCAAGTGTAAATTGTAGTCTGCATCTGTTTTCAATTAAGACCAGTGTAATTTTTTGTAAAGTGGGAATCGGTTAAACTGAAAACTTGAAGAGGAGTGTAACGGTTTTGTATATTTGGGGTTAGGTTCCGACCAATCCTACTTTTTTACGCCCCTCAAAAATAGGGATGTGGAAAACATTGTGGAAAGTAAAGAAGTCGTAGCTTGTTGCGTGCAAGCATTGTCAACTTGTGACATTTTTTTCTACCTAAAAAGAAAAGAAAAAAGCGTGCAAGCGTTTCGGTCTCTACTGTTAACTTGTGACATTTTTTTTCTACCTAAAAAGACAGGAGATGGGCCTATTTTATTTATACAATATATTTTTATAATATATTAACAGAAAACTGTGTCTGTAATTTCTTTCAATTTGAATCAGTCTAAATTTTGTCATGGGAAATTTAGGCATTAAAGGCCTAGTTTAATCCTTCTTTATTTGACCCCCACCCTAAATGAGATATACATTAAACCACCCACTGAGAATTTAACGACCTTATCTTATAAGGAAGCTGTATAAAGTATACAAGGGATTAAATCTGCTATATCATTATGGATAAGTGTGGCATATATATGCACTTTCCTTGCAACCAATTTGTGTCTTGATATGAATTATGAATTTTATTTGGTTATAATTGTTAATAATTAATAAGACGTCATTTTAAGGACTTTGTCAATGTGTATAAGACAGTAAAAATACAAAATATGAAGCAATTGTTATCATTACAGATCATGAAAAGCAACTGGAATAACTTGGATAGACAACATTCAGAAAAGAGGAGAAAACATTGATTTTCTGGTTTCCCCAGTTGTCGCAATATTTCAATTATTTAATTTTCTACTATAAACTCAAATGTCTTTGGGGTATGACAGATTCGCCTCGCGTGAAAGAGTAATGAGGAGTAAAAGGAAGATGTGCCGATTAAGAATCTTTTCTTCATTCCAAATGCGCGTATTTTTGGATAGTAACATAGAACTATTTCCTGATAAACACACTCAAGTCTAAAATACGATCGACATTCTAGTCTACAATTAGAGGTGAGCGACACAAAAACGAAAGTAAAAATACATAATAATCAGTCCATATTGGGTTAATTGAAAACTCGATAAGAGTCTTTGTATGTCTGTCTACGTTTATTGATTGCAATAATCCATTATTATATCCGACAATTGTTTCAAATATAAACTTGTCATCCGTTTTCGCGACTTTTTATATCACGTATTCGTCCCCTATCTATATTGTATATGGACGAAATTAAATGAAATTATCACAGACTGTTCCTAGTCTCCTGACCTTGCGAATGTCGGGGTATGCCATTGAGACTACATCGCACAAAAAAGTGGATTATTGCAAATCTTTTAACACAATCCCTCCATTTTGGACAGATTCGCATGAAATTTTTACAGAATGTTCTTAGTCACCTGGCCATGTTCATATTGCCAGGTTTTTAGCAATCTAGGCTGCATTACAAAAAAATGTGGCTGAATGTATTGGACTGCAGCTCTTGTTTTGTATTATAAATAAATTAATTTAAATAAAATTATTAATTGGTTAAAATGCATTTTGACTTTGGAATCATCCCCAATATTCTATGAAAAGATCAGTCATTCTAGTGGTTAGATAGTTTTCATTAAAACCAGTGTATTAGGGTATGGAGCCTATATCAGAGCTACAGTGAAGAGGCGTTATTCCGATTTTAGAATTATATGTTTCACCAATACTACCATAAACCCTATGTTTTAGGTACTCATTTGAAAATTCTCGACATGACAATTCAAATGAGTACCCACCACATAGGGTTTCTTTGAGAAATTAAGATATTAGAATACTGTTACCCCCTCTTGTCTAGACCTCTGCTATATATATTATTACCAGGCGAGAACTTAACTACTCTCAGTTTATGGTTTAGCTATTATTGTATTGCTTGGAGGGTGAATAGTGATAGGAAAATGATATTGCTGTATCTTCCAAAATAGAATACATTTCCTCAGTGGGGCTTAGATGTTGTTCCTGTTGTGTGAAGACATGTAAAGAAATTTACGAATGTCAAAGATTTTGTTCCAAATGATTTACTTGAAATAGACTTACATAATGTCTTAATTGCAAGTAACTTTTAACCCTTGTCATGCAGGAATATTCCTGTTTTGACAGGAGGTATGGACAAAGATCAGACTGCACATAAGTGCAGTCTTATCTTGGTCTACACCTCCTGCTTGTCCCCTTTCAGCCAGAGTTATTTATTTAATCAATTTTCAAGAGAAATATTGACCCTCATTTAGACCTCCCAGTGCTGTATGCCCTTTGAATTTAAAGCAATTCTGTATATGATTTTAGTTCAGCATGACAAGGGTTAATGTATCTGATTTATTCATTAAAGTATCGGGATGATGAACAATGAGTGAAGGAGAAGGAAAGCCAACGGCTACAATAACAGTTCGATTCATCAAATCGTTTCAGTATAGAAATATAAAGCATGTGGTGTATAAAGACATACCATTATCTCAAACAGTTGAGGATTTCATTAAGTTCCTTCTGCAAGGTAATTTTAAAACTATTTTATATGCAATCCTGTTTTTCTAGACTCCTTGTGAAAAGTACTTTTTTGAAACACTGGTAGAATAAAGAAATTGTGTATAACTAGTCTATTACACTTAAGAAAAAAATCAACTAAAAATTGTTTGTGCAATGTCTGCATTTCTTTGCATTTCAAACAGATAAAAGGCTTATTCATTATCACACAGTGAAACCTTTTGGCACCCTGAAGAAATATTTTCACAGACAACATAGTTAGACAATGAGTCATTGCCTGCATTCTCACAGTGTTTTCTGCTTTATTTCGGACTTAGTTTCAAATTTTAGTGCAATTTGAAATGTCGTCTGCAACTTCTTTCAATTTGGTCCATTCTAAAATTTGTTATTGACATTAACTGCATATCAACGTAAGGGACATATGTTGAAATTAAGGTGAAAAGCTTATATCCCTAAGATTCAAAATGAAAGTTTACTCTAAATTTTATATTTTATTGATGTTTAGCTCACCTGAGCATAACATGCTTATGGTGAGCTTTTGTGATCCTTAAATATCTGTCATCTGTTGTGTGGCGTCAACAATTTAAGAGATTTCACTCTAGAAGAAATATTTTTGACTCGATCTTGATGAAACTTGGTCAGAATAATTGTTAGGTCATATTGGTGATTATGGGAAGGTTCTATTGGAAAACAAGAGAAAGGGGCCTTAATGACAATTTCCAGGGGTCTAATTAAGGCCTATCAAACATTCTACTTCACTCCATGCCTTTATTTGGCTTAAATTTGCAAATTGAATGAAAACTTGGAATTCTTGGAAATTGCGGCCTGCTATTTGGAATTTTCTTCTCTGAAAAAAGCATTTATTTTTTGCCATTGGAAATGAGGCCAAATTTCTGCCAAAGAACAATTGTTAGGTCATATGATTGAACCCAATGGATTATTGGAAGGCACTAAATAAGGGAAAATGGGCCTTAGTGACAAGTTCTTTGTTAACACTGTAGATGCCTCTATTTTGGCTTAATCTTTTTTAGCTCACCTGAGCACAACGTGCTCAAGGTGAGCTTTTGGTATCACCTTTTGTCCGTCGTGCGTCGTGCGTCGGAAGTCGTCAACAATTCTTTAAACATCTTCTCCTCAGTAACCACTGGGCAGAATTCAACCAAACTTGGTAGGAATGTTCCTTGGGTGACCCTTCTCAAAAGTTGTTCGCGGATTTTTGATTGACCCCCAAATATGGGCGTGGCAGGGCGTGGCAGTTTTTAACTTAGAAATCTTTAAACATCTTCTCCTCAGTAACCATTGGGCCAATTTCAACCAAATTTGGTATGAATGTTCCTTGGGTCACCCTTTTCAAAAGTTGTTCGCGGATTTTTGATTTATGCCCAAATATGGGCGTGGCAGGGCGTGGCAGTTTTTGACTTAGGAATCTTTAAACATCTTCTCCTCAGTAACCATTGGGCCAATTTCAACCAAATTTGGCATGAATGTTCCTTTGGTGACCCTTTTCAAAAGTTGTTCGTGGAATTTTGATTTACGCCCAAATATGGGCGTGGCAGGGCGTGGCAGTTTTTGACTTAGAAATCTTTAAACATCTTCTCAGAAACCATTGGGCCAATTTCAACCAAACTTGGCATGAATGTTCCTTGGGTGACCCTTTTCAAAAGTTGTTCATGGAATTTTGATTTATGCCCAAATATGGGTGCGGCCGGGCGTGGCAGATTTTGACTTTGAAATCTTTAAACATCTACACCTCAGGAACCATTGGGCTCATTTCAACCAAACTTGGTATGAATGTTCCTTGGGTGACCCTTTTCAAAAGTTGTTTGGCAGAATTTCGTTTCACGCCCAAATATGGGCGTGGCAGTTTTTGACTTTGAAATCTTTAAACATCTTCTCCTCAGTAACTATTGGGCCAATTACAACCAAATTTGGTATGAATGTTCCTTGGGTGACCCTTTTCAAAAGTTGTTCCTGGAATTTTGATATATGCCCATATATGGGCGTGGCAGGGTCAGGCACTTTTTTGACTTTGAAATCTTTAAACATCTTCTCCTCAGTAACTATTGGGCCCATTTCAACCAAATTTGGTATGAATGTTCCTTGAGTGACCCTTTTCAAAAGTTGTTCTAGAATTTTGATTGATGACCAAATAAGGGCTTGGATGGGTAGGGCAGTTTTTGACTTTGAAATCTTTAAACATCTTCTCCTCAGTAACCATTGGGCCAATTTCAATTTTGAATCATCTTACATTAGTCAGGTGAGCGATTTTAGGGCCATTCTGGCCCTCTTGTTTAATTTTGGCAAGAATAATTGTTAGCTCATAAGGATGAATCCTTTTGATTATGGTTTGGTTCCATTCAAAGCATACGAAAAAGGGGCCTTAGTGAACAATTTTCAGTGTACACTCTAGAGGCCACAATTTTGGCTCAATTTTTATGAAATTTATTTAACATTATAATTATTTGGCTGTTGTTTCTTTTTAAACAAAAAGGTACTTTAATTTACAGATTATTAAGGTGAGTAATTTTGGACCATCATGGTCCTCTTGATTTCTTTACTTTTCTAGAAACAAAGTAAGTCATATGGTTTATTGTGAAAACTGCATGTGATAAATATACAAAATCGTAGACTGATTCAAATTGAAAGAAGTTTTCAAATAATCAATTAGATGAAAAGATCTTACAAATCCTTGACTTTCAGGACTCAAAACATTGTTGTTCCTTTATTAGAATCAATGTCTTCACTTTCCACAATGTTTTCGAAGCTCTTTTCTTGAATGTCATAAAAAGTGGGATTTTGTAGGGATGGGTTACATAGGGATGATGCTTTTGGACACCCTGCAAGAAAAACAATTGGAAAAACATTGTGTAAAATGAAGAAATTGTTTGTTACAAACTATTTCTTCATTTTCCACATTGTTTTCTTCCAAGGAAATTGAAAAAAAACCTTGAATTTCATCAAATTTAAATGCTGTATGCAACAGCTTTGAATTTGAACCAGTCTAAAGTTTTGTTTTCTTGTAATGCCTTAAGCCCTACTTTCATTCATTTAATGCTACATCTTTCATAGATTTTGTATGAAAGAAATGACATTTTGTTACTTTTCGTAATAAAGAAATAGAATACTTATTTGTTTTTCGTTTAATATTGAAGCTTTTATATTATGAACAACAAAATCTATATTTTCACTGGTTGCTTTGCCATTCTTGAAAATATAGCTTTTATTGTTCACTTGAAGATAAATCATGTTACAAATGATTATCCCCTATTTGTTCTTATTTTTTGTCAACAATACTTTGAAACATGTTGATAGATACAGAATTTTATAGTTTCTTAAATCTGTTTACATTCTATTTAACAGATTTGAAATCAAGACCAGGAATTCCACCACCATTTAAAAAACATCCATTTGGTATGTTCATACAAAACTTCTAAAACTCTGATGTTGACTCAAAAGTTTTAAAATTTTACCCATTTCAAAAGTTAGAAAATTGAATAAGCAGCAACATAAAGAAGGATGAATGTTTTTTACTGTTGTGCTGAATATAATCTTATGCAGATTGACATTAACCCATTCCCATACAAGCCCTCCTTTTGATGCCCCTCAAGAAAAAAGCTTTCGTAAACATTGTGGAAAATGAAGAAATTGCTTGTAAATTTCTTCATTGTCCACACTATTTTCTATCCCAAAAGACAAAAAAAAAAAATAAAAAAAAAATAAAAATAAAATTCCATCAACTTGAAATTGTCATCTGCATCTTATTTCAATTTGGAACAGTCTAAAACTTTATTGATTGGGTTTGGGTTTAAATCATAGTTCTAGAAGCACAAATTGTTGGTAAGTATTTATTTTGAAAATTAATCTCAGAAACAACTCCAGCAAGAATGTGGTGAAGACTAAGATCAGTCTGAACATGAGGGCCGATCTTTGTCATTACCAACTGCCAAAGTAGGAATATACCGGATTTGGCATGGCATTGGTTAATTGAATGTATATTGTATTTAAATTTACATGAATGTAACAAATTTTTTATACGCCGCCGGAGGCGGTTGTATATTGGCGTCATCTCCGTCTATCCGTCCTTACGGATGTCCACTTTTCTTGTGAGCGCAACTCCTCCTAACTTTCTGGCTGGATCTAGATGAAACATGGTGGATGTTATAACTTAAATTGTTAGATGTTCATGAAGTGAGGATTTTATGGTTCATTAATTTTTCCCTGAATTATGCCCCCTTGAAACTTAGTATCTAGGGCTTATTGAAATTGCAGCCTTGTGAATGCAACTCCTCCTAACTTTTTGTCTTTATTTAAATGAAGCTTGCAAATGTTTTGAATTTGGTTTGGTAAAAATAAGTACTGTCCTCAATTATTTCTCTGAATTATGCCCCCTTGAAACTTAGTATCTAGGGCTTATTGAAATTACAGCCTTGTGAATGCAACTCCTCCTAACTTTTTGTCTTTATTTAAATGAAGCTTGCAAATGTTTTGAATTTGGTTTGGTAAAAATAAGTACTGTCTACAATTATTTCTGTGAAACAGCAGCAAAGTGGCGGCGTATATTGTGACTATGGCACTCTTGTTCCACAATGTTTATCAAGATTTCAAGGTATAATATTACTGGATAATTTCACAGTAAAGGCAGTGAAATTATCAAAATGATTAACTCGCTGTTTTGGAAGATTTCCCCTACTTTTGTTCATCGTGCCCTACTGAATAAAGTGTACACGTGACCAAAGACACTGAAGATGTCATATAATACATGTGTGAAATGACACGCTTTTAAGAATTTACCTCCAATACATTATATTTTGTCTGTTTTTGTGTAAACCTATTACCAGACGGCAAAATTTTAGGCTGGTCCAAATTGAAAGGAGTTGTAGACGACAATTTAAAGCTTACGTTTCTTTTTCACTTATGGTGTAGAAAACATTGTGGATAATGAAGAAATTGCTTTTAACAAGCAATTTCTTCATTTTCCACAATGTTTCAAAAACCTTTTCTCCTGGGGGCATCTAAAAGCATCACTGAGTGGGAATGGGTTTAATCTATTACCAGATAGCAAAATTTTAGACTGGTCCAAATTGAAAAGAGTTGCAGACAATTTTATGAAGTGCATGAAATTTTAGATTTTTCAACTTTCTGGGTAGAAAATATTTTGTAAAATGAAATTGATTGTTGCAAGCAATTTCTTCATTTTACACAATGCTTGCCAAGATGGTTTTCTTTTAGTGCATCAAAAAGTGTCATTGTATAGGAATGAATTAAAGAAATATAATAATGGTTTGTTTTTAATGATACAGATACTTTATTAGGCATAAATCTATAACAAACTGTTACAAGCTGTTACAGGCTCATTAGTCAAAATACAAACATTTAAATCAACATGCTGTGAAAAAAGGTAGTGGTAATACATTTTTACTTTTAAGATCGATTTATTTTTCATTTTGTGAGCACCTGAAGCATATTACTCAGTCACTTGAAAATATAGCTTTTGTTGCTCACCCAATGAAAGATAAATCAATCTTATACTGAAACAAAGTTCAAGGTCATGTTTCAAGATCAAAAAATAAAATCAGTTAAGCTCATATTGGCAATTGTAGTAGAATTTGTGTTTTACAAGCTCAATTTAAATCAAAATTAAAGTGTCATTGACTAAATGAAACTTTATTTTCCATTTCAGAGACACTCAAAATATCTCATCAGCCATTTGGTGCAAAAGTAAGTTTTCAGAAAATTTTGCATATTTGCTGGCAGCAATTAAAAAAAAAACCTTGCTATATCTGCAAACTCTGTAACCAAATCCCACTCAATGACGCTGTTTGCCACCTTTCAAGAAAAAAACAATTAGGATAACATTGTTAAACAATGTTTAATACCCAAAAAGTTGAAAATATCTAAAATTTCATAGACTTTGAACTGTGGTTTGAACTTTGCAGCTTCTCTCAATTTGAACCAGTCTTAAATTATGTTGTCTAGTAATAGGTTAATAGATTCTATACCTTATCACTGATCCATAACCAGGCGTTACAATATTGAACTGATCCAAGCTGAAAAAAGTTTTACCACAACTCACAATGTATAGAGACTAGATCTTAAGTTTTATATAGAATAAAAACATTGTGAGAAAAGGAGAGGTAAGATGGCTTGTAATAAGCAATCACTCCTTATTATTCTTCAGGGGTGAAAAGGGAGGAATTGTGCATAAGTGGATTAAACAAAAATTTTTGGTATTAGAATAAACTGTGCTCTTGTCTCAGTTTTGCCTTTTTAGCTTGACTGTTATCGGAGAAAACCATGGTATAGCTATGGCCAGGTCATTGTCTGAATCTGCATCAGTGTTGAGATCTGAAAACTATGCCATTGTGTTATATCTCTGGTATTACTGAAAACATTCATTTGAAGCTTGGAATATATGTTCACTTTTAAAAGAGCAATCTATACCAACATGGGAGTAGCTCTTAATGCATTTTTGAATGAAATATGCCCCTTTGACTTGAAATTTTCTCACTATCAACAATAGCCGACAGTTGGTGTGCATATGTGGTGCTCTTATGTCATTCTTGATCCATATCATTTGCTATACCAAATGCCTAAAAGTATAAATCTTATGCTGCCTTTTTGTTAATTTGTGTGTATGTATATCTTTAGGGGCTTATATGCAGGACTGAGTGGGCATCAGTTAAGCCATATACAGTTACAAAGATAAATTTCAATGAATATTAACCCAAAGCTAGTGCTTCAGCACTTTGATATTAATGCAATGTTTTTGGACCAGAAATTGAAAAAATCTTAAATTTCATAAACTTTAAATTGTCATCTTGCAACTCCTTTCAATTTGGACCAGTCTAAAATTTTGCCTTCTGATAATGGGTTAAAGTAGAGTTCAAATGAGCATTAATGCACTTTTACATCTTAATAACAGCAAATACATTCCAAATAAATTCGACTTTTGCCCAACATGTATCTCTTTAATCCTGCATTTGTGCTCCAAGAAACTATGGTGTTAGAATACAATGTGAGAAAAGGAGAACAATTCTTTTCTCACAATATTTGCTTCTCTAATTTGCACTTATCCCTTAACCCATTCCCACACAGTGACGCTTTTGGACACCCCTCAAGAAAAAAAGAATATTTGGGAAAATATTGTGTAAAAAGCAATTTCTTCATGTTCAAATGTTTTCTACTCAGAAAGTTGAAAAAATCTAAAATTTCATTAACTTAAAATTTTCATCTGCAACTCCTTTCAATTTGGACCAGTCTAAAATTTTACTGTCTGGTAATGGGTGATTTGCTTTTTAGCTCACCTGAGCACAAAGTGCTCATGGTGAGCTTTTGTGATTGTTGAATGTCTGTCATCCGTCGTGCAGCATGTCCCGTCAACAGTTGAAGTGTTTACACTCTAGAGGCCACAGTTTTGACCCAATCTTCATAAAACTTGGTCAGAATAATTGTTAGGTCACGAGGATGAACTCTATTGATTATGAGAGGGTTCTATCTGAAAACACAGGAAAAGGGGCCTTATTAACAGTTTCTTTGTTTAAACTTTAGAGGCCACAAATATGGCTCTATCTTCATGAAACTATGCCAGATTAATAATTAGTAGGTCATAGAGATGAACCCTATTGATTATTAGAAGGATCTTTCCGAAAACACAGGAAAAGGGGACTTAATGACAATTTCTTCGTTTACACTCTAGAGGCCAAAAATTTTGGCTTAATTTTCATGAAACTTGGTCAGAATAATTGTTTGATCATGAGGATGAACCCTATTGATTATTGGAGGATTCTTTTGGAAAACACAGGAAAAGGGGCCTGAATGACAATTTCTTTGTTTACTCTCTAGAGGCCACAATTTAGGCTCAATCTTCATGAAACTTGGTCAGAATACTTGTTAGGTCATAAGGATGAACCCTATTGATTATGGAAAGGTTCTATCGGAAAACACAGGAAAAGGGGCCTTAAAATTTCTTTGTTAATG
Source organism: Fragum fragum (assembly GCA_946902895.1). Lineage (NCBI taxonomy): Eukaryota > Metazoa > Mollusca > Bivalvia > Cardiida > Cardiidae > Fragum > Fragum fragum. The sequence continues at coordinate 16,452,306 of OX336377.1, forward strand.
CTCTAGAGGTCATCAATTTGGCTCAATCGTCATGTAACTTGGTCAGGAAACTTGTTAGGTCATAAAGATGAACCTTATAGATTATGGGAAGGTTCAATAGGATAACACAGGAAAAGGAGCCATAATGACAATTTCTTTGTTTACATTACAGAATTCACAGTTTTGCCTCAATCTTCTTGAAACTGATTATAGTTATTTGTCTCTAGTTGCATTTTTTTAACAGCAGACAGTTCAGGTGAGCGATATAGGACCATCATGGTCCCCTTGTTACAATGTTTTGCGCTGGTAGACAGTTGTGATTTAGATAAGCCTATAAAAGCTCTTATCTATTGACATGTTGTTTCTTTTTTTCAGACAACTGACCCTGTGATCAACAGAGATAATGATGAACTAATTTTGAAGCCTGAGTGTACATTGGGGGAGTCTCAGATTGGTAAACATAACCAGATGACAAAATTTCAGACTATTCGGAATTCAAAGAAGTTTCAGATGACCATTCTTGGTTGATATAATTTCATGAAAACATTCAGGGTAGTGAAGAAATTGCTTGTTATAAGCAATTTCTTTATTTCCCATAATGTTCTTCAAAGCTTTTTAGGGGGGGGGGGTTCATCCAAAAGTAGGGTTGTATGATAATAAGTTATTGTGTGATATCAACATACACACATAGTATGTTCAGTACACTTAGGATTAAAGGAGAAAGTCTTTAGAAAGATCTTTATCTCCAAAACAGTTAGGAGTAGAGCTTTGATATTTTGTAAATATCATAAAGCCTTGAGCCATCATACTCAGGTGAGCAATATAGGACCATCATGGTCCTCTTGCTTTGATTTAATTGCTCTTAGAAATATCTTCTACAATTTCTTTCGATTTGGAATAGTCTAAAAGTTTTGTTTTGAGTTATAGGTGCAATGAAATAATTTTCACAAAGTAAATATATGTACTGTGGAACCCTGTTAATCACAACACCAATTTGCCAATACTTTTGTTGCAATTAAACCAGAAGTTGCTAATTAAGGGAACTATTTGTAACAAGCAATTTCTTCATTTTCCACAATGTTTTCTATCAAGAAAGTTGAAAAGATCTAAAATTTCATAAACTTTAAATTGTTGTCTGCAACTCCTTTGACTTTGGACCAGTCTAAAATTTTGCTGATTTCTTCTATTTTATGGGCATTGAAGAATACCAATTGAAGAAAGTGCTTGTTAAACGCAATTTCTTCATTTGACACAATGTTTTCCCAATTTTTTTAGGGGCTTCTAAAAGCGTCATTGTCTGGGAATAGGTATTGTCAGATTTTCATAATACATGTATTTCACACAGATGTGGATCTTGATTTGATCAAGTGGGAAGTGCTTGACTTTGAGATAAGCCCCTACCCCAAAAGGTCAAGGTCACAACAGAGGATAAATGTCAAATTTTGATGTTGTCTTTCTCATAGATCTGTTATCTGAATTTCATAACTTTTCATACACTTGTTCATGCTTGTGCAACTCTGTTTAGACCATTAATATAGCTTCTATCACTCAAACAATAATCTCGCAATAGCTACCTCTTGGAATGGTGTAGTTAGTTGTTCCAACACAATATATTTTCAGACTGATCCAAATTGAAAGAGTTGCAGACGTGAATTTAACCCTTTCCTGCGCAAACTTGGGATTTCATGTCACTGTGATTTTTTACTTGAGAAAACATTGTAGAAAAATGTTCTTCTTTTCCCACAATATTTTCTACCATATAGGATGGTTTCATGTCAAAATTGCATCCAATTTTCATTGTCATCTGCAACCTCTTTCAATTTGGACCAGTCTAAAATTAAAAGAAAAAAACATTAAAGCGTTAAAGTAAATGAAATTTTAGATTTCTGGATAGAAAAAATGGTGTAAAATGAAAAAATTGCTTCTTACAAGCAATTTCTTCATTTTACACCATGTTTTCTCTATTGCTCTTCGTAAGGGGCGTCAAAAAGCATCATTGTGTGGGAATGGGTTAACTCATTCTCACACAAGCCTGCATTTTGATGCCCTAAAAGAAATGAGCTTGAGAAACATTGAGAAAAGTTTATACATTACTTATTCGAGCAATTTATTCATTGTCCACAATGTTTTCTACCCATAAAGACAAAGATCTGTAAAATTCAATCGACTTAAAATTGTAGTCTGTAGGTTCTTTTAATTTGGACCTGTCTAAAATTTTGATGCCTGATAATGGTTTAAGTGGTTTGAAATTAATGATAGATGTCAAATTATTTTATGTTATATTTCATTTACCATTAATTTTGTCTTTTTTTTGTGTTTCATATGAAAATCAATTATCTGGTAAGTGGGGAAAGTATCAACCCTGGTCAGGCTTCCCTATTTTGCGCAGGTCTTACCTGTATAAAGACTTTTCAAATTGGACCGGTTCTCTGAATATAGTTTTTTTTTTTGTAACTGTCAAATATGTCTGACTGACTTGCGGTGGATCCGATCTCTTTACAAATTTAATTGTTAATCAGAATTTTGATACGATCTATGCTAGCAAAACCATTCATAATAGACCTTTTCACGATCTCACAGAGCATGCGTCAAAATAAATCTCGTTAAATGCGATATTTACCCGAGACTAAGTCACGTGATCAGTTTCGGGGAGTCGATAAATTACCCCTATATAATCCAATATAAAATGGCTATTTTGAACGATTAAAGACAAAGGTTAAAATATCAAAATTTGGTTGAAAAAATAGTTTCTACATGTGAGCAGATATGTGCAGACTAGTTGTAGCGAGTAATATTGATAATATTATCGTTGGTTAGTATAAAACGGCCTGGTATCTAGGCCATATGAAATATAACGTACCTCAATTTTGGCAATAAGAATACTATTTCCAGTGTAATAAGATTTTTTGAGAATATTTTTAACCCCCCCCCACACACACACGCACACGCGCGCTCATACAAGAATGGAAAAGATATAGAGTAACAGTTAAACTCTCAATGAACACTGATGAATTATGATATAAACAAATAACTATAAGTTGTTTGTGCGGGAAATCAACGATTTTTTTTTTAAATATTTACAACTATCGACACTTCACAAAAGACATAAGCAATCCGAATTTTTCCAGAACACTGAAAGACTTAATTTGCGAATATGCGTCAATCACAGGCACTTTATTCATTGCAAAGACCACCTATCACACTGTAGGACTGATAACAAGTGACAATAATCCTGATTGACATGATTGGTTAAATTTATATGTTTATTTTTAAAGCATTTACGTACTATTGACCACATTTTTGACGTTAAAGATTAGATATGCCATGTTGATACCAATCTCCTAAAGTCTTCACCTAAGTGCATATATTTCGTATAAAAAGTTTCCTTTTTACAAAGTTTAAGCGTTTAAACTGAAACATTATGAAAATTAACAAAGCATGTGTTCTGTTTTTTAAAATATTTGTTTCTGTCTGTGTGTCCACCAATGTAGATCTCTCTCCCTTTCTCTCTCTCTCTCTCTTTCTCTCACTTTCTTTTTTCTTTTCATTTCTTAATATCAAATAAGCCCGAATGATAGCATATCAGTTGCTTTTTTAAACATTCTTATCATTGTAACAATAGAAATGTAGGAGAAAAGGAGGAAACATTTTCTTGATATGAATAATCCACTTTATGCAAAATATACCATGCGTTGAATTAAAAAGAATATCTTATAATGCGAAAATAGGGAGCATTATCTCGACGATGAATGACATAGATCGTATTTATGATGACGATGTTAATAGTGCGAAGAAAAGTATGAAAAATAAAAACGATTTTATGTAAAGTTAGTGATAAGAGAGCGTTGATCAGAATTATGATCTGTTGACAGCCTTGATGTAAAGGGTTCGCTTCGATAAATCACAATACATACGGGGTTATTAAGTAACCGGCAACATGTCACAAAGAATCCGATAAACACTCTTACATTTAATTGGTAAAATTAATGATTTGATGAGACAAATTTTATCTTTTTATGTTTCAACTGATATGCCGCCAAACACTATTTCCATGATTGGTCAAAGGATGCGGCCGGGCGTCGTTTCAAACGGCACGGTTGTATGACACGTTTTTATCTATTAAGCATTTTTCCACAATTAAATAAAGTGTTTCATTGAATGGATTAAAAATTCATTTTTCGCTGGAGTATATATTGCGAGGTAGGCTTTCATTTTAAAAATATCTTGCATTAATATTTGAAATATGTAGCCTTTCATGTAGATCAAGGGGCTGATATGTATATCATAACCAGAATATCATCGATGGGCTAACGAAAGGTCGTAAATACAATTTGAGATAATATGTAGTACGACATTTTGGTCACCCAACGAAGATACAATGTCTGAACTACATGCATATTGATCTTTAATTTCATCTTTCCTCGCACAAACTATCATAACTTCAATATTTCCGGGGGCGAAGAACATGAGTTTTGGTGATTCTGGGGTTGCCGGATACAAAACGCATTTATGATTTTTGGTGCATTCACCTTTATACATCACAGGCATTTGTTTCAACTTGTACAATATACCGGGTTATCATACAATATATTGTATATGGTGAAAATAGATCATGAAACAAAACACCCGCCATTTATTTGTTAAGGCCGATAAAATAGGGTACTTTTAATGCTTCTAAAGGACATAACTGGGACAACAGAGAAAACAAATATTGTAACAAACAGATGTAACATTACTAACAATATTATCTACATCATTTAGCCCAATAATTTTCATTGTAAAAACTCGAAAAAAGAAGTTAAAATGACTGGGCGTAATTGTAAGGCTTTCGAAAAGCAAAACCGGAAGTAAATCCTCCCCGCAGTGGAAAATTGTTGTTGTTGTTTTTACTATGAAAGCGTCTAAGGGATACAGACTATTTGGTTATCTGACGCTTTGCGTGAAAAGGTCTATTATATTAAGAGTCTTATTGTCTTTTTCAGTGAATGAGACAGAGTTGTCCTTCTTTAATCTTGAAGAGTACAGGGCTTATCAACAGAATCCTTCTTTAGTGTGGGAATAATCATTAAATCATGAAGTTGAGCTAGTGTCTCTCGTACAAATGAGACTATGAGAAGTGTGTTTATAACTTGTTACAAGATGAATGATGGATAACAGTTGTCAATCAAAAAGATTGACAGGCCCATCAAATCATCCATTTAGATTAAGAGGTGAACATTGAACTTCTGCATTTATGATAAGCATTTTTATGTCACCTAACGTCAGTTTGGCTGACATACTGCAGTCATGTTAAGGATGTTAGTAGTGGGGTTGCCTGACTGCTGAGATCTAAATAAGAAAGTCTATAACAAATCTAATTCTGTCTTTTCTCTTCTTTTGAGTACCCAATCGAATTGTCTAGATGAAATCTATTTTTAGGTTCCAAAGAGTACTCCAACATTGAATTTGATTCAGCAATGAAATTTCACGTTTCAAAATAGAAACCACTCATTTTATTTGGAGTAGGAACTTTTGGCTCTGGAATTCGTTCTTTATCTTTAGGACTAGTCTAACTATATCAGCTACTTAGACTTACAAATAGATCTTTTATTTTCAAAGCGTTTCATTTTATACCTATTTTATTCAATGTGTGATTTTTTTTCCTATTTAATTTTTAGTCTTTGAAGTAAAGATTACAAGAATAAACATGTTCAACTCTTGATTATGTCTTTTCAATGCTTTTCAAATGTAGTAATTTTGCATAACTAGTTACCACACAATGATGCTTTTTGACAGCTTGAAGAAGTATGATGAAGGAAAACTTTTTGGGGAAAATGGATATTGCTTGTTATGTGCAATTGTGCTTTTCTCACATTTTCTACTCCATTTGGAACTTATTTTCCAGTTTTAGTGCAATTAGAAATGTCGTCTGCAATTCTTCTTTTTTCGACAAGTCTAAAATTTTGATGTACCGTAAGGGGATGACAAGGGAGATAAAAAGAAATTACTGTACTATTATTAAGAGTATCTTTATTGGTTATTCCCCTTCCCCTACTTTAATTTGAATTTTAGTAAAAGTCCACCTGGAGTCTGCCTTTCTAAATGCTACTAATGTAACCCTTTCCTGTTCAATCCCTGGTTTTATATCCTGTAGTATAAATAATGAAGAAACATTGTAGAATAAAGAAAAAAAGTGACATCCGACCTATTGAATGGTTGTTTAATTATAAATCCACTCTAAATTGTCATCTGCAAAACCTTTCCATTTCACAACAGGAAAATGTGAAGAATCTATGATGTAATATTAATCCTTTCCCAGATGTCAAAATTTTAGACTGGTCCAAACTGAAAGGACTGTCAGACGACGATTTAATTTTATGAAAGTTTAGATTTTTTCAACTTTAATGGTATAAAGCTTGTTTCAAGCATAGTTTTTTCAAGCCCAAAATAACCCTCGTACCTCAAGAAAAATGGCGATACTATTGTCAAAATTATTTGTCATGCAGAGAAATAATGTTAAATGAATAGAATGTAGTCACAGTTGTGTGACTTGAATGAGAAAACAGCTCTTTAAAACACTTGAAAAGTTGCAAGCTACTGCATGTATATGTAGTATGCAAGCTATAGCTTTATCTCATACTTACTGCATGCATTTCTGATGTGTGATTATTTGTTTATCCATCGTTGTTATGTAAATACATGATTTTTTTCGTATACACAAATGAAATTAGACGGTCATAAGGTGATAGTTTTGTTTATATTTACTTTTAAAGCTAAGGGGGTCGCACCAAAATATCTTTAGTAAGAAGGTATTTGAGTTTACCTATATCTGAGGGAAAGCAAACAATTTAAGAAATGTAATCATATTATTTCAGTTTTGGTAAATAATATTGCATGCCAATTTGAAAGTATTAACAATGGTTCCATCATAACACTCCAACAACAGTAGAGCTTTTATAAAGCTGATTGATCAGGGGAGTCAAAATAGATGACTGCTAGTTCAATGGAAGTGGAAGAATACTGTTTTTCTCTTTCAATTTTCTCAGAGAAAATTAACAAACTATGTATTTTTTTCATTAATTAAAGTGGACTTTTATCTGTTTTATGCTATTTGGAATCAGGTGACTGATAAGGCCCTATGGACCTCTTGTTTCTTGAGGAATTTTAAAAGGGATTGCGTGGGTATGGGTTAAGTTGTCAAACCAATATAAAGTCACGCATTTACTGAACACTATATTGACAGTAGCAATCTTTCAATTAGATCCCACTAAAATACTTTGTTCAAATCGAAAAAATGCGGCTTTTGTGAGCATGTCCTCTTACATATCAATGGTTCAGCGCAAAACAGTTGTAACTGCCTATAAACATATAGGCAGATACAACTGTTTCCCTCTGAACCATCAATATATGGTATGAATAAAGAAAACTTTATAAATAATCTCCTAATAAGACATTAGTATCTTTACGTAGATCCTACTTATGGTGAGCAAGACATAATATCATGTGTCACAATCACAAGTTGTTGTATGTGTCTTTGTGCGTCTGTCTGAATTTGTCCAGAGCCTTACTTCTATATTTATGGTTGGATTACAAATATATCTTGGCACAGCTGTTCTCCATCATGAGTAGATGTACCATTTAAATCAAATTTTGGGATAGCTCCAAGGTTAAGGTCAAAGCTCAAGGTTCAAATTTGGCTCATTCAGTGCATATCTAAAAAAAATACATTTATGGACTGATTTAAAAAAAAAAGAAAAGGACAACAAACAATTGTTATCTGTTATGATGTACCATTTGAAACAAAGCCAAGGTTACAGCTGAAGGTTAAATATTTGGTGGGTTATGTTGTCCATGTAATGCTTTTCTAGTATTGTATATATAGTATAAAAATGCAACTATGGCAATTGCAGTCGTAGAGTGGATAGACAGTGCTTAAAGAAAATGTTGAATATTGTGCATCAATAGTGATTCAACCTATTTCATTTTGACTGCAATTGCAAATTTTGACATTCAATGTAACTTTCAGTCTTGAATAAGCATTTATCTTGATTCATCCAAGCGATTCTCCTTTACATGACAGAGTCCACAATTATTATCGGATGCTGTCGAGAATTTCACAGAATGATTGTAGGGTCATACGGAAACTTCCTCTTGGAAATGGAGTGTATCCGACATGAAACACAGGAAAAGGGGCCTTAAGGATATAGTCAAATTTGTTATTTTATTATGCACTCTTTTTTTCCTTGAATATTAGATAACTTTTAAAAGCTGTCTGCATCTTCTTTTAATTTGTACTAGTCGATTATTTTGTTAATTGATATATGCTTAGATATTTCCCTTGTATAATACATTGATAGAATGCAGACAAAGTTAGTCTTGACAGGGGAAAATCTGGAACAGACAAGTAATGATAGTGTTGGTGTTTAGATGATGACATTTTTCTGGTAAAAATGATGAGTTATTAGGTTTATATATTCATAATTCAAGAGAACATAAAAGAGGAATACAATATAGTGAATTGTAGTGAATAGCGTTGAAAATTGGATATTTCATAACTAGAAATTTCACATAAAAATACAACATTTTTAGTTGCTGGAATCCATTACAAGGTTTAGTTTCAAAACTCTTACTTAGTGTTCCCTATTTAGTCCGTGTTTCAACCCAATCCCGTTCAATCCATGTTTTTTAGGTTCCAATGTTCTTATACTTCACCCGCTGCGATATGACTGAAATACTTTTAAAAGCGGCGTTAAACCCCATTTAATCAATCTTATACTTGAGAAAACATTGAGGGAAAAGAAAAAATTGCTTGTAACAAGCACTTCTTTTCCCATAATATTTTTTACCCTAAAGGATAATAAGATTTTTAATAAAACTCACATTATATTGTCGTCTGTGACCTCTTTTCAATTGGACAAGTCGAACATTTTTATAAAACAGGAAAAGGTTCAACAAAACAAGGATAGTAAGTTTTTAAATAAAGGTCAATTTATATTGTCGTCTGCAACCTCTTTTAAATTGGACAAGTCGAAAATTTTGTACGACAGGAAATGGTTAAAGAGGTTTAGAACATATTTCCGCCATATTGCTGATGTTAACAGGTTTAGTGTTCAGGTCTAATGACAGTTGTGTTGATAGGGATCGCTGTTTGGATAACCATTACTGTCAAGTTCTTTGTGGGGTAGACCAGGTTGTTGATCGTAGCTGCACGGAGGTGTTTTTGAACATTCACCTCTGACATCAATTTGGGATGTTCTCTGAAATGAAATATGTACACATATTTGTTCATTGAACAATAATGTAATTGTCAGTTTCGTCTATCAAAAACGAGCGCTCTGATTGGTCGAAAAAATTAATTCATATCTCCATGAACAAAATTTTGAGTACGCAGCCATTTTGAATGCTTGCGCACATAATAGTTCACTACAAAAAGGTAACAAAATTTGTTAAGTTGTTGCATTTTTCGCTCGATGCTATTAAATTATAAGAAATGAAGAAAATTTTTTTTGTTTTCATGGAGGTATGAACCGAAACCTAATCACACAATGTATGATCCGCTTCGCGTATTCATACAGTGTGATTAGGTTTTTCGGTTCATACCTCCATGAAAACAAAAAATATTCTCTTCATCTCTTAATTCAAATCTGATCCTGGTATACCACATTAAGAATTGTTGAATAAATGTTATTTATGGCGATAAACATTTTCAACTTAACGCAACGGGGAAAGTTTCCAATATTTTGGTCTAATATAACTCGAGAGGGCCTAGACTTTACCTGCATATTTGATCAATTGAATGGTGGTTTAACCCATTCTCAAATGAAAAAAAAATAGACTTGTCCGATTTGAGAGAAGTTTGAAGTTTGGGGAATTTTAATCATCTTTCTGGGGGTAGAAAACATGGTAAGTGAAGAAAATTGTCTTCATTTTCCACAATGTTTTTAGGAAGCCTTTTTATGAGGACGATATTGAAAGAAGCTACAAATGACAATTTCAAGTGTATGGAACTTTATTTTATTTATTTATTTATTTTTTTTTTAAAACAACAACAAAAGAATTTTGGATAATGAAGAAATTTCTTGTTTTTCCAAGCTTTTTTTTTTCTTTACATGCGTAAGAAGAAGGGCTTGCTTGGGAAAGGGTTAAGTGATGGCGAATCCACCGTCTACTCTCCAATATAAAAGACCACGTGACAAAGAGTCTTCAAGAAGTACCTTTACTTCCTCTGTTACGGTAAACACTGCTTTTCGTTTTTTGTCCTTTACAGTTTTGATGTAAACGTGACCCTGAAAGATTCTAGGGGAATTGCCGTCTTTGTTCTCTATATCCCACGTGCGTTTTGCTGATTCAACAGATCTGTTTTGACAGCAAATCTCACACAGATGATGAGTCTGAAAAATAAATAAATACATAAATAAAATCTGATAGCAGACAAAAGTTACAAAAAGGGGTCTCGTGGACAAAAGTTACAAAAAACGTATCGGACAAAAGGGCATAGTGGACAAAGGTTATAAAAAAGGTATGGTGTACAAAAGTTACAAAATGCTATAAACAAAAACTACAAAAAAAGGTTACATTGACAAAGGTTACAAAAAGGTATCTTGAAAAAGCTGAAAGAGTAAATACGTACATTGCGTGCATATTCAATGTTGTCAATAGAGTTATTTGAATCCCTAATGAAGTCCCATTGGTTATGGTTCGAAATAGTCAGCTCACATTCCAAAACATCCTCATCGTTTACAGTCACTGGTAGCTGAATCTTTTCATCAGCGATTCTTTCTGAACCATAGTGCTTTTGTTCGTCATCTAAGTGCTATCGAGTAAATTTACAAGATGAAGATTTTTTTCCAAACTACCCCCAAATATAAATGGACGCAAACTTTAAAAATTAAAAAAAACTTGAGAAATGTTCGAGAAACTAGAGATCTTTTTAACCCTTTCCTGTACAAGTCCTAGATTTCACGTCACTGTGATTTTATACTTCAAAAAAACATTGTGGAAAAAGAAGAAATTGCTTGTAAAAAGTAAATTCTTCTTTTCCCTCAATATTTTGTACCACATTATGATGGATTCATTTGAAACTGCATCCAATTTTCATTGTCGTCTGCATCTTATTTTAATTTGGACCAGTCTAAAATTTCAAACTAGTGGCGCTTGAGCGCCTGTATCGCTCTACAGGCATGGATGTACTGATTAAGCAAAATTTTCATGAATTCAATATAAACTGATATAAGATAAATAAATCAAAGTCACTGAAATCTTTGAAATAGTTCTAGAGAAGCATTTCAACTTTTTCATTGTTTTTACAATAAGTTATGTATAATCACTGACTGGGGTAGATGAAAAGGTATTAACAAAATTTAACCCTTTCCTGGACAAACCCGGGATTTTACGTTACTGTGATTTTATACTTGAGAAAACATTGTGGAAAAAGAAGAAATTGCTTGTAACAAGCAATTTCTCATTTTCCCACAATATTTTCTACCACATAGGATTATCAGATTTCAAATTGCATTGTTCATTGTCATCTGCAACCTCTTTCAAATTGGACCAGTCTAAAATTTCATAAAACAGGAAAGGGTTAACAAGAGCACCGCCTACGGGTGCCTACGCTCGGCTGCTGGATAGTGGACAAAATGAATCTAGAGTTACCCCCTTGACAGTATAGGTTGTTCTTTTGATAGTGAACAAGTGTGCCAAGTTTCAAGTGGACGCCTTTAGTAGAACAAGATTTATCGCAAAATGTCAAAGTTTTCACACAACGATGACAACGACGACGACACAAAGGCTAAAGCAATACCTCGGGTTTTCTCCGAAAACAGCCGAGCTATAAATGTTCACTGTATACCAAATAAGGGCATAAGCCAAAAACATAATAGCCAAGCTTTTCAACCAAGCAAAATCATATGAAGGAATCGCCCCCCCCCCCCAAATAAAAAAAAAAAAAAAAAAATCCGATCATTCCTGTAAAATTTCTGGTTGATTGGGTTTCTGAGAATATGATTTTCAAAGCTTTCGCAATATATTGAAATTAGCCCCGCCCATTAAAGCCATATGTTTCATTCCATCAAAATTCTACGAAGGAATCTGACAAAGGGTCACCCAAGGATTATTTCTGTGAAATCCATCCATAAGTGCTCGAGAAGATTTTTAAGGGTTTCACCATATATTGGAATTAGCGCCGCCCATTAAAGCCATAGTTTCATCCGATCAAGGGGTCACCCAAGGATCATTTCTGTGGAATTTGGATGAAATCAATCCATTTGTTAATGAGAGAATTTTCCAAAGGTTTCACCATATATGCAAATTAGCCCCGCCCAATAAAGCCTTGTTTTTCACCCGATCAGAAGTCTTTGAAGGAATCTGATAAAGGGTCATCCAAAGATCATTTCTGTGAAATTTGGTTGGAATCTGTTCAGTACTCTCTGAGGAGAAGATTTTTAAAGGAAACGTTTACGGACGACCAGACGGACGGACGCACGCACGACGGACACCACGCCATTACAATAGCTCTCTGGCTTTCAGCCAGTGGAGCTAAAAACGGGAAAGTGTTAAATAATGTATAGAAAATGTATAATGGCCATGATGCTTGTTTGTAATGCACTCTTAACAATTTTCCTTTACTCGGATTCTACCGTAATAATGGTCCAATAGCTGGCCCTGAATACTTACTCTTTTGGTCACGCCCACTGACTCTGACAGGAAGTCCCGCTTCGATTTTAAACGGCGCTATTTTGTAAAATATAGGACCAGTACCATGTAACAAAGAATAAAATAGTTGGTTGGCGACCTAAACGTCGTATCAACAGCTTGTTTAAGCTGCAGTTACGATGTTTAAGTCGCCAAATCAACAAAAATGTTAACAAAAATGGCGCCCAATGTTGGAGATCAAAAGTCATTTGTGGTCTGCATTAGTTATTTTCATTGGTTGACAGGTCATTTGATTGTCAGCCGTGATTGGTGAATTATTGGTAAAATCTACAGTTACCGTACTATCTACTACAAAAAATTATTGAGTAACATTTGGATCGTTCTGATGATGATAATGATAATAGAACTGTGATGACAGTCATCAACGATAATAAACCATCTCTTACCTTCTTGTAATCCTTTATCTCACAATGGAGTCTCTCAACAACGTACAATGTCAGACGAAGAGTTATCTTGTCCGTAATGATCTGCTTCTTTGCATATAAAAGACCCCAAAGATCAATTTCTCTTTCTTCTGCGTTGTTATGTTTCGTACATACGTAAGTACTAAAGACCTTCGTGTACACATAGGCTCTATTACCATGCAGGATACAAAATGTATTTAAATCTTTTGTGAGAGTCTGTACAACAGGAACCTCAGTACTCTCGTGTCTTTTTGTATCTTCTTTATAGCAGTATCGCCAAATTTGAACTCCTTCTGACACATTAATTGCAAGCTTTAGTTCGATTACTGCATAGTCTTGAAGCTGTTTAACACTGGGTAGGTCATACTCCATACAGGGAGATATAATTCTACAGTCATCTTTGATTTCCAGCTTCCTTCTAATATCCGGGAGGCAGGTATGACTTGAAGCATGCACTTCTATGTCCTTTTCCTCTACATCCTTTTCAGAAATTGTCATCTTTGCGTCGGAATTTTTTAGCTCAACATTTAGGTTTTGTTTATTGAGAATGCAGGAATGATTAAAAGGGTTTCCAAACATATCTCTTCTGTTGCTTTGTTTCTCACCAGGCGTTTGAGTGGAGGAATCCTTTACAAGATTTTCAGTCAAGTTTATGTCATTTGTTACCGTACCTTTAATCAAATCCTCCATTCGCAATGTGCATGTAATTGTACTTTGCAGACTTCCGCTTGATGGATTTCTTTGAAGACTACGACTTCTGTTACTGGTACTTTGATCCCTTTGTCTAACATTAACAAGTACACAATCTCTTCTGTTTACTTCGCAATCATTTATATTCGAAACATCTGATTCAATTTCTATAAATGAACAATCTTCACAACTATCCTGATTGTTTTGTCCAATGTCTGTTTGATTCGAATCCATTTCCCTTGAGATGCATGGCATTATATAGTTTTCTGACTGTATTGGTGGAATAGACTGATTTGGATGCTTGTTTTTTCTATAAAGAACTGAAAATCAAAATGATTATATAATATATGTGTCTACCTTTCAACATATCGCTGGCTTAGTGCAAAAACATCATAAGTGTCTATTCATAGTATAGACACTTATGATGTTTTTACACTAAGCTATTGATATGCTCAATGGACAGATTTTTGCAGTCTTCTAAAATTGTAAAAGCTATAAGCGAAAGTACATAAAGAATAAAAGAAAAATATCACAAAGGAAACAAAGAGAAAGAAAAAAAAATACATTGCTATTGTCTAACTCACGTATGCAAGGCTGAAAGCCGTTGAAAAGCTACTTGTTTAGGGTCATCCGTAACTTTTGTACTGCCCCATAACACTCTATAGTACAACAGTGATCATTCGTAATAAACGAAGACATCCTATATCCGTAGTTTTACTGCAGAATTGACCGATCCATGGCCCCATCCATTTACTCCGTCGGCCCCGCCCATTAGCTCCGACAGGAATCTCCGCTTCGATTTTTTATAGCTTTTTTTTTCGCAAAATTTATGGCCAGTAGCGTTTAACAAATTAGTAAAGTGGTTGGTAAGTGACCTAAACGTCGTAACTACAGCTTGAACAAGCTGTAGTTACGACGTTAAAGTCGCCAAACCAGCAAAAAAAAGGTGGGAAAAGCCATACACAAAAACAAACTAACAAACCAAAAAAAAAAAAAGACAACAATTCGGTCAACTAACATTCATTGTCGCTGATTATCTTTCTCAAGTAGGCCTATAACGGTTGTAAAAATAAGGAATATTAAAAAAAAAAATATCTTTCACTTTTGAACGCAAAAACAAAACTTTGTTTTGAATTTAAACAACGGTATCTATATACATATATTTACATTGTAATATCACTGTTTTTCGAGCATGAATTGACTTCATTTTTGCAAACTTCGACACCTTTATTAAAATAAGAGTGGAGTGTTGGTCTGCATGCTTAAAGGAAAATATTAAACGTCAGAAAGCTTAAATACAGTGTAACAGAAGCAATATATTTATTTCACAGTGAAAAGTCAACGTTTTTTCTCCCTATTGTACACAGCATCAATATTTTAACCAGTTTTCTCTTTGGATAGAATAGGTAAAAGTATTTTGAAGCAATCGTTTGACAAGGCAAACATCTTTCATAAATCAATGGATCAGTGCGAAACATTTATAGGCAGTTCCAACTGTTTCGCGCTGAACAATCGAAAGGCCGAGCACAAAAGTAAAGAAAATAGTAACTTACCAATGCCACAAAACACAATAACAACCACAGCCAAGGTAACGCCAATAGAGACTAAAATATTAGTCAGACTGATCCCAGATTGCCCTGCTGCCACTGTATCAGGTGACTGTTCTTCTAGATTAAGATTTGGTTCTTTGGTAACATATATTTGCTCAAAACCCGATGTTGTATTGTCAGGGACAGAGTCATTTAAATCTGAATAAGAATGGTTGTTTTCAAACTATAAATCCAAATAACAAAGAAGAATCATAAATGATTGGTTTAACCCATGCAGACTCAGTGACGCTTTTAGACGCACCAAGAAAAAAGCTCCAGAAAACATTGTTGAAAATGAAGAAATTGCTTGTTTCAAGCAATTTCCTTATTATCAACAATTGTTTCTTCCCCAAAAAGGCAAAGATTTTTAAAATTCCTTCCAATGAAAATTGTGGTCTGTAAGATCTTTGAATTTGGACCAGTCTAAAATTTTGTTGTCAGGTAATGGTTAGCCAACTCACACGCAATTCCTGTTTTTACGGCTCTCGAGAAAATAGCTTTGGAAAACACTGAAAAATTGAATTAATCTTTTTCCACACAATGAAATTTTAGACTAGTCCAAATTAAAAAAAGTTGCAGACGACATTTTTGAGTTGATGAAACTTTTCAATTTGAGTCTTATGGAGCAGAAAACTTTGTTGAAAATGAAGACAATCTCTTCATTTTCCACAATGTTTTCAAAAGTTTTCATATTGAGGGGTTGAGGGGTGTTGTGTGGGAATGGGTAAATAAACAATTTCTTTATTATCCACAATGTTTCTACCCTTACAAGGGCTCTTTTAAATTTCATCAAATAAAAGCGTTTTCTTCAGCTTTATTCAAGTTGGACAAATCTAAAATTTTGTAATCTGGTAATAGGTGAGCTGACCGATCGGGGCTATCAACGAATCAATCGACCAACCAGACCGGAAGATAACTTGACTTTGGCATTAGCCGACATTCATGCGAAGCATTTCTGTTGGTTTGGCCGCTTATACATTGTAACTACAACTTTTTAAACCCTTTCCTGTTTTGCAAAATTCTAGACCCGTCAAAATTCAAAGGTTGTGCAGACGAAAAATCAGAGTGGGTTTTATTTGAAAAATAACCTTTCGTTAGGGTAGAAAATATTGTGGAAATAGAAGAAATTGCTTGTTACAAGCAATTTCTTCTTTTTCCACAATGTTTTCTCAATTATAATTTCTCAGGGACGTAAAAAAGGGATTGAACAGGAAAGGGTTAAATCTGAAGTAACGACGTTTAGATCTGAAAAACCATGTGACTTTTTGTTACTCGTTACTGGCCATAAACCTGGCAAAATAACGCCATTCGATATCAAAGTTGGACTTCCTGTCTTAGTCAGTGGGCGTGACCAGCCGAGTCAGTAGGCGTGGCCTAAATGGATGTAAATGGCCGTTTGGCTTTGGAGAAGATGTCGTTTACAGAACAGAACAGAACATGTCTTTATTTTCATTCAAGTATTTCAATAAGGGCAATATACAACATAACAAGTATGAGGATTATAAAGGGTGATATTTTGGTGTGTAAAATTAGTATTATAATGTAAGCAGATGGGGCATCAACGTTCAGGATTCCTCGTCACATCCTACGTGTTTTCTACATACGTTGGACTTAAGAGAAATCCGAACGAGGGCCGGATGAAACAGTGTTTTAATCTATATTAAAAATATAGAACATGATAAAATGAAAGAGCTCTGTCCACTGCATCCTAGGTCTGAGAAACTTGTTACTGCTCATATTGCTTGTTATCAATTGACCAATCACAGCTGTCATTTAAGGAATATATCGACCCATCAAATTATTTGTTCAGATCGGATTCCAGATTTGAACTCTAACATTGGCCGCAATTTGTGAGAAACATTTTTGTTGGCTTGACGACTTAAACATCGTAACTACAGCTTATTCTTTGGACTTTGGAAAATAATGCAGTTTAAAATCGTAGCGGGACTTCCTGTTGAGAGTTAATGGGCGGGGATAGCGATTTCTCCATCAGTTCAGTTTGTATACATGTATAATAATTTCTCACCTTTGCCATGCGACCAAGCGTAATGAATTGTGTCAAATCCATTCCAATCAATGACGTGTCCTGAATAGCACTCTTGTGTCGTCGAGTTAAACAACTTGTCTGCGCAACACCGCTGCTCATCCGATACTCGAGGGTATATCTTATCTGAGCAGCAAATCTTTCGGGTCACATTCACTAAAACCTTTCCACAACATTGATGGTGGCTGGGGTCTGTTTTGACGACGATCCCATTGCAACACACGTGTTTCTCTATGCTGTATAATTTGGCTGAAGTTTGACCAGCACAAATCCTGTCTAAAATTCAAAAGAAATTAGAAAAAAAAAAAAAAAAAAATGCGACCCAGAGGGCCAAAGGGGTCGCTGACATGTGTGTACCCAATTTACAGATCGCTAGCCCCGCCCTACTTCCCCCGACAGGAAGTTCGGCTTAGCTTTCAAAGAGCGTTATTCTTAAAAAAATTATAGTCGGTAACATGGAACAAAAAAATAAGATGGTTGGTTGGTGACCTAAACATAGAAACTATAGCTTGAAACTTATTTTAAATGTCGGTTACAGTCGGAGATCAACATTTACTTCCGGCCGAAATGTTTAGGTCCTTTTGTTTGATTGGTCGATTCTTTATTGACACAAGCGATCCGTCGATTGGGAAAATATCACAGGCTGCTTTTCTGTAGGGCTTTTAGTACATATTGAGGTGTTATTTCTGTCTAAAATGTGAATACTAGTAAAGGATTCACTAATCGCGGCTGTCAGCCAGGGAAACAATCGACCAACCAAATCATTTATTTAGTCCGGATTTGAGCTTCAAAATCCGACATTAGCCGCCATATTTGTGAACAATTTCTGTTGGGTTGGCCTTTAAAATGTCGTAACTGCAGCTTAGTTGCCAACCAACCATTTTAATTTTTTGTTACAAGCTCATAAATTTTGCAAAATAACGCCGTAAAATTTCGAAGCGGAACTACCTGTTGGAGTCAGTGGGATCGGCTTACGGTGTCAGTGGGCGGGGTCAGCGATTGGTCAAATTGACCAATTGACAGTTATGCAATTGGAATTAAGATATCTGAAATCTTGAAATATAATAGCGCGTCATTTTGCACGTGAATTACACGGTAACCTACAATCGGAACTCCTCGTTCAATTCTACGAATCAAACCTCGGATGTACATCGTCGGACTATTTCAAAATTCACGTGGCAAACTTCCAAAATGGCGGTTTCCGTTGTGCAAAGTAACTGCGATAAATGTTTCTCATAAAGTTCTGTTCTTCAAAGTAAAATTAATACCAGAGCAAAATAGGGCAGAACATAAAACAACACAGGGAAATTTAATTTTTTCAGCGATTTTGAGACTGTTATACCATCCGGGTTTATCGAGATTACGCGCTACGTTTTCTTACACTGTTTCCGGCTAGCAAAATGCACCATTTTGTTACATAATGCTCCGCCTTATATACATCCGAGGTTTGATTCGTAGAATTGAACGAGGAGTTCCGATTGGGTAACCTAATGACGTTCACTGTCTCTAGACGACGTCTAGTAGCCGCGGGTAAAGAATGAAATCTACAAAAGCAGCGATCTTATCATTTTGAAAATTTCACCATTTTTTCCGTAAAATTATCGAGTGATAATCTACTGGAAAGCAATAAAGCAATATAGATTATTCATAGTATGGAATGACATATTGGCAGACATTTACTTTGGTTTGGAGGTTTAACCCATTCCCACACAACAAGATTTTAGACTGGTCCAAATTGAAAGCAGCTGCAGACGACAAATTCAAGTTGATGGAATTTTTAATTCTTTCGTCTTTTTGGATAGAAAACATTGTGGATAATGAAGAAATTGCTTGTAACAAGCAATTTCTTCATTTTCCACCATGTTTTCCGAAGCTTTTTCATTGAGGGGCGTAAAAAGGAGGGATTGTGTGGGAATGGGTTAAAAGTCGTAACTACATCTTATTTAAGCTATAGTTGTGACGCTAGGTCGCCAACTAACCGTTATATATATTTCTTTAAATATTACTGGTCATAAATGATACAAAGAAATGTGTAATATCAAAGAAAATTTCCGTTGGAGTTCTTGTGGGCGTGGTCATCCTTCAAAACAGTAATTTGGGAAGATTGGTTTTTGTTGACTTTTTTCTTTTGAAAAAGAAATATCGTCAATGGGCGACTAAGATGCTGTAAAACAGCCTGAATAAAGCCTTATTTACGTCATTCTGGTCGAATACTGGCGATATGTAATGAAGTTACCATTGCTACAAATTACCATTGCTTCAAATTTCCTCTAGCTGGCTTTGTAAGCCAGAGAAAATGGAGAACAACGTTTAAGATAATAACGAAAAAACTTACAATCTTTTACATCCAAAATTCTGCTTTTTTTCGGTTTAAGCTTTTCCAGGCTGTAATTTGTCAACTTTAAATGTTTCTTCAGTCTAAGACAGCTCTTCGACTGGAAATATGAGAACGATGTTGTAGGGAACATGCAGCAAAATTCCTTGTGAAAGCAAGTCCGGCTATCTTTTGTTTAAGTTTTAAATTAAATTTTCTTAGATTCATTTCTGGTATGTTATCTTTGCATATTCTGGGTTTTTTAGACAAGGAATCCCGTAAACTTTTAATCGAAAAATTATCTATTGTTAAAGTAAAAGAAATTTTAAGAGTGGTGTCAGTTTGACAAAAAATAAAAATACAATATTGACCCAGATTCTAACCGAATAACTGCTACTTATTGATTACCTAATTCAAGTAGTAATTTTATACCCAAAAGGAATCTTCTTAACCCTTGTCGTGCTGAACCCGGAATATTCCGGTTTTGGCAGGAGGTGTAGACAAAGATCAGCCTGCACATAAGTGCAGTCTGGTCTTGGTCTACACCTCCTGCTTGTACTTTTCTTGCCAGATTTGTTTATGAAATTGATTTCTAAAAGAAATGTTGATTTTTTAACAACAAGTTCTATCAGTGCTTTCAGTGCTTTGATTTTAAAACAATTCAGGAAGGTAATTTATATTTATATTTTACTTTCTTAGTTTGTCTTTTGATTTGCTCAAGTAAGTTGGTGAAGAAAAGCACTTGAAATCCATAAGCAGGGCTTAATTGGGCACTACTCTGTATTTAGACCAAAGTAAGCACGCTGATGGATTCCTAGAGAGTACATGTAATCTTATGCTGGAGAAAACTGAAAATGTATTGTCCTCAAATCAAAATTCTGTTAAATTAGAACATAGCTATAGACAGACAACCTCTCTTACCTTTAAAAACTGTATTTTAGTTAAAGTGTCTTTTTATACATACAAAACATAGAATCGCTACCTTTATTCGAAAAAAAAAATCTTACTTTTCGTTTGGGTCTATGCCTTCGCCTCGACCTCAAACAAAACATAGCATAGGACTCGGTCTTCCTTTGTATACATTTGTATTTGTGGAAATGCTGTCGGTTCAGAGTTGATTTGTATGAACAATATGTCAGGATAAGCAAGGGACCCTCTGAAACAAAAGTCAATTGTTGGTTAGCTGGCTACACCCTCCGACATCCGACAAGACAGTTCGACTGAGATATCAAACGCTATTATTTCGAAAAATGAATGGTAAATGACATATGATCGAAGACCTAATTAGATCTAGAGCTCGAAAAAGGCTTCAGACCCATATTTAAGTCGCCATATCATTAGCTAGCAAAGCGCCAGCTTTGAAAGCTTAAGTTAACAGACAAAATTTTGAAGTCGTCTCAAAGTTCAACGAGTGCAAACTGTCACTGGAGGCTTAACCACCTAATCCGTGAAATACCTACGCCATAAAAAGTAGTTCTTATGTATTTCAATCATCTACTAGGTATTTTTAGCTCACTTGTGCACATCATGTTCACAATGACTCTGATCAGAGTATTCTAAAGGTTGCAGACGACAATTTCAAATTGCTGTAAATTCTAAAATATTTATATCTCTAGGTAGAAAACAATGTGGTAAATGAAGAAATTGCTTGCAACAAGCAATTTCTTCATTTTCCACATTGTTTTTCACTACTATTCTTTACCATGATGATGTCTGACAAAGTAGAGTAAACAATGCTTTGCTAGCTTACAGTACTTTCAGTCTTTGATTTTATATACGTGTTTGAGGTCAACATTTCACTTCCGGTAAAAATGAACAATTTGATTGACCAGTCGATTTTTGGAATCGGCGACCAATGAATTGTTTTAACGAATTATCTCCCACTATGAATTGTTTTAACGAATTATCTCCCTTTAAGGAACACAATAGATAAGCCGTGTGTGTTTGCAGCGTATATTTATAAAGTAAACCATGTTTAAATGCTGTGAATGGGAAAATAACGAATTACTGTTCAAGGTATTAAGTTGCCATTTGTAAATGAAACGCAAGGAAGAAGATTATCCTAAATAAGTGTATTTCGTCAGTATTTCAATTGATTGATCGCTGTTTCGATTGACCAATCTGGTCATTCATGCTGACCAGAAGTGAATTTTGAACCTTAAATTTATGTCGAGCACTTTTGATTGGTTTAGCGAATGAAAATCAAGCTGTAGTTAAGAGGTTTAGGTTGCCAACCAACGACCAACTTTTTACTTGAGAACAAACTTAACCATTTTCATGCTGAACCAGGAATAATCCGGTTTTGGCAGGAGATATAGACCAAGATCAGCCTGCACATAAGTGCAGTCTGATCTTAGTCTACACCCCCTGATTGTATTTCTCCTGCCAGAGTTGTTAATGAAATTGATTTCCAAAAGAAATATTGATTTTTGAACGACAAGTTCTATCAGTGCTTTCAGCCCTTTGATTTTACAGCAATTCAATAAGGTGATTTATACAGCATGACAAGGGTTAAAGTCCATATATAGTACAGATATTCATGTTGTCTGTAACAATATTCAGCCGCCGTCATAGCACAGTCGGTAGCGCGTCAGACTGCAAATCTTCACTTATGGGATGTCACGGGTTCGTTCCTCGGCGGCGGCACATACTCTTTCCGACGTTTGTCTTTCACCAATGACTGGATAATCATAAACCTAAGCTGGATAGCAACTGGCGGCTAGGAAAGGATGTAGTGTTAGTACTGTTGTGAGAAGTACCAGGAATCCATTGTTAGGTTCTCCAGCCGCCGCGATATGACTGAAATACTGTTAAAAGCGGTATTAAACCCTATTCAATCAATGTAACAATATTCAAATAGACTTACAGTTGTGTCGTCTGCTTTCCATTCCCCTTTTAAGCTGCTTGTCCAGTAAAGTAGCCGTGATTAGTACAAAAATAGTCTATCATGACAGCGTGAATAAAAATTATGACACTTTTTTTTATCTGATTTCTGTCATAACACCAATCTTGTTTGAATTTGAAATATAAAATTATTTAAGAGATGAAGAGAATACTTTTTTTGTTTTTATGGAGGTATGAAACGACCCCCCCCCAAACAATTACACTGTATGAATACGCGAAGCGGATTCATACATAAGTATGATTAGCTTTTTCGTTTCATACCTCCATGAATACAAAATATATTCTCTTCATTTCTTATAATTTATTTACGTCGAGTGAAAAAAGCAACAACATTACAATTTTTATACTTTTTTGGTACTACCTTGTGCGAGAGCATACAAAATAGCTGTATGCTCTAAATTCTTTTCATGGAGGTATGAATATTTTTTTCTCGGCTAATCAGAACATTTATTATTTTTTTTAAATGAAACTAAAAATTGAATTAAAAGAACTGTACACATACCGTCATCGCTGTCATCAACATCGATTATGTTCATCTTTCTTGGTTTGGCTTCTTCTGAAACCTGTAAGAAAAAAAATTCACATCAATCGGCCAATCGCTTGCCTCGCCCATTGACCCCAACAGGAAGTTCCACTTTGACTTAAAACGGCATTATTTTACAAAATGCGTGGCCAGTAGCATGTAATAAAACAGTAAAATGGTTGGTTGGCGATCGAAACGTCGTAACTACAGCTTGAATAAGCTGTAGTTCCGACGTTTGAGTTGCCAAACCAACAAAACGCTTTACAAAATGGGGGCCGATGTTGAAGCTCAAAATCAACTTCCAGGCTAAATAAATAATTTCATTGGTCGACTCATATTTTATTGACATCCGCGATTGGTCAAATTGTAGCTAACTAAATGATATTAGACCTATATGGAAAACCTTGTTTGTCCAATACGGGGTGCTCATCTTGGACACCCTGATGGGATATTTGTTTGACCTATGTTGGAAACATATATGGACTGCGTCTCGGATATATGTTTGACCCAGGGATCGACACTAACAGTGTCCCGGGACCCCAAAGGATACAAGAAGATTGAAAGGGCTCCCAAGGAAGCAATTGTATGCTAGGGATTCCGTTAGGATCCTTCATTATGTCTGGAGTACAAACTATCTTAATGTATTCCGCGAAGACGTTTTCAGTAAATTTCAAATTATTCTTTCGTTAACATTTTACCAAATTCCCGACGACACAATTCTAGACTGGTCCGAACTGAAAGAAATTGTAGACATTTTTCGTTTAACCCTTTCCTGTTTTACAAAATTTTAGACCAGTCCAAATTCAAAGGGTTTGCAGACGAAAATCAAAAGTGGGTTTGAATTGAAAAATAACCATTCAGTAGGGGAGAAAATATTGTGGAAAAAGAAGAAATTGATTGTTACAAGCAATTTCTTCTTTTTCCACAATGTTTTCTCAAGTATAAAATCACAGGAACGTAAAATCCCTTATTTGAACGGGAAAGGGTTAATGGAATTCTAGAAATATTTTTAGGTTCTTGAAAACATTATTGATAATGAAGAAATTGCTTGTTACAACTCAAAATCAACTTCCAGGCTAAATAAATAATTTCATTGGTCGACTCATATTTTATTGACATCCGCGATTGGTCAAATTGTAGCTAACTAAATGATATTAGACCTATATGGAAAACTTTGTTTGTCCAATACGGGGTGCTCATCTTGGACACCCTGATGGGATATTTGTTTGACCTATGTTGGAAACATATATGGACTGCGTCTCGGATATATGTTTGACCCAGGGATCGACACTAACAGTGTCCCGGGACCCCAAAGGATACAAGAAGATTGAAAGGGCTCCCAAGGAAGCAATTGTATGCTAGGGATTCCGTTAGGATCCTTCATTATGTCTGGAGTACAAACTATCTTAATGTATTCCGCGAAGACGTTTTCAGTAAATTTCAAATTATTCTTTCGTTAACATTTTACCAAATTCCCGACGACACAATTCTAGACTGGTCCGAACTGAAAGAAATTGTAGACATTTTTCGTTTAACCCTTTCCTGTTTTACAAAATTTTAGACCAGTCCAAATTCAAAGGGTTTGCAGACGAAAATCAAAAGTGGGTTTGAATTGAAAAATAACCATTCAGTAGGGGAGAAAATATTGTGGAAAAAGAAGAAATTGATTGTTACAAGCAATTTCTTCTTTTTCCACAATGTTTTCTCAAGTATAAAACCACAGGAACGTAAAATCCCTTATTTGAACGGGAAAGGGTTAATGGAATTCTAGAAATATTTTTAGGTTCTTGAAAACATTATTGATAATGAAGAAATTGCTTGTTACAAGCAATTTCTTCATTTCCCACAATGAAAAAAAAAAAAAAAAAAAAAACAATGTTTTTTTTATTCAAAAGCTTGTTTTCAAATGGAGCTTAAAAGGGCATGATTGTGATGGAATCAGTTAATGTATCCTCAACTATTTGGATGAAATTTTGAAGGATTTCTATGGGATCCCATTGAAGCAAATGGGATGTTGTGGTAGTGCTGGTGTGAACATTACCAGGAATCCATGGTTATGTGCTCCAGCCGCCGCGATATGACTGAAAAACTGTTATACGTAGGGTTAAACCCCATTCAAATTAGGTGGGGTGATTTTGTAAAGTGTAACGTACTTACCACAGTAAAGAAGATGATTAAACCCAGTATCACAGATATATTAACCATGGACATCCTCCAAATATCATCTCACTTGATCTAATGACAAGGTCTATAATAGAAAAGAAAACCTTATTTTTGCGGCATTTTCTACAATGTAACAATAAAGCATTAAAGATTCAAACTCAGTTAATCTGGAAATAAGCTATATTATACCTATATGTTAAACAACTGTTAACCAGGATAAGGCTTAACCAATTATTAGAAGACACAATTTCTGACTGTTCTTAATTCGAAGATGGTGCAGGAGGCAATTTCTAGTTATTACAATTTTATTAACCTTTCTCGTTATTGATAGAAAAAATCAGGGAAATAAAGAAATTGCTAGTTCATTTCCCCCAAAGGTTTCTCAAGCCTTTTTTCTTTGAGGGGCGTATAAAATCTGGATTATCTGCTAAATAGAATAAAGAGAGAAGAAAAATATTTATTATATAAAATATATACATGTACATTTCACACAGACAAAATCGTGAACATAAGTTGAACACTTCCCGCTTGCGCATTTAATACTTTTGGGCCTCAAAAGAATTCCACAAATTTGCAACCCATCGTTACTGGCAAAGCGCTCGTATTTTGAAAAAAGATACATATGGTACGCTGAAATAACCTTTCTTGATTCAGAAAAATAAGCCCAAATCGGAAAGTATCAACCTCGAATAGCCTTTGCATTCCGGGCAGTCTGACCAGGTTTACTACTCTTCGCTCTTCTCAAGAGGACTACTTTCGCTCGACCGATTACATTTTATATAAAACGACGACGTCTTACCCCTCGTCTGTAAATCTGTACATATTTTGATACGTTTTCTACAGGCCTGGTATACACGATATGTAGTGTAAAATTAGATGATTGAGACATAGCATATAGCCAGAAGGAACGGTAATCTTGAAACACAAACATTTCGAAAAATGAAATTCGATCCAGCATATGTCGATCAGAATTGGTCTTTCTAGAATGGATGTATGGTCAATAAGCATGATTGTCATTCTTCGACCAGTCTGAGTAGTCTCGATGCTTTTCACTCCTCTAAAACCGAATTACATGGAGGACAATTGACCAATCGCTGGCCCCGCCCACTTACTCCATTTGCCACGCCAATCGACTCCAACAGATAGTCCCGTTTCGATTTTAACCGGCTTTATTTTGCAGAATTCATGGCAAGTAGCGTGTAACTAAAAGGTAGAATAGTTGGTTGACAGCCTAAACGTCCTAAATACAGCTTGAAAAAGCTGTAGTTACAACGTTTAGGTCGCCAAACCAACAAAAAAGGTTAACAAAAATGACGACAAATGTCGGAGATCAAAACTCATTTTTTGTTTTCATTGGTCGACTGTTTTTTTTATTGACAATCACGATTGGTCCATTGTGTGTTTCAGTGAAAGATAATTAACCCATTCCAACATGGCAAGATTTTAGACTAGTCCAAATTTAAAGAAGTTGAAGACGGCAGTTTCAATTTCAGAGAATTTTGAGTATCTTGGGTTTTTTGAGTAGAAAACAGGGTTAAAAATGAAGAGGGGCGTAAAATGCGGGATTATGAGGGAATGGGTTAATGGACAAAAGCTAAAACGTTACGAGTTATTCGTGAAGCGACCTAATACTAACAAAACGCGTCGTTTTCCCACGAGAAATTTTGGTCCGTTCAGTAGTAAACGGGGAAGAACCAGCCCAAAATTGTGAGCTTGTTCTCTCGACAATGGAGATTTCACATGGGAGAATCAGTAGAATTGTCGAGCGATTATCCGAAATGAAATCTCGATAATTCACCGAAAGCATTAAAGAAAGTATATTCATTAATCTCATAGGTAACAAGGTTTTTGAAATATATTTCTGGGACTTTTTCAAGAAGAATCTGTTTCTCATTGTATTTCAGTCTACTATTTGAATATTAAACAAAAATGATAAAGAAAATAATGTACACTTACGATATCTCCGAACCACGCGAAGTCACCCGATGGAATTTAATATTCGAAAACCCAAGAAATTTGATACCGTTTCACGCTTATGTCATAACCCACAAAGTTATTGTTAAAGCCCGTAAGATTGGACTGGGGGATTCTTTTATCGAGCCATACCCTTAATTTTAAAGTACTGTGCAGAAGCCAAAATGTTGTTGTACTGTCAAACCTGTCTAATCAGACAACCGTAGATACCAACCTGAGGAAGTTATTCACTTTCTCTTAAACCGTTACCAGACGACAAAATATTAGACTGGTCCAAATTGAAAGCTGTTGCATAAGACAATTGAAAGTTTATGACTGCCTCGATGGCCGAGTGGTATAGGTATTTGACTCGTGATCTGAAGGTCACGGGTTCGAGCCCCAACGTCACCGAGGTGTGTTCATGGGCAACATGTGTATTAGCTCAGTTGGTAGAGCACTTGACTTCAAACCTCAAATTCACGGGTTCGAGCCCTGGGCTGACCATATCAACTAACAAACTAATTATCTTTCGGATGAGACGTTAAACCGAGGCTCCGTGTGACGGTACTATTCATCGAGCACGTTAAAGAACCAGACGGAGCTCTCAGCAGTTTCGTCCTGTATCCTTGCACTAACCCCCGTAACAACTAACCGTCTTCTGTGGGCGTCGCTCATATGGGCATGTGCTACGGCAGCGACGATAAATAAACGGAAATACATACATACAACTAAATTACAGCAAATGGCATTTTTCAGTCATTCCAATATAATTTAATTTGAATTCTTTTTTGCGTTAATGTATTATTTATCAAGTTTGACATTTAGTGCTTTACTGTCCGTCAATTGATGGATCGCTGGACACACCCACTGACCTCCGACAGGAAGTTCCACTTATATTTCAAACAGATTTATTTTAACCCTTGTCATGCTGAACCCGGAATATTCCAGTTTTGGCAGGAGATGTAGACAAAGATCAGCCTGCACATAAGTGCAGTCTGATCTTAATCTATACCTCCTGCTTGTACTTTTCCTGGCAGAGTTGATTTCTAAATTGATTTCTAGAAGAAATATTGATTTTTGAACAAGTTCTACCAGTGCTTTCAGTCCTTTGATTTTATAGCAATTCAGCAAGGTAATCTATACAGCTTGACAAGGGTTAAAAACTCGTGGATGTAACATGTAACATAAATGGTTGGTTACCCAAGCGCCGTAACTGCGGCTTGAATACATTAACTTATGGTGGAGAATAAGTTTCACAAGTTGCTTTAGAATCCACCCGCAAATGTAGGAGATATGTTCTAAACAAGCTCAATTTGACCGTTTTACCAGGAACTGCGACGTTGACCCTGGTGCTATCCGAATGTTTGTTTCAAATAGCACATCGATTTGTGATGGGGAACAATTTGAGCCAGGTTATTTTGAAATCAATCTATTAACATAGGAGTTATTGTGTTGATGGATTCTGACGGATTGACGAACTAACGGACATACAAAGATTTGTCATACTGACAACTATGTCTCGCTTACCGCAAGCGGGATCGACAAAATCAAGAACCCTTGGCCTGCTGAATAGTTTTCAATTCTTCACAAAATTTTGAATTTTTGTTAATTTTAGATCTACTTAGTGTTCAAATATTTGCTCAACACTAAAAGAACAAGCAGGTAGTGTAGACTAAGATCAGACTGCACATCTGTGCAGGCTGATCTTAGTCTATACACCAGCCACAGCTATTGTCGATACAGGAATATTCCGGGATCAGCATGACAAGGGTTAAAATTGGTGACTGATAGATGCTTATTGGTGAGATCGACACAGCCTCCGCTTTATGGTTCGAGTTGGGTTTTTTTTACTCAAAAGTAATAGAAACTAACCCTTTCCCACACAATACCCAATTTTTACATCCACGTGGTATCAAATGTAAAAATAAGGGAAGAAATTGCTTTTAAAAAAACATTTTCCCCCTTTTCAACAATATTTTCTATTATATATGGTAGCTGCATTTTGGCAGCATACTTACTTTATAATGTCGTCTGCTAACCCTTTGAATTTAGACAAGTCTAAAATCTTGTGGAAAAAACACGCACTAAAACAACAACAAGCAAAACGCCCCTAGAAAAATAGTTAAGGTTCAAAATTAAATAGCCCTTCTCTGATAAGTCATTTATACAATCTCTGAAATCGGAAAATGGTTATTGAAATCTAATTTTGGCGAATTAAGTACATAGGAAATACCCATATTTCTTTTTATAGCTTTTGGGTATCCAGTTTTGAATACCCAAAACGCCATCTTTTGATAAATGTTACCGATAAGGACAATGCGGTCTACCCTTCTACTGATCCTTTCGATGAAAGAAAAAATACGTTACTATTAAGAGGCACATCATGTAAGTACGAAAAGTGTCGATACTGGTCAGATGGCGAGTGTAGTTTGCAAATGCTCAATACTTAATAAATCATGAATGGCCATTCTACCTTACTATACCTTAAATTGGTGGATCGCCGCTGTAAATAAAAAAAAATCGATTAACAAATGAAAACGTTCGTTGAGACCAGAAGTGTAATGTTTGAATACCGACATGAAGAATAGATCCGGGTAATCTCGTAATGACGTTTATTTCTCGTGAATCGTGGCTCTTTATTTTTTACTGTTAGACAAACGTTAATTGGCGTTGTATTCATTTCGAAAGATCCTCCACTGAAAAAAGGGAAAAAAGCTTTAAGATTCTAAACAAATTATTCCCAATGACCGATTTAAGAAATACCGTTTTTCGGGAAAACACATTGCGCCACCGTCATCAGGAAACACAATACGGACACGATATACTATATCAAAGCCTATATGAAAAGCATGTAATACCGCTTACGAGAGTAAAAGTATTTTTATGCACATTGTATATATTCCTATGGGAAAAGTTTCTTTCAGATTAAATATTGTTTGTGTTGAATTTCCCTACTTTTGAAAGAGCAAATTTTGGGATAAAGAAAAAACTGCTAATATATTGTATCTATTCTTTTTAACCCAGCGTGTAAAAACTGTTTTTCGACATAAAATAATCGGAGACAATGCAATCTAAAAGATGATCCATAGGACAGTAAACATTATGAAAGACGCTATAATATTCGGTCATGACGGGAAGACTAGGGCAAATTGTGATAAGAATGCAAATCATTTTGTATCTTGCGTCTTCATATATGTATATGCATATTGAATGCGTTTTAATACTTTCCTTTACAATTGCCGGTTTTTACGTCTCTGTGATTTTATACTTGAGAGAGAGAGAGAGAGAGAAAAAGAAAACACTGTGAGCAAAAATAACTTGCTTGTGACAAGCAATTTCTTCTTTTCCCACAATATTTTCTACGCTGTAGGTTGGTTACTTTTGAAATTGCAATCTATGTTAATTGTCATCTGCAAATTCTCACAAACTGTACGAAACTAAAACTTTGAAAAGCAGGAAAGGTAAGGCCTTTCACAAACTCACGTAATGGTACTGTGCGAACTACTAAGCTTTGCAGAATTAGCCGGTCTTGACAATAAGGCATTAAAACACGCACAGCTTAAACAAACCGCCAAATATGACTTTTCTTGCAACGATAATCAAAAAAGATTCTATATGATAACAAGGTGCCAATCGTCACAAGGTACGCCAGTCACGCTGATTGATGTCGACTTTGTTGAAAAGTGTTGAAAAAACAAAGGGCAATAACTCACATAGTAGAGTTATGGTTCTGTTTTATGTTGTTGTGACCGTGCATTTTCATGATCATAGCTATTATACTTTCATAGATATGCTTAGGAAAAAAATTCAAGTCTAAAAAAAAACAAAGAGCAAAAACTCAAACAAGAGCTTTGTCCAAAGGACATAGATGCCCCTATCGGTAGCTTTGATAATAACAAAGGGCAATAAAAGTTGTGGTCCTTGTGCACTGCACTTCTCCTCAATGAGGTCTATCCACCTGTGAAGTTTCAAGTTGATAGCTATTATACTTTCAGAGATATGCCCCAGACAAAATGTAAGTTTTTAAAATAACAAAGGGCAATAACTCCAAATTATGCAAGCAAGAGTTGTGGTTCTTGTGCACTGCACTTCTCCTCAACGAGTTCTATCTACCTATGAAGTTTCAAGTTGATAGCTATTATACTTTCAGAGATATACCCCAGACAAAATGTAAGTTTTTTAAAATAACGAAGGGCAATAACTCCAAAATTATCCAAGCAAGAGTTGTGTTCCTTGTGCACTGTACTCCTCCTCAATGAGGTCTATCCACCTGTGAAGTTTCAAGTTGATAGCTATTATACTTTCAGAGATATGCCCCAGACAAAATGTAAGTCTTTAAAATAACAAGGGCAATAACTCCAAAATAATGCAAGCAAGAGTTGTGGTTCTTGTGCACTGCACTTCTCCTCAATGAGGTCTATCAACCTGTGAAGTTTCAAGTTGATAGCTATTATACTTTCAGAGACATGCCCCAGACAAAATGTAAGTTTTTAAAATAACAAAGGGCAAATAACTCCAAAATTATGCAAGCAAGAGTTGTGTTCCTTGTGCACTGTACTCCTCCTCAATGAGGTCTATCCACCTGTGAAGTTTCAAGTTGATAGCTATTATACTTTCAGAGATATGCCCCAGACAAAATGTAAGTCTTCAAAATAACAAAGGGCAATAACTCCAAATTATGCTTTCAGAGATATGCTCCGGACAAGTTAGTGACGGAGTGACGGACAGAGACCATTACTATATCCCCTTTGCTGAAACTGTGGGGGATAATAAAATAATTGGATTGGTATCAAACCTTCTTATCTATAGCTTAGCAGTCAGGCAAACCAACTACTAACACCCTTAACCAATTCCCACACGATAAAATTTTGGACCAGTCCAAATTCAAAGAAGTTGCAGACACGACAATTTGAAGTTGATGAAATCTTCAATATCTTTGTCTTTTAGGGTAGAAAACATTGTGGATATTGAAGAAATTGCTTGTTATGAGCAATTTTTTTTTATTTTCCACAATGTTTTTCAAAGCCTTTTTCTTTTGGGGTGTCTAAAAGCGTCACTGAGTGGGAATGGGTTAAGACACCCACATGACTGCTAAATGTCAGCAAACAGACAATTATTGGTGACATAAAAATGAAAATAAATAAAGCCTACAGCGCATTCTTTTCCACCCTTCACTGTATAGTCCCTTATTTCCATGTTCCTTTGAATTAGACTATAGATTTTTCCTTGCGTTTTTTTGCTTCTTTTCAAGGAATGTTTCCTCCTCTTGAGCATCTTCATTTTGTTGCTTGCAAATATTAAACAATCATATAGGAACAGTATTGAAAGTGATCCAACATATCATTTGATGAAAAAAAATCAGTTGTGTCATAAATGTAATCAAAATGCAAAACTAATGTGCCTTTTTTGACATCGAGTAATGTGGCTCCATTCTGCATCAGCCACAAATATGATAACTTTGCTCATAAGCTGTATACAAAATAGACTAGGTGGCAAAATTAGACAAAGAGTGGTCCAATATCAACGGGCCTACTTGGCTTTGGCCCGATCATGTTCTCAATCCATTGACTGCCAAAGAAATTGTTTAATACTAGGCAAACTGGCTTTCCAGTCTAAAATGAGAGTCACAGGTAAGTTAGCAAACCAGCTACAATCAAGTACGCCCTATATACAGTCTACACTCGTAATCTCGATAGCATATATCTCGAATTTTCGGATGAGTGGAGATCATGTTCAAGTCCCAGTTTTTCTTTCTTTTATATAAATGATTGATTGATTGAATGGGGTTTAACACCACTTTTAAGTCATATCGTGGCGGCTGGAGCACCTAACAATGGATTCCTGGTGTTTCTTACACCAGCGCTACCACCACATCCTTTCCTAGCCTCCAGCTGCTATCCCATTTAGATTTACGGTTATCCACCCATAAGTGAGAGCCAAATGTCGGAAAGAATATGTGCTGTCGCCAGGATCGAACCCATGACATCCCATGATTGAAGATTAGGAGTCTGACGCACTATCAACTATGCTATGACGGCGGCTACTTTTATATAAAATCAATAACCTGGCAACCACTTAACCCCCGCAATTCCTGTTATTTTGAGATTTTTTTTTTTTTTTGGACTAAAATTAAATATCCACATCTAAATTTACGTTTAAAAAGTCAATGTAACTATCAAATACAGTTTGACGAGGTGATTACAATCCAGATTAACAAATTTTTGACACTTTCCTGATTAAATTGATAACAGATGTTTGGTGTAGGTGTGAGAACCGGAGATCACATCATGTCCTATCTTTGCAAGGAAATGTTGACTCCCCACTATGTAGTGGGTGTCACACTTGGCTAGCGCAGATGGTCAGTTAGAATGTGTAAGAAGCATTGAAAGAAAGTTTTTGATATATTTTTTTAGCTCTGACAATATCAGACTTGTTTCAAATATCTTTGACCTGCTGTGTGCTTTATCTTTTTATTCCGACCAATAAATAGCACTTGTTACTCTGTTTTCAAGAGGGCCTTTTAAGGTATTCTTTTAGTTGGAAGTGTCACTGAAGATTATGTTTTAATAAAATATTTTCAAACTTCTTAGTCCAAGAAGATAACTTAGTCTCCACAAATCCTGTGTTCATTTTATCACCTTCAGCTATATCTATATCCACTGGCGAGTCACTTGATTCTTTTGTCTGATCATGATAGCTATTGTCTCCCCCTGCATCAGCTTCTGTCCTACTCACTGGTTCCCTGTCTACACTCACTGTTCCCAGTTTATCTGATTGGTCAGAATCACAGACTGGTCCTCTAGATTTCATATCACTATCGCCAGAATCAGAATAAACTTTACTAGTATCACTGATCCAGTCTGAAATTTGGATTTTTGAATATTGAAGAAGTTCTGATTCTAGAAGAACAACATCTTGAAGAAGACTTTGAAGATCTAGCTCTTGCTTGTCAGTCAATCTTCCCTGCCTCATAAGGTTGTATGACAGTTTTGCACTAAAAAGGTTAAAAAATATAATTAACTGAATTCACTTTAAAAGATAGACTTATGAAAAAAAACAACAACCAAACCAAAAACCTAGAGGCACTTGAGTGCCTGTATTGGTTCATAGATTTGCATTTACTAATAAAGAGAACAAGATTTTCAATACATGTTTTGCAAAATTTTAGACCTGTCCAAATTCAAAGGATTTGCAGACGACAATATCAAATCAACTCTATTTGAAAAATAATCATTCAATAGGGTAGAAAACATTGTGTGTGGAAAATGAAGAAATTGCTTGTTACAAGCGATTCCTTCTTTTTCAACATTTTTTTCACAAGTATAAAAACACAGGGTCGTAAAAACCAGGGATTAAACGGGAAAGGGTTAATACATGTACTTTTATTATCCCCCGCCGTTTCAGCGAAGGGGATATATACTTAGTACATTTAAAAACGCACAGTTTTCAAAGTCCAAATTTGTGATGTTACCAGCTTATTCAATGCATGAAAAGATTTGTTATGTTTCTCCTACAAAATTTGAGACGATGTCGGGAAAAAATGGAGTTTCTGTATCTGGTACATTTCCATGCGTCGTATCTAAAGCTTAAAACACGTTTTTCGCTCAATAAGGTTTATTCACGTGAAACTTGGGTTTGATTTCAACATGGTTATACAGTCTGTCCATAGGGCCATTAGAAAAGCAAGTTTTATAGAGATAGTATTCAGTCTATCAGCATGCCTCGTCTTCCTCAAAATGTGAGGAATCAAGCTATTGGAATGCATTTGCTTGGTGTTACTAATTCGGAGATCTCAAGGCGCATTGGATGTCATAACTCAACAATATCGCCTCTAGTAACAACCTATCAGCAGACTTGGGACGTGAAAGATCGACCAAGGAGCGGCCAGCCTCGAGTCACTACACACAGACAAGATGTCCACATCAGAGTTGTTCACCTCAGAAATCGATTTCTACCGGCTTCCAAAACAGCTAAGGAAACGTTTGGACGTCACAGGTATTCGTCTCTAAACTCTTCTCGTTTTTGGGGCGATATTTTACCCTAAAATTCCTTTCCGGAAAACGTCTCTGTGCCCCGACATGAATAGCATGCATTTCTTTTCAGGCGCAGTATACACCCTAATACTGTTAGAAATCGGCTTAAAGCTGCAAACTTGAGAGCGAGACGAGCATACCGTGGTGCAAGGTTGACCGCAAGACATCGGGCTGCGCGTTTGCAATGGGCCAGAACTCATCTCAGCTTTACCAGACGGCAGTGGAGTTCGGTACTGTTTTCTGACGAGTGCAGGATTAAACTTCATCGTGCTGATGGCCGCATACGTGTCTGGAGACGGCTCAATGAGCGTTACACCGATCCATGTGTTAAAGAGGTTGACCGCTGGGGAGGAGGGTCGATTCATTTTTGGGCTGGAATAACCCAACACAACAAAACTGATTTGGTCGTGTTTGATGGAAATGTGACAGCCAATAGTTACATTGATAATGTCCTAAGACCAGTCGTATTACCCTTTATGAGGCGACACACTTTCAGGTAATGGAATTTCATTCAAACGTGTATTTAAAATTGATTTATTTTTGAAATTGAAGCTATAAGTTGAGTAAACAAAAAATAATTAACGATTTGTATTTTTTGCTTGTTCTTCCTACGCTGTGAGCGAACGAAGTACCTCTGCGGAATTAAATGTACTGAGTATAGTAATGGTCTCTGTCCATCATTCCGTCCTTCCGTCACTTAACTTGTCAGGAGCATATTTCTGAAACTATAATTGCTATCAACTTGAAACTTCATGGGTGGATTGATCTCATTGAGGAGAAGTGCAGTGCACAAGAACCGCAACTCTTGCTTGCATAATTTTGGACTTATTGCCCTTTGTTGTTTTATAGACTTTTGTCCTGAGCATATCTCTGAAAGTATAATAGCTATTATCGAACTCATTCAGAAGAAAAGCAGTGCACAAGAAGCCTAAATCTAACTGGCTTCAGTTTACCATCAAGCTTATATGGAGGGGTATGGCCATGGCCGACATGGCTCTTGTTAACTCTATAATGGTCTGAATCAAAAGTACACAAATACTTCATCATTTTGTCACACACCGACAAACACCGCAACTGATTTCAGTTTTAAAAAACTGGTGCATGAACACAAAAGGTTTCTTTTAGCCATTCAAACATATTTTATAGAAAAAGCAGTTTGGTGGTTTAGAGGTAAATTATTAACTTTAATACACATATTACGTATCTTGGATCAAATTTATTATGCTCTAAGTTTTTTTTTCTTGTGAATCATCAGAAATAATATTTGTTACATTCCTTGTTTTGACAAAGATCTTGTCATTTAGCCAATTGCAGAGGTGCAAGCTGACAGTAATGAACGACAACTCTGCTTGAAGATTTGATTTATGTAGGCTTTGATTGAAATGTTTTATGTATGTGTAATAAGAACTGCCCAAACTTTACCATGGCCTTGCGTTGGTCAATGTAAACTATTTAACCCATTACCACACAATCCCACATTTTGACAAGTAAAAGAAAATAAGCTTTTGTAAAAATTATTAGAAGAAAGAAATTGATTGTAAAAAATTCTTCCTTTCACACATTTTTACCCTATGTGCCCCTTATTTCTAAATTTAACCAAATCCTTTTCAGAATTGTATAAAAATCAAAGGACTGAAAGTGCTGGTAGCACTTGTTGTTTAGTTGTCAATACTTCTTTTGAAAATTAATTTCATAAACAACTCTTGTTTCAAAAGGATAGACAGGAGGTGTAGACTAAGATCAGACTGCACTTATGTGCAGTCTGATCATTGTCTATACCTCCTGTTAAAACCGGAATATTCCGGGTTTAGCATGACAAGGGTTAAAAATATTTCTTATTGTTATCTGTAATGAATCTCTTTGAAATCAGACTAGTCGATGTGACAAGCAATTTCTTCATTTTACACGTTTTCTACCCAGACAGTTTATAAAAAATCTAAAATTTAATAAACTTTACAATGTCATCTGCAACTCCTTTCAATTTTGACCAGTCTAAAATTTCTTGTGTGGTAATGGGTTAACCAATTTCTCCGTGATGAAGCCTTTTGAAGCCCTTAAAGAAAAGAGCATGGGAAAACATTGCATGGTAAATTAAAAAAATTCTCGTGACAGCAATTTCTTTCTTTTCCTAATTTTTTTCTATCAAAGACTAGAGGGCAGAAAATTTTAATGTTTATCAAATGAAAATTGTCTGCTATAATGCCTTTCAATTTGGACCAGTCTTATTAGTCTGGTTATAGGTTAAAACATAGCGGCGCATATACGCCCAAAGAGGCTTGTCAGTAACCTTGGCTTTTCAGTAACCTGAGCTTAAATGAAAGCTAATGATTTTGTCAAAAGAAAGATCTTATCACCTGAGTCATACTGTTTACACTTGAGAGATAAGACAGAAGTAAAATAACTTATCATTCAACATTATGTACAATGGTTACATTCTATAATTTGAATACAATTGACATAAAAAAATAACCTTGACCAATGACCTTGAAACAAGTTTCAACAGAAAGTACTCACCTCAAGCAATAAAAATATAACCTTGAAAAACTGATCTTTACAAATAAATTATTACAATGATTCAGTCTAGGTTTTCAGAGCTCAAAACGACCTTGACATTTGATTTCAATAAATCCAAGGGCAGATAATTCAAGAAAGACCTGAGCTTTTTGAATTTTTGAAGTCTTATGCTCAACTAAATATCAGAAAAACATTGTAGCAAGATTCAGTTCACTCAAATAGAATTTGTAGGAGGACTTGCGCGCACACGCGCACACACACACACACACACACACACACACACACACACACACACACACACACACACACACACACACACAAAAAAAACCCCTGTAATTTTAAGCTATATTGTTAACCCTTTTCTGGTTAATCCCTGGTTTTTACGTCCCTGTGTTTTTACACTTGAGAAAACATTGTGGAAAAGAAGAAATTGTTTTTAACAAGCAATTTCTTCTTTTTCCACAATATTTTCTGCACTAGTAAATGGTAATTTTTTGAATAAAATCAACTTTAAATTTTCGTCTTCAAAACCTTTGAACTTGGACGGGTCTAAAATTTTGCAAAACAGGAAATGGTTAAGTAAAGGGCAGATAATTCAGGAACAACTTGACATATCAAATAAATTTTAGTCCTAAGCACAACTTGACATCATACAAAGTCATTGTGGCAAGTTTCAGTTCATTCCTATTCAAAATGTAGGAGAAAGTGTACTCGCAAGAAATAAAAGGATTTTTCGTTCAATTCAAAGGCAGATTATTCAAGATAACTCTAGAAAAACTCAAGCTATTTGAATTTCAAAGGTCTTATGCACAACAAGACATCATAGAAAGTAATTGTGGGGAATTCCAGTTCATTGCCATAAATATTGTAGGATAAGATTTGCACACAATAGACTTAGTGATTTTTCTTCAATTTAAGGGCAGATAATTCAAGATAACTCAAGAATGGCTGGAACGATTTGAATTTCAAAGGTCTATATAACTAGACATCATAGGAAGTAATTGTGCTAAGTTTCAGCTCATTCCCATTGATAGTTTAGGAGGACTTGCGCACACAAAACAAAGTGATTTTCGTTTAATTCAAGGGCAGATAATTTAAGATAACTCAAGAATGACTGGAGTGATTTGAATTTCAAAGGTCTTATGCACAACTAGACATCATAGGGAATAATTGTGCCAAGTTTCAGCTCATTCCCATTGATAGTTTAGGAGAGTTGCGCACACAAAAAAATTGTTAAAGGACAGACAGACGGACAAACAACTTGGGCCATGACATAATACGAACTTTCGGGCGTATAAAAAGAGACAAAATATGATTTCTTCTCTAACAAAATCTCTAAAAGTGCATCATTTCGCATGTGAACTACATGGCAACACAATGACAACATCTTTATCATTAGTCTCTCTGTCATGTTGTTCAGTGGAACAAAATAAATAGAAGGAAAAATCTACAAAAACTTTCGAGTTTATCATTATTATAATTTCACTGATTTCTTGTCAAATTAACAAGTGATAATCCACTGATTACCGAGATTCTGGATAATCAATCAGGTATGTGGAAATACGGATTTTCTCTACGTGTCCATGGGCGAGTAAAATGTGATTTTCTACTTGTCCAGGACCAAAATGGACTTGCCTG
Source organism: Fragum fragum (assembly GCA_946902895.1). NCBI lineage: Eukaryota > Metazoa > Mollusca > Bivalvia > Cardiida > Cardiidae > Fragum > Fragum fragum. The sequence continues at coordinate 16,491,744 of OX336377.1, forward strand.
TGAAAAAATAAAGAACAGATAAATTTTGAGAAAAAATTATTTTTAAAGAAGAAATTGCTGGAACTCAGCATTTTCTTCATCAAAAACAATATTTTCTAGCCTTAGATACAATCATTATGCTCACAAATCTCTTCTATCTATTTAGTACCATTCCAAGATTTGCCCTGATATTCACTTGTCCACTGACAAGTAGCCTCAAAAAATGTACTTGCCCGCAGGTAGAAAAGCCTGTGTTGGACAAGTGGGGCATGGGAATTCCACACCCCTGTCAATCAAAACGTATTAAAGAAATACTGGTTTCTAGATTCATCCTTCTAAAAGTATCTATTTTGTTATATAATAAGACAGGAAAGTTAAAGATTCACTACATAGGCGACTTGTTATCAGTTTGACTTAGATTTAAAATATCTTTTAAGACAACTCATTCATTATCTATCGACCATCAATCGGTATAAATCTAGATAGATACTAGTCAATTAGCTGATTATGTGGTCAAATGATACTTCAAGCTAGCAAGGAGAGAGAATTGTTCTCTTTCTTTATTTTATCTATACCCTGCATGAAATCAGGATAGCTTTACTCTATGCTAAAGGTTAAAATGTTTAAGTGTACAAAGAAAGTGTGCAGATATCAAACCCTCTTCTATTATAAATTTCTGTAGAATTTGGAACCTGCTTAAATTTGTGATATAATTGACCAATCACGGCTGTCAATCAAGGAAACAACCAACCAATCAAATCAATTATTCAGCCTGAACCTGAGCTTTCAACTCCGCCATTGGCCTCCACTTTTGTTAACCATTTTATGGGTTTGGCAACTTAAACTTCGTAACTACAGCTTACCAGTATTCAAGCTGTAGTTAAAGCGTTTAGGTCACCAACCAATCATTTTACTTATTACATGCTACTGGCCATCAATTTTGCAAAATAACGCTGTTAAAAATTGAAGCCATACTTTCTGTCGGAGGTATTGGGCAGGGCCTAGGGAGTTAATGGGCAGGCCAGCGTTTGGTCAATTAGTATATTAATACCCACCTGATCTTTCCTCTCATTTCTGCAACTTTATAAACCAGCTGTGAAGAAGCAGAGAAGGCCTTATTGAACCCCTCTTGCAGTACCTCCTCTTTCCCTTTATCCAGACCTTCCCTGTAGCCTGCCTGTATAAATAGTTCTTCAATTAATTTAAATTAGACTGGTATAAGTTGAAAGAAGATGTGCATAACAATTCAAATAAGGTTGAAATTCAAAGAAAGTAGTCTCTAGGGTAGAAAATATTGTGGAAAAAGGAGGTCTTGTCTGACAATGTCTTTCCCAATAGGGCAATAAAATAAGGTATTTTTGGGTAATTTTTGAATAAGCAATTACTGGAAAACAAGTACAAAGACTGGTAAGAACTGAGGGTAGCAATACATGTAGTAAAAATCAGGAAACAATGTTAGGAAGGTCTTGTTTAGAGAAGTTTTAAAAAATAATTTGAAGCATACAAATTTAAAAATCTGTCATATGGAATAGAAAACATGAGCAATAACCCCTTTTTCTGCAATAATTCAGAGTGTAAAAAGGTGTTTGCTTCAAACAATTTCTTCGATTCCGGGACATTAGACAAAAATTTCCGTTATAAACAGCATTTTTCTGGGATGCACCTCCTGAGGGTACCCTCCCAAAATAACAATAGAAAAAAAACTCACATTATATTGTGCACACACACAGGCAGGCTCAATCACAAACAAGTTTTTCCATTTCAATAATTATGGTTGTAACTTACTTTTTCAGAAACTACTTATCTAAAGTTCTTTTTTTAAGATCGGTGGTTTTAATTTTTAACAATAAAGATCAGTCATAGAGGTTTTCTTTCAACACAAGTGTCTGTTGATGGACAAACACAGCTGACGTTACAAAAACTTCGGGCCGTCCATTCTACAGTGCCGGAGCGCAGGGTCGTGACATTATCAAAGAGACCAACAAGACAGACTCAAGAGGGTTGCTTGTATTTTGCACTATTTTCCCAGAGAAGAAATTTGTGCTCAAAACTCGGTCATTTATTAATTGTAGACAAATTGCAATGTATTGCTCTGAACTCTAACCTTGATTCATTTTTCACCCATGAAGTAAGCTTTTTCTGATTTGTTGTTTCTTTGTTGAATCTAACTGAATTCATTAAAAGCAGTCTTTTTCGTTCATTTGCTACTATAGATCAAAACTGTATTCTGCGGATTTCCACTGTTTTGAAAGTTAGCGTGAATGAAAAACTATAAGAAAATGGCAAACATAAATTATAGACATAGTTTTTTTATATGTATACACTTTTCAAGCCCGGTTTAAGATGCCTTTAGACGCTTGCTAGCGATAACATTAATTTAAACTAGAAGCGCTTGAGCACCTGTATGGCTCCACAGGCATGAATGCACTGATTAAGCAAATCTTTGAATTCAAAATAAACTGAATAAAAGGAAAATAAATCTAAGTCATTGAAATCTTTGAAATAGTTCTAGAGAACCATTTCAAATTTTTCATTGTTTTTTAGAAAAGTCAAGTTATGTAAAATTCATTATGTAAATTTTTCACTGTATACAATATATGGACATAACCCACCATTGTGATAGGCATGTTTTTCAACCTATCAAAATTATGTGAAGGAATCTGACAAACAGTCATCTGAGAATCATTCCTGTGAGATTTGGTTGAAATCCAACATCAGGTTTCTGAGAAATTTACAAAGTTTGCACTATATACCACATACGGAAATTAGCCCTGACCATTAATCCATATTTTTCACCCAATCAAAATTTTTTCTTATAATCTGATAAAAGGTCACCCAAGGATCGATGTGGTCAAATTTCGTTGAAATCAATCCGTTGGTTTCTGAAAAACGATTTTCAAAGCTTTTAGCATATATGGAAATTAGCCCCGCCCAAAGAAAGCCATGTTTTTCATCCAATCAAAATTTTTTTAAAAGAATTTGAGTAAGGGTCACCCTAAGATCATTTCTGTGAAATTTGGTTGAAATCAATCATCTTGTTAATTAATAGAAGATTTTCAAAGCTTTTAACATATATGGAAATTAGCCCCGCCCATTAAGGCCATGTTTTTCATATGATCAAAATTCTTTAAAGGAATCTCATTTCTAATAGAGGGTCACCCAAGGATTATTTCTGTGAAATTTGGTTGAAATCTGTTCTGAGGAGAAGATTTTCAAAGTAAAAGTTTACGGACAGACGACGGGATGGAAGGACGCACGCATGCATAATGCCATGACAATAGCTCTCTGGCTTTCAGCCAGTGGAGCTAAAAAATCACCTGAAAAGAGTATACATGAGGACTCATTTGCATCCAAAAGACCTGAGCATCGTTCTCAAGGAATCTTCTGTTTTCAAAGAATAACCAACAAATCCCAGTTTGACCTAAGAATTGCTGTAACTACAACAGAACCAAAATATAATCACGATATTTTGAAATCAAAATGACCATGTATGAGCGGAACAAATGATTGACAACCAAAATTAGAATTACTTATATTCGCCAATGTAAGGTAATCTGGTGAGTGCGAAAATGGCCAGAAATGTATAGTGGTAAATATTCGCCCCATTGTTAGGTATGAAAAGAAAGTGGCATCACGTTTTGATAAATGCAGACGACATTTACAACATGAGTCAATCATAAGCCTTATAAAGACTCTGTGTGAAACACATTGATTGTTAAATATCAGTAAAGGTGTGAAAGTCATTGAAAAACTGGTGATTGATGGGTGTTAGATGCACCCAAAATTCGACAACTACGTCATTGTAGGCACTTATACTATTACTATTACTTTTAGTTTATTTATCCAACACCCTTTATAGGAATTTTGCTGCCAAAAATTTATGGATTCATTTATTTCAAATTCCAGGTACATCTTAAAAGAACACTGGACAGACTTCGAAAATCCGGTACTGTCCCGCATTATCCCATAGGTATGTCTGCCTAATAGTTTTTGTCTTCATTATGTCATTTTTGACAAAGTACTAAATATGCTGACCATTTCATTCCAAATTTTGAATCATGCGATCTTGTTTGAAATCATTTAATGATCAAAAGTGGCCAGAATTAATTAGGCACTTTCCTTTTTGAAGTTTATGATTTGTGGCGAAATTTTAAATGGCACGAAAACTAATGATATTGTGGCACATCTGTGTAAACCAATCTCGAGGACAGATATATTCTAACTCAACACTTACTTTATTAATCTGATAGACGGACTTTTGCCATTCGCGTTCGTTAACTTCACGATCTTTGTCGATTTCTTCGAAAATATCGTCGCACATTTTGAAATCGGGAAAAACAACAACAACTTAATCTTTGCTGGTTTTCTGCCTCTGTATCTTTTCATTAGGTAAAGCGGAGACTAAACAATTAATCAAAGTACTCCAAACGGAAAGTAGTCAATTCCGTAGCGATGACTATGGAATTCGTTTTGTATTTTGCCCATGATCATATGGATTTCAGAACTGCTGTATGTATTGAATAAGAACTCGAGATTTCTTTGATTGGTCTGGTACCTTTAAAGCAGGAATTTGACAGGAAAATGTTCAGAGTCAACATGTGAGCAAAGCTGAATCATAGATTTGAACATAGGCACTTTGATTCGGGAATTTATAATAACTTACAAAAATGCAGCTGCCATTTTTTAAGGTAACAATGTTTTGATAAACATCGTTGGTTCCGAATTCGAAAACTGACAATTGAATGATGCTTGCTCACTGACATGTCAATTTGATATTGTTTTGGAAATGAATTTAAAGGGAAATCAGTTACTTTTATTCTATATGTTATAACTACAGCTTGGTCAATCTTCAGTTGTCAAGTTCACCTTGGGTTCAAATTAGCCAACAGATTATCAGAAAGAGGGACACATTATCACAACTAGGTGATGAATTATTTGATCGATTGATTTATTTGATTTGTAGAGGCAATCCATCATTTCTTTGGGATCAAGACTTTTGCCCTGAAACAACTAAACCATGCAGGCGTGCCTTTGCTGAACCGCTGAAAAAGCAATTAACAATACTAACAAACCCAATTTTTTTTTGATGCTTTCCAGTGGGTTATATATTTCTCTGTGGATTATCACTAAATAGTTTCATGGACAAACCTGTGGAATTATCAAAATGATTAACCTCAGATTTTGATCTACTTGGTTCTGCTTTCATTCATTTTACAATACTTACATTATAACTTCATCTCAGTTGGACCAATGACTTCATTGAGGTTGTACTGTCATGTTATTTACAGGGGGAACGATAGCACTTGAGGTTGTTGTTTTCATATTCAACTGAATTAACACTTCAACCCCATGATCATTGACATGACATGCCAGTTGGCTGTTAACCCTTTCATGTTTTTCAAAATTTTAGGCTTGTTCAATTTGAAAGAAGTTGTAGATGACAACCTAAGGTAAGTGCAATTTGAAAAGTAACAAACCTACAGACTAGAAAGTATTGTAGGAAAATAAGATTTTTTTCTAGTATAAAATCACAGGGATGTTAAAAACTTAGGGATTAAACAAGAAAGGGTTAACATACATGTTAGAACAATTTCATGTTTGGTCTCTTTCTAGAATAAGCTTAAGATCCGTAAATCTTTCATTTATGCTTCTCTTGAAATTATAGTTTTTGTTATTTGCTAGATGAAAGACAAATCAATCTGACACTGTAAAAACAATTATCCTCCATTTATTTCTTTTTTAGGAGCTGCAGTCTATAATTGACTTCTTTAAGATAAAAGCTGTAACACCATTTGTACCAACGGCTGTAAGTATCAAGTGCTGCTGTCAACAAAAAATGAAGCTAGGACAAATCAGAACATCAATTCATTTCAATAATAATTTTTTTATCTGTTTTTAATATAAAATCATATCTTTGGACGGCTAAAAGTGTTGTAATCAGAGTTTTTTAATTTGACATTAACAATGGATTTTTGGGGAGTTCCTCGTTCCTTTTGGCCAGTAGTTTTATTCGAAAATCTTTTCAATTTTGACCTATCTAAAATTTTGCCTTTTGGTAATGGGTTAAATGTATGGAGAGGCTATTACATTATACATGTACATGTATATATGAATAACATTGGATTAACCCATTCCCACACAATAAAATCTTAGGCTGATCTAAATTCAAAGATTTTGCAGACAACAATTTGTACTTGATGAGATTTTTAATTTCTTTGTCTATTTGGGTGTAAAACATTATGAATAATTAAGAAATTGCTTTTAACAAGTAATTTCTTTATTTCCCACAACATTTTTCATGGCTTTTTCTTGTGGGTCATAAAAAAGTGGGAATGTGTGGGAATAGGTTAAAACTTGAGCTAGAAATAATGTAGTATGCTTAGGGGTATATAGGAGTCAGCTTGTCCGTTGGTTGTTCAGTTGGTCTATCGGATGGTCTGTGACTTTTTCTTATCCATCTATCATATCTTAAACTGTTTGTTGGATTTGAAACCAATTCTATACATGGGCTAAGTATCAAGCAAAGATGTGAACATTCTATTTTGATCTTTCTTTGAGTTATTTCCATCTGCTTTAAAGTCTTTTTTTGTGTGTACCACTATTTTATATGTTTATGCACAAAGAAGTTCCATAAGATATTTGTCTCAAACTGATCAGAGCTACAGATAAAGGGCATAATTTTGAATTAATATATTTAAACAATAATGTGATTAACCCTATGTTGTAGGTATTCATTTTAATTGTCTCATCAAGGCGATTTAAATGAGTACTCACAACATAGGGGTTTTTGTGGAGAAGTAAGGATGTAAGAATGCTGTTACCCCTTTTTATCTAGAGCTCTACTGATGAAATTTTTATTTAAGAAATGAAGAGAATATTTTTTGTTTTCATGGAGGTATGAACCGAAAAACTAATCACACTGTATGAATACGCAATGCAGATTCATACATTGTGTGATTAGGTTTTATCGGTTCATACTTCCATGTAACAAAAATTTTTTTTTTATTTTCTCTTCATTTCTTATAATTTAATAGCATCGAGCGAAAAAAAACATAAGCTTAAAAAATTTGACACCTTTTTGTATGGGACTGTTTTGTGCGGAAGCATACAAAATCACTGCGTGATCAAAATTTTGTTCATGGAGTTATGAATAATATTTTTGACCAATCAGAACGCTTGTTTTTGATAGACGAAACTAAAAATAAACTATATAACTATGTTTGTGTGGTATAGGCCTTGTGATATAAAAAGATAAGAAATGGTTGTTGATGTCGTTTTTAGCTCTACTTGCCGAAGGCCACTAGAGCTATAGCAATGGCTTTTTCCCTTCCGGCGTCAGTGCGTCCGTCCGTCTGCCCGTCCGTCGTCCGTTAAACTTTTCCTTCTTTACGCGATTAAGTCCACAGTTTTCATCGGATTCTCTTCAAACTTTCACAGAATGATTGTACCATCATAATGATCGTTCCTTTCGAAAATGGGTATGATCCGTCAAGAAACACAGGAAGAGGGGCCTAATTAAAACTTAATTAAAAAATCCTCGTTTACGCGATAGAGTCCACAATTTTCATCAGATTCTCTTCAAACTTTCTCAGAATGATTGTACCATCATAAGGATTGTTCCTTTCGAAAATGGGTATGATCTGTCAAGAAACATGGGAAAAGGGGCCTAATTAAAACTTAATTAAAAAATCCTCGTTTAAGCGATAGAGTCCACAGTTCTCATCACATTCTCTTCAAACTTTCACAGAATGATTGTACCAACATAAGGATGGTTTCTTTCGAAAATTGGTATGATCTGTCAAGAAACACGGGAAAAGGGGCCTTATGAAAATTCATTAAAAATTCAATTAAAAATCCTCGTTTATGCTATAGATTCCACAGTTTTCATTGGATTCTCTTCAAACTTTCACAGAATGATTTTACCAACATAAGGATCGTTCCTTTCGAAAATGGGTATGATCCGTCAAGAAACACAGGAAAAGGGGCCTTATGAAAATTTAATTAAAAAATCCTCATTTACAAGATATAGTCCACAGTTTTCATCAGATTCTCTTCAAACTTTCACAGAATGATTGTACCAACATAAGGATCATTCCTTTTGAAATTTGGTATGATCCGTCAAGAGACATGGGAAAAGGGGCCTTATGAAAATTTAATCAAAATTCCATTAAAAATCCTCGTTTACACGATAGAGTCCACAGTTTTCATTTGATTCTCTTCAAACTTTCACAGAATGATTGTACCAACATAAGGATCATTTCCTTCGAAATTTGGTATGATCCTTCAAGAAACATGGGAAAAGGGGCCTTATGAAAATTCAATTAAAAACTCCATTAAAAATCCTCGTTTACACGATAGAGTCCACAGTTTTCATCGGATTCTCTTCAAACTTTCTCAGAATGATTGTACAATCATAAGGATCATTCCTTTCGAAAATTGGTCTGATCTGTCATGAAACAGGGGAAAAGGGGCCTTATGAAAATTTAATTAAAAAATTCTTGTTAACACTCTTGAGTCAATAGTTTTCATCGGATTCCCTTGAAGCTTTCACAGAATGATTGTACTATCATAAGGATTATTCCTTTTGAAATTTGGTATGATCCTTCAAGAAACACAGGAAAAAGGGGCCTTATGATTGAAAAAGTCCTCGTAAACACAATAGAGTCCATAGTTTTCAACAAATTCTCTTCAAACATTCCCAGAATGATTATTACATTAAATGGATTGTTCCTTTCGGAAGTAGGTTTGATCCATCAAGTTTCATGGGAAAAGGGGCCCTATGAAAATTTAATAAAAAAAATCTTAGTTAACACGTAATGGCCCTAGATTTCACCTGACTGACTTCAAACTTTCACATAATGATTGTACCATCATAAGGATTGTTCCTTTCAAATTGGGTCTGACCAATTGAGAAACATAGGTTAAGGGGCCTTAGGAAAATTCAATTAAAAAAAATCTTAATTAATGCTTGTAAGTCCACAGATGAGATGGGGTTGTCTTTATACTCAAACAGAATAATTATACTTTTGTAAGAAGAGTTCCCTTTGGAATTGGTTCAGATCCATTAAGTAACATGGGAAAAGGGGCTATATGAAAATTCAATTAATTAAACACTGTTAACACAATAAAGCCCACAGCTTTGATCAGATTTTGTTGAAACTTTCACAGAATGATTGGAAGGTCATAACTATTATTCTTTTCATAACAGGGTTTGAACTGTCAAGAAGCACAGGAAAAGGGGCCTTATGAAAATTTCATTTATAAATCCTTGTTGCCAAGTCCAGAGCTTTCATCGGATTTTCTTCAAACATTCACAGAATAATTGTACAATAATAATGATTGTTGATGTTTGCATTAGACCTGATCCGTCGAGTATCACAGGAAAAGGAGCATTATAAAATTTAATTTTAAAATCATTGTACCATAATAAAGTCAACAGTTTTCATCAGATTCTGTTAAAACTTTCACAGAATGATTATTCCATCATGAGGATTCTTTCTTTTCAAATTAGGCGTGATCTGTCTAGTATCATGGGAAAAGGGGCCTTTAGAGAATTTTATCCATAATCCTTGTAACCAAGTCCAGAGCTTTCATTGGATTTTATTCAAACCTTCACAGAATCATTGTACAATAATCACGATTGTTGATGCTGACATGAGACCTGATCCTTCAAGTATCACAGGAAAAGGAGCCTTATGAAAATTTTATTTTAAAACTTTGACACCAAGATAAAGTCTGCAGTTTTCATCAGATTCTGTTCAAACTTTCTCAGAATGTTTGTACCATCATAAGGATTGTTTCTTTCCAAATTGGGCCTGATCTGTCTAGTATCATAGAAAAAGGGGCTGTATGAAAAATTATTACCAAATCCTCATAAACACAACAATGCCCTCAGTCTTTATCAGAATCTCTTCAAACTTTAATAGAATGATTGTACCATCATTTGGATTGTTCCTTTGTAAATTAGGTCTGATTGGTTAAGTGACACAAGAAAAGGGACCTTATAAAATTTTTATTACAAAACATCATTATTACAATAAAGTCCTCAGTCTTTATCATTTTCTTCAAACTATCATTAGGATTGTTCCTTTGTACATTGGGTCTGATTTGTTAAGTTTCACGGAAAAAGGGGCCTTATGAAAATTTAGTTACAAAAATTCTTGACACAATTCAGTCCACTGTTTTCATTGATTCTCTTTAACTTTTAAAGAATGATTCTACCTTCATTAGAATTGTTCCTTTTGAAATTTGGTTTGTTCTGTAAAGTATCATGAGAAAAAGGGCCCTATGAATATTTTACTATATACTCATTAACACAATAAATTCCACAGATTAAACAGATTGATTGTACCATCATTCCAATTGTTGATTTTGACAGTGGATCTGACTATGGCAAGGGTCACATAAAAAGGGTCCTTATGAAAAACTCTCTTAAATATTCTGGTTAACACAATGATGTCCCTTGATTTCACCGGATTCACTTCAAAATTTCACAGAATGATTGTACAAATACTTAGATGGTTCTTTTCAGAACTGGGTACAATCCATCAAGTATCATGTAAAAAGGGGACATATGATTTTTTTTTTAAATATTCTAGTAAACATAATGAATTTCCAATATTTCATCGGATTCACTTTTAACTTTCATAGAATGATAAAACCAACAGTAAAATATCACAGGAAAAGGGGCCTTATGAGAACTTGAATTTAATATCTTTGTTAACACATTAAAGTCAACAGTTTTATTGGATTCTCTTCAAAGATGCATGGAATAATTGTGGCATTCGAAACACAGGAAAAGGGGCCTTACAGTTTATCATTCAAAACATTCTTGTGTATGTGATGAAGATCACAATCATTATCAAGTTGTCTTTTAAATTTCACAGGACAATTGTCGGGTTGTATGGAAAGATCCTTTTGGAATGAAATTGATCCATCAGAAAACACAGGAAAAGGGGCCTAATTGATTTTCATTCAAAACAATCCTGTTTATGTGATTAAGTCCACAATTATTGTCATATTCTGATGAAATATTCACAGAATTATTGTAGGGTCATAAGGTAACTTTCTTTTGGAAATGGAGTGGATCCGTCATGAAACATGGGAAAAGGGGCCTTGAGGATTGTTACTTAAAATGATAAAGGGGATAAAGCCCCTTTTTTTTCTTTATGCATTCTTCTTTGAGCAATTAACTGCCTTAAATATCAGATTGCTTTAACGGAAAACTTGATAACCAGTAGAGCGTCTCAGGCCCTCATGGGCCTCTTGTTTCATTTAAATATGAAACTTAAAACCTGATTACACTTCTGCTTTTTGGCTTCATACATTGTGATATGGATTTTAGCTTTTTTTACCTCAATGAAAAGACGTAATCATTTCATCTCTTAAATAGTGAAGTTTGATATTTTTTTAAGAACTGTAGAATAATGTTAAGAGGCCTTTCCAGTGGACACAATCATGCCTTTTATTTGACTCAGAATGAAAACAGCTCTGGAAAATATTGTGGTAAATGAAGAAATTGCAGATTCTTCATTTCTCATGTTTTCTTTCCTGAAAAACAAAAATCTATATTTGATATAATCAAAATGTTTGTCTGCAATTTCTTACATTAACTCATTCACTCGCAATCCTGTCCTTCTAAGCCCAACTTGAAAAAAAACTTCAGAAAACATTATGGAAAATAAAGAAATTGCTTGTTACAAGCAATTTCTTCATTATCCATGATGTTTTCTACAGAAACAAGCAAACAAAAAATCAGGAGCAAAATAGATACATTAAGATCTATTGTACAGGAGAAATATTAAAGGATCCTGACAGAATCCCTAGCCTGAGATTGCTGGGGTCCCTTCCAATGATCCTCGGGATCCCAGGACACTGTTAGTGTCGACCCCTGAGATCTAACCATAGGTAAATGAACCATCACTTGGTGAATAAGGATTAGTCCACCTAAGTATTAGCATTTTAACCCATTCAAACACAAGAAAATTTTAGACTGGTCCAAATTGAAAGAAGTTACAAAAAACAACTTCAAGTTGATAAAATTTTGAAGATATTTTTCTTTTGGGGCAGAAAACTTAGTGGATAATGAAGAAATTGCTTGGTACAAGCAATTTCTTCATTTTACACAATGTTTTCCTAAACCTCTTCAGGGGTGTCAAAAAGCGTCATTGTATGGAAATGGGTTAAACCACAACTCGTGTTGAACTGAGCGCTTCTTTCTTTTGGTCACATTTAACCCATTTGGACGCCCCTCAAGAATGATCAATTAGGAAAACATTGTGTAAAATCAAGAAATTGCTTGTAACAAGCAATTTCTTTATTATACACAATTTTTTCTACCCAGAAAGTTGAAAAAATCTAAAATTTCACACATTTTACATTGCCGTCTGCAACTCCTTTCAATTTGGACTAGTCTAAAAATTTGCTGTCTTGGAATGGATTTAAAAAGATTCTGGTAACTTTTAAAATGATTTACCAAATAATTACATTGTATCTTTCTTACTTCAGAGTCCCTTTGTGACCATACAGCTAGAGAATGAAGAAGATGCCAAGAAAATTGCAAGTAGATCCATTCTGATAAGGTAAGGCAAAGATCTTAACTACATCTCAACCCATTACTTGACAACAAAATTGTAGAGTGGTCAAAACTGAATGATGTTGTAGACAACAAATTAAAGTTTATGAAATTTTAGATATTTTTCAAATTTCTGGGTGGGAAACATTGTGGAAAACAAAGAAATTTCTTGTTACAAGCACTTTCTTCATTTTTCACAATACTTTAACAATTGTTTTTCTTGAGGGGCATCAAAGAGTGTCATTGTGTGGGAGTGGTTTAACCATTTTCATACTGAACTTAGAATATTCTGTTTCTGACAAGAGGAATAGACAAATATCAGTCTGCACATAAATGCAGTCTTGCTTGTAACACTGTTACTAATCTTGGAGTTATGGCCCTTTTTTATAAAAAAAAGTATGGAAAAAAGGATTTACCATTATAGATGTGACATTGAGTCATTAGAGTGTAAGTAAATCACTTTCAGTGATGGTGCTCTAGTTTAGATTGTCTTGGGCAGCCATTTTAACTCTGACTCTGAAATATTCCTATTTTGGCAGGAGGCATAGACAAAAATCAGCCTGTACATACTGGTAAATACAGTCTGATCTTTGACTACACCACCTACTTGTCCCTGTTAACTCAGGCTTGTGTATGAAATGTAATGTTTAAAATGAATATAGATGTGCAACTAGTACCTTCAGTCCTTTGATTTTTATGCTGTTTTTAAAAGGATTTAATTCAGCATGACATGGGTTAAATGGCACCATACTTTAGGCAATGATGAAAATTTACATTTGGAATTCCCAAATGTTACATACAAGTCGTTCTTTCAATTCAATTGTGAAACGTTTGGGTGCATGCATGTTGCAAGTATGTCTGTTTTGATTTCAGATCTGTCTTTGAATTTTGGACAGCTGCCGATTCACTTGACAAGCTGTACACTCAGTTAGAAGCATTACCAAAGGATTTTGCAGTAAGAAAATTAATATAAACAACAGTACTTATACATGTAGTCAGCTCAGCCAAGATCAGATGCAATTTTTGTACTTGTGCCTTGTTATATGCTTGTAATTTGCCCAGCATTACACTAAGACACTTTGATTTTTGTTCAGGAAATAGCTGATGTATTGTCTTAAGTCGAGCCAAAAAGAAAAAAAACTTTTCGGGCTTCGTGTTTGTTGTAGTATTGGTCGAAGTAGTCTAAAAATGGCCAAAAATCAGTGTTATGCTGTTTCATTTCAAAAAAGGCTTTTTTGGACACAAATTTTCACATGAATGCATTTTCATGGGAAAAAATATAACAAAGAGGACATTTGTTGTTTTGGTTGCCATTTTTGATCCATTTAACATAGACTGTTAATTCAACCTGCAAAAGAAAGAAGACATGATAAGGTATACAAATATTGAAAACAAAACAAGCACATGAAAATGCATTCATGTGAAAATTTGTGTTCAAAAAAGCCTTTTTAAAAATGAAACAGCATAACACTGATTTTTGGCCATTTTTAGACTACTTCGACCAATACTACAACAAACACGAAGCCCGAAAAGTTTTTTTCTTTTTGGCTCGACTTAAGACAATACATCAGCTATTTCCTGAACAAAAATCAAAGTGTCTTAGTGTAATGCTGGGCAAATTACAAGCATATAGCAAGGCACAAGTACAAAAATTGCATCTGATCTGGGCTGAGCCGCTTGGTTAACACTGTTAAAGTTCATTACTTCCAAAACATTGTGGATCTATTACGGGTCCACTACCTTAACTGTGCTCTTCTAAGCTGAACCCCTAGGTCCTTTGCACTAAGGTTGCCTAGCTAATGGCTTATATGGCTAGTAACAATGCAATACCACTCACCTTGAAGCTATGTTACAACAAGAGATGTTTCATGAGAAGACGATTTCGAACAATATAGTTACTTGCTCTTTCATCAAACAGTTGATTAACATTCAAGATGCATGAAGCAAATGATGCAAACTTTAACTGAATTCAAATTTGCTAAATGAAGTTTTCTTGTTAAAATCTTTTCATGAAACAACTCTACACACAATAAAGACTAATGCAGCTTTGCATACAACAGAGGGTGATTAAAAGCCAAAAGGTACCTAAAGCAGCACATGACTACTCTAGATAAAAGGGTTACATATACATGCATCTTCACCTATTTTGATATTAGTTGTGAGTTACCTGTTATCACATTTTTCATGTTAGTTATTTTCTAAGTTATATCTTTTGTCTTGTCCGTAGACACCAAGATTAATTTTGAAGCAATACAGGCAGTAATTATCTGCTTTTAACATTGTAAGATGGCAGCTGTCATAGACAAAACTACAGAAAATAGGTTTTGGCTCTTGGAAACAAGTAACTATGTATCTTTTTTGAATTCCATGTCCTGTCCGTAGATACTTCAGTTAGCGAGGAAAGCCCGCATGATTTAATGATGCAGGAAAAATTCTGGTTTACTATTTTTCCAAAATCAATTATAGGCTCACAGACTTTGTAAAATGATTCATGAATTCGTCATCTTTTCATATTGTGAGCAGAATAGCTTGATAAAAGCCAAATCTATCGTTTGTATGCTTGCATTTTCATGTGGACAAAAAAAAAAAATATTTATTAAATGCTTCCTAGCAATTTCTTATTGTATTTTCATTTGAAAATATGGTTTGTAAAATGTTTGTATGCTTATTAGGTTTACTACAAAAGAACATACCAATTTGTCTTGTCCGTAGACATTTTAGCTAAATTTTGGGTGTAATTTTGGATTCGTAATTTCTCTGGTATCAGAAGACATAGAGTAATAAACAATGTCTTGTTTTGTGCAGTAATACCTACAGTTTTTCATCAAGAGGGCTATTTATCTTACTTAAGCCCCATGACTAATTTATAAAAATAGACATGAGGTACTTCTTTGTAAATGCAGGACTTTTTGTTACTTTCTCTGCCATAAAAAGAGCAAAAAGCATGAAAACATATCATGTATACTACTTAAATTTTTCTTATGATGTACCCATCAACTTATAAAAACATTTGAACCACTGTGAGATATTTGAAATCAATTAAAGTTCATTTAGATTTCATTGCCTTGTAGTTTTATTTTCACATAAAATTCATTTTCAACCTAAAATCATGAAGTTGCAATTTACACAAAACCAAAACACCACTCAAAGTCAGGCACGTCAAAGTATATACTGAATGGAAATGCAAACAAAAAGTGAAATGTAAGAACTTCATTTTTGACCACTGGTGAAACAAAAAATTGCATCTGATCTTGGCTGAGCTGAGTATTGTTCTTTTTTAAAAGGATTACAGAAGAATCTGCTTCTAATGACATCATTTCACATGATATTTCTATTATAATGATTTCATTGTGTAGGGGGGTATTTTGAGAGAACAGTCATCAAAATGTAGCTACTTTAAAAAATAACAATAGGATTTTTTAGGTTCACAAATTTATCTAATTAGCGTATTAATTATGAGGGTTTAAGACTAGATCTATTTTACTTTGTTTGGAAAACTAGTTCTTACAACTTAGATTAATCCTCTTGCTTCTGTTAGTTGGAGATTTCGTTCCGGCCAAAATTGTGGGGTCAATCTTGATAGCTTCTTTTTGGAATCAGACTCATGTACTAACTCCCCTTCCTCTCTATCAAGTAAAACTGTGTGACTGATCATTCAAACGAGGCCACTTAGAAACTGCAAAAATGTTTTGGCAGATTGTGCAAACTGACCAGGGTTCAAAATTATCAATGTTGCTGGTTTCCCGTGTTTAATAGAGCAATCTATAGCATCAAGGGGGATAACTATTAATTAATTTTTGTACAAATTGTATCACTTTTAAATTTAGAGTTTTTCTCCACTCTCCAGGATGAATCAACTCAGCCTATTGGCACCAAATGCTGTACTGTTCTTGTACTGGTTCCTTTTTCTGTATATTGTCTAATAAATTAATTTTTAGTTTCTTCTATCAAAAACAAGCATTATTATTAGCTAAAAAAATATTCATACCTCCATAAATCAAATTTTTAGTATGCAGCTATTTTGTATGCTTAAGCCTAAAGTAGTTCAATAAAATGTATCAAATTTTGTAAAACATTTCCTTTTTATGCTCAAGGTCAATAAATTATAAGAAATGAAGATACTTTTTTGTGTTTTCATGGAGGTATGAAACAAAAGAATCTGATCACACTTATATTGTTTGAATCCACTTTGTGTATTCATACAGTGTGATTAGGTTTTAGCTCTACTGACCGAAGGCCATTAAAGCTATTGCGATGGCTTTTTCTGGCATCAGTGCGTGCGTGCATCCGTCCATCCGTTGAACTTTTTCTTGTTAACACACTAGAGTTCACATTTTTAATCCGATTCCCTTCAAACTTTCACAGAATGATTGTACCATCATAAGGATTGTTCCTTTCGAAATTTGGTATGATGGTCAAGAAACATGGGTAAAGGGGTCTTATGAAAATTTAATTAAAAATTCCATTAAAAATCTTTGTAAACACGCTAGAGTCCACAGTTTCAATTGGATTCTCTTCAAACTTTCTCAGAATGATTGTACAATCATAAGGATCCCTCCTTTCGAAATTGGGTCAGATCTGTCAAGTAACATGGGAAAAGGGGCATAATTAGAATTTAATATAAAATCCTCATTAACACTCTAGAGTCCACAGTTTTCATGGATTCTCTTCAAACTTTCACAGAATGATTGCACCATCATGAGGATCATTCCTTTAAAATTAGGTATGATCTGTCAAGAAACATGGGAAAAGGGGCCTAATTGAAATTTATATAAAAAATCTTGGTTAACACTCTAGAGTCTACAGTTTTCATCGGATTTTCTTCAAACTTTCACAGAATGATTGGACAATCATAAGGATTGTTCCTTTCAAAATTGGGTATGATCAGTCAAGGACCACAGGAAAAGGGGCCTTATGAAAATTTTATTAAAAAAAATTCTGGTAAACACAACAGGGTCCACAGTTTTCAACAAATTTTCTTAAGGATTGTTCCTTTCAAAATTGGGTATGATCAGTCAAGGACCACAGGAAAAGGGGGCCTTATGAAAATTTGATTAAAAATTCCATTAAAATTCCTCGTTAACACTCTGGAGTCCAAAGTTTTCAATGGATTCTCTTCAAACTTTCACAGAATGATTTTACCATCATATTGATCTTTCCTTTCAAATTGGGTATGATCTGTCAAGAAACATGGGATGAGGGGCCTTATGGAAATTAAATTGAAAATTCCTTGTTAACACTCTAGAGTCCACAGTTTTCATCAGATTCTATATAAACTTTCACAGAATGATTGTACTATCATAATGATCGCTCCTTTCGGAATAGGATTTGATCTGTCAAGAAACAAGGAAAAGGAGCCTTTCTAAAAATTTAATAAAAAAATCTATTAAGAAATCCTCGTTAACACTCTAGACTCCACAGTTTTTATTGGATTCTCTTCAAACTTCCACAGAATGATTATGCTATCACAAGGATTGTTCCTTTCAAAATTTGGTATGATCCGTCAAATAACACAGGAAAAGGGTACTTTGAAAATTTAATAAAAAAACCTCATAAATAATCTAGAGTCAACACTTTTCATGGATTCTCTTCAAACTTTCACAGAATGATTGCACCATCATGAGGATCATTCCTTTAAAATTAGGTATGATCTGTCAAGAAACATGGGAAAAGGGGCCTAATTGAAATTTATATAAAAAATCTTGGTTAACACTCTAGAGTCTACAGTTTTCATCGGATTTTCTTCAAACTTTCACAGAATGATTGGACAATCATAAGGATTGTTCCTTTCAAAATTGGGTATGATCAGTCAAGGACCACAGGAAAAGGGGCCTTATGAAAATTTTATTAAAAAAAATTCTGGTAAACACAACAGGGTCCACAGTTTTCAACAAATTTTCTTAAGGATTGTTCCTTTCAAAATTGGGTATGATCAGTCAAGGACCACAGGAAAAGGGGGCCTTATGAAAATTTGATTAAATTCCATTAAAATTCCTCGTTAACACTCTAGAGTCCAAAGTTTTCAATGGATTCTCTTCAAACTTTCACAGAATGATTTTACCATCATATTGATCTTTCCTTTCAAATTGGGTATGATCTGTCAAGAAACATGGGATGAGGGGCCTTATGGAAATTAAATTGAAAATTCCTTGTTAACACTCTAGAGTCCACAGTTTTCATCAGATTCTATATAAACTTTCACAGAATGATTGTACTATCATAATGATCGCTCCTTTCGGAATAGGATTTGATCTGTCAAGAAACAAGGAAAAGGAGCCTTTCTAAAAATTTAATAAAAAAATCTATTAAGAAATCCTCGTTAACACTCTAGACTCCACAGTTTTTATTGGATTCTCTTCAAACTTCCACAGAATGATTATGCTATCACAAGGATTGTTCCTTTCAAAATTTGGTATGATCCGTCAAATAACACAGGAAAAGGGTACTTTGAAAATTTAATAAAAAAACCTCATAAATAATCTAGAGTCAACACTTTTCATGGATTCTCTTCAAACTTTCACAGAATGATTGCACCATCATGAGGATCATTCCTTTAAAATTAGGTATGATCTGTCAAGAAACATGGGAAAAGGGGCCTAATTGAAATTTATATAAAAAATCTTGGTTAACACTCTAGAGTCTACAGTTTTCATCGGATTTTCTTCAAACTTTCACAGAATGATTGGACAATCATAAGGATTGTTCCTTTCAAAATTGGGTATGATCAGTCAAGGACCACAGGAAAAGGGGCCTTATGAAAATTTTATTAAAAAAAATTATGGTAAACACAACAGGATCCACAGTTTTCAACAAATTTTCTTCAAACATTCACAGAATGAATTTTACATTAAATGCATTGTTCCTTTCAGAATTGGGTTTGATCAATCAAGTGACATGGGAAAAGGGGCCCTTTGAAAATTTAATAAAAAAATCTTAGTTAACACATCATGGCCCTAGATTTCACCTGATCGACTTCAAACTTTCACAGAATCATTGTACCATCATGAGGATTGTTCCTTTCAAATTGGGTATGATCCATCAAGAAACATAGGAAAAGGGATCTTAGGAAAATTCAATTAAAAAATCTTAATGCTTTTAAGTCCACAGATTTCATGGGGTTGTCTTTATACTCAAACAGAATAGATATACTTTTGTATAGTTCCTTTTGGAATTGGTTCAGATCCATCAAGTAACATGGGAAAAGGGGTAATATGAGAATTCAATTAAAAAATCCCTTTAAACACAATGAAGCCCACAGCTTTGATCAGATTTTGTTGAAACTTTCACAGAATGATTGTAAGGTCATAACGATTATTCTTTTCGTCATTTAACAGGGTTTGAACTGTCAAGAAACCCGAAACACGGGAAAAGAAGCCTTATGAAAATTTCATTGATAAATCCTTGTTACCAAGTCCAGAGCTTTCATTGCATTTTCTTCAAACATTCATAGAATAATTGTACAATAAAAATGATTGTCAATGTTGACATTAGACCTAATCTGTCAAGTATCACAGAAAAAGGAGCATTATGAAATTTAATTTTAAAATCCTTGTACCACAATAAAGTCAACAGTTTTCATCAGATTCTGTTTAAACTTTCACAGAATGATTGTTCCATCATGAGGATTCTTTCTTTTCAAATTAGGCCTGATCTGTCTATTATCATGGGAAAGGGGACTTTTGAGAATTTAATGTATAATCCTTGTAACCAAGTCCAGAGCTTTCATTGGATTTTCTTCAAATCTTCACAGAATCATAAAATAATTACGATTGTTGATGCTGAAATGAGACCTGATCCTTCAAGTATAACAGGAAAAGGAGCCAGATGAAAATTTTATTATAAAATCTTTACACCAAGATAAAGTCTGCAGTTTTCATCGGATTATGTTTAAACTTTCACAAAATGTTTGTATCATCATTAGGATTGTTTCTTTCCAAATTGGACCTGATCTGTCTAGTATCATAGGAAAAGGAGCTGTACGAAAATTTATTACCAAATCTTCATTAGCACAAGAATGTCCTAAGTCTTTATCAGAATCTCTTCAAACTTTAACCCTTGTCATGCTGTATAAATTACCTTACTGAACTGCTGTCAAATCAAAGGGCTGAGAGCACTGATAGAACTTGTTGTTCAAAAATTAAATTTCTTTAAGAAATCAACTTCATAAATAACTCTGATAGGAAGCGTACAAGCAGGAGGTGTAGACTAAGATCAGCCTGCACATAAGTGCAGTCTGATCTTAGTCTACACCTCCTGCTAAAACCGGAATATTCCGGTTTCAGCATGACAAGGCTTAATAGAATGATTGTACCATCATTTGGATTGTTCCTTTGTAAATTGGGTCTGATTTGTTAAGTAACACAAGGAAAGGGGCCTTTAGAAAAATTTATTACAAAACATCATTATCACAATAAAGTCCTCAGTCTTTATCATTTTCTTCAAACTATCTGTCATTAGGATTGTTCCTTTGTACATTGGGTCTGATTTGTTAAGTTCATGAGAAAAGGGGCCTTATGAAAATTTTATTACAAAAAATCCTTGACACAATTCAGTCCACTGTTTTCATTGATTCTCTTTAACTTTAAAAGAATGATTGTACCTTCATTAGAATTGTTCCTTTTGAAATTTGGATTGTTCTGTAAAGTATCATAAACTCAGTAACACAATAAATTCCACAGATTGATTGTACTGTCATTCCAATTTTTGATTTTTACAGTGGATCTGATTATGGCAAGTGTCACATAAAAAGGGGCCTTATGAAAAACTTTCTCAAATATTCTAGTTAATACAATGATGTCCCTTGATTTCACCAGATTCACTTCAAAATTTCACAGAATGATTGTACAATCACCTAAATGGTTCTTTTCAGAACTGGTTACAATCCATCAAGTATCATGTAAAAAGGGGCAATATGATTTTTTTTTAAATATTCTAATAAACATAATGAAGTCCCCATATTTGATGGGATTCACTGTTAACTTTCACAGAATGATAAAACCAACAGTAAAATATCACTGGAAAAGGGGGCTAATGAGAACTTGCTTTTAATATCTTTGTTAACACAATAATGTCAACAGTTTTATCAGATTCTCTTCAAAGATGCATGGAATAATAGTTGCATTCGAAACACAGGAAAAGGGGCCTTACAGATTATCATTCTAAACATTCTTGTGTATGTGATGAAGATCACAATCATTATCAAATTGTCAGTTGAATTTCACAAGACAATTGTAGGGTTGTAAGGAAAGTTCCTTTTGGAATGAAATTAATCCATCAGAAAACACAGGAAAAGGAGCCTTATGGATTTTCATTCAAAACAATCCTGTTTATGTGATAAAGTCCACAATTATTCTGATGAAAATTTCACAGGATGATTATAGGGTCATAACTCATAAGGTAACTTTCTTTTGGAAATGGAGTGGATCCGTCATGAAACACAGGAAAATGGGCCTTTAGGATTAATGCTAAAAATAATAAAGGGGATAAAGTCCTTTTTTTTTTCCTTTATGCATTCTTCTTTAAGTAATTAACTTCCTTAAATGTCAGATTTCTTTAATGAATAACTTGATAACCAGTAGAGCGTCTCATGCCCTCATCGGCCTCTTGTTTTTCAGCCAATCAAAATGCTTGTTTTTGATAGATGAAACTAAAAATTATACATTACATATAATAGTCTTTGATTAACAAGACGTTACTATTAAAAGGAGCTATTTGTTCTTAAAACCGTTTCCAGACTACATGATTCTAGATTCGTCCAAAATGAAAGGACTTGCAGACGACAATTTAAATTTTATGAGATTTTAGATTTTTTCAACTTTCTGAATTGAAAACATTGTGTAAAATGTTTTTTTACTTTAGATTTTACACAATGTTTTCCTAGTGGTTTTTCTTTAGGGGCGTCCAAAATGGAGGACGGACGTTTTGGCCAGGACGTTTTGGCCAGGACGTTTTGGCCAGGACGTTTTGGCCATGGATGTTTTGGCCACCACTATTGGAAAACGGATGTTTTGGCCAAATCATTTTAAATGTACTTATTATAGATTTTGAGCATTTTTTCATCTCCTATGGATCATAATGGTTGTTTCATTTCTTAGTAAAGACATATATATAGATAACCAGCATTTTCCCATTTTCATTCCTATTGAACAACAGTTTCATAATAATTTAGTTTTGACAACCCTTGTACTGGAAACTTTGAAAAACATCAAAGAAAAAGAAGGAAAAGAACATTTTTCCACCAATTTCTCATCAATTTGGAAATGGTCAATTGATAAGAAGAAACAAAGAGAATATATAAATGAAACTTTAATTTTCTTAGTCAGATATGAAGATGAAAAGCTATGTTAATAACATTTAAACCTGTACTCAAAATAGCTACCATTAGACAATCCAAGCCTTGACTCTGATGAAGTGAAGCAATATATAAACTCTTCTTTATTGAAAGCTTCCGCTGTTGACATTTCAAAGATTTATTATTTGATAGTTAGAAAAACATAGATGACAATTGGAAAATTCTTTCCCCAAAAACTAATTTTCAGCATTTTCTCCTTTACCTCTGTGCAACATTGTACTTGTAAATGTCTTTTTTTATCAACAATACAATTTTAGACTGTGACTGCTCTAATTTGAAAATTGTTTCAGACAAAAACATAATTGATGTCAAAATTGGAAAATGTGTATGTTGTATCATGAAAAATGTTGAGAGAAGAGATGTTGCTGAATGTTTCCGATTATTAAGACAAAAGAAGAAAATGCTTAAGAAAAACATTGAGTAAAAAAATCAATATCACAATTTTCAAATAATCATTACATAATACTTTTTGCTATTAGTAAGAAATACTAATAATTTGGCTTAATAATCTAAAATAAGTACATATCAAATGAATTTGGCCAAAACGTCCTGGCCAAAACGTCCTGGCCAAAAGGTCCGTGGCCAAAACATCCTACATTCGTCCAAAACTGTCACTGTATGGGAATGGGTTAAAACTAAGGTATGTATATAAAGTCAATTGCATTAAAGCAGTGTATATTCACTGTTAGAATTGTACATGAGTCGTGAGAGATTTTGTGTATTTTTGTTTCAGGATCCATATTTGAAATCCAAACAATCATTCAGGTACCAAGTATCAGCCTTTAACAAGAAATTGAACAAAAATGAAATTGTTCAAATAATAGATGTAAGTTTACAAGTTAAGCATTTATGATAAACAAGTTAAACATTTTTATGTTGATTAGCAATATTGTGGTATTTACATTTTATTGAGTAATTTGAACCTAAGAGATGAACATCCATTTATGGAGGGGGGGAGGGGTAAAACATTTAAAATCTACCTTCTGGTCAATATATATTCAGAAAAATGAAATTTAATTAGATCTCAATTTTAGCTCACTTGATCAGCATTAAGTGCTCAGGGTGACAATTTGTTATAATGGTAAGTCATTTCAAATGTTCTTTCTGTCCATTCAACATTACAAAAATATTCTTCTCACCAGATTCTAACAAAATTTCCCAGATATGATCCTTTAGTCATGCACATTAAAAAAAGTCCAAAGAATTGAATGTCCTATTGAGCATAGACTAAGATCAGCCTGCATGTCATTGCAGGCAGATCTGTGCCTATGCTGAATGTGAACATTTGTAACCCAGAATAATCCTGGTTTACTCTGAGTCAGTGCACTTAGTCTACATTACCTGTTTGACCCTAAGAACCCATTACCAGACCACAAAATGTTAACCCATTCCAACATGGCAGAATTTTAGACTGGTCCAAATTGAAAGAAGCTGCAGACCACAATAACAAGTTGATGGAATTTTAAATTTATTTGTTTTTTGCGATAGAAAACAATGTGGATAATGAAGAATTTGCTTGATACAAGCAATTTCTTCATTTTCCACAATGTTTTCTAAAGCTTTTTTCTTGAGGGGCGAAAAAGGAGGGCTTGTGTGGGAATGGATTAAACTGGTCATAATTGAAAGAATTTGCAGACTACTAGTTAAAATTTATGAAATTTTGGATTTCTTAAACATTCTGAATAGATTGTAACAAGCAAATTCTTCATTTTTCATGGTGTTTTACAAAGTATTTTTCTTGAATTGTCCAAGAGTGTCATTGTGTGGGAATGGGTTAAGCTGAGTTATATTAGAAATTAATTTTCTAACAATTGCTTAAATTGACTAACAATAAACTCTCAAAGTGCTTTCAGCCCTTTGATTTAACTGCAACTCGCAAAAATTTTTTATTCAGCTTGACAAATTTATAGAAATATTCTTTTGTCAATGGAAAGAAGGCCAATATTCTAATGATGTTGGCCCCCGTCATAGCGCAGTTGGTAGCACATCAAACTACTAATCTTCAATCATGGGATGTTATGAGTTTGATCCCTGGCTGCCGCACATATCATTTCCGACATTTGTCTCTCACCAATTGGTGGATAATCGTAAACCTTAGTGGGATAGCAGCTGGAGGCTAGAAAAGGATGTAGTGGTAGTGCTAGTGTGAAAAATACCAGGAATCCATTGTTAGGTGCTCCAGCCTACGTGATTTGTCTGAAATACTATTCAATCAATCAATCAATCAATCAATCAATCAAATGTTATTTTCATGCAGAAACTACCTTTAAATTTTGATGGTCCAGTGGATCTGAAGAATGCATGTGAAAGTTACCATGTTTTACTGGATTATGGCTCAACAGACAAACAATCTACAGATCTTCCTAGCATGGTGTACTTTGGTAGATGGGTATGAACATTTGTGCTAATTTTCTAAATATTACATAGAAGGACTTACAAAGCCTTAATCAAATTCCAGATGATAAAGTTTTAGACTGGACCAAATTGAAAGGCATTGCAGATGACATTAGAGAGCTTATGAAATTTTAGTTTTTTTCTACTGTCTAGGTGGAATATATTGTGTAAAATGAAGAAATTGCTTGTAAGAAACAATTTCTTCATTTTGCGCAATGTTTTTTTCAAAGTTATTTTTTTGGGGGTGTCAAAAAGCGTCGTTGTGTGGAAATGGGTTAACCAATTACCAAATGGCAAAAATTAAAGTTGGTCTGAATTGAAAGATTTCAATTGTAGGTTGATAGAGTTTTAGATGTACTGTCTTTATTCTCCACATTTTTCCCTACCTCTTTTCTTTAGGGTAAAAAAAATCGAATTAAGTTGGAATAGGTTAACCCATTACCACATAAATCATTTATTTTGTAGATTAAAGATATTGTAAAAAAGAAGAAATATACTTTAAATTTCTAGTTACCGGCACTACTTTCTCTTGAATTTTGTTAGATTAATCCATTACAATACAACAAGATTTTAGATTGATCCAAATTGAAAGATATTGGGGATGGCAATTTAAAGTTGATTGAACATTACAGTCCTTTGTCTTTCTTGGAAGTAAACATAATGACAAATGAAGAAATTGCTAACAATATTTTATGGTTAAAGGCTTTATATCTCTTTATGACTAGTGCTAGATGGCTTATATTTCATCCAGTCACTCTTTTAAGTTGTTGGCTTTCATTTTAGACAGTGACCTTCAACTTTTAACTGTTTTTAAAAAACTTTTAACTTTAATTTCACACATACGCTAATCAGGAGATGGTCTTCCATTTGAGACAAAGACCTTGACCATTTGACCAGCCTCTTACCCTTTATGTGTAGCATATTTGTTGGTTGGAAGGCTTAAATATTGTTAGTGCAGCTTATTCAATTTATCATTTTACCTTTCAGCTCTGCTGATATAGGAAAAAAAATCTGAGGTAATGCGATAGCCTGGATGTCGTCAGTGTCCACATCTGCATCATCCAAAAACTTTGACATTTTATGATATCTCTGGTATTTCTGAACACATTCACTTTAACCCTTTCCTGTTTACTCTGTGGTTTTAAGTCCCTGTGATTTTTCAAACTTGAGATAACATTGTCGAAAAAAAAAGAAATTGCTTGTTACAAGCAATTTCTTCTATTTCCAAAATATTTTCTACCTTACTGAATGATTGTTTTTTCAAATAAATACGGCTTTAAATTGTCGTCTGCAAAACCTTTGAATATTGACCAGTCTAAAATTTCAAAAATTAGGAAAGGGTTATACTCAGCATATATGATCACAATCAATAGAGCAACCTATGCCAATGAGGGAGATAACTCTATATGCATTTATGAATGAATCATGCCCCTTTTTCAATTTTCACTATCATGCTTTTGAACAGCTGAGTGCTGGTATCCCCATGCTGTGCTCTTATTTATATCATGTTATCGACCATTAATGCAATATAATACTTAACCCATTAACACATATCAAAATTTTAGACTGGTACAAATTGAAAGAAGTTGGATGCAGACGGCAATACAAAATTCATGAAATTTTAGGTTTTTTCAAATTTTTTGGTAGAAAACATTTTGGAAAATGAAGAAATTGCTTGTCACAAGCAATTTTTTCATTTTACACAATGTTTTCCCAATTGCTTTTCTCTAGGGGCATCCAAAAGCGTCATTGTGTGGGAATGGGTTAAGTTGAACTTCTAGTTGGAGTCAGTGGGAGTAGCAAATGATCTGTCATTTCTCCTTTTCAGTCAATGAGTCTGTATCAGAGTCACCGAATAAAATATTAGGCACATAGAAGTCTTTAAAGAATCTTTACAACTAACATGTATTTGATAAAATGAATGTTTATCTCTTATAGATTGCAGATGGACAAAGGGACATAATTCAGAACTACCATCTAAAGAACAGGAAGTTTATAGGTATTATGTACATGTAATTCATTACCACACAGCAATTTCAGATGAGAAATGTAGTATGGGTAAAATATTCTTAAATTGATTACCAGTAATCATTCTATTCATAGGTTGATATTGAATCAGGCTGTAATAGTATATCGATGTTTTCTTTGCCGTATTTTTGGAGATACTTATGGAAGTACCGAAGTACCATACAGCAACTTGCAAATAAGTATTCAGGTCCTGCTCAACGAAAATATGACAATGCCCAAAATACCCAAATTAAATAGGATTTACAGTTAGAGAAATACTGACTTAGTAATTCAAGTAGGATTTTGTTCAAACAAATATATTTCCATTGAATTCATAAACTGTGAACCAGATTTTGGATTTTTTTCAAAAGGCAAAAATTTAATCACAGAGGTTAAAGCAGGTTTTGGCTAAGGTAGTGGTTTCGAATAGAAAATTTGCATAATCAAAATTATTGCTATAATTAAGTTTTACATTGAAGTTTACCAATTAGCAGACAACAAAATTTTGAGACTGGATCAAATCAAAAGATGTTGCAGTGTTTTTTGCTCTTTTTCGGGTAGAAAACATTGTGGATAATGAAGAAATTGCTTGTAACAAGCAATTTCTTCATTTTCCACATTGTTTTCAAAAGCTTATTGTAAAATACGTCAATATGTTGGAAGGGTTAGGTGACAATGGGCTACCAAAACAGCTATGGCTAATCTGCCTTGTTTTAGGCATTGTTAGAGAACTTTGTCATGTTGAAATATCTATGGTGTTAACCCATTCCCACACAATGACGGTTTTAAACGCCCCTCGAGATATAGGCTTTGGAAAACATTGTGGACAATGAAGAATTTGCTTGTTTCAAGCAATTTCTTCATTATCCACAATGTTTTCTACCCTAAAAGACAAAGATTTTCAAAATTTCATCATTCTAAAATTGTCGTCTGTCAACTTCTTTGAATTTGGACTGGTCTAAATTTTGTTGTGTGGGAATGGGTTAATCATTTCTGGTGACACTCACATGAAACTAGAAATGTATGCTCACTATC
This sequence comes from Fragum fragum, assembly GCA_946902895.1. Classification (NCBI taxonomy): domain Eukaryota; kingdom Metazoa; phylum Mollusca; class Bivalvia; order Cardiida; family Cardiidae; genus Fragum; species Fragum fragum. The sequence continues at coordinate 16,520,084 of OX336377.1, forward strand.
AATAGAGCATTCTTTTGTTCCGGATGATCATTTTAAATGCATTTTGTAGTAATTATTCCTCTTTTTTACATAGGAATAGAGCATAATTCTTAATTAATCTCTATGGCTTTTGATGTTCATGAAATGAAAAATACATATCTGTCACGAAATTTACTTTTATTCTTGAATGCAGAAAAGATACAAAAAATATCTATCTGGCAGAAAAACACTAAAAGTGTGTCATTTCACAAATAATTAGGTTTTTAGTTTCGTCTATCAAATACTTGCGTTCCAATTGGTCAAAAGAAGTTATTCCAAACTCCCTGAACAAAACTTTGAGCTTGCAGTGATTTTATATGCTTCCACACAAAATAGTCCCATAAAAAAGGTATTAAAATTTGTAAAGTTTATGCTTTTTTCGCTCAATGCTATTAAGTTTTAAGAAATGAAGAGAATATTTTTTGTTTTCATGGACTTATGAACTGAAAACCCTAATTACACTCATGTATGAATCCGCTGTGCTTTTTATACAGTGTGATTAGTTTTTTCGGTTCATACCTCCATGAAAACAAAAAAAATTCTCTTCATCTCTTGAATGAATTACATGGCATGTAACTAAAACTAACAAAACTGTGAATTTATCATTCTAATAATTTCACTGGTTTTTGGTAAAATTATCAAGTGATATGGAGAAATCTTGATAACCCAATAAGAAACATAGAGAATGTTTTGTTAGTAATATGAGCATCAAACAGTGTGACAGTATATCGATGGGTAAGCGTGAAACAGTTGTAACTGCCTTTAAACATTTGTGCAGTTACAACTGTTTCGTACTGACCCATCAATATTTATATTTTTTTTTGTTTCCGAACAGCTAACACCAGCATGGATGCCCAGCTGTCCATGATCATTGCAAACATAACAGGTGTTCGGCCAAACATGTGGGTCCATGATCCGTTTGTTGGATCAGGTGCGTAGAAATAAACAATATATAGATTGATTTTTAGCATGGCTATTTTCAGAGAAAAGCAGAGCTATTGCTAAAGTCCTGATGTCAGCTGCATCTACATCTGCTTGTCATTGGCCAAAAGCATTGACATTTTGTGATATCTTTTGTATTATTGATCACATTCACTTGAAACTTAGAATACGTATTTATTATCACAAAAGCAAACTATACCAAGAAGGGGAATAACTCTAAATATATTTTTGAATGAATTTTGCCTCTTTTTCTTTGAAGTTTTACCCACTACAGTACAGAACATCGTTGATTTGACAATCATATCATTCACATTTCAGGCAATCATATTCAATCTCTTGTTCAGTCAGAGTTCAGTCAGGTAGCAATCATAGTTTTCCATTCTATGATCAATCAATTCTTAAACTAAAGCATTCATTCAACAGTGTTCAATCATTTTGATAATTAACATCGCCATATTAGTTTTGTTAATTGATATTTTTGTTAAATCAAATTTTTCAATTTAAAGGAAATGACAATATTTTTGTTTGATATGATTTCTGATGTTGTAGCAAATGTTGCAATGATTGAACAATTGCATCTAAGCAAGAAAGCGTTCAATTTGCTCAGAGTGAAAAAGCGATCAGCATTCTATCACAATCATTCAATCAAGACCATCATTCAATCTGGTACATTCAGATTGTCAAATAAACAATTTTCTGTACTGAATCAAACTTTCAAAATTTTAGTCTAGTCCTGTTTGAACGAAGTTGCAGATAGTTTATAAAAAGGCTGTACAATGAAAACAAAAAAAACCTTTCAGATTAGAAAAATTTGTGAAAAAAAGAGAAATTACTTTTATCATATGGTCTTAAAATGTTGGTCTTGTTTTATAATAAGTTAATGGAATTGTTTGTCTGTAGCATCTTGGTTTCAGTTTTAATAATATTTTGTCCTGTATGTGTTATTTCAGGAGGGCTTCTGGTAGCAGCAGCACATTTTGGAGCCTATGTATCAGGAACAGATATAGATTATCTTCTCTTACATGCTAGAGGTATGTGACTCTTAACATGGTAAGAGATACCCCGAACTTGCATTTCTTTGAAACAACTGACCAATCGTTAGCCCCTCCCACTTACTCTGTTCCCCCTCCCCCCATTGATTCTGCCAGGAAGATTATCTTCAATTTAGAAAGGCGTTATATTGCAAAGGTTATGACCAATGGCATGTAACAAAAAAATAAAATTGTTGGTTGTCCACCTTAACGTCGTAAATATAGCTTAAATAAGCTGTAGTTAAGATGTTTAAGTAGCCAAACCAACAAAAATGGAGTCCAAAGTATACTTCCAGTCTAAATGAATGATTTCATTGGTCCACTGATGTTTTGATTGACAGCCAGGATAAGTGTATTGAAGTAATGCTGGTCACCCTTACTGACCTTTGACAACCAATTTTCTTCACTGTCCACAATGTTTTCCAAACCTTTTTTATCAGGGGTGTCAAAAATGTGGGAATGAGATTATATGATTTTTCATGCCAGAGAAGGCACTTTTTTGCCTGACAAGTTACAATATACAACTACTACACAATCCTGCTTTTTGACACCTTGAAGAAATATAGTTATGGAAAAATTTGTGGGAAAAGGAGACATTTCGTGCAACAAGCAATTTCTCCTTTCCTCACAAGGTTTTCTATTTTTGCACCAATTTTCCAATTCTATTCCACTTGGAATGTTACCAGTAATTATATCCCCTTTAACTTTGTTAGGGGGGTATATAGGAGTCAGCTTGTCAGTCGGTCGGTCCGTCGGTCATTCCGTCGGTCTGTCTGCAGCTTTTTTGTGTCCTCTCAATTTCTGGGCAACCATTGGACGTATTTGATGCAAACTTCCCTGATATAATCAGTATCGAGCAGAGATGAGCATATTGGTTATGGTCCATTGATTTTTAATGGAGTTATGGCCCTTTGGTGAAAAATCGTGTCCGCTCAATTTCTCAGCAACCATTGGACGGATTTGATTCAAATTTTACAGAAACACACGGTATAAGTCAGACATGTGCATATTTTATTTTGGTTATGGTCCATTGATTTTTGACGGAGTTATGGTCCTTTAATTAAAAAAGTCCCCTTTTTGTTATGGCCCTTTTGCAGATAGCACTTGTATATGGACAAGCGCTGTGTGGGGGGGGGGGGGTATTAGTCTACTTTGCGACAATGTCTAGTTTGTTTTAGTTTTTGCCCAGTCTAAAATTTTGTTGTCTTGTAATGGGTTTAAAAGCTTAGACTGTTTCAACTACTAGTTGCAGATTATAATTCTGAGCATTTAAGCTAGAAATTATTGGGGATAAAGAAGGAACTGCTTGTTTTTCAAACTTTTTTCATTAGGGGTGTCAGAAAGTGAGATTGTGTAATTTTGAAAATCTTTGCCTTTGTCTTTATGAGTAGAAACATTGTTTTCCACAATATTTTTCAAGCTTTTTTCATACGGGGTTTAAGAAATAATGATTGTGTGGAATAGGTTTAACCCATTCCAACACAGTGACGCTTTTTAACGCCCCTCAAGAAAAAACAATTCGGGAAAACATTGTGTAAATGAGGAAACTGCTTGTAACAAGCAATTTCTTCATTTTCCACAATGTTTTCTATACAATAATTTGAAAATAATCTAAAATTTCATTAACCTATAATTGTCGTCTGCAACTACTTTTAATTTGGACAAGTCTAAAATTTTGATGTCTGGTAATGAGTTAAAATGACATCACATCTATTACAGGTCACAGAGATTGGTATTTCAATAAAACTGTATCAATCTGGTAAAATCTTTATTCTTTTAACCCATTACCAGGTGGCAAAGTATTAGACTTGTCCAAATTGAAAGGAGTTGCAGACAACAATTAAAAAGTATAAAATTTTAAGATTTTTTTCAACTTTCTGGGTAGAAAACATGGAGTAAAATGAAAAAAATGTTTTCCCAATTGTTTTTCTTCAGGGGTGTCCAAAAGCGTTACTGTGTTGGAATGGGTTAAACATGTTTGTGGTAAATACTTCGACAATTAACCAATTGCTGGCCCCGCCCACTCCGACAGGAAGTCCTTTTTAACAAGAAAGCCAAGAAAGAAATCTTTCAAATGTATGTTTTTGTCATGATTTTTGGACTCTGATAGGGGGGGGGGTAACTGTTGTATACAAAAAGATGCTATTATTAGCAAGGGGATTTGGATGAGTGAATTATGACCATCATGGCCTCCCCCTTGCTATCCATTTTGTGTAAAATGAAATAAATGTAATCATACTTTGCATAAGACAGATATTCGGCTTCATACAGTGTGATTATGTTTTTAATTTTGTATCTCGGTGAAAATTTCACCAATTCCCATACAATGACTCTTTCTGAGGCCCCTCAAGAAAAGAAGTTTCGAAAAATGTCGTGGAAAATGAAGAAATTGCTTGTAACAAAAGACAAAAAAGACCCCAAAAGATAAAAATCTGTCAAAGTTTCATAGACTTCAAATTGGTGTCTGCATCTTCCTTCAATTTGGACCAGTCTAAAATTTTACTATACGGGAATGGGTTAAAAGACAATGTTCATTTAATTTCTGTAATGATTCACAGCTGCACCCAGTAGAAAGAATCAAGTCCAGAGAGAACACGATGAGAGTATACGAGCCAATCTACGTCAATACGGATGTGAACATCTATATATAGATATAATGGTTGCAGATGCATCAAAGCAGGGACTGTGGAGGGACCAAACATTGTTTGATGCAATCATAACCGACCGTAAGTTGCTTATACAACAGAAATTGTGCAAAACAGGAAAGGGTTTAATAAAAGTTGTCTTATGACCAGTTACAAATAATTTCTTTTTCAACAAAAATGAGGTCTCTATTTATAACTTTTGTGGAGTCTATAATTATGACTTCTTAATTTCATAAGTAATTGGCACAAATGCATTTAACCCATTCCCACACAATCCTGCTCTTTTACTGTTTGAAGAAAAATAATGAAAACATTGTGAGAAAAGGAGAAATTGCTTGTTGCAAGCAATTTCTCCTTTTCTCCTAATGTTTTTTACCTTAAATTGTCCTCATTTTTATGCCCCCGCATCGATAGATTGGATGCATATTGTTTTACCAGTGTCCGTCTGTCTGTCTGTCAGTCTGTCTGTAAAACTTTACCTGCCAACTAAACATTTTCCTATAACTTCAAACCTGATTTAGTTACAATGCTAATATTGGGTATGTAGATAGGTGCAACTGGGGAAGGTCATTATATCAAGGCGCAACTGGGGAAGGTCATTATATCAAGGTCAAAGTAGAACTTTTAATCCTTTTTCCCTAAAACAAAGAAAAAAAACAAAACTAAAAATAACCCGTTTCTAAAGAATTCCTGTTTCGGGGGCATAGTGTTTCACGAACACATCTTGTTCAATTTAAACCAAGTTTATTTTGTCGTCTGCAATCTCTTTCAATTTGGACCAGTCTAAAATTTTGTTGTTTAGGAATGGGATAGAGAGTTATCAATTTTGTCAAAGTTAGTTGTAAAGTTTTATTAAAAAAGAAAAACAATGAAATATAAGCAATTCAACTTTTAACATGAAAATATTTATACTCGTTACATATATTAAATGATTTTTTCAGCACCATATGGTATAAGAGAAGGTGCTAAAAAGACAGCTTTAGACCAACCATGTAGAAACGAACAAAATGAAAAGTAGGTTGATAAATAGAAACTGAAACACCCTGTGTAAAATTACGTTGTGTTTACCTGACCAACCCATTACAAGAGGATTTTTTTTTTGTTTTCTCCAAAAGGAAAGATGTTCCATACAGCAATATAAAGTTTAAGTTAATCGAAAATAAGCAAATTAGAAGATAGAAGACTTTGTGGAAAAAGAAGAAATTCCTTGTGACATGCAATTTATTCTTTCTTCATATAATTCATACCTCCTCCCTAAACTCTGTTTGTATGGTATATTTAAGCCAGTTTGGTGCTGATTAATAATTTGATTGGTCGATTGATTCCTTGATTGACAGCCATGAATGGTCAATTAGAGCAACATTGTAAACTTTTGTCATGCTGAACCAAGATCATTTTTGCTCATATATATGCAGTCTGAGCTTGTGTGATATTTTATTTATAAAAGAAATGTTGCCCCATATTTATTGCTTTTATTTTTAATTTAACCCATTGCCACAAGCAATTGCTTCATTCTCCACAATGTTTTTTACCCTAAAAGACAAAGATATTGAAGATCAACTTAAAATTGTCGTCTGCAAATTCTTTGAATTTTGACTGGTCCAAAATGTATCATGTTGGAATTGGTTAATTCAATCATAAACAAGGACTTGAAACAGCATGACAAAGATTAGAGACTATAAATCATATTTTGATTTATTGTTGTCGCTTAAGTTAATTGAAAAAACACCTTATATTTCCAGGAAAATGAGCTCTTGTGATCACAACTCCAAAAAGGATCAATACCATTTGTCAGACATGTTTAAAGACCTTCTCAACTTTGCTGCCCAGCATTTGTATATATATGGTAGACTGGTATACTGGCTTCCTGTTGTCAGAAAAGAGTATGTAGACTTTGAATTTGGTAGACTTCCTGTTGTCAGAAAAGAGTATGTAGACTTTGAATTTGGTAGACTGGTATACTGGCTTCCTGTTGTCAGAAAAGAGTATGTAGACTTTGAATTTGGTAGACTGGTATACTGGCTTCCTGTTGTCAGAAAAGAGTATGTAGACTTTGAATTTGTACACATGACTTTCCTGGGCTACTTTGGTGTTTAGACAACAGCAATTTTATACACTTTAATTATGGTTTGTGTAGAAAACTGTTAGTATGATATTAACCCTTGTCATGCTGTATAAATTACCTCACTGAATTGCCGTAAATTCAAAGGGCTGAAAGCACTGATAGAACTTGTTGTTCAAAAATCAATATTTCTTTTAGAAATCAATTTCATAAACAATTCTGGCAGGAAAATTTACGAGCAGGAGGTGTAGACCAAGATCAGACTGCACTTATGTGAAGGCTGATCTTGGTCTACATCTCCTGCCAAAACCGGAATATTCCGGGTTCAGCATGACAAGGGTTAATACACTAATATTCTGTTCTTCCATCTAAAGATGTAGAATGTTCATTTTGATTTGTACACTATCAAGAAATATGCCTTTGTTTCTGTAATGAATCATTCCATTTCAAACCAACAAAATATAAGACTGGTCCTACTTGAAAGAGGATTTGGATGAAAAACAAAGCTGGTTTAAATAGAAAAATAAGGTCAAAATGAGGTAACAAAAAAAACATTTTCAGAAAAGAAGAAATTGCTTGTGACAAGCAATTTCTTCTTTCCTCATGATGTTTTGCACAACTAAACTTTTTTGTTGCGTAAAAATTTGGGATTGCTTGGTAATATGCTGATGACCGATCATGCAAAGAGGGCTCATCTGGGAAGTGTCAACATTTTCAAATCTATGTCAACTTTGTTAAATGTTGATAACAACTATGGCGTAAGATAATGATTCATGTCTGAAGTAGTTGAGTAATTCTGTTAAGATGGCAGAGGTTAGTCTGAAGCATTAACTTAAAAATTGTTGTTGCATTTTCAAACAACTGTCATTTCCTGGTACCTTTGCCACTTGTTGAGGTATGCAAAGGACTGCCACTGGTTGAGATACGTAAAGGAGTGCCACTGGTTGAGGTAGGTAAAGGTCAGGGTTATGCTTGAAGTTCGATTGTTCGTAGGTTAAATTATCTTTGATCACCATTTTAGTAAGTAAAAGATAGACAAAAAATTCCATCCTTAATTCACTTTGCCATTTGAAGTAATTATTCAAAAATTCTTATAATGTGGAAAACTTGAAATTAACAAACACAAAGTTAATCAATTAAAATTCCAATTAATAAATTTACCACAGTAGTGTATGTTTGTAAAAGAGACTGTGATAAGGCTTGCCAACCTTAAACTGTGCCTTCAGATTTTACAAAGATTGTATCTAAACTTCAAACCGCCATCTTAATTTGAACACATGACAATGGTCAGTTTTAAACTTTCATTCAAGAAGAAAAGCTATTTTTTTTTTGCTTTAACCCGTTTCCATATGACAAAAGTTTAGACTGGTCCAATTTAAAGATGTTCTAGACAACAATTTTTAGTTCATGAAATTTAAATGTTGGTTATCTTTATTAGGTAGGAACTACTTGTATTGTGGATATTTTAGAAATTGCTTGAAACAAGCATTTTCCTAATTATACACAATGTTTTCAAAAGCTTTATCCTTACCCATCCCAACCGAATTCCACTATATGCCCCTCAAGCTTCTGAAAAGCTTTTAACAACTTTATTGAAAATGAAAAAAAATGATTGATTCAAGCAATTTCTTCCTTAACCACAAAGTTTTCGACCTCAAAAGACGATATTTTTTAATTTCATGAGTTGAAAACTATTGTCTGCAAATTCTTAAATTTTGTCAACAGTTACTGGGTTAATTCAATATTTGTTTTCTACAGTTACACAGAGGATAACATTCCTACCCATCCCTGTTTCAAGCTTCTATATAATTGTGAACAGATCATCAACTCTAAAGTCTCTAGACGCTTGATCACCATGGAGAAGATAGCTGAAGCACTGGTAGGGGTTCTGTTATTGTACTGTTTAACCCATTACCACAAAATCCTGCTGAAAGATGCTCAGAAGGAATATGTAAATGGAGAATTTTGTGGGAAAACAAATTGCTTGAGACAGGCAATTTCTCCTTGCCAAACAGCATTTCCCATCTTGTCAAGCACTTACAGTCTACAGTCCTTATCTCGATAAAGTAATTTCCAGATAACTCAAGGTCATTTTCAGGTCCAAACTTTATCCCTTCTTTATTTCATATAAAACTGGATGTTTATCTTAGACGAGTAAAACCAACAACTCTCATTGGACATGTTTAGGTTGCCATCCAAATAATTACATCCAAATAATTTACTTATTTGTTACATACCATTGACCATGAATTTTTCAAAATAACGTTCAAAATTAACCTGTTCCCTCGTAACAAAATTCTAGTCTGGTCCAAAATGAAAGGAGTTGCAGACGACAATTTAAAGTGTATGAAATTTTAGATTTTTTTCCATTTTCTAGGTAGAAAACATTGTGTAAAATGAAGAAATTGCTTATCCAAGCAATTTCTTCTTTTTCCACAATGTTTTCTACTAGAAATGTTTTTTTCGGGGGCATTGAAAAGCATCATTGAGTGGGAATGGGTTAAAGTGGACCTTGATGTCAGAGTCAATGGGTGGGGCCAGCAATACATTAATTTTACTGTCTGGAAATTAGATTATCCTTAGCCAGTTCTTGTAATTGCAGGCTGATCTTTGTCTATACCTCTTGCCAAAACAGGAATATTCCGGATTTAGCATTAGTTTTCATATCCCTCATATAACTAGTGCTTAGGAGCTCATATTTTACCCATGCACTCTTCAGTTTTGGGCTTTCATTTGAGACAATGATGTCGACCCTGTGACCTTGATCTTTAACTTTTAAAGACTGTAACCAAAACTCTTTTTCTATCATATCATTTTTCATCCCAGGGTGCTCATAATTCATTATTGCCTTAATTGGCTCCCTTTTTAGAGAATGACATTGACCCTGTGACCTTGAGCTTTTAACCGTTTATGAAAACTTTTTTCTTCCTAGGGTACACATATTTTACACATACACCAATAAGGAGGTGGGCTTTCAATTTTAAATTTAAACCAAAACCTTAACTTTTTGTGACTGACCCTATACCCTTTATAAAAATTTTAACTTAAAACTTATACTTTATATATCTTGGTCATTTTTCATCCAAGGGTGCTCATATTTCACACATGTTCATCAGGGGATGAGGAAAAGACCTTGACTCTGGGACCATGTACCCTTTACCTTTAACCTTTTCTAAAAAGCACCCAGAAGGATGAGCAATATTGTCTGTGGACAACTCTTGTTTATAAATTGTTGTCTCTAACTTCTTGGGATTTTAGTTTGAGTTTGTCATTTTCAGCCATGTCATATGAAAAAGGGGCTTTATGCAAAAATTCTTGTGACCCAACTTGTACATTTCTTTATGCCCTTTAGTATTTGAATTTGTTAAGTGATATTCTGTTGTTTCATGAGAGTAAGGTGCTTAACCCTTGTCATGCCGAATTAACCCTATACAGAATTGCTTTACAAGTAAAGGGCTTACAGCACTGGAAGGTCTAGATAAGGGTGAATATTTCAGAATATGGATTATTTAAACAATTCAGGCTGAAAGAGGACAAGCAGGAGGTGTAGGTAAAGATCAGACTGCACTTATATGCAGGTTGATCTTTGTCTATACCTCCAGCCAAAACAGGAGTATTCCGGGTTTAGTATGATAAGGGTAAAATTTAAGAAAAACAAACTAAAGTAGAAATTCAATAGTTTTCCACCAACCTGATACTTTTTTGTCATTGAGGACTTCAAAAACCCTAAAAGTTTTTTTCTGATTGCAGAATCCATTAACCAAAGCTCAGATGAAAGTGGACCATTATGAAAATGAGTCATTCCGAAAACGATACTTTACTGTGGACAAATCTAATGAAAAAGTGGACACAAATATATGCAGTAAAGATGAAAATGGACAAGAAAATATGATACCAGATATGGACTGTTTGAAGTTGGATAATACCTGAAACAGTGATCTGATAGCTAGTCAAAAGGAAATGATCCTTCATTTATGGTTTGGGTTATCCCTCTTCCTGTAGGGGAAAACTCTAGAAGCCTCGACAGATGATTGCTTTTTGGACAGTCCTTTAATATTTAAGTTTTGAATGAATAACTGGAAAAATATTTGTATAAATGACTTCTTCAAAATATATTTTTTAGCTTGGCTGTTTTTCGGAGAAAACAAGAGGTATTGCGATAGCGTCATTGGTTGTTGTTGTCGTCGTCATGCGAAAACTTTGACATTTTGTGACATCTCTGGTTCTACTAAAGGTATTCTCTTGAAACTTTGCACTCTTGTTCACTATCAAAAGAGCAACCTATACTATCAAGGGGGATATCTCTAAATGTATTTTGTCCACTATCCAGCACCCAACAGCAGAGCGTAGGCACCCTTGGGCGGTGCTCTTGTTTATCTATAATTGACTTCATGGACTGATGATCTCTTGAAAATATTGATAAGAAGCTTTCAGAAGTAATGAACCCCTAATTGCCTCAAAAAGTGTACCAACATCCTTACATGGCGGATAAACTTAGGCTCGATCATAGATCCAAAAGAAGGTAAAGTTCGTAGGAAAGTGATACAAAAACTGATTTTGTTTGATAAACATATTATCACCTATATGATTCTAATAAATTTACCCATTTTAATATGTTAAAATTAACAGAATAAGGCTTTGTCTTTAGTGTCCCTTTCATCCCCATTTCTTTTTCGGCTGAAGTTAAAATTCAATCTTTACAAAATGTTAAGTTTTGAAACCCACATGCATCAATTTGTCTTCTTATCATGTTAATTGTCTCCAAATTATCTCAATTTATTGTATATTAATGTATTCAAAGTAGGATGTTTATTAATCTTTCCACTTGTCTGCCTTGGGTATAAGGTATTTGCCAATATTTTACATTTAACACAACTGAATTAATAGTCATTATATTTCTAAACTAAAGTGTAATAGCTTTCAGTGTAGATTTAGGTCAATTATAATTAAAGTCAGGGTCTTTAGGTCTTTAATAGGGGATTTTTCTTGAGTGTCCGAGCTCCGCCCTTTGATTATAGATATGTTCCGTTTTTTTCACCAGTGTGTCCATCTTTTTTCCAACCCTGTCCAAACTTACCCATTTTATAGTACTGTCGATATTCATGTTTTCATAACGTTTTGGACAACATTTACCAAACACTTTTTTGATTAAAGTAAAAATGCTATTTGATACCCGCATGAATCGCATCCAGTTTGTGTCTGAGTTTCACACTAATGAATTGGAATTAAGTCTCAAGTCGGGATAGTTAAGACAGTCCGGATTTACCCGTTTTTCCCTACTTGTTGCTCACAGATTGCTTTCCATGTTCCTATTAGCAGTCCACAAGTAGACCAAAAAAACAGAATTTCATTTTCCTTTGTATTTCTTATTCTAGGGTATGCCAGATTTTTTAAGCCTGTACACGACACTTTCGACAAGTACATAAGTGCTTCAAGTAAAGATCCAGACAAGCCTGCACATCCAGGTAGCTTATTTGGCTCATTTGGTCCTCTCAGTCTTTGGGCTTTTGAACTCCGGCCCTGCCAACATTCTTTTAGACATTTAAAAAAAGTCTCTTGAAAATGGACAAATGATAAGCAGTATGCCAAAGTTAGATGAGCAGGTGATGGCTTGAGTCGATTGTTGTTATTGGTTGATTGATTGAATGGTGTTTAATACCGCTTTTAACAGTATTTCAGTCATATCACAGTGGCTGGAGATACTAACAATGGATTCCTGGTTTTTCTCACACCAGTACTATCACTACATCCTTTCCTAGCCTCCAGCTGCCATCCCACTTAGGTTTACGATTATCTAATATGTCGGAAAGGATACGTGCCGCGGCCGGGGATAATTTTTACAATGTTTTCCAAACCCAAGTTTTTTCCTTAACCCTTTCCTGCTCTATCACTCTTTTTAAGTCCCTGTGTTTTTATACTTAAGATTCTTTTGAGCAATATTATCTACCCTACTGAATGGTTATTCTTAAAATTAAATTGATTTTAATCATTGTCTGCAAAACCTTTGAGTCTGGACAGGCCTAAAATTTTGCAATACAGTAACAGGTGTAAAAGCAGGGTTGTGTGGGAATGGCCTAATTAATTTGATTTTAACCCTTGTCATGCTGAATAAATCCATTTTGGAATGGCATTAAAATTCAAACGGATGATAGCACTCATGGTACTTTTTTTTAAATCATCAATATTTCTTCTGAAATTTAAAGTAAAAAACAACTCTGGCATGAAAAAGACGACCAGGAGGTGAAGACTAAGATCAGACTGCACTTATGTGCAGGCTGATTTGTGTCTATACCTTCTGCCGAAACCGGAATATTTCGGATTTAGCATGACAAGAGTTAACACTTCACTTAAATAAATGTTTGGACAAATGCAGGATTTATTTCAACAATTTATTCATAATACTGATTGTGAAAACTATAAGAAAATTACTTACAAAGACTGTGCAACAGTAAATGAAATAAGAATGAAATAGGAAAGGTCACTCCCACTTTGATTAAGGTTTTAAACTGACATCAATATAGTGGACTTGGCAGTCAGTGTCTTAGAAAAATGATTGTAGTAAAAGAAATATAATCCAGTACAGGTCAGACAAAGTATCTGCAAAAAATATACATGCATCAAGGTAGAAATACCAATTTTATATTCAGATAATCTGCTAAGAAAGAAAACTTTCCACCCTGAGCAGCTTGCACAGTCTGACCAGATTCAATACATTTTGCTGCAAAAAACCTAACCTATTACCATTCAATGAAATTCTAGACTGGTCCAAGTTGAAAGATGTTGCAGACAACAATTTAAAGTGTATGAAATTTTAGATTTGGGTAAAAAAACATTGTGAAAAATAAAGAAATTGCTTGGTTCAGGCAATTTTTTCATTACACACATTTTGTTTCCATTTGTTTTTCTTTAAGGGCGTAAAAAAGCTTTACAGAACAAACTAACTTTCCGAAAGAACAATTCTAATGAAGGTACAATTCTTTAAAAGTTTTAAGAGAATCAATGAAAATAGTGGACTGAATTGTGTCAAGAATTTTTTGAAATAAAATGTTCATGAGGCCCCTTTTCCCATGAAACTTCACAAATCACACTCAATTTACAGAGAAAAATGCTTATTTTCTACTCCAGAAGTCAAAGATTTTTAAAATTCCATCAACTTTAGATTGTCAATTTTGACCAGTCTAGAATTTTGTTGTGTGGTAACGGGTTAACTGGACCACAATATTGTCTGCAAATGCACTTTATCTTGAAGGTGATTCAAGATGATAGGCCAAAACATTTTACACTCAAGATCTTTTCTACAGTTTTGGAATATCTCTTGGTTCCACTCTCCAACTAGTTGGGTATTCCTTTTTACGTCTCAACTGTTCATTTTCAATGGCCTCGTGATAATACCCATAGTACTCCCCGCGTCCTTCACGCTGTATTGGTACCCAAGCGTCACTTTTAGGCCATGGATTTTGGAAAATATCCTTTGGAGGCATAGACGGCAGATTTCTGGTATATCCAAATAGTCGCAGGGCTGGTGTACCAGATTGTTTGAGTCCAATGTTCTGGTGGTAATAACCTAGGAAGAAAAAATTCTGGTAATACATTTAACCTAGGATGAAAACAAGAGCAATGCCCAAGGTGCAGCGAACGGCTGCAGGTGCCTGATAATGCAAGTCGAAAAAGGGGTATAACTCTTAGAAAAACGCTTTTAGAGTTATCTCCCTTGATAGCCTAGATAGCTCTTGTGATGGTCAATAATCATGCCAGATTTCATGAGGATATCTGCAATAACAACAGAGATATGACCAAGGTTAAAGTTTGTCACACCGTCGCCAACGCACACTAGGCCAAGGTGATGACAATACCTCGGGTTTTTTCCAAGCTAATAAAAATGTGGTAATACCCCATAACCTAGGATGAAAAAAATTGTAGTAATAACTTAGGATGAAAAAAATGTGGTAATAACCTTAGATGAAAAAATTCCGGTAATACATGTAACCTAGGATGAAAAAAATTGTAGTAATAACTTAGGATGAAAAAAATATAATAACCTAGAATGAAATAAAATGTGGTAATAACCTTGGACAATAAATGTATATATACTTATAAGCTAGGATGAAAAAATGTGGTAATAAATTAGGATTGAAAAATTGTAACAATAACTTGGGATGAAATATTTGTGGTAATAACCTATGATAAACTAGAACTTGTGACAGTATGTGACTAAATACCACTGCAAGTGCTTTCAGTGTAATGAGAGCTTTAACAATACAAGGACATAGCTACTGACTTTGCTTTTCTAGAAAGGAGGAGTATAATTAGATGTATATGTCTACAAAGCATAAATAATGTCTAAGTTTAAGGGGAGATAATTCTTGAACTAGGGGGAATTAAGATTTCAAAATTGCGTCTTGCAAAACGTCAAAATGTGGTTAATGTTTGTATAAAGTTTCAATGGTATTGAAGCAAAACTGAAGGAGGAGTTTGCAACAAAAAATTGGTAGTATTTTGTACACAGACATACAGACGGACAGACAAGCTGATTACAGTATACCTATGAAAACATTCGTTTTGTGTGGGTATAAAAAATGTAATAACCTAGGATTGAAAATTTATGGTAATAACCCAAGGTGAAAAAAAAATGTTTATTATTGAAATACTATCTTTGATTGACCTCTGCTAGCTTTGATGTCTTTTGAGATATTTGCTTCCTCATGAGAGGATATCGATCAATTTGATATTTTTAGCACATAAAATATTGCAGAAAGAGAGGAAGTTGCTTATTCATGATTTCTGAGTACCTGAAGGCGTATCCCTCTGTCTCATAAATTCTACAAACTGATCTTCTGACTGGAACTCTATAGCATCACGTCTTGTCTCTCTGGGTAGAGACCTGCAGTGAAATATCGGACATTTCAACCCATTCCAGGACAATGACGCCTTTTGACACCCCTCAAGAAAAGCAATTGGGGTGAAAAAATTGTGTTAAATAAAGAAATTGCTTGAACCATTCATAAACATTAAATTGCCATCTGTAACTGCTTTCAATTTGGACCAGTCTAAAATTTTGTGGTCTGGTAATTGGTTAATTTACAATTGCTCATTTTGAACCATTTGAAAGTAATGCACACACAATTGGTAAAAAATGTTTTTGCTGTAAACTTAGTTGTTTCTTCCAGCATTTTCAGCTTTTTTTTCTCTCAGAATGATTATCAATTTGTCAAAACATGTCTTGACTGTGGATATTAGGTTTATTGGTTGGTTTGATATATATACAACTTAAATACAAAGTTTTCAATTTGTATGGTGTTGAGTGCAACTTTGAACAATTTTTTTCAGTCCTATCACTGTAAAGACCACTTATTCATGTGCTGATAAAATTGATAAGGAGAAAAGGGAGATAGTTTACCTATAATCACAAAACTGTTTCCTAACAGTAACGTCCCTTAACCCGTTCCCAAACTTAAAAAATTTGGACTGGTCCAAATCTATAGTAGTTGCAGACAAATATAAAAAGTTGGTTTAAACTGGAAAACAAGGGTGTTATGAGGTAGGAAACATTGTGACATAATAGAAGAAATTGTTAGGTTTCCTTTCTTATTATTTCTTTGGAACATAAAAGATTGATTCTATGGGAATAGCGTAAAGAACATTAACCCTTGTCATGCTGCATTAAAATCATATACAGAATTGCTTTAAAACCAAAGGACTGACAGCACTGGAGAGTATCATTGAAGGAACATAATACCTGGGCCAAAAGCTTGTTCTTCATATTGTGGATTTACCATGGGCTAAGAGAAAAGGGAGATAATTTTCTCCAATATTTTCCAGTTACACCCCTCTGTAGGATTGATTGATTGAATGGGGTTTAACACTTTAACAATATTTCAGTCATATTGTGGCGGCTGGAGCCCCTAACAATGGTTCATTGTATTTCTTACACTAGTACTACCACTACATCCTTTCCTAGCCTCCAGCTGCTATCCCACTTAGGTTTACGATTATCCACCCATTGGTGAGAGACAAATGTTGGAAAGGATATGTGCTGCTGCCAGGGATCGAACACCCCTCTGTAGGAACCTGATACCTGAGTCTTTGCTAAAACTCACATATAAAGAATTTACCATCATTTGGGATAATTCACTCCAATATTTACCTATAATCACTATTCTGAATCAAGTCATCCCTTTCTGAAGGAACATAATACCTATTCCCTGATAAAATTGATGTATAAAGTATTAACCATTGTTTTGATAAAAGGGGGATAATTGGTTCTAATATGAACATATAATCACTATACTGAATCAAGTGAACCCTTTTCTTAAGGAACATAAAACCCTGGTCCTTGATAAAACTGACATATAAAAGATTTACCATTTTTTAAGAGAAAAGGGAGATAATTCACTCGAACATTCACCTGTAATCACTGTACTGTATCCAGTTACCCCTCTCTGAAGGAACATAATACCCTGGTCCTTGAAATACCAAAGATTTACCATCGCCAGACAGATAGTTGTTCTCTGGTGTAGAGTAGTGGGGTTTAGGTAGCGGTGCTGATGACATTCTGAAAATACAAATATATCTTATATTAACCATTGTCATGCTGGCATGAATAAAATTCCTTGCAAAACTGTACAAAAATCAAAGGGCAGAAAGCACTGCAGATCTTGTTTTCAGGGTCAAAATTTAGTTTAAGTGTTAATTTTGTGAACATGTCTGGCTTTAAAAGGACAACCAAGTAGTCTAGTCTAAGATCAGACTGTGCCAAAGCAGGAATATTCAGGGTTCAGCATGACAAGAGTTAAGACTGTATTTAAATCATCTACCTTTAACCCATCCCCACACAAAAAGATTTTAGACTGGCTCAAATTCAAAGAACTTGCAGACAACAATGTTTAACTGATGAAATTTTAAAAATCTTGGGCTTTGGGGGTAGAAAACAATGTGGATAATGAAGAAATTACAAGCAATTTTTTGTTGTCTACAATGTTTTCATTTTTTTCTTGGATTGCATAAAAAGTAGGGTTGTGTGGGTATTGATTTAGTCTAATCTTAACCCTTGTCATGCTGAACCAGGAATATTCCTGTGTTGGCAGGAGGTCTAGACAAAGATCAGCCTGCACATATGTGCAGTCTGATCTTAGTCTACACTTCCTGTTTGTCCCTTTAAAACTAGAATTGTTTAAAAGATATATTTTCCAAAGAATTATTAACCAACAATGTTTGCAGTACTGTCAGCCCTTTGATTTTAATGCAATTCTAAAGGGGATTTTAATCAGCATGATAAGGGTTACGTTTGTTGTAGTAATATAAAATCATTCCAACAAAAGGTCTTCTCACATAAGTTCGATCCCTTGGAGCAGCTATCATTCTTTTGCCTATCTTCTGCCACAAAATCTGATTTCTTTCAGAAGCAAAATCAAAAGATATTAATGCATTACCGGGAAATGATGCTTTTTGACACCCTGGAGAAATATTAACATTGAAAACTTTGGGGGAAAAGGATTTGTAACAAAAATTTTCTCACAATGTTTTCTTTGTTATTTGGCACTTTTTTTTTTTTAAATTTTAGGGTAATCTTAAATGTTGTTTGCAAGTTCTTATTTTTTGGGGCCTGGTAATTTAACCCATTTCATGCCTTTTGACGACTCTAAAGAAAAAAAGCTTGGAAAATAGAGAAAGTTGATAGAATCTAGAATTTCACAAACTGTAACTCCTTTGAATTTGGACCAGTCTATAATTATGCCATCTGTTTTAAGATACATGTTTATTGACAACATTTGATGAACAAAATGATATATTTTAACCTTTTATCAGACAACAAAATCATGGACTTGTTTACAATGAAAATGATTGCAGAAGAAATAAAAAAAAGGGAGAATAAACTGAAAAATAAATGCCAAATAGGGAAGAAACCATTTTTTTTTTACAATTTTGGGGTTATCATAAAATTTTAATGTTGTTTGCAAGTTTTTATTTTTTGTGGTCAGGTAATTTAACCAGATAATCCTTTCAAAAAAGGTTCTCCTTTTCACACAATGGTTTCCTTATGATAGTTAATAATGGGAGTAATATCAAGCGAATGTATGTTAATGGGTTAAAAAAAAAACCAGCAATAAGTCCCCCTTTCCCTGAGAATTCTAGTATCAGGATTCTGAATTTTTAGCTCACCTGAGCATGAAGTGATCTTGGTGAGCTATTGTGATCAGTCATTGTCCATCATCTGTCTGTCTGCCAATCTGTCTCTCTGTCTGTTGACAATTACAAAGAAAATTCTCCTCCTAAATTAAGCATGGAATTTTACCTAAACTTCACACAAATGATCCTTAGGTCGTGCTCTTTCAAAATATTCAAAGAACCGAGAGAAAATGCATAAAAAATCTTCTCCTCCAAAACCATAAAGCCCAGAGCTTTGATATTTGGTGTAAATCATCATCTATTGACCCTCTACCAAAATACTTCAAAGAATACTGTACTCTAAAAACTAGCCCTTTTCCAAGCAATCCCTGATTTAATATAGGAATAAAGAAGGAAATCTCAGAAAATTTTATTCTCCCAAACCATAAGGCCCAGAGCTTTGATATTTGGAAAAAATCTATTAACCCTCTACCCAAAACCTTCAAAAATATAACCTTACTCAGAAAATTAGCCCTTTTCTGTACAATCCCTGATTTTACTTTGGAATAAAAAAGGAAATTTCTGAAAATCTTCTTTTCCAAAACAATAAGGCCTAGAGCTTTGATTTTTGGAATAAATTATCATCTATTAACCCCATATCCAAATTACTTCAAAGAATTATGAAACTTTGAAAATTAGCCCTTTTCTGTGCAATCCATGATCTTACATGTGTATAAAGAAGGACATCTTTGAAAATCTTCTTGTCCCTTGTTTTGTATTAAACCTTTAGCAGATGACAAAATCAGAGAATGATGTAAATTAAAAGAATTTGAAGATGACATTTCTCATTGTCCTAAGACTGGAGAAAAGTAAGCAATTTCTCACAATGTTTTAAATGATCATATTTCTTAAGGGCTTCCAAATTCAGGCATTGTGTGGTAATTACAAAATCTGATTCAAATTTAATGAAATTGCAGATGACATTTCAAATTGGGCTAAAATTGGACATTAAGTGCAAAAAAAAACCAACATGCCTTTAATGGGCGGGGCTTAATTCCATATACGGTTAAAGCTTTGAAAATCTTCTTCTGAGAAACTAGTGGATGGATTTCAACCAAATTTTACAGAAATGATCCTTGAGTGAACCTTTATCAGATTCCTTCAAAGAATTTTGATAGGATGAAAAACATGGCTTTAATGGGCAGGGCTATATCCCATTTATGGTAAAATCTTTGAAACTTTTCTACTCAGAAACCAGTTGATGGATTTCAACCAAATTTAATCGGATCAATCCTTGGGTGACCTTTTATCAGATTGTGATAAAGAATTTTGTTCGGATGAATAATATGGCTTTAATAGGCAGGGCTAATTTCCATACATGGTATATACTGAAAACTTTGTAAATTTCTCAGAAACCTGTTGATGGATTTCAACCAAATTTCACTGGAATGATAACCCGATGACTTTTTGTCAGATTCCTTCATATAATTTTGATTGGTTGAAAAACATGGCTATTATGGTGGTTAGTTATGTCCATGTACGTATACAGTGAAAATTTTACATTATGAATTTTACTTAAATTGACTTGAATTTTTTAAAAACAATGAAATGTTTGAAATGTTTCTCTAGAACTATTTCAAAGATTTTAATGGTTTAGATTTATTTTCATTATTTTCAGTTTGTTTTAAACAAATAAAAAAATTGCTTAATCGGTAGCATCATGCCTGTGGAGGGATACAGGCGCTCAAGCGCCTCTAGTTGTGGGAATGTGTTGAAAAAAGTTGCAGACAAAAAAATTAAAGTTAGCTGAAATTCCAGGTAAAAAGCATTGTGGTAAATGAAGAAATTATTTCTTATAAGTAATTTCATCCTTTTCCTCAATGTTTTCAAAAGTATGTTTTACCTGAGGGAATATAAACAAGAGGCCCATGAGGGCCTGAGACACTCTACTGGTTATCAAGTTTTCCGTTAAAAAAATCTGATATTCAAGGAAGTTAATTGCTCAAAGAAGAATGCATAAAGAAAAAAAAAAGGGGCTTTATCCCCTTTATCATTTTAAGCAACAATCC
The DNA here is from genome assembly GCA_946902895.1 of Fragum fragum. Taxonomy (NCBI): domain Eukaryota; kingdom Metazoa; phylum Mollusca; class Bivalvia; order Cardiida; family Cardiidae; genus Fragum; species Fragum fragum. Next base: position 16,540,956 of record OX336377.1, read on the forward strand.
TCAAGGCCCCTTTTCCCATGTTTCATGACGGATCCACTCCATTTCTAAAAGAAAGTTACCTTATGACCCTACAATCATTCTGTGAATATTTCATCAGAATCTGAAAATAATTGTGGACTTAATCACATAAACAGGATTGTTTTGAATGAAAATCAATAAGGCCCCTTTTCCTGTGTTCTCTGATGGATCAATTTCATTCCAAAAGGAACTTTCCTTACAACCTGACAATTGTCCTGTGAAATTTAAAAGACAACTTGATAATGATTGTGATCTTCATCACATACACAAGAATGTTTTGAATGATAATCTGTAAGGCCCCTTTTCCTGTGTTTCAAATGCCACAATTATTCCATGCATCTTTGAAGAGAATCCAATAAAACTGTTGACTTTATTGTGTTAACAAAGATATTAAATTCAAGTTCTCAAAGGGCCCCTTTTCCCGTGATATTTTACTGTTTGTTTTATCATTCTATGAAAGTTAAAAGTGAATCCGATGAAATATTGGAAATTCATTATGTTTACTAGAATATTTAAAAAAAAAAATCATGGCCCCTTTTTACATGATACTTGATGGATTGTACCCAGTTCTGAAAAGAACCATCTAAGTATTTGTACAATCATTCTGTGAAATTTTGAAGTGAATCCGGTGAAATCAAGGGACATCATTGTGTTAACCAGAATATTTAAAAAAGTTTTTCATAAGGCCCCTTTTTATGTGACCCTTACTATAGTCAGATCCACTGTCAAAATCAACAATTGGAATGATGGTACAATCAATCTGTTTAATCTGTGGAATTTATTGTGTTAATGAGTTTATAGTGAAATATTCATAGGGCCCCTTTTCTCATGATACTTTACAGAACAAACCAAATTTCAAAAGGAACAATTCTAATGAAGGTAGAATCATTCTTTAAAAGTTAAAGAGAATCAATGAAAACAGTGGATTGAATTGTGTCAAGAATTTTTGTAACTAAATTTTCATAAGGCCCCTTTTTCTGTGAAACTTAACAAATCAGACCCAATGTACAAAGAAACAATCCTAATGATAGTTTGAAGAAAATGATAAAGACTGAGGACTTTATTGTAATAATGATGTTTTGTAATAAAATTTTTATAAGGTCCCTTTTCTTGTGTCACTTAACCAATCAGACCTAATTTACAAAGGAACAATCCAAATGATGGTACAATCATTCTATTAAAGTTTGAAGAGATTCTGATAAAGACTGAGGGCATTGTTGTGTTTATGAGGATTTGGTAATACTTTTTCATACAGCCCCTTTTCCTATGATACTAGACAGATCAGGCCCAATTTGGAAAGAAACAATCCTTATGATGGTACAAACATTCTGTGAAAGCTCTGGACTTGGTAACAAGGATTTATAAATGAAATTTTCATAAGGCCCCTTTTCCTGTGCTTTTTGACAGTTCAAACCCTGTTATGAAAAGAATGATAGTTATGACCTTCCAATCATTCTGTGAAAGTTTCAACAAAATCTGATCAAAGCTGTGGGCTTCATTGTGTTAACAAGGTTTTATTAATTGAATTTTCATATAGCCCCTTTTCCCATGTTACTTGATGGATCTGAACCAATTCCAAAGGGAACTCTTCTTACAAAAGTATAATTATTCTGTTTGAGTATAAAGACAACCCCATCTCATCTGTGGACTTACAAGCATTAATTAAGATTTTTTTAATTGAATTTTCCTAAGGCCCCTTTTCCTATGTTTCTCAATGGATCAGACCCAATTTGAAAGGAACAATCCTTATGATGGTACAATCATTATGTGAAAGTTTGAAGTCAATCAGGTGAAATCTAGGGCCATTACATGTTAACTAAGATTTTTTTTATTAAATTTTCATAGGGCCCCTTTTCCCATGAAACTTGATGGATCAAACCTACTTCCATAAGGAACAATCCATTTAATATAATAATCATTCTGGGAATGTTTGAAGAGAATTTGTTGAAAACTATGGACTCTATTGTGTTTACGAGGACTTTTTCAATCCAGTTTTAATCGGGCCCCTTTTTCCCGTGGTCCTTGACTGATCATACCAAATTTTGAAAGGAACAATTCTTATGATGGTACAATCATTCTGTGAAAGTTTGAAGTCAATCAGATGAAAACTGTGGGCTCTAGAGTGTTAACAAAGATCTTATAAGGCCCCTTTTCCCATGTTTCTTGAGGAATCATATCCGATTCCAAAATGAACAATCCTTATGATGGTACAATCATTCTGTGAAAGTTTGAGGAGAATCCGTTGTAAATTGTTGGCTCTAGATTATTAATGAGAATTTTTTATTTAAACATTTCATAAGGCCCCTTTTTCCTGTGTTTCTTGAATGATCATACCAAATTTCAAAAGGAATAATCCTTATGATAGTACAATCATTCTGTGAAAGTTTGAAGGGAATCCGATGAAAACTATTGACTCCAGAGTGTTAACAAGAATTTTTTAATTAAATTTTCATAAGGCCCCTTTTCCCCTGTTTCATGACAGATCAGACCCATTTTCGAAAGGAATGATCCTTATGTTTGTACAATCATTCTGAGAAAGTTTGAAGAGAATCTGAAGAAAACTGTGGACTCTATCGCGTAAACGAGGATTTTTAATTGATTTATTAATTGAATTTTCATAAGGCCCCTTTTCCCATGTTTCTTGACAGATCATACCCAATTTCGAAAGGAACGATCCTTATGTTGGTACAATCATTCTGTGAAAGTTTGAAGAGAATCCAATGAAAACTGTGGACTCTATCGCGTAAACGAGGATTTTTTAATTGAATTTTAATTAAATTTTCACAAGACCCCTTTTCCCGTGTTTCTTGACGGATCAGACCCATTTTCGAAAGGAACGATCCTTATGTTGGTACAATCATTCTAAGAAAGTTTGAAGAGAATCTGAAGAAAACTGTGGACTTTCATAAGGCCCCTTTTCCCCTGTTTCATGACGGATCATACCCATTTTCGAAAGGAACGATCCTTATGATGGTTCAATCATTCTGAGAAAGTTTGAAGAGAATCTGATGAAAACTGCGGACTCTATCGCGTAAACGAGGATTTTTTAATCAAATTTTCATAAGGCCCCTTTTCCTGTGTTTCTTGACGGATCATACCCATTTTCGAAAGGAACGATCCTTATGATGGTTCAATCATTCTGAGAAAGTTTGAAGAGAATCCAATAAAAACTGTGGACTTTATCGCGTAAACAAGGATTTTTAATTGAATTTTTAATTAAATTTTCATAAGGCCCCTTTTCCCGTGTTTCTTGACGGATCATACCCATTTTCGAAAGGAACGATCCTTATGATGGTACAATGATTCTGTGAAAGTTTGAAGAGAATCCGATGAAAACTGTGGACTTTATCGCGTAAACGAAGATTTTTTAATTAAGTTTTAATTAGGCCCCTTTTCCCATGTTTCTTGACGGATCTGACCCAATTTCGAAAGGAACGATCCTTATGATGGTACAATCATTCTGTGTAAGTTTGAAGAGAATCCGATGAAAACTGCGGACTTTATCGCGTAAACGAGGAAAAGTTTAACGGACGCACGGACGCCGGACGGGAAAAAGCCATCACTATAGCTCTAGTGGCCTTTGGCCAGTAGAGTTAAAAACATGTTTTTGATGGAATGGATAAATGGTGAAGATTTAACCCTTTCCTGTAAGAACCTGGGGTTTTGTACTTGTAAAAACACTGTGGAAAATAAATTGCTTTTAACAAGCAACTTCTCCTTTTCCCAACATGTTTTCTGCCACATAGGATGGTTTCATTTCAAATTGCATCCAATTTTTATTGTCGTCTGCAACCTCTTTCAATTTGGACCACTCTAAAATTTCAAAACATAGGAAAGGGTTTACCAATTACTAGATCATAAAAATCTAGACTAAACCATATAAAAAAGAAATGCAGATGACAGTACTCTTTCAAGTTGACAGGAATAAAAAAGAAATCATAGAGGAAAATGAAGAAAGTATTTGTCACAAGCAATTTCTTCATTTTCCACAATGTTTTACAAAGTTTTTCTCTGAAGGTGAGTATAGACTATCATATTTACTCATTTCAATATATCAAGTTAAAATCGGAGATTATCACCATACATTCATTATTTTCTCACTGTTTTTCATTCATAGGATTTTTTTACACCTAGTTTAACCGTTTAACTGCAAATCTACATATATGTGTCTATTCACCCATTCCCATACAAATCTTTTTTTAACACCCAAGAGAAAAAAGCATTGGAAAATATTGTGGGAAATGAAGGAATTGCTTGGTTACCAGCAATTGCTTCATCACCCATGTCTTTAACCCGACGAGACAAAGAATTTAAAAAAACTCCAACTAAAAATTGTTGTCTGCAGCTTCTTTGAAATTGACCAGTATAGATATTTGGGGTCTGATAATGGATTAAATAGACAAGATGTAAAGTCGTTCGTTTGAAAACAATTGGATTTTTTTCCAGATGTTGCAGACGACGAATTTGTGTGGGGATCGAGTCAATCTATCTATCTATCTATATATACTGCTCAACTCCCCTTTCGGGTATTACTGGCAGGTGCGCGTCTGTGCTGGAATAAAAACTGTTAGACATTTGTTAGGGTGCAAAATTTTAAAAGTATTGTGAGTGTTAGATTAAAAGAGCTGATAAAACATATTTTGGTCATTCAGGGACGGCTCACTATCTGAAAAGAATCAAGACTCTTTTTGAACGCTGCAATATCAGGTTGCTGTACAATTGTTTCTGGAAGGCTGTTCCATAGTATCACTGTGTAGGGAAAAAAAGAATATTTAAAGTAGGCTGCATTTGTGTGTATCTGTCTGAAAGATGCTGTGTGCATATGTAGGGTGGTCCTCACTGGTCTTTCAAGATAAGCTGGTACTGGCACTGCAACAAAATTGTTAACGATTTTATAAAACATGGTGACTCTGGAGATGTCTCGTCTGTATTGGAGAGTTTCCCAACCAAGCTCCTTCTGCATGCAGGTAACACTGTCATAATAAGAGAAATTATTTTGAACCCATCTTGCCGCTCTACGTTGTACTTTTTCCACTTTGTTGATATAGGTTTTTGTGTAGGGGCTCCAAACTGTTGATGCGTATTCTACCTGGGGTCTCACTAGAGTTTTATACGCTATTTCTCTGATCTTCTTATTTTTGGTCTGGATGCTTCTGCGGAGAAAACCTAAAGTTTTATTGGCATTTGATGTTATGTCAATGTGTTTGTTCCAGGAAAGATCTCCAGATATTGTAACTCCTAGGTATTTGGCATTGTCCACAGTCTCTAGTACTTGTCCATGTAATCTGTAATCAAAGGAAATCTTTTTCTTCTTTTTAGTAATATTTAGAACAATGCATTTCTCCCACTGCATTAACTTGTCTAGATCTTCTTGTAGGGTCAAACAGTCTTGTCTGTTGTTTATAGCTAGGTAAACGGCAGTGTCATCTACAAACAAACGAACTTGGGATGTGATGTTATTTGGAAGGTCATTTATATACAAAAGAAACAAAAGAGGGCCAAGTACAGATCCCTGAGGTACTCCAGACGTGACTGGTACTTCTGATGAGCATCCACCTTATAAGACTACTTTTTGTGTTCTGCCTATTAGAAAAGATTTAATCCACAAAAGTGTAGCATTGTTTTCAAAGTCTTGAAGTTGAGGGGTTTTAAAAATGTCATTCTGTAGTTTCGCTTTTCCACGATGTTTTAAAGTGGGGGTTCTTTGAAATTGACAAGATAGTCTTTGGAAGGAGATCTGAACAATTAGTTGACATTGTCATAAACCACCAACTTTGCTTTTCCTTTTATTTAGTAAATTCACCTGAAATCGGGTTTTTATTTTACCTGTACACCGTTTAGCGGGTAAAAGTTGTTTACTTCCGTTGTTAGGATTACATACGGTGCTTATGTACAACATCTCAGATAATTTTATCCTATGTAAACTTAAACAATTTTCTTTTGAATTTGATAATTAAGCGTGAATACCAGGTAGGTTTTGTTTCTGTTTGGAGGATTTTTGCAACAAAGGCAGAATTACTGTTTAGATAAGCATCATTTTCGAAGCGGATTTTATGCTAAATATCAAGAAACTTTCACAAGTGTGAATCCAGATTTTCCAGACTGGCTATTGGAAAACTCAACAAGAATAATGTTTTTATGATAACAAAGAATATTTCTTACATGGTAACTGGGTCGATCCTCGATTGCTGTTCCAAACAATAATTCGCTTCTAAGATGAAAATTCACTTATAAATATATATACATTTGCATAAGGCTGTATGCTTCTCTTAATTATACCTTGTTTTATCCGGGGGTCCGTCTTTTGTCGTTTCCAACGAATTTACATACAATATTTATATGTATATAGGCCAATATGATATTAAATTATATCGCCTATGCTAGATAACCAAGGTGGAAAAAAGAAGTCCGCTTTAAATGTTCTTTCTCTAGAGCTCTTACCCGTGTGACCTCAGGTATGTCGAATTAATGGACCCCGAGTTTCAGTCAAAGAATGAATTGACCAATCAAATTTTTGGGTTAAAGTGGGGTGATCTTTGAAGTAACTTTGTTAAACGTCGTAACTCCAGCTTATGAGAGAGAGAGAGAGAGAGATATTTCGACCCTGGTGTGTTTGTCCACATGTGCTGTACGCTTCAAATGGCATCAAAAGTAAAGCTTACAATGAAAGTTTTAATATAATGCACTAAAGAATTCTTTGAAAGAGGGGAAAATAGACAGACTGTCTGTCAGAAAGAAAGAAATCGGGTTGATATGATCTATCATACATAATAATAATGATAAGAAAAAAAAAAAAAAAAAAAAAAAATCAATTTTGATTTAGTAATCTCGAACTGCAGTGGTTAGGCATTTTAACCCTTTCCCGTTCAAATACGGGATTTTACGATCCTTTGATTTTATACTAGAGAAAACATTGTGGAAAAAGAAGAAATTGCTTGTAACAAGCAATTTCTCCTTTTTCGACAATATTTTCTACTGCATAGGATGTTTTCATTTCAAATAGCTTCAAGTTTTCATTGTCATCTGCAATATCTTTCAATTTGGACTAGTCTAAAATTTCCAAAAACAGGAAAGGGTTAAAGAATTTAGTGTCTTAACCCATTCCCATGCAACCTCTCGTTTGGATGAAGAAATTGCTTGTGGCAAGCAAACGACGATGTTTTCTTTTACAAGAGACACATTCTTTTGGAATTTCATGAATCAAAAATTATTGTCGGCAACTTCTTTGAAGTTATGATGTCTAGTAATGGGTTATTACATTATGTATTTATTACAGACGAGACTATGAACAAAGAATTAGAATACAGCACCAGTTTGGGAACCAATCTGGCTGAGAGAGGTCCTAGAAACATGGTACCCGTCAATAATTATCTGGCTGGTACCGGTAAAAGTCACGTGTATTATGGTCCTGCCTGGTACGTGCCGAGTGAAAACCGGTGGATTAAGCACAGTGATTATAGGTCCCTCCCTCGTGAGGCTCGGCGAGATGCAATCTATTTCGAATCAGAAGAAGACTGGGTGGAGTGGAAAGTGAAAAATGATAAACCACACAATCCATCAGGTATTTATTGAAGGATCTCTGTTGTCAATCAAAAGATCCATTGACCAATCAAATATACATTCACACCGGAAGTGATCTTTGAACTCCATCATTAATGTATAGCATTTTTATTGGTACGGCGACTTAAACATCGTAAATGCAACTTGGTCAAGCTGTAGTTACGACGTTTCATTCGCCAAACCACTTACTCAAGCTGTAGTAAGTCGCCAAACCAAAAAAACCATATATTTATTTCCCTGTCATGATATTTCGTAAAATGATATGGTTTGTAACTACAGTCAAATTGACATGTCGGAGATCGGTGGGTTGGGCCAGCGATCCGTCAACCACATCTACATGTTCTCATAATATTTACCTTTGAAAAAGCTTGAATGAAAAATCGACCATCCGGGTAACAAGCATTTAAAACAACAACAACAAGAACAAAAGATCGGTTATTGTATAGCCCCTTCCTGTTTTGCAAAACGTTGGACATGTCTAAGATCAAAGATTATGCAGACGAAAATTTAAAGTGGAGTTAAATTGAAAAAAAAGCCATTCAGTAGGGTAGCAATTACTTCCTTTTCCACGATGTTTTCTCAATTATAAAATCACAGCGAATTAAAATCCCGGGTTTGTACAGGAAAGGGTTAAATGATCGTTATTATGGTTATTGGTCAATATTAGAATAGTGAGTTACAATAGAAAGATTTTGCAAAGTTTTTTTTTAAAGAGTCGAGGAAACTTGGGGTTTTTATTCCACAGAAATCCATTAAAAGATATCTATTATTGGCGGATAGATATATATCAATGGCTTAGAGCAAATACATAGTATGGCTCTATACAAGGTAGCAAGGTTTTTGCTCTAAGCCATTGATATACTTTTGAAGTTTGAAGTGACGTGTCCTTGACAATACTGTCACTAGATTGTGTATAATAGATTCCCTATTACGAAGTGAAATGAATCGAATGATGAGCATTGATAACTCGTATTGGATAAATTAATGAGTTCCAAGTTTGAAATATTTCGTAATTTTCTTCCTGATCGAATAATTCCATGATTAACGAGTGCTGCTATGTTTATCAAACGAGGCGTACACAAAAAAGAATAGAAACACGCTAGAAATAGTCTGGTAACCTTGGAACGAGTTTTTTGCTTGGAAACATGTGGGTTTCCTCAACTCCCGTCGTTGTGAAACAAACAACTTGGGATGACAATTACTGAATAATGATATAGCATAAGTTTCGTGAATTAAAGTTCCAGCACTCTGATTGGCTCAACAATTCCTTCATACAACAACAAAAACAAAATCAACAATAACAAAAAGATAACAAACAGCACTCGCCACGCTTGCGCTCAAAGAAGCTTCATATAACTGACCCAAACTGATAACTTTTCTATGAAATTTCAGTATGATAAGTGTTTATGTAGTGTAATCATCATTGCTTGTTTTCGTTGCAGGAATTTCGATGTCCGGGCATCCACGTGTTTATACGGGAGTTCCTGTACCCACCCTATTACCTTCAAAACTCGATGCCATTGGTCGACATTGGTCGGGGGCGGGGTATTTTGTTCCATCAACCAATCGCTGGATACATGATACGGATTGTCCCGGCCTTCCCTTAGAGTCACTACAGTTTTACAACGAAGAAGACTGGATAAAATTTAAATACATGAGCGAAAATGCAAACATATCGAATAAGTATGCATAAATCAGATGCTGGACAATCAAATTATTCATTTAATTCTCAAATAAACTACAGTTAAACAATTTTGTTGGTCTGACGACTTAAACGTCGTAACTATGGCTTATTCAAGTAGTAGGTACGACGTTTAGGCTGTCATCTAACCATTTTTATTCTTTTTCCAAGGGTCGACACTAACTGTGCTTCAGTGGAATCCCACAGGAATCCCTACCTATTACTTCAGGGTTTCCTCAAGATAATCAGGGATCCCCCTTGATATACATTAACTCATTCACACACAATCCTGCCCTTCTAAGCCAAACTTGAAAAAAAGGCTTCAGAAATATTGTGGAAAATGAAGAAATTGATTGTTACAAGCAATTTCTTCATTATCCACAATGTTTTCTACAAAAACAAAGCAAACAAACAAACAAAACATAAAAAATCAGGAGCATTAGTTGAAACATTAAGATCATTCGTACTCGAAAAATATTGAAGGATCCTTACGGAATCCCTATCCAGAGATTGCTGGGGTTCCTTCCAATTTTCAGGGATCCTCGGGATTCCGGGACACTGTTAGTGTCGACCCCTGAATTATTTTCTTACATGTTACTGACTATATATTTTGTAATAGCGCCCGATTCAACATCTCAGTCGAACTGCCTGTCGGAGTCAGTGGGCGTGGCCAGTGATCTTTCAATTGTTACTTGGGCTTTGATGTTAATATTGGCTTAATGTAGATGGTCTCTTTAAAGAGGTGGTCGCTGGAGCGAGTTTAATTGGATATGAAAAACACGCTTGACTGAAAGGAAGTTTAATTGGATATGAAAACCACGCTGGACTGAAAGGAAGTTTAATTGGATATCAAAACTACGCTGGACTGAAAGGAAGTTTAATTGGATATGAAAACCACGCTGGACTGAAAGGAAGTTTAATTGGATATGAAAACTACGCTGGACTGAAAGGAAGTTTAATTGGGTATGAAAACCTCGCTGGACTGAAAGGAAGTTTAATTGGATATGAAAACCACGCTGGACTGAAAGGAAGTTTAATTGGATATGAAAACCTCGCTGGACTGAAAGGAAGTATTATTGGATATGAAAGCCACGCTGGACTGAAAGGAAGTTTAATTGGATATGAAAACCTCGCTGGACTGAAAGGAAGTTTAATTGGATATCAAAACCACCCTGGACTGAAAGGAAGTTTAATTGGATATGAAAACCTCACTGGACTGAAAGGAAGTTTAATTGGATATGAAAACCTCGCTGAACTGAAAGGAAGTTTTATTGGATATGAAAACCACGCTGGACTGAAAGGAAGTTTAATTGGATATGAAAACCTCGCTGGACTGAAAGGAAGTATTATTGGATATGAAAGCCACGCTGGACTTCAAGTATATTGACCACAAAATTGTGTTATCTAAATCTTTATATATTTTACAAAATCTTTTGCATTTGTTAGATAGTTTTACAAATTAAAGTCATAATAAGACTTTTATGAATATGTTTATTTAAAAGAATCTATATGATTGAACCCATTCTCCGAAGGATGACGCCTTTTGACGCACCCAAGAAAAACAATTGAGAAAACATCATGGAAAATGAAGAAAAAGTAACAAGCAATTTCTCAATTATCCACAATGTCTTCTACTCAGACAGTTGAAAATCCTGATATAATATCAACTTGAAATTATCATCTGCCACTCTTTTCAATTTGGTCAAGGCTAACATTTGGTCGTGTGGCAATGGGTTAAAATGATAATTTCGAAAGTGTTCGACCGTGGATAGCCAGCATGTACTGTGCAGACAGACCAAAGTCGAGCATTTTCGCTTCTGACACATTTTCAGTATCTCAACCCCTTCCTGTTTTGCAAAATTTTAGACCTATCCAAAAGGCAAAGGTTTTGGAGGCGAAAATTTAAAGAGTATTTCATTTGAAAAATAACCATTCAGTAGGGTACAAAATATTGCGGAAAAAGAAGAAATTGTTTGTTACAAGCAATTTCTTCTTTTTCTACAATGTCTTCTCAATTATCAAATCACAAGGACGTAAAAACCAGGGACTGAACAGAAATGGTTGATTGGTTATTCTACTTTACTATATGTTTCATTTCGAATAACTATCTGAAGTATCCCTGTGCTGGGTCCGATCTTTACGGTTGGTCAGTTTTGTTGTTGTTGTTTTTTTTCACTCAGGTCCCAGACGACCCCCTTTTCACGTGACAGATCACAAAAGTTACAAAAATGTCACGCAAAAAGGAGCCGCCCGTTCGTCGTCAGGCTGTGCTGTTTGCACAGTCTAAACAGGGTAGATACGTTCCCTACTTCCATCGATTCTTTTGACACTTGACGGTTTAATATGATGAATAACCTGATATATGGTATCATTTCTCCGTCTGTGCGATACACGCGGTATTATTTCAGTCGCTGCGATAATATGTCGCGATAGAAATGCAATGTCACGTATCGCGAGACGGCGACCGCAATATACGGCATTCAGCGGAAATATAAAAATCCGCGTTTGTTGTTATATACCCCATTGTCTTATTTGGAAAACACCGACATGGTTGTGTAACAAATAGTAGTCGATCATGGTCGTCAATTGTGAATAAGCTGTAGTTACGACGTCTAAGTCGCCAAACCAACAAAGATTTGAAAGAAAGAGTTGAAAAAAATCCAAAATTTCATAAACTTTATATTGTCGTCTGCAACTCCTTTCAAATTTGACCTGTCTAAAATTTTGCTGTCTGGTAATGGGTTGATATCTAAATCGAACTTCATGTACGAGGTCAATGGGCGTGACAAGTGATCCGTCAATTTCAACCATTACACGTACATAGACGACGTGAACTCCAAAGGTGTTCTCAAAAATACATAGGGAATATTACAACAGTGTCTTTTTCTATTTGTTGTTATCGTGTTCGAGAATCGTGTGTAGGTATTTTTATTGGATGAGACCGAAGGTCGAATCCAATAAAAAAAAATACCTACACACGATTCGAGAACACGATAACAACAACTAGAAAAAACACACTGTTGTAATATTCCTTTTATTATATACCTTTAGGACATGACATTAAGAAAATTCTCTTAGATGATTAAGACATAACCAACTTTCCGAAAAAAATTCGAACGTCAATACACAAAAAAGTAGCCCGTGTTTAACGGTACTCGACGAATACGGTTTTTTGGTACACGCCGAATATTGATTTTTTTTCAGTCGAGTTGTATTAGATAGCCAGATTTTAATCCATATCTTTTATAGGTATATAATAAAATTTATAACTCTAATATTACACCATAGTTCTAGAAACAGCTTGCGTGGAGTCAGTTTTTATCTGAAAGGAGGGGTGACGATGATCGAGTTGAAAATGCACCCATTTTCTATTATTCGTTGATTGGTTACAAAATTGGAAGCTACGGCATTTTGGTTGTCCTCTGACAATATGATTCTTTGATTTCCAGATTTTCCCAATCTTATAACCATGTTATTCCGAAACTCATGGGTGGATGTGTTGCCAGACCCTGGTTCCCCCCTTTCTCGATCCACGCATGAATAGAAATTTATAAAACACTGGAGATAATCTCCGGAACGATGGAGTATAAACCAAAAAATATTTGATTTATGGTTGAATTATACAAGCTTCTTTGATAACTTTTCGTAAAATTGGTAATTTCACGAGATGATAATCGGTTGCTATAGCAACACCGTTTAAAATAAAGTAAGAAAATGTGAATGTGAAAATTAACTTATTATCTGACAGGGACAAGTCTTTAGTTTCTTATTTGTAACTCGTCACACGAAAAGGGACCATCCTGGAAGAGCGAAACGTATCAGACTGCGCAACATGCGCAAACTGATCAGAATCGATACGTTTCGATATTGGTATTTTTTTCAGAATCTATAAAAATCATTCTACCATACTTATTTGAAGAAAAAAACCTAAATGAGTTGATCTCTGCTGGAGTCAATCTCTTTATTTTGAAATGCTTGATTTACAGAGATCCCAAACTGTCGATTTTCGTTTGGCATGTCACATATAACCGGTCCATAAAAGAATCCTTTTCGGTTGAAAGGAAGTAACTAGACAACCGAAGTATTCCGTATATACACGTAAAGGTATAAGCCCGCTATCCGCTCCAACGAGACAAGCTGATTAGAATATATAGGCAGTGATATATAAACAACAACACACAACAATAACAACGGCTTAAAACAAACAAACAAACAACAACAGAAAAGAAAAACATTCAACGGCGACCAGACCGTCGTAACTATAGCTTGAATAATTCGGCAATAAACCCATTACCAGACGGCAAAATTATAGATTGGTCCAAATTGAATGGAGTTGCAGACAGCAATTTGAAGCTCATGAAATTTTGGAATTTCTTTATCTATTGGTGAGAAAACATTGTGGACAAATTCTCATTTTCTTCATTTTCCACAATGTTTCAAAAGTTTTTTTTTTTGTCTTTGGGGGCCTCTAAAACGTCATTGAGTGGGAATGTGTTAAGTCTTCCACAAACGGAAAATCTTGAAAACGTCAACGGCAGTAGCAGCAGCAGCAACAACAACAACAACAAAATAAATAGACCGAAATACGAAAAACAACTGCGCTTGGTTAAATGGATGAATTTGGATGAACGCCACTTTAAACAATATCCCGACCACGGCGGCTGGAGCATCTAACTATTGATTTTCTTATATCTATCTAACCAATACATCCTTTCCTAGTATCCAGCCTACAAACCAATTCGCCTTTTCGGTTCATGTTTATAGCCATAAATTTTGCAAAATAACAACGTCACAAGTTAAATATCGATGCAGAGCTTCCTGTCGGAGCTTAGTTTGTGTGGACAGCGGAGTCAGTGGGCGGCGCAATCGATCAGCCAATTACACGCGTCGACACTCTAAGTAATTCTACTATCCGCACTTATCACGTGTCACAATTATCTGCTAACCCTTTCCCGCTCAATCCCTGAATTTTACGTCCCTGCAAAACATTTGAATTGAACGGGTATAAAATTTTGAAAAAACACAAAAGGGTTAATTCAACTTGGCAATCGGGAATAAACCACGATACTTTTTTTACCAAGGAATTATTTCCAAAAAGGACGAAAGAGTAACGGACTGAATATTATTTATCGAGCGATAAAATTCTAAGACATTTAAAACTTGTCTGTAAAACATCCCATTTTGATTAATGTTCCATGGTTGCGTCTCTAATAGCTTTTCCTTTTTTCAATCGTCTTTAGACAACAAAATATTAACGGGTCTTTTATCTCTCTTTTGGTGTAAGATATCAGAACTCCTCGGATTTCTTTATAATTATATGTATTCAACTGATTGACACTTTCCCGGTTTTTCAAAATTTATGACCCGTCCAAATTCAAAGGTTTTGCAGGCGAAAATTCGAAATCGATCTAATTCAAAAATAATCGTTCAGTAGGGTAAAAAAATATTGTGGAAAAAGAAGAAAGTGCTTGTTACAAGTAATTTCTTCATTTTCTACAATGTTTTCTCAATTATAAAATCACAGGGACGTAAAAAATTGGGATTGCACAGGAAAGGGTTAAGACTATTTTTTATACTTTATCACACTTTAAGACGACAAAAATTCAAGAATAGAAGACGGAGACGACACTTGAGGATTTCAGAGTCCTTCGCAATATTTAACCCATTCCAACACATCAACGCTTTTTGACGCCCCAAGAATAAAAGCTTTGAAAAACATTGTTGATAATGATGAAATTGCTTGTTATAAGCAGTTTCTTCATTATCCACTACTATTTCAACCCAAAAAGACAAAAAAGAATAAATAAATAAATGAAAGAAAAAAAAAAAAAAAAGATTTTATGAACTATAAATTATCGTCTGCAATTTCTTTCAATTTAGACCAGCCAAAGTATGAGCCGTTTGGGAATGGGTTAATTATAAACAGACTGGCTGTCTAAAGTTATTTGATTATGAGTTATATAAACTAGAATGAATATAAACTCTTATTAGCTCATTTCTAAATTATTGGTCGATCAGCGAGATACAATGAAGATATTGAATTTATAGTCTGGTTAGTGAGGTAAAAATGTATTAGGAAAATAATGAATTTATAGTCTACACACTAAAATGCCAGGTAAATATTGAATTTACATTCTGGTTAGTGAAATAGCAGGAATATTAAATATATAGTATGACCATTGAGATACCATTTAGTCTAGAAGGGATGATGCACGGAAATAATGAATTTGTAGACTGCACTGCTAGATACCAGAATATATAGAATGTATAGTCTGATCAGTGAGATACCAGGAATCAGTGATAATTGAAATAATAGTCTAGTCAGTAAGATATCTGGATATATAGCATTTATAGTCTGGTCAATGAACTACAAGGAACATAATGTCTTTAAAGTGTGGTCATTGAGATCCAATGAATATATTCAAGTTATAGTCCGGCTGGTTATTGAGATACACGGAAGATTGTGATTTAAGATCTGGCCAGTGAGGTACAATGAATATATTGAATTTAAAGTCTGGCCAGTAAGATATTAGGAATCTAATGATTTTATAGTCTAGCCAAAAGGATACCTGGAACATATAGCATTTATAGTCTGGCCAGTAAGATACAAGGAATATAATGAATTTATAGTCTGGTCAGTTAGGTACCAGGATTGTATTGAATTAACCCTTTCCTTGACAAACCCGGGATTTTA
This sequence comes from Fragum fragum, assembly GCA_946902895.1. Classification (NCBI taxonomy): domain Eukaryota; kingdom Metazoa; phylum Mollusca; class Bivalvia; order Cardiida; family Cardiidae; genus Fragum; species Fragum fragum. Next base: position 16,556,909 of record OX336377.1, read on the forward strand.
CGTCACTGTGATTTTATACTTGAGAAAACATTGTGGAAAAAGGAGAATTGCTTGTAACAAGCAAATTCTCCTTTTCCCACGATATTTTCTACCACATAGGATGGTCAGATTTTAAATTGCATGCATTTCTCATTGTCATCTGCAACCTCTTTCAAACTGGAACAGTTAAAAATTTCATAAAACTGGACAAGGTTAACGGTCTAGTCGGTGAGATACCCGGAAAATATAACAATTGTGGTCTGACCATCGATATACAAGGAACATATTGAATTTGATAGTCTAGTCAGAAAGGTACAAGGAAAACATTTACTTATAATCTGGTCATTGAGATACAAGGAAAATAATAAATCTATAGTCTGGTTTATAAGTTACCAGGGAAATAATGAATTTAGAGTCTAGTCAGTAAGATACCAGGGCCCGAGAATATAAAACGTTTTTCGTACTCAATTGAGAATTTACCCTAACTTCAAATTTGAATAAATATCTCGTTTTAATTTTAATTTAGTTTCAAGAGTAATCAGTAACAACCTACAAATATTGTCGTTTATTTTCATACAATTACCACAGGATCTAAACAGAAATACATCCTCAATTCCCAACTTGAAATCAGCCGCCGTCAAAGCGCAGTTGGTAGCGCGTCGGACTGTCAATCTAGAGGTCCCGGGTTCAGTCCCCGACGGCGGCAATCATCCTTTCCGACTATTTGGTCGATAATCGTAGACCTATGTGGGATAGCAGCTGGAGACTAGGAAAGGATGTAATGGTAATACTGGTGTGAGAAATACCAGGTTTCCATTGTTAGGTGCTCCAGCCGCCGCGATATAACTGAAAGATTGTTAAAAGCGGCGTAAACCCCCATTCAAACAAACAAAAACAAAACAAATCAAATTGATGAAATTTGAGTAAATTCTCAACTGAGTACAAAAAATGTTTTGTAATCGGACCCAGAATATTATTATTTTATAATCTGGTTAAAATTTCATAAAAAAAAATAAAATGTCGTCTGAAATAGGACCAGTATATTCTTCGTCTGGTAAAGGATTAGTAGCCTGGTCAGGTTATGCGAACACGAGATATTATTTTGGAAGCTGAATAGTCAAGCATGGGTCCGAAGCCTTAGTTACATTCAAGTACCCACTGACAACTTGGGGGCCAGGCTATGTTATTTCACGAAGAAATTATTTCATTTGACGAATTGCAGGTAACGTCCACTAATCCCCAATACGGCGGTTTAACTGAACCCGAAATATTCCTGCTTTTACAGGAGGTATAGACAAAGATCAGACTGCACATATGTGAAGTCTGGTCTTAGTCTATATCTCCTGTTTATTATTTTAGGCCAGAATTGGTTAAAAGATAATTTTCAATATAAATATTGACCTATATTTTGTTGCTTCCAGTGCTATCAGCCCTTTGATTCGAATGCAATATTCTTTTGGATTTATAATTCAGCATGACAAGGGTTAATAAATAAACGACACTTTTTAAAAATATGTTAGTCAAACACGTCGTCACTACAGCTTAATTAAGCTGTAGCTACGGCTTTTAAGTCGCAAATTCAATAAAAATACTCAACATGAATTTCAGAGTTCAAAGTTAACTTTCGGTCTAAATAAATGATGTGATTGGTCAATCAATTTTTTTGTTTCGCATTTATCTCGATCCCTGAAAGTCTTTTAAAAAGCGATTAATTCCCCCTCCCTTTTTAATAAAGAGTTTCTACACAATAAGCACTTACAAACACTATACGTTGTCGTTTGCCAAGTCTCTTTATTTTGGAAAAGTCTAATATTCTGTTTCCTAGGCGTATGAATTGCAATCGAACCTACTACTAAACATTGTTTAATACAACCCGCATAAGATTTTACCACTAAAGACGGGGGAATCGGAAATCTCTCATCCGGGCACATTCAATTTAATTGATTGAGACTTTAAAAGGAGTTCTAATTTAATTTACAATCTTCTAGGATGCAGGCTGCCAAAATGTCGTCTACATCACATTCCGTAATTAGTCTTCCGTCTACTTTTTATCATGGGAGGCACAGGCAAATGGCACCCAAAAATGGTTTGGCTACAATAATTCAACATCAATGTAGTATTATTATTACGAAAGCATGCAGAAATCAATGAACAGATAGCAAAGTTTGAGAAAAATCGCATTTTGATTTAATTTGTGTGTGTGTTTTAAAGTATCCACATATAGTTTCCACCTAATATATGAGCCAATAATCATGATTGATCAAATGGGGTTTAACACCACTTTTAACAGTTTTTAAGTCATATCACGGCGGCTGGAGCACCTACCAATGGATTCCTGGTATTTCTACCACTACATCCTTTCCTAGCCTCCAGCTGCTATCCCACTTAGCTTTACGATTATCCACTCATTGATGAGAGACAAATGTCAGAAGGATATGTGCCGCCGCCGGGGATCGAACCCACGACACCCCATTATTGAAGATTATGAGTCTGATGCTCTACCTACTGCGCTATAACGGCGGCTGAGCCAATCAACAACTGAAGTATACAGTTAAATTTGTAGTACATGTAAGCGACCCCTCAATAGACGGATTAAATGTGTTCGTTTAACCCTTTCTTGTTCAATCACGGGATTTTACGTTCCTACGATTTTATACTTGAGAAATATTGTGGACCAGTCTAAAATTTCAAAAAAAAAAAAAAAAAAAAAAAAAACGGGAAAGGGTTAAGAGAGTGGTCGCTTAATACAATTTTTTGTGATATGAGGGATCGATTAGACTGTGTGCATAAAATATTGCAGGATTCTCGCTTAATCTTATGTTGATGGATCTCATTAGAATCGTCTCATCGAGACGATTCTAATGAGATCCACCATCATAGGATTAAGATTTGATAATTCTATTACCCAAAAGTCTAATTTTGAAAAGCCTTTGATTTTGAAAAGGGAACTTGGATGCTGGTCAATTAAAACGGGCGATCGCTTGAGAGAGATTGACTGTATAGTGCCATAATCTCTATTTTTGTGGTCGGATATTCATGGGTTTCTGTGCCGCGCCGATCTTTTATTTCTGCATGTTTGTATATTTTTGTCTGTATGCTTTCAATTTTTGTGAAATTATTTGATGCAAGTTTGTTTTTGTATTATTGAATGAATCAAAGGCATATATACCCCCCTCCTACAATTGTCTAATTCATTAATAGGCCCCATGCTAGAAATGTCTATGCATGCATGTCCCACGTGTATCCATTAGGATACAGATAGGTCTACATGTAAACACTAATTCAAAAATGGGTAAAAACACCACCTTGTAGGACCATAGGGTTATATTTGAACCATATACGTCCCTGGGCCTATTATTGACCATATTGGTCCATCCTGTTTCCCAGAGGGGATCCATATAGGCTACCAACATGGGTCCCATAAAAAAATCCCGCTAGCACATCCCATCGGAGTTCCAGATGGGCAGCCAAGAATGAACCCTGGCTGATTACGCAGTCAGGTGAATATTAAAATGCTGAAGCGATTAAATCATTAATAAAGACTGATGACAGTATAAACAATATCAGACGGTGTAATTTAACTCTTTCCTGTTTAACAAAATTTAAGACTAGTTCAAATTCAAAGGCTTTGCAGACCACAATAAAAAACATGATTTTATTTGAATCATTTAATAAGGTATATAATATTGTGAAAAAAATGTTTGTTACAAGCAATTTCTTCTTATTCCACATTTTCCCAAGTATCAAAATACACGGACGTCAAAACCAGTGATTGAACTGGAAAGGCATAAAGTAAATGGAAATTATAAGTAAAGCGTCTTGTCTTGTCGGTAAAAAAATATCGTGGAAAATGAAGGGATGGATTATGAGCACATCAAAACAGTTTACAGAATGGTTCTTAAATATTAGGGTCGCCTGAGCGCCTGTATCATTCCACAGCCCCGAAAGTACAGATTAAGCAAGTGGTGTTTTCAAGCATGTTTCCTACCAATCAAAATCAATAGATGGAATATAAATCAATAGATGGAATATGAAAAGAGGCATCATAGGATTATTCCAGTGAAATTTGGTTGAAATCAATCGACTGGTTTCTGAGAAAAAGATTTTCTAAGCTTTCATAATATATGGAAATTAGCCCCGCCCATCAAAGCCATGTTTATTTTTCGATCAAAATTCTTTGAAGGAATCTGATGAAGGGTCACCTAATGATCATTCCAGTAAAGTTAGTTTAAATCAATCCACTGGTTTCTGAGGAGAAGATTTTTAAGGTTTCACACACAAAAAAATATTCGAAATTATCCAAGCCCATTAAAGCTATGTTTTTCATCCGATTTTTTAGGGAATCTGATAAGGGTCCCCAATGGCCCATTTCTGTGGAATTAGGTTGAATTCTGTTCACCACTTTCTGAGAAGAATTTTAAAGAAAAAGTTACGGAAGGACGGACGCACGCATGACGGACAAAAGCCATGACAATATCTCGCTGGCTTTCAGCCAATGGAGCTAAAAACGAAATAACTTTTTCCCCCACAATCATGCTTTCTATATAAAAAGCCGCCGTCACAGTGCAGTCGGTTTCGCGTCAGACTCCTAATCTTCAATCATGGGATGTCATGGGATGTCATGGGTTCGATCCCCGGCGGCGGCACATATTCTTTCCGACATTTGTCTCTCATCAATGGGTGGATTATCGTAAACCTAAATGGGATAGCAACTGGAGGCAAGGAAAGGTCGTAGTGGTAGTACTGATATGAGAAATACCAGGAATCCATTGTTAGGTGCTCCAGCCGCCGCGACATGACTGAAATACTGTTAAAAGCGGCGTTAAATCCCATTCAATCAATCAATTCTATCCGAAAAACAACAACAAGACATATTCAACTTCATTAACTAGAAATTGCTGTTTGCGGCATTTTTGAATTTTGACCAGTCTAAAATTGTGTTTCTTGGTAATCGATTAACCTTTTCCTGTTTTATGAAATTTTAGACCCGTCCAAATTGAAAGGTGTTGCAGACGAAAATCTAAAGTGAATTTAATTTTACAAATAACTATTCAGCAGGGTAAAAAATATTGTGGAAAAAGAAGAAATTGCTCGTTACAACCAATTTCTTCTTTTTCCACAATGTTTTCTCAATTATAAAACCACAGGGACATAAAAACCAGGGATTAACCAGGAAAGGATTAAAACATGTCCCTATTAAACGAGCTATCACTTCACAATTTTCTCTTAACCTGAATTCGCAGCTAAACGAAGTCTAATATTGTACAATTCAGCGGAGACCAATTAAATTTACCGTAACAATTTTTATCCGGATTGCGAATTAAATTTAAATTACATTAATCTTTGCGGAGAAAAATCTTGTTACAAACTCGATTATCTAATCCTCCGATATCGAAATTTTCATGAACTAGCCCGCCAGAGCCAGAGGATTTACTTGAATTATAAAATCATTTCAGAAATGAAGAAATTTATCTCATTGAAGTATGAACCTGGCAAAGACGGATTGTGCTCTCCGAATATAGCCCTGTAACAAAAAGTATAAAACAAACAGGGAATAGGGTTCCGACGGACCGACAGACGAGTATATGCTCGCTATATTCCAGACATGCTAAATGTTAACGTAATTCCTTGATCTTTGACTTTGACGCTATCTAAAAATCTGTTTCAAATGGCACACCTACTCACGACAAAGGACAGTTTTGACAAGTTATATTGAATTTCATCCATAATTGCAGGAATTATGACCCAAACATGCTTAATTCTAAGGTTTGTTCTTAAGCTATGACCTTGACCTTTGAGCTGATCTTATTTCAAATTGCACATCTTCTCATAACTGAGAACAGTTGTTATATTGAAATTCATCTATAATTTAAGAAGATATGCTCTGTACGTGCATAATTCTTATGTTTGATCTGTGACATTGACACTATAAATATAAATTTTCCAAATTGCACAGCTACTCACGAGAGGAGATCGATTGCGTAATTTTATTTTGAAATCCATCCACACATGAAGGATCTGTGCTCTAGATATGATAAATTTTCATGTTCAACCTTGAGCTATGACCTTGATCTTGGAGTTACCTGAAGATTTATTTCAAACTGCATATCTGCTCATGATAGAGAACAATTATGTAAAATTATTTTTAATTCAATCCGTAATTTTAGAAGCAATGCTCCAGACAAGGATATTTTCAACTTTTGACCGTATTATGTGACCTTGATTTTTTTCTCAAAATGGAACATCTTCTCATGACTGTAAACAATTTTCAGGATTTCCACAAACTTCATAAAGTGAAATTCCCTGGCTTTCCCTGACTTTTCCCTGACTAAATTTAAAAAGTTTCCTGACCGGCATCGTCGGCATTTATCGAGCGTTAAACAGCTCAGGAGACAATGGTCGCTTAAAACCCTTTCAGTTTCTTCGAATGTGTGTTTGCACTTTGCAAACAAAACTGACTCATACGCATTTTCTCTCTCTTAAACAGAGACTCAAATTGGAGATAAGTTTACAAAAACATCAACAACAACAACAACAACAAAAGCTTTCTAATGAAATACAATTACAAACACATCTATGCCTTTTTAGCTCACCTGAGCACAACGTGCTGAAAGTGAGCTATTGCCATCGGTAAATGTCCGACGTCCGTCTGTAAACAATTATTAAAAAATCTTCTTCTCCTAAACCATAAGGGTAGGGCTTTGATATTTGGTTATTGACCTTCTACCAAAATACTTCAAAGAATTACTGTACTCTGAAAATTAGCCTTTTCTGTGCGATCCCTGATTTTATAAAGGAAATCTTTGAAAATCTTCTCCTCCCATACCATTAGGCCTAGAGCTTTGATATTTGGTATATTTTATCACCTTATGACCCTCTACTAAAATATTTAAAAGAATTACCATGTTATGAAAATCAGCCCATTTCTGTGCGATCCCTGATTTTACAAAGGATTAAAGAGGGAAATCTTTGAAAATCTTCTCTCAACCCATAATGCCAAGAGCTTTGATATGTGGTATGTATTAATGTTATTTTGCTCAAGCTATGTCTTTTTCATATAAAAAATACAATTTACTGTAATTTGCAGATGCCACAGGTGAGCACTTTAGGACCACCATGGTCCTCTTGTTAAGAAGAAACTGCCATAGCTACTTGTTGTTTTTCCTTTACTTTCTCAAAAATTTCTACATCTGATTCAGAAATTCCCTGATTTTACTTGAATTTTGCCATATTTTTTTAATTTCCCTAATTCCAAAATTTCCTGACCTTGATTTTTTCCATTTTTTTTCCTGACTTTTCTGGCCCTGGGAACCCTGATTGTGCCAAGTTAGATTGAAATCTTTCTTTAATTGAAGGAATTTTACTCTGAACATGCTAAATTTTCACTTTCAACCTTGGGATGTGATCTTGACCAAGGACCTATCTCATAGACAACAATTTTGTAAAGTTATTTTGAATTCCATCAATATTTTCAGAATATATGCTCCGGAAGTGGTTATTTTCAACATTTGACCCGGGTCTGTGACCTTCACCATGGAGCCATCAGATTTTCTCCCTAATGGCACATCTTATCATGACTGAGAACAATTGCGCCAAGTAATTGAAATCCTTCAATAATTGAAGTAGCTATACTCTGGACATACTTAATTTTAACTTTCGACCTTGATATGTGACCTTGCCCATGCAGCAATCAGATTTTTTTTCAAATGACATATTTACTAAGAAGAAAACAATTAAGCAAAGTTATTTCAAAACCAATACATGATTGAAGGAACTGTGCTCTAGAAATACTTAATATTCACGTTCAATCTTGAACAGTTACCTTGATCTTGGAGTTATCTGAAGATTTCTTTCAATTGCACATCTACTCATGAAAGAGATCAATTGTGAGAAGTTATTTGAAATCCATCCATAATAAAGAAGCTATGATCCCGACATGCTTAATTTCAATGTTTGATGTTGAGCTGTGACCTTGACCTTGGATTTATCTAAAAATTTATTTCAAATTGCACATCTACTCATTCTAGAGAATGATTGTGTAAAGTTATATTGAAATCCATTGAAGAAGCTTTACTCTGAAAATGCTTAATGTCAACATTTGACCTTGAACTGTGACCTTTACCTTGGAGCTATCTGATTTTTCTTTCAAATTTGTGCACCTACTCATTATAGAGTACAATTATGCCAAGTTATTTTGAAATCAATCCATAATAATGAAGGAGAGCTATCCAAAGCCAGGAAACAAAGCATTAGCCCAATATCATAAGGAATTCACTTGTGAAGTTTCATCCAATTTGGCTGAGGGGTGAAAGGGACCAATGCAAAAAAAAAAAAAAAAAAAAAAAAAAAAAGAAAAAAGATTTCAATCAAAAATCTAACAATTCATTAACTTAGACCAGAAATGAACCTATAACTCTGACATATATGTTGAGCATTTTCCTTTTTTTGGTGTGATTTAAATATTGTCCCGACAGCTTAATCAAACTATAGATACTAAGCTTAGGTTGAAAAACAACCATTTTTATTTTTTGTTTCATGTTATCAATCATAAAGTTTGCAAAAAAATGATGTTAAATATTTAAGATCTTCCTGTCTGAGGCAAGAAGGGGTGGCCAAAAATTCACCAATTGTGTCAAGTTATTTTGAAATAAATCAATAAAATGTCAATGTCAGTTACCAACGGTACTTTGATTACGTTACATCTCACTCTATTCAAGTAGGAATGGAGTGTAACCAGCGAGATTGGGCTGACAATGTAAAATGTAGGAGACATGCTCTTGATAACTTTAGACAGACCAACACAAAAAGCGAAATAGCTAATCACACTGTATGGGTACGCAAAGCAGATTCACAATAAGTTTTATTAGTTTTTTTTTCATTTCATACCTCCATGAAAACAAAAAAATACTCTCTTCATTTCTTATAATTTAATGTCATCGAGCAAATATTTTACAAATTTTAATACATTTTTAGGGATCTTTTTTGTGCGTGAGCATACAAAATAGCTGCATGCTCAAAATTTTGTTTATGGAAGTATGAATAATTTTTTCAGCCAATCAGAACGCTCGTTGAAATAAAAGGTTTGAAAGGATTGGAAGAAACAGGAATATTCTAGGTTCATCGTGTAAAGGTTATTTTACATGAAGTTTGAAACACAACACTCTTTGAATTTATAAAAATAGATTTTAAATATCTAAATAAAGGTTATACAGTAAAAAATATCTTCAGATCTAAAATAAAGCATGGAATGCTTAAATTCATTAACAAGCAATAGATTTATTAAGGGTACACAATTACATGTATTAATTCAATCAATACAGAAATACATAAAAAAGTACAAATATAAAGTTGAAAACATAGTTAAAACAACAACCTTTCATTAAAATATTTTTAACCATTCCCATACGATTGTGCCATTTTATGCCCCTCGAGAAATGAGAGTTTGTAAACCATTGTTGAAAATGAAAAAAAAATGCTTGTAACAAGCACTCTTCATTTCCCACAATGTTTTTTACCTGAAGAGACAAGTAAACATAAAATTTAATCAACTTTTAATTCTCGTCCTTCGGTTGACTGATCAATGCTGTCAATCAAGGTACCAATCGATTGATCAAATCATTCATTCAGCCCAGAATTGAACTTTGAACTCAGACATTGGCCACCATTTGCGTGAAACATTTTTATTGGTTTGGCAGCTTAAAAATCTTAACTACAGCTTATTCAAGCTGTAGTTTTGACATTTAGGTAGCCAACCAACCAAACACAAGTTTGTTACGTGCAACTGGGTATGAATTTTGCAAAATAACGCCCTTTAGATGGAAGTGGTAGTCGAAGAGCACTAAGGTATGGTGATGGATCACAAGATTCATCTTGATTGTTACTGTTTGGGATTATTCTGGCTCTTACATAAGAAACTTTCTTTCACCAGGGTTATCTTTGTATCTCTCTTCCCGCATTTTCATGCCTCTCAAATATATAAATAGTACAGGAAAACAATGTGGAAAATAAAGAAATTGCTTGTTACACAACAGGACAAAGAGAAGACATAGGCAGAGGGTTTTTCAGTAATTGTGAACAGATAGACACTGTACAATGATTGATCACAATATCTCACTCCGAGCTCTTGCGCCCAGGTGAGCTAAAATGCTTCATATATATGATGATAATGTTAGAGTTCAAAGTTCACTTTCAGTCTAAATGAATGATTTGATTGGTTGATAGATTCTTTGACCTACATCCTGTTAGCAAATATTCCCGATTCATGATGTTATGCACAAGGCCATGTCACTAGGAACATTCTGTATAAATTTCATACAAAGCTGTCCAGAATTGGAGGAGGAGTTGTGTTTACATGAAGTATTGCATTCAGCTTCCCTTCTCTGTGACACAGTCTGAAATATGTGCAAGGTAAGGTGATTATGAATATTTTTTTTAAAATTTCATTGAAATTCATCCAAAAATGTAGGAGGAGTTGTATTAACAAGATCTGGATGGATAGACATACAAACAGACAAAGAATATGATGTCACTATACATCCACCTATAGTAGCACATAGAAACAAATGTGATAAGAGGAGAAAGTGCCATTTTTTCTACCCTTTATCCCACTTCTTTCTTTCATACAAAGAAATAATGCAAGATCCTTTGGTTTATCCGCCTACAAGAAGAATGAGCCATTAAGTAGGAAAGTTGCTCTCAGGACATGCCACGTCTTGTGCCCCTTCTGGAAATGTTGTATCAGCAGATGGAATCATGTTAAATGTAGAACCTGTTTGTTTACACAAACATCAGATGCAGAGTTTTAGAATGACCTTAATTGGAAGAAGTTGATGATGACTATTTTACATGAAAGAAATTTCTTTATGTTTTTTTTATGTTTGGGAAGAACTCATCATTGGGAAAAAGAAATGGCTTTGTATGTCCTCATAAACCTCATTATCAGACAGCAAAATTTTAGATTGGTCCAAAATGTAAGGAGTTGCAGACAACAATTTAACATTTAACAAATTTTTATGACAATTTGCAGCTTAACAAATTTAGAGTTTTTTCAACTTTCTGCGTAGAAAGCATTGCGTAAAATGAAGGAATCGCTTATTACATAATGTTTTCCCAATTGATTTTCTTGAGGGATGTTCAAAAGCGTCACTAGGCAGGAATAGTTTAAAAAGTTAAGAACTTGCTAGACTGGTTATAAAAAGCATTTCCGAGATGCTACAAACCTGTAAACAAGTGTTGTATCTCCGTAAGCATCCTCATTTTGTAAAACATCATTTTAGGAGGGCAATTCACTGGACTCATCATGTCTAGGCTGGTTGTTAGCACTTGGTTCGGGAATTGGTGTAGGAGCACTTGGTCAAACCGTGTGTCAAATTCAAGAACAATCATTCACCCGTCAAAATAACTGAATTCCGATATAGCATGTTCCCTTTTATGACTTATGACGTCATTTTTAAGATAACCCTCTTCGCGCAGCTAGATTTACTTCATTTTCCGAAAAATACCTAAGGGTATAGAAACCGCCCCTCAAGAGTCGAAATACATTAAAATGTTATCCTTTTCGCTCCTTTAAACATACAGGCAGTTACAACTGTTTTTCTCTGAGCCATCATAATGTATTTTTTCATTTTAAAATCTGTAGGACCTATTTCCTAGGACACAAAGCTGTGGTAGTAAGATTAAATGTTTTATAGGGACAACATCATTAGTGATGACATTATTACATTAGACATTAGATTTGGCAATTTATGTTTTCTTACCTAATTCAATTACATCTTCTTAGAGCCAAGTTGGTGTTCGTATAATAACGAGATTCATCCCTTCGAAATCAGAAAAACCCAAATGTTTTAATATCTTGCGTGTTATGCAGCTTTTGCCTTGGCCTACAGCGCCAATGTGTAGATTCTAGAGTAGAATCAAGACATAATTATAATCTGTTGATTAATGCCTTCATCCATTTGATCACTCACTCACTCATTCATTCATCAATCAATCATTCAATAAGTCTGCAGGTCAGTCAACCATTCATCCATTTATTTTGCCGATATGTTTCATTCTGCCATTTCTTTTTATTATTTGACTTGTAAAAATAGTTTGATATTTCTTTATATATCTCTACGTAATTATGTATTCCCATATCATTTACCCTTTACATGTCAGTATATGCTCATCAGCCATTTGACGGAAATTCAGAAAATAAATTGTACTAAATCACCAATTTTAAGATGCAAAATATCAGAAGGACATGCAAACATTGAACCAACTTTTTGCTTAATCAAGACCCAAAAAGAACATAGATTCAAAAGAGTTGTTAAAAATTGACTGCCAACAGCTCACTGCCCAAGTTGAGGATATAAAAGTACCATTTTCTTTCTTTGTGCGAGTGTGAGTATATACAGTACGGAACATTGTGAATTTGACAATCAAATTGAAATGTGATTGAATGCTGAATACTATAAGAGCGTTATTGAATGATTGTGATTAAACGCTGATCGCTTTTCTGAAAGGATTGAAACTTTTTAAGTAAGACGAGACCATCCAATCAGTGACATATTTCATTCAATTACTACATTATCGAGAATCAGCTTAAATGAAAATATCATTATCATTTTTCGAACTTTAATCACAGAAATTAATTACTCTTACAGAATTCGAACCCACGAGGATACGGCAACACCGCTTTGGGCAGTGTAGGCGGCGTTGCTGTATCTGCGTATGTTAGAATCCCACAAGAGTCAAAAATAATATTAATTCTCCTCTTAGAGTTGTTAGGTGCTCCAGCCGCCGCGGTATGACTGAAATACTGCTAAAAGTGGCATTAAACCCAATTCAATAAATCATTTTATAATTCAGGTTATCAGATAACATTTATCATGCTGAGTAAAATACTTTTCAAATTTACATTAAAGCAAAAGAATTGGAAGTGCTAGAAGAAATAGGATTAATATCTCTTTTGAATTTCAGACTCCTAATCTTCAATCATGGGATGTCATGAGTACGATCCCCGGCGGCGGCACATATTCTTTCCGACATTTGTCTCTCACCTATGGGTGGATAATCGTAAACCTAAGTGGGATAGCAGCTGGAGGCTAGAAAAGGAAGTAGTGGTAGTACTAGTGTGAGAAATACCAGGAATCTATTGTTAGGTGCTCCAACCGCCCCGATGTGACTGAAATACTGTTAAAAGCGGCGTTAAACCCCATGCAATCAATCAATCAATCAACCAATCAATCTCTTTTGAATTTAAATTTAATGCCACTTCTTGCTTGAACGGAACAAGCAGAAGATGTGGACTAAGATCAGATTTTGCCTATACCTGCTGTAGAAACGGGAATATTCTAGGTTCTGCGTGCAAAGGGCCATTTCAAACGAAGTTTGAAACACAACACTTTATAAGTGTATAAAAATACTGATTTATTATATCTAAATAAAGGTTATAAACAAAATTTTCTTCAGATATAGCATAGCATATAATGTTTAAAACCATGAACAAGCAATGGCTATATAACACAGATATCTTAAATACATATATAAAGTCAACAACATAGTTAAAACAACAATATTTTGCTGAAACATAGCTTACTCATTCCCACACAATCCCGTTTTTTGACGCCCCTTGAGAAAAAAAATTTTTGAAAACATTGTGAACAATGAGGAAATTGCCTTTTTTATCTGAAAACACAAAAAATGATAAAATTTCACTAATTTCAAGTTGTCATTTGAAACTTCCTTCAATTTCGACCAGTTTAAAACTTTGTCACCTGGTATTGGGTTAAAGGAATGTGACAAGTTGTGAACATTTGGAAATTCCATTTAACAAGATTTTCAAACAAGAGCCCCAAGGGGTACCTAATTATAGGATGCTGGATTAAAAAAAAAACTTTGTTCAAAATGGTGCATATTTCTTAAACAAGAGGACAATTGGGACAAAGTTGGGACTTCAGTGTGACCTCTACATATGCTGATATTCGAGATTTACAATTCAGAGATAACAAGTGTCAACTATACTAACGTTTCATGCTATATATCAAGGGATGTTACTTGAAACAAACCTAAAGTCCCCTTTCAGCTTTGCAGGTAAGTGACTTTTAAACCTTCTTTATTTCCAAAAAGATCTCGACCCACAGTGGCTCTGTCCCTGGGGACGTAAAGGTAATGATTCTAGCAACTCTGAAAGAGGTCAATGCACTGATGCTTCATACAAAGTATCAAGGCTCTGTGCTTCTAAGTCTGGAGGAGATGATTTCTAAAGTTTTTTTTTCAAGTTTCACTTTTGCTGATATGGCAACCAGAGTTTTCAACATATTTGAACTTTTTTAGCATTTTTTACAGGGGAGCACCAGAGGAATATACCTGCTAAATTAAGTTAAAACTGGCCCAGTGGTTTGAAAATGTCATTCAAATAATTTGTTGACACACAGCGTATGCCAGACAGTAGACAGAAGGTGACTTATATACCACACCTTGAGCACTTAGCGCTCAGGTGAGCAAACTAGAGGCGCTTGAGCGCCTGTATCGCTCCACAGGCATGAACATACTTATTAAGCAAATTTTTTCATGAATTTAAAAGAAACTGAATCCATTGAAAATAAATCTAAATCATTGAAATCTTTGAAATAGTTCTAGAGAACCGCTTCAAACTTTTCATTGTTTTTACAAAAGTCAAGTCAAGTTATGTAAAATTCATAATGTAAAATTTTCACTGTATACAATAATATGGACATAACCCACAACCATAATAGCCATGTTTTTCAACCAATCAAAATTATTTGAAGGAATCTTACAAACAGTCATCTGGTTATCATTCCCGTGAAATTTGGTTGTAATCCATCAACAGGTTTCTGAGAAATTTACAAAGTTTTCAGTATATCATATATAAAAATTAGCCCTGCCCATTTAAGCCATATTTTCATTCAATCTAAATTCTTTTTATAATCTGATAAAAGGTCACCCAAGGATCGATCCAGTAAAATTTGTTTGAAATCCATCCACTAGGTTCTAAAAAGATTTTCAAAGATTTTACCATATATGGAAATTAGCACCACCCATTAAAGCCATGTTTTTCATCCGATCAAAATCCTTTGAAGGAGTCTGATAGAGGTTCACCACAGGATCATTTCAGTGAAATTTAATTGAAATCCATCCACTTGGTTCTAAGAAGAAGACTTTCAAAGCTTTCACCATATATGGAAATTAGCCCCACCCATTTAAGCCATATTTTCCATCCGATCGAAATTCTTTGAAGGAATCTGATAGAGGGTCACCCAAGGATCATTCTGTGAAATTTGGTTGAAATCTGTTCAACACTTTCTGAGGAGAAGATTTAAAAGTAAAAGCTTACAGATGGACGATGGACGATGGGACCGACAGACACACGCACTACGGACAAAACTCCCTTTTCTGCGACAAAGTCTTAAATGTTGATCCTTTGGTTCATCCAGATTAAAAAAGGATGATATAAAACCAGTGGGAAACTTACTTTTAAGACCATTCACTTCGTGAGCTCCTTCTGGAAGTGTTTTACCAGCAGATGGTATCATGCTAATCTGTAGAATCTGCTTGTTTAATAATCTTTTCTAGTAATTTGAAATTTTAGACTGGTCTAAAATGTAAGAGGTTGCAGACAACAATGAAAATTGGATGCAATGTGAAATGAAACCATACTATGTGGTAGAAAGTATTGTGGGAAAAGATTAGTTACATGCAATTTCTTCTTTTTCCACAGGTTTTGTCTCAAGTATAAAATCACAGCCATGTAAAATCCTGGGTTTGTACAGGAAGGTTAAATAAACGTCAGATTCAAAATTTTAGAATGACTTAAATTGAAAGAAATTCTTGATGAAATTTTACGTGACGGAAATTTATTTTTCTTTTGTCTGTTAGGATAAACTCATCATGGAAAATAAAGTAATTGCTTTTTACAATGTCTTTATTTTCTAACATGCCTTCAAATTTTTTTTCTTGAAGGTCCTAAAAAATAAGGACCCTGTTTAAATGGGTTATAAAAGGCACGCCTGAGATGCTACACCCTATAAACCACTGTCCTATCCCCTTGTAGATTTAGCCTGTAAGCATCCACATTTTGTAAAACATCATTATAGGAAGGTAAGTCACTTGACTCATCTTGTCCAGGCTGATTGTTAGTACTTGGTTCAGGAATTGGTGTAGGAGAACTTGGTCCAGAATCCAATCTAGGAGCACTGGGTTCAGGTCCTTGTCTAGGAGCACTTGGTTCAGGTCCCAGTCTATCGGAAGTATCAGTACCCATGATAGCAGTATTATAGTCTGGAGGGTTTGGCCTGTTTGTGTTATTTGCTGTATCATTTGCCATATTATTATCTGTTGTAATAGAATTATAATTTGGAGGTTCCATCCTATTTGTTCTATGGCTTCTTAAGGAATGTTCATCATCAAATAAGTTGTTCAACGAAGTGTCATTATTATTCCATCTACTGTGTACTTGATAACCGTAAGAATGGTCTGTGGCATCATCGTGGTGTTGATCATTTTGTCTCGACCAACTGTAGTGGTTTGTTCTTGCAGCTTCATCTTGAAATCTGGCTTCAGTCTGAAAACATAGCCTAATAATCAGACTTCAAAATAAAACACCTAGAGATAGATTCACTTAGATAACAATAGAGGGATAGAAAAAAAGAGGATTTTGAAATACATAAACAAGAGGGCCATTGGCCCTAAAGCGCTCACCTGAGTGAATGACTATAAACGTAAAATGGCACAAGTGACCTTATCTTGTCCTAACAAGACTTGTTACTGAAGTCTGGTCTCAGAAACTAGAAAGACATTTTTATCATGTTTAAGATATCTATGCCAGAAGTATAGTGACTTCTTGGAAAGGATGGTTATCATAAGATCTGACCAAGTGACCTACTTTATCTACAAAATTTTAGACCTATCCAAATTCAAAGGTTTTACAGACAAATTTTTAAATTGGATTGATTTGAAATAACCATTCAGTAGGGTAGAAATTATTGTTGAAAAAGAAGAAATTGCTTGCAATTTCTTCATTTCTACTTTTTCTACAATGTTCTCTCAGTTTATAAAATCACAGGGACGTAAAAACTGGGGATTAAAAAGGAAAAAGTAAACCATGTAACCCAATATCGAATATGAAAGAGTCCATGGAAGCAAACATTCTGAACAAATATAAAGACCTTTGACACAACAAGAGCACCGCCCACGGTGCAAAGCTCGGCTGCAGGTGCTTGATAATGTAAAAATTCGAAGTCAAAAAAGGGGCATAACTCTTACAAAAACGCATTTAGAGTTATCCCCCTCGATAGTGTAGATAGCTCTTGTGATGGTCAATACACATGTCAAGTTTCATGAGGAAATCTTCAATAACAACAGAGATATGACCAAGGTTAAAGTTTGTGACGCCAACGCAAACGATGCTCAGGTGATGGCAATACCTTGGGTTTTCTCCAAAAACAGCCGAGCTAAAAGAGGATGAATGAAATAAAAATTTGGTTGGGCAAAGTTCATAGACTGATAAGTGAAAGTCAAAATTCGACCTTTGATCTTCTGCTGAGACCTTAACCTTCAGTATAGATGTATGAATACTAGATAAATCACTTAGTCTATTGAGAATGTGTATGTGTATTAAATATGAAAATCGGATTATAGACTGCATAGATATAGGCATTGTCAAAATTTGACCCTTGACCCATGCTGTGACCTTGACCTTCAAAATAGACGTCTGAATCCTGGATAAATCACTTCCTCTTGTCAAAATATGTGTGTGTGTAAAATATTATGAAAATTATCATGGACAGCAGGGATATAGGTAAGGTCAAAATTTGACCCTTGACCTGCTGTGACCTTGACCTTCAAGACAGATGTCTGAATCCTAGATAAATCACTTCCTCATGCCAAATGTGTATGTGTGTAAAATATTATGAAAATTAGATCATGGACAGCAGCGATATAGGTAGGGTCTCAATTTGACCTTTGACCTTCTGCTTAGACCTTGACCTTCAGGACAGATGTCTGAATCCTAGATGAATCACTTCCTCTTGTCAAAATGTATATGTGTGTGAAATATTATGAAAATTGGATCCTAGACATCAGAGATATAGGCAAGGTTAAAGGTTAACGCCTATGCCAACTCCAACACCAACATGAAAGATGCTCAGGTGATGACAATACCTTGGGTTTTCTCTGAGGACTGCCGAGCTAAAAACAAGGGCCTCTAAAGTGAACACAAGGATTTACTAACAATTGACGTCAAAAAATTGACCTCTAGAAAGCACAGGTTTTTCTAGTATTTGTCCAGGTGACCTAGTTTTTGACCTAACATGACCCATTTTCGAACTCGTTCAAGGTATAAAGAAGACAAACATTCTGACCAAGTTTCAAGACATTTGAGCTAAAAATGTGACCTACAGAGTGAACACAAGGATTTTCTAAGATTTGACCTGGTGAACTAGTTTCGGACCCCACATTGCCTACTTTCGAACTCTTTTAAGATATCATGTAGACAAACATTCTGACCAAAATTCAAGGCATCTTAGTCAAAAATGTAACCTCTAGAATGAACCAAAGGTTTTTCCATGATTAATCCTGGTGACCTAATTTTTCACACTGCATGACCCATTTTCGAACTCTACCATTATATCATAAAGACAAACATTTTGTCCAAAATTCAAGGCATTTGAGCTGAAATGTGACCCCTAGAGTGCACACATGGATTTTCTAAGATTTGACCAGGTGACCTAGTTTTTGACCCCACATGACCAATTTCTAACTTGTCCAAGCTTTCATGGTGACAAACATTCTGACTAAGTTACTAGACGTTTAAACCAAAAAATGTGACCTCTAGAGAGGACACAAGGTTTTTCTAAAGTTTGACCTAGTGACCTACTTTTTGACACCATTTGACCTATTTTCCAACTCCTTCAAGATATCAATGAGACAAACACTCTGACCAAATCTCAAGGCATTTGAGCCAAAATGTGACCTTCAGAGTTCACACATGGTTTTTCTAAGACTTGACCTCATGACCTAATTTTTGACTTTACATGACCCATTTTTAATTCATCCATGATATCATGTAGACATTCATTCTGACCAAAATTCAAGGTATTTGAGCCGAAAATGTGAACTCTAGAGTGCACACAAGGTTTTTCTAGGATTTGACCTGGTGACCTTGTTTTTGACCCCACATGGCCAATTTTCAAACTTGTCCGAGCTATCATGTAGACAAGGATTCTGACCAAGTTTCAGGACATTTGAGCTAAAAGTGTGACCTCTAGAGTGCACACAAGGTAAAAGTTGACGGATGAGGGACACAGCCCAATCACAATAGCTCACAAAGACTTCTACGTGGTCAGATGAGCTATAAACAAGAGGTCCAGTGGCCATGGGGCTCACCTGAGATAAGACTCTTTTTCTTCAAGGCCTTATACTAACTGGATCAGGAGAAGACCTTCAAAATTTATCTAAAATCAACTTATGTTGCCATGCCAACCAATGCTTTTAACAGATTTCAAATATATTAGTAATTATAAAATTGGGGCAACCTAAGGTAAATTCCTGCGAAATTTGGTTAAAATTGGCCAAATAGTTTTGAAAGAGTTGCCTTCTTTATTTCTATTAACCCGTTCCAACACAGCAAAATTTAAGATTGCTTGAAATTGAAAGAAGCTACAGACAACAATTTCAAGTTGATGGAATTTTGATTTTTTGTGTGTTTTTGGATAGAAAACATTGTGGATAATGAAGAAATTGCTTGATATAGGCAATTTCTTCATTTGCCACAATGTTTTCCAAAGTTTTTTCTTGAGGGGCATAAAAAGAAGGGATTGAGTTGGAATGGGTTAAAGTCCAATCATTTTGTGGCTCTGAAATTTTAGCAATTTTGAAAGAGGTCAGTGTACTGATGCTTCATGCAAACATCAAGATTCTTCAACTTCTGGGTCAGAAAGAGATGATTTTTTTTAAATTTACTCTTGTTGTCATATCAACCAGAGTTTTCAACTGATTTAAATTCTTGGTTGAAATGGGCTCAGTGGTTTTAGAAGAAGTTGTTTTAAAAATCCCTCTTTATTTCTATATAAGCCCCACCCCATGGGGCTCTACCCCTGTTGACCCGAGGGTGATGATTTTAGCAATTTTAAAAGAAGTCGATGTGCTGATGCTTAATTCAAAATATCAAACTCCACGCCTTCTTCTGGAGGAGATAATTCTTTAATTTTTTTTAAATTTCAATTTTGTTAATATGGCAACCAGAATTTTCAATGGATTTGATTCTTTTAGCAATTTTAAAGGGCACAACCTATGGAAAATTCCTGCAAAATTTGGTTCAAATTGGCCTGGTGGTTTGGGAAGAGATGTCATTTTAAAAATCCTTCTTTCCTTCTGTAAAAGGCCCACCCCTCAGGGGCTCCGACCCTCAGGGGCTCCATCCCTCAGGGGCTCCACCCCTGGGGACCAGGTGGCAATGGTTTCAGCAACTCTGAAAGAGGTCAATGTACTAATGCTTGATGAAAATATCTAGACTCTACGCCTTCTTGGTCAGGAGGAGATATTTTTTAAAGATTTTATTAAAATATCAGTTTTGTAACTATGGCAACCAGAGTTCTAAATGGATTTGGATTCTTTTAGCACTTTTTAAAAGGCACCTCCTAAGGAACATTTCTGCCAAATTTGGTAAAAAATGGCGCTGTGGTTTGGGCGAGATATTGTTTTAAAAATCCTTCTTTATTTCTATAATAGCCCCATACCCCTGGGGCTCCACACTTCAGGACCCAACAGTGATTGTTTTAGCAATTCTGAAAGTGGTCAATGTACTGATGCTTCTACAAAATATCAAGACTCTACACCTTCTGGGTCATGGGGAGATAATTTTTAAAGATTTTTTTAAATTTTCAGTTTTGTTGCCAGGGCAACCAGAGTCTTCAACAGATATGAATTCCTTTAAATAACTTTTAAAGGGCACCACCTAAGGGACAATTCTGCCAAATTTTATTGAAATTGGCTTAGTGGTTTTGGAGGAGTTGTCGTTTTAAAATTGACACACGATGGATAATGCATAGCTGTCTGTAGCTATGTTCCCAAGAAGAACATAGACATCATGCGGCCAACAAGAGGCTTTGGTCCATAATAAGAATTAATATATAGCATCTTGTGCTGAGAAAACTTAAAGAAGAAATAGTAAAGATAATAACTCATTTTAACTCTTTACAACACAATCCCACATTTTGATGCACTTAAGAGCAACAGTTCTGATAAACAGTGTGGAAGAAGAAATTGTTTGAAAAAAAAACTTTTTTCACAATGTTTTCTACTATAAATGGTAATCGTTTCCCCAAATTACAATACGACACTTCAGATTACCATCTTTTACGGCATTAAATTTGGTCTGGCCTTCAATTTTGATGTCTTATGATTGGTTAATCAGCTTACCTGTAAACGACGTCTTTTCTTCACATAGTGTCTCACAACATAATAAATTATTGCAAGTATTAGCCCAGCTCCTGAGATGGTACTGACACAGATCACAGCTATCACACCGCTAGAAGGACCTTCTGGTCCACAGTCAGAGTTATCACTGCATGGATTGTTTCCATTACATTTCAAATCTTCATCAATACACCAACCATTATCACACCTGTATTCCCATTTTTCACATCTACCTGAAAGCATATGATTCTGCCCGTCAGATTTCCAACAGCTTGAATATGAAATTTGAATTGCCAAACCAACAACAAGAGGCTGTAGGGCTTTATCCGTCACCTGAGTCCAAAGAGCACAAGAACAGATAAAAGTCCACCAAATGATGCTATATACCAAATATATATCAAAGCTCTAGGCCTTTCTGTTTGGGAGAAGAAGATTTTTTAAGTTTTCACTATACAAGCCTGTTAAACTTTTTGAAGTCTAGGAATGGGCTGAATTTGACCCTTGTGCCATAGTTTATGCAATTTCAATAGAGATTCACCAGAAGATGATGCATATCTAAGCTCTGAGCCTTCCTGTTTAGGAGAAGAAGATTTTCAAAATTCTCATATATAACACCTATGTAAAACTTGTGATGTCTGGGAACAGGCTTGACCCTGGGGCAATAGTTTATACAATCTTGATAGAGGTCCACCAGATGATAATGTAAACCAAATAGTAAAATTCTAGGCCCTCCTGTTTGGGAGAGGAACATTTTCAAAATTCAAAATTTTCACTATATAAGCCTTTGTTAAACTAGTGATGTCTTGGAGTGGGCTAACTCTGACCCTGGGGCTATAATTCATACAATCTTGACAGAGGTCCGTCACATTATACCACATACCAATTATCAGAGCTGTGTGTCTTGGTTTGGTAGAAAAAGATCATTGTCACTATGTAAGCTTTATTCCTCCCATCTTCCCACCCACCAAGCACAACCATTTCTTGACAGATTGTTTTTTCTTGTACAACCTTTATGGTCCTTGGCCTAAAGACTCTATATACCAAATAAGAATCCAATCTAAAAGCCGGTTCATGACAGGAAGATTTTTAAAGATCTACCCCTTTTTGCCCCTTACGGGGCCCCAAGGAGAGATAACACTATGATGTGTACCTTCCCATGGGGATGCTTCCTGCCAAGTTTGATTGAAATCCATCTATGGGTTCTTAAGAAGAAGTTGAAAATATAAAATGTTAACACATGACGGACGAAAATCACAATCGCAATAGCCTGGTCACCATGACCTTGAGACATGTGACCAAAAAAAGTACTTGTACACAAGTAGAAAAGCCCACATCTGACAAGGGGGGAATTGGAATTCCAGACCCCTGATTAATCATTCACTTCTGGTGTAAATGAAAGATTTGATTGGTCAATTGATCTTTTGATAGACATTGACTATCCATCAAATTCACACATGTGTAAAGGGGAGACACGGTATGAGTAGCCAGGGTGGTGAATAATGGATAAAAAATCTAAGTTGATAAAAGGGATTAACCCTTATAATAAGAGGTGTCCCTGGACAACAAAGCTTGACCTTTTGGGTACTATTTGCAACATGATTAAATATTAAGGGCACATGCTCATAGACTCAAGGTTATCCCCTTATGAAAGCATGTGTGAAATATGAGCACCTGCAAATGAAGAAATTGCTTTTAATAAGCCATTTATTCAAGTCATCAAAACTCTTTAAAGGAATCTGATAAAAGGTCACCAAAAGATTGTTCCTGAATTCCATCCAATTGTTTCTGAGCAGATTTTTTTTCAAGTTTTCACTATATACCATATATGGATATAAACCCAATCTATTCAAATATAAACACTTCTAAATTTCAAGCACTCAAAATTCTTGGATGGAACATGATAAACAAGAGGCCCATGAGGGCCTGAGACGCTCTACTGGTTATCAAGTTTTCCGTTAAAGAAATCTGATATTTAAGGAAGTTAATTGCTCAAAGAAGAATGCATAAAGAAAATAAAAGGGGCTTTATCCCCTTTATCATTTTAAGCAACAATCCTCAAGGCCCCTTTTCCCATGTTTCATGACGGATCAACTCCATTTCCAAAAGAAAGTTACCTTATGACCCTACAATCATTCTGTGAATATTTCATCAGAATCTGACAATAGTTGTGGACTTAATCACATAAACAGGATTGTTTTGAATGAAAATCAATAAGGCCCCTTTTTCTGTGTTTTCTGATGGATCAATTTCATTCCAAAAGGAACTTTCCTTACAACCCGACAATTGTCCTGTGAAATTTAAAAGACAACTAGATAATGATTGTGATCTTCATCACATACACAAGAATGTTTTGAATGATAATCTGTAAGGCCCCTTTTCCTGTGATTCGAATGCCACAATTATTCCATGCATCTTTGAAGAGAATCCAATAAAACTGTTGACTTTATTGTGTTAACAAAGATATTAAATTCAAGTTCTCATAAGGCCCCTTTTCCCGTGATATTTTACTTTTGGTTTTATCATTCTATGAAAGTTAAAAGTGAATCCGATGAAATATTGGGAATTCATTATGTTTACTAGAATATTTAAAAAAAAAATCATATGTCCCCTTTTTACATGATACTTGATGGATTGTACCCAGTTCTGAAAAGAACCATCTAAGTATTTGTACAATCATTCTGTGAAATTTTGAAGTGAAACCGGTGAAATCAAGGGACATCATTGTGTTAACCAGAATATTGAAGAGAGTTTTTCATAAGGCCCCTTTTTATGTGACCCTTGCTATAGTCAGATCCACTGTCAAAATCAACAATTGGAATGATGGTACAATCAATCTGTTAAATCTGTGGAATTTATTGTGTTAATGAATTATAGTGAAATATTCATAGGGCCCCTTTTCTCATGATACTTTACAGATCAAACCAAATTTCAAAAGGAACAATTCTAATGAAGGTAGAATCATTCTTTAAAAGTTAAAGAGAATCAATGAAAACAGTGGACTGAATTGTGTCAAGAATTTTTGTAACTAAATTTTCATAAGGCTCCTTTTCCCGTGAAACTTAACAAATCAGACCCAATGTACAAAGGAACAATCCTAATGATAGTTTGAAGAAAATGATAAAGACTGAGGACTTAATTGTAATAATGATGTTTTGTAATAAAATTTTTATAAGGTCCCTTTTCTTGTGTCACTTAACCAATCAGACCTAATTTACAAAGGAACAATCCAAATGATGGTACAATCATTCTATTAAAGTTTGAAGAGATTCTGATAAAGACTGAGGGCATTGTTGTGTTTATGAGGATTTGGTAATAATTTTTCATACAGCCCCTTTTCCTATGATACTAGACAGATCAGGCCCAATTTTGAAAGAAACAATCCTTATGATGGTACAAACATTCTGTGAAAGTTTGAACAGAATCTGATGAAAACTGCAGACTTTATCTTGGTGTCAAATTTTTAAAATAAAATTTTCATAAGGCTCCTTTTCCTGTGATACTTGAAGGATCAGGTCTCATGTCAGCCTCAACAATCGTGATTATTGTACAATGATTCTGAGAAGGTTTGAATAAAATCCAATGAAAGCTCTGGACTTGGTTACAAGGATTATAGATAAAATTCTCTAAAGGCCCCTTTTCCCATGATACTAGACAGATCACGCCTAATTTGAAAAGAAAGAATCCTCATGATGGAATAATCATTCTGTGAAAGTTTTAACAGAATCTGATGAAAACTGTTGACTTTATTGTGGTACAATGATTTTAAAATTAAATTTCATAATGCTCCTTTTCCTGTGATACTTGACGGATCAGGTCTAATGCAAACATCAACAATCATTATTATTGTACAATTATTCTGTGAATGTTTGAAGAAAAACCGATGAAAGCTCTGGACTCTGTAACAAGGATTTATAAATGAAATTTTCATAAGGCCCCTTTTCCTGTGCTTCTTGACAGTTTAAACCCTGTTATGAAAAGAATGATAGTTAAGACCTTCCAATCATTCTGTGAAAGTTTCAACAAAATCTGATCAAAGCTGTGGGCTTTATTGTGTTAACAGGGTTTCATTAATTGAATTTTCAAATAGCCCCTTTTCCCATGTTACTTGATGGATCTGAACCAATTCCAAAGGGAACTCTTCTTACAAAAGCATAATTATTCTGTTTGAGTATAAAGACAACCCCATCTCACCTGTGGACTTACAAGCATTAATTAAGATTTTTTTAATTGAATTTTCCTAAGGCCCCTTTTCCTATGTTTCTCAATGGATCAGACCCAATTTGAAAGGAACAATCCTTATGATGGTACAATCATTATGTGAAAGTTTGAAGTCAATCAGGTGAAATCTAGGGCCATTATGTGGGCCCCTTTTCCCATGAAACTTGATGGATCAAACCTACTTCCAAAAGGAACAATCCACATAATGTAATAATCATTCTGGGAATGTTTGAAGAGAATTTGTTGAAAACTATGGACTCTATTGTGTTTACGAGGACTTTTTCAATCCAGTTTTAATCGGGCCCCTTTTTCCCGTGGTCCTTGACTGATTATACCAAATTTTGAAAGGAACAATTCTTATGATGGTACAATCATTCTGTGAATGTTTGAAGTCAATCAGATGAAAACTGTGGACTCTAGAGTGTTAACAAAGATCTTTGAATTAAATTTTGATAAGGCCCCTTTTCCTATGTTTCTTGAGGAATCATATCCGATTCCAAAAGGTACAATCCTTATGATGGTACAATCATTCTGTGAAAGTTTGAAAAGAATCCGTTGTAAATTGTTGGCTCTAGATTATTAATGAGAATTTTTTATTAAACATTTCATAAGGCCCCTTTTTCCTGTGTTTCTTGAAGGATCATACCTAATTTCAAAAGGAATAATCCTTATGATAGTACAATCATTCTGTGAAAGTTTGAAGGGAATCCGATGAAAACTATTGACTCCAGAGTGTTAAAGAGTATTTCTTAAAAGATTTTTCGATTAAATTTTCATAAGGCCCCTTTTCCCGTGTTTCCAGATGGATCTGACCAAAATTCCAAAGGAACAATCCTTATGATGGTACAATCATTCTGTGAAAGTTTAAATACAATCTGATGAAAACTGTGGAATCTAGAGTGTTAACAAGAATTGTTTTATTAAATTTTAATAAAGGCCCCTTTTCCCCTGTTTCATGACAGATCAGACCCCTTTTCGAAAGGAACGATCCTTATGCTTGTACAATCATTCTGAGAAAGTTTGAAGAGAATCCTATGAAAACTGTGGACTCTATCGTGTAAACGAGGATTTTTAATGGAGTTTTTAATTGAATTTTCATAAGGCCCCTTTTCCTATGTTTCTTGACGGATCATACCCAATTTCGAAAGGAACGATCCTTATGTTGGTACAATCATTCTGTGAAAGTTTGAAGAGAATCCAATGAAGACTGTGGACTCTATCGCATAAATGAGGATTTTTAATTGAATTTTAATTAAATTTTCATAAGGCCCCTTTTCCCATGTTTCTTGACGGATCATACCCATTTTCGAAAGGAACGATCCTTATGTTGGTACATTCATTCTGTGAAAGTTTGAAGAGAATCTGATGAAAACTGTGGACTCTATCTCGTAAACAAGGATTTTTGATTAAATTTTCATAAGGCCCCTTTTCCCGTGTTTCTTGACGGATCATACCCATTTTCAAAAGGAACAATCCTTATGTTGGTACAATCATTCTGTGAAAGTTTGAAGAGAATCTGATGAGAACTGTGGACTCTATCACATAAACGAGGATTTTTTAATTAAATTTTCATAAGGCCCCTTTTCCGTGTTTCTTGACGGATCATACCCATTTTCAAAAGGAACGATCCTTATGATGGTACAATCATTCTGTGAAAGTTTGAAGAGAATCCGATGAAAACTGTGGACTTTATCGCGTAAACGAAGATTTTTTAATTAAGTTTTAATTAGGCCCCTTTTCCCGTGTTTCTTGACGGATCTGACCCAATTTCGAAATGAACGATCCTTATGATGGTACAATCATTCTGTGAAAGTTTGAAGAGAATCCGATGAAAACTGTGGACTTTATCGCGTAAACCAGGAAAAGTTTAACGGACGGACGCACGGAAGCACGGACGCCGGACGGGAAAAAGCCATCGCTATAGCTCTAGTGGCCTTCGGCCAGTAGAGCTAAAAAGGGACCCAAAAGATCCTTTCAATAAATTTTGGTTGATATTCATCCAGTAGTTTTGAGGAGAGGTCTTTTACAGAAAATTTTATGGTTGCACACACACACTGATACACATCAGACAAACTGGTGCAACAGTGGCCTCCTGCTAGTGAAAATAAAAACATGTAAGAAGAATTAAACTTGATCTTGTCATAGGCAGTTGCTTAACCCTTGTCATGCTGTATGAATTACCTTACTGAATTGCTACAAAAACAAAGGACTGAAAGCACTTATAGAACTTGTTGTTCAAAAATCAACATTTCTTAAGAAATCAACTTCATAAACAACTCTGATAGAAAAAGTACAAGCAGGAGATGTAGACTAAGATCAGCCTGCACATAAGTGCAGTCTGATCTTAGTCTACACCTCCAGCCAAAACCGGAATATTCCAGGTTTAGCATGACAAGGGTTAATATCCCTGCTAGAACCTTGCTTAATTCTTTTTCCTTGGTTTTAGAAATTCAAGGGGAAGTAATAATAATCTTAAACTAATGGAAGTTGATTGTTCTTGTGTCTTGCAAAACAGTTAATGCAAAATCCAAGTTAAATACTTGAATTCTTTGTACACAGAGGGTAGACAGGTAGATTCCAGTACACCCTTGGAGGTATAATTCACATTTTATAAAGAATCTTTATGACAAACTGTAGATGAGTGGGTTAAACCCATTACCCAACATCAAAATGTTTAGTCTGGTCCAATTAGAAAGAAGTTGTAGAGAACATTTTCAAGTTCATGAAATTTTGCAAGCCACTGTCATTTTTGGGTTAAAAAAGCATTGTTGGATATGTATAAATTGCTGGTTACAAGCAATTTTGTCATTTTCCACAACATTTTTTCTAAAGGGGCATAAATAAGTATGATTTGATTAAAAGATTATATTTTTATGATTAATAAGGGAAGTTACATTATAGTTGAGATAAAAACCTTGTATTTACTTTAACCCTTTCCTACACAATGACACTTTTTCATGTCCAAAGAAAAAAAAGCTTTGGAAAACATTGTGGAAAATGAAGAAATTGCTTATTTTTATAAGTTGGTTCTTCATTATTCACATTTTTTTCTGACCCAAACAGGCAAATATTTCAAGAGTTTCATCAATCAAAAATTATCATCTGTAACATTTTTGAATTTGGACCAGTCTAAAATTTTGTCTTTTAGTAATGGGTTAAAATGTGGAGTTACAATGCAAAGTGTTGAATACCTACCACTGTGGAAAACATTTAAAGCTAATTCAAACAGCCTTGGTCCATATCTAGCAGGTGGATTGTGAATCGCAATAAATATTCCCAGCCAGTCACTAGTATATACTTGGTTCAGTTGATTGAAAGTACTATTTAATATCTTTGGTAATCCTGCAATATAGATACAAACCAGTCAAACCTTCCTACAAAAAAAAATCAAGAGTTTGCAATATTTCATTAATTGATATCAATGAAAATTCAATTATGAAAGGAGAAGTATCTTTGTTGAGGACCATTAAGCAATGCTACAGACTAAACTTGAAAGCTCTAGGCCTTATGAATTTAAAGGGGAAGATTTTTACAGGATTTCTTAGAAATTCCTTCTGTTTGTCATTGCAAACCAGAGTTATCAATAACAATAACAATTCCTTGAAGTATTTTGGAAGGCCATCTCCTAAAGATGGTGTATGTAAAATTTCATGGAAATCTGTTAATTAGTTTAGGAAGAGAAGACTTTTAAAGATTTGTTAATAGATGGTCGGAGAGACGAACAACCACTGATCACAATAGCTCCCAAAAGCACTTTGTCCTCAGGTACGTGAATTATTTCATTCCACTGATTATTTGATTAACCCTTTCCCAGATGGCAAAAATTTAGACTGGTCCAAATTGAAAGGAGTTGCAGATGACAATTTAAAGTCTATGAAATTTCAGATTTCTTCCACTTACTTAGTAGAAAACATTGTGGAAAATTAAGAAATTGCTTGTAACAAGCAATTTCTTCATTTTACACAATGTTTTCCCAAATGTTTTTCTTTAGGGGCGTCCAAAAGCGTCACTGTTTGGGAATGGGTTAACAGCTGCGATTGGTCAATTAATGTGATCAACTCCTTGACCTTGAATTTCTAGGGGTCAAAACTAATTTTGGGGGGTTCAGTACCGCAACAAGAGCATATCATAAGTATGAATTTGAAGATTTAAGTGCAAATGATGATATTTGGAAAAATAGAAATTAAATTGCACATTTTCAATATTACTCTAAAAATGTCCTTAACCCTTTCCTGTTTTCCTGTTTTGCAAAATTTTAGACTAGTCCAAATTCAAAGGTTTTGCAGACGACAATATAAAATGGATTTCATTTGAAATATAATCATTCACTGGATAGAAAAAATTGTGGAAAAAGAAGAAATTGCTTGTTACAAGCAATTTCTTCTTTTTTCACAATGTTTTCTCAATTATGAAATCACAGGGGAGTTAAAACCAGGAAAGGGTTAATAAATTAAGGGATAAACCCTGTTTTGACATAAGAAATATTTATGTACATATGTATATGTTTTGAGAGATATCTTTAAGGTAATGGTATATGTTAAGCTTTTTGAGAGTCAAAACCCTAGTTTAAGTTTCCATCACGATCCCTGTACCTGATATTGGCCGAGCTGTGTCCCATTCATCCCCTTGTCTAATCTCTATGGATGTGTTGTATGTCCAGCTTAATGATCGGAAGTGCATGGCAACATCATTTTCAAACCATCCCCACAACTCAACAATACAGGGATTTCTGCCATCAGTATATTTTGAATCATCTACATAAAAGAGTAAGGCATCTTTTATGTCATTTCGAATCATGGAAATCAGTTTGCCACAATGGTGAAACATATTATCTGAAAGGATAACAAAAACATGACAGGTACATTTTGACCACTTTTTGTAATGAGGTGATAGAAGGAGAAAGCAGGAGAGAGAAAGAGAGAAAAAGAGACAAAGGGAAGAGATAGAAATAGAGAGCCATGTGGGGGAGAAAGGAAGAAAATGAAATAAACAAGAGGACCATGATGGTCCTAAATCGCCTGAATCATCTGTTGTAAAAAATGCAACTGGAGCCAAATAATTACAACCAGTTTCATTAAGATTAATTCAAACATTTGGCCCCTTGTCCAGTTTTTCCAATAGAACCTTCCCATAATCAAAAGGGTTCATCTTTATGACTTAACAATTATTCAGGCAAAGTTTCATGAGATGGAGCCATAACTGTGGTCTCTAGAGTGTTACCAAAAAACTGTCATTAAGATCCCTTTTCTTGTTTATTTAAACGAACTTTCCCATAATCAATAGAGTTCATCCTTATGACCTAACAATTATTCTGGCCAATTAAGTTTGACGAAGATTTGTTAAAAACTGTGGCATCTAGATTGTAAAAAAAGAAATTCTCATTATGGTCCCTTTTTCTGTATTTTCCACTAGAACCTTCCCACAATCAATAGGGTTCATCCTTATGACCTAACAAATATTCTGGCCCAGTTTGGCGAAGATTTGGTAAAAACTGTGGCCTCTAGATTGTAAACAAAAAAATTCTCATTGAGACCCCTTTTCCTGTTTTTTTCCAATAGAATCTTCCCATAATCAATAGGGTTCATCAATGATCCTTATGGCCTTACAACTATTCTGGCCAAGTTCCATAAAGATTGAGCCTAAATTGTTGCCTCTATAGTGTAAACAAAGAAGTTGTCATTAAGGCCACTTTTCCAGTGTTTTCCAATCAAAACCATTCTATAATCAATAGGGTTCAAAATTGTGTCCGCTAGAGTTCAAACAAAGAAATTTTCATTAAGGCCCCTTTTCTTGTGTTTTCCACTAGAACCTTCCCATAATCAATAGGCTTCATCCTTATGACCTAACAATTATTCTGGCAAAGTTTCATGAAGACTGAATCAAAATTGGGGCCTCTACAGTGTAAACACTTCAATTGCCGCACAACCCACAACACAAATTTTTTACTGTATACCATATATGGACATAAGCAAAGACAATCAAAGCTATGATTTTCAACCAATCAAAATTATATGAAGGAATCTGACAAAGAGTCCCCTGAGGATCCATCCTGTGCTGAGAAGATTTTCAAAGTTTCTTCAGTATATACCAAATAACCATTTAAGGAAATAACTCCCCCCCCCCCGATCAAATTTATTGAAGAAATCTGATGAAAGATGCCCAAAGGATCTTTCCGTGAAATTTGGATGAAATCAATCTACTAGTTTTTTAAAGCTCTTGGCAGTTCCGTCCTGTATCCTTGCAATATCCCTCGTAACAACTAACCGTCTTCTGGGGTATTGCTCATATAGGCATGCGCTACAGTAGCAGTGATGAATAAACGAAAATACTCTCGCACATTCCTGTAAGATGTAGTTCAAGTTAATCCACTGGTTTCTGGGAAGATTTTTCAAAGCTTTCACCATATCTGGAAAACAGCCTGGCCCATTAGAGCAATGCATGTTTTTTATCTTATCAAAATTCTTTGAAGGAATCTGATAAAGAGTCACCCAAACTTCATTTTCAACTTTTTCACCATATGTGGAAATAAGCTCCGCCCATTACATTCTTGTATACATCCGATCAATATTCTGTTAAGGATTTGTTTGAATGGGGTTTTATGCCACTTTCAACAATCTTTCAGTTATATCGCGGCGGCTGGAGCACCTAACAATGGAATCCTGGTGTTTCTCACACCAGTACTACCATTACATCCCTTCCTAGCCTCCAGCTGCTATCCCACATAGGTCTACGATTATCGACCCATTGGTTAGAGACAAATAGTTGGAAAGCATGAGTGCCGCCTCCGGGGCCTCTAGATTGACAGTCCGACGCGCTACAAACTTCGCTTTGACAGGGGCTTCTTTTAAGGATCCTGATAAAGGGTTACTCAAGGATCATGTAGAACTGAATTCTGTTCAGTTCTTTCAAACGAGGGGTTTATGGCAAAAGTTAACAAACGGACGAATGAACGCAGCACGGACACAACGCAGTGACAATAGCTTCCGGCCTTTGGCCAGTAGAGCTAAAAAACAAAGACTTTGGTCCGGTTTGTGCCTAGCACCTGTTTTGCCTTGACCAGGTGCATAGACTGATACCTATGTAGATCTCGAGTTCTCATGAATGTAGAAAAGCTAGTGTTGGCCATTTTGACTATGTTCATATAGATCACTCACATTCTCTAATGGCGTGACAAGTCCCCAGAAAGACCAGGATATGTGCAAGCTGAAGTTGACATGCGATCATAGTCATTCAGTTTCATATCACAGGTAAACATGACTGACCTATTTTACAATCTGACCAATGATCGCGCGAATTATTCATGAATAGACTGGCAGTATTTTACCTAATTAGTCTGGAACTTTTATGTACACTTGATTGACTACTCAAAAGAAATTCCCGCATTTTGACGCTCCCGGTTGGTGAGTATATTGGCTAGAAAAATATATATTCTGCTTTGCCATGGAAAACAACAATAACAACATCAATGAAACAGGCAGAGAGTAGGGGAGTGTTCATCCTCACAAGTGAAGGGATATCGTGCTCATCTTTGCCGCCCTTGGTACGACAAGATGAGGAGTGTTTGGTAATGAATAGTCTTGAAAAGAAACGACAAAACACAGACACACACACACAAATAAATAAACAGAAAATTGTAAAAACAACAACAACAACTATAAAACTGAACAAACTAACCTTACACTACACCGCCACCAACACCAACAACAAAACACACACATGCATGCATACACATCTATCACACATCTCTTTCAAACATTTGCTTTACCCAATAAACAAATGGTCCTTTATCGCTAAATGCCGGGGTACCGTTGAATTAACTCATTCCCACACAATAAAAATTTAGACTGGTCTAAATTCGAAGAAGCTGCAGACGACAATTTTGAGTTCATGGATGGAACTTTAAATTTGTTTGTCTTTTTGGATAGAAAATATTATGGATAATGAATAAATTTCTTGATACAAGCAATTTCTTCATTTCCCACAATATTTTCCAAACTCTTTTTTCTAGAGGGGCGTAAAAGGAGGAATTGTGTGGGAATGGGTTAAAGTTTAAAGTAAAACGATTTTAGATGAATCTGTTTCCTTGACACCATTTGTATTTTTCATTTTAATATTTGTAGGACCTATTTCCTGGGACACACGAGCTGTGGTAATAAGATTAAATGTTTTATAGAGATAACATCATTAGCGAAAGCATTATTACATTAGACATTAGATTTGGTAATTGATGTTTTCTTGCCTAATTCAATTTTATCTTCTTTAGAGCCAACTTGATCTCCCTAACGAGATTCGTCCCTTTGAAAACAGAAAAAACAAAAACTGTGTTTGAATATCTTAGATATTATACGGTGTTTGCTTCGGCCTACAACGAGTAACGGTATAGATTCTAGAGTTGAATTAGGACGGAACATAATTTGTTGATTTGTCATTGGTTGATTGATTGATTGCGGATTCATTCGTTTTGCTGGATTCTACCAAATTTTGATTATTTTACTTGTAATTCACATAATTCAAGTGGATATTTCTTTATATATCTGTACGTAATCAAGATATGCACTTCGGCCAAATCATTTACTTTGCACATATGTATACCAATCTCATTAAAATCAGATCCACCATAATAGCCCATTAATTGCTGCGTCCCTGCGTGAGAGTACTATACATAACGGAGCTAAACCTTATGGTTTTGTAGAGATAATTTTAATGAGATTGCATGTATACATACCTGCACATAAATGTATGAGCATTTTCACTCCGGCTTCGGTTATTTGGAGGGAATAAAGAATATATATAATTGTAATCGATCAACAATTCCACGGTGTAACAAATAAGAAATCCTAGCGACATCAAACCAACACTCCGCTTATTCAAGACATAAATGAAAAGAGATTCGAAAAGCGTTGTTGAAAAATCAAGAATTAACCCTTGTCATGCTGAATTATAAACCCTTCACAGACTTTCATTATAATCAAAGAGCTTAAAGCACTGGTAGCACTAATTGTTGGTTAATTATTTTTTTCGAAAAATTATCTAATAAAAATTTCTGGTTTACAGGGGACAAGCAGGTGGTGTAGACTAAGATCAGACTGCACGTATGTGCAGACTGATCTTTGTCTACATCTCCTGCCAAAGCAGAAATATTCCCGGTTCAGCGTGACAAGGGTTAACTTGCTTGTATCAATCAATGAGTTCATTTCTAATAGCCGGTTGACTTCCATAGAAGCAAAAACAAGGAAGACCTTAGCGAATTAAAATTTGTTTTCTACAACATCTTTCAGTTTTGACTAGGGCAAAACCTTCTAGTTTGTTAATGGGTGAAGTATGTAACCCCCCCCCCCCTTTATTTCCTTGCGAGCTTCGTTTAATCTCGCATATAAAAAGATGTTCAAGTAATAGTGAGTGAACAAAGGTCAGTTTTGTTTATACCTGTCTAACTTTTGATTAGCACTCACTATAACTTGTACGTCTAAAACTTGAGAGTCATGATGCAATTTAGAACTTCTTTGTACACTTGACAATAACGTTATTGAATAAACCGGTCGTATGTCAGTCAAAAAATCCACCGACCAATCAAATCACCATTTCGATCGGAAGTCATCTTTGAACTCCAACATCGGCCGACATTCATTAACGTGAAACATTTTTGTTGGTTTGACGACCTAAACATCATAAGTACCTATCATTCAAGCTGTAGTTACGACGTTTAGGTTTCTGGCCATTTAGGGAAAAATACCGTTGTTTAACCCTTTACTGTCCAATCCCTGGTTTTTACGTCCCTGTGATTTTATATTTGAGAAAACATTGTGGGAAAAGAAGAAATTGCTTTGATCAAGCAAGTTCTTATTTTCCACAATTTTTTCTACCTTGTAGGTTGGTTATTTGTCAAATTTCCCTCTTTTTCAATTGTCCTGTGCTTCTTTCAAATTGTACACGTCGAAAACTTTGAAAAACAGAAAAGAGTTAATAGCCAAGTCGAGTTTCCTATTAGAGAGTCAGTGGGAGGGATGGTGATGGTGGCAGGGATCCAATGTCGTATGTCCACACGTATCTTGGCGTACCAAGGGCGGCGAACGTTCTACTTATCTAAGATAGTCTATTAGAGTCGATATCCCCTTACTCGTGTATCAATCGGAGCTCCTCGTTCAATTTTTTCTCTCAATGTCAGTAAATTACAAGAAATGAAGATGATATTTTTTGTTGTTTTTATGAAGGCATGAAAGTAAAAACCTAATTACACTTATGTATGAATCCACTTCGCGAATTCATACAATATAATCAGATTTTTTTCATGAAAACAAAAAAATATTCCATTAATGTTTAGATACTAAGTTGAAACGTGACTGTGAGATTGGGGATTGCTTAATCAGAAAAAAAGCTCTAGTTAAATTGAAATTTAATATATACAATAAATGAATAACCTCCTAAAGAATAATAGTCCAGTCCACCTACGGTTTGACCTTCAATAATTGCATCAGAAAAAGGTTTTCGTATTTCATAGAGCCCCAACTAGTTTAAAGTCTATAAAAGGTTGAAGCGTGCTAAATGGCATCGTCGGCCCCTACCGGTAGTCTCGCCGTCTACAAAGGGAGCCTGACAGAAGGACAGTACCGCGGCCGCAGGTGAAAAAAATAAGTCTCCAATAATCAATGGATCGCCTCCTGTCAATTAAATCAAAGTACTGAGAGTACTGTAAGCTAGCAAAGCATGGTTCAATTTAGAAAATCTTTCTCTTGTTGGGTAGAAAACATTGTGGACATTGAAGAAATTGCTTGTTACAAGCAATTTCTTCATTGTCCACAATGTTTTCCAAAGCCTTTTCTTTAGATGCTTAAAAAGCGGAATCGGGTGGGAATGGGTTAAATAGCATGCTTTTAACAGAGTTCTCTACAATTTGAATAGAGTTTGCAATATTCCTGAAATATAAAAGAACTATTTTTTATGGCGTAGGCATTCCAAAGATTTAGTGGTTAAGCCTCCGGTGGCAGTTTGCACTCGATGAACTTTGAGACGACCTCAAAATTTGTCTGTTAACTTAAGCTATCAAAGCTGACGCTTTGCTAGCTAAAAATCAATTGGACAATTAGAGTGAATTTTGAACTCCGATTTTAATGTTAAGCATTTTTGTTGATTTGGCGACTTAAATATAACAACTCAAACCTATTCTAGCTTATTAAACGGTCTAATTCAATTTGCAATATTTTGGGAGGAGACTGCCAAAATGTTGTCTACATCATATTTCGTAATTAGTCTCCTGTCAGTGTATATATAAAAGGGCATAAACTATCGGGAAAGTAAGTGCCAAAATCAATCATGCAGGCTAACAGCCAAGATTAAATCCTTTAAAAATTCGTCTGGCCTCACTCGTAATCAGATGGTTGCGGGTTTGAGTCCCACCGGAAGCTTGCAGTGTATTTTGGGCAGGACATTTTACACACAGAGCCCAAGTCTACCAAGTTCTTAACCCATTCACACA
Source organism: Fragum fragum (assembly GCA_946902895.1). Taxonomy (NCBI): domain Eukaryota; kingdom Metazoa; phylum Mollusca; class Bivalvia; order Cardiida; family Cardiidae; genus Fragum; species Fragum fragum. Next base: position 16,593,996 of record OX336377.1, read on the forward strand.
CAACACATTTTAGACTGTTCCAAATTGAAAGAAGCTACAGACGACAATTTCAGCCTGATGGAATGAAACTTTTTCGTCTTTTTGGACAGAAAACATTGTGTATAATGATGAAATTACTTGAAACAAGAAATTTCTTCAGTTTCTACAATGTTTTCGAAAGCTTCTTTCTGGAGAGGCGTAAAAAGGATGGAATGTGTGTGAACGGGTTAAAGTAGGTAGAAGTGGTTAGAATACATTGCTCTACATCCCCTTCGCTAGCCAAAGATAGCGCCAACAACGTGTTTATTAACAGAAATTTCGATCTTTTCGATTATCCGTATATCGCAATAGAGAACCATACTCAGTTTTGTCATAGCCTCAAACCTGTTTAAGTTATTATTTTCAGCAACTTTAGGTTTGAATCTATAATACAAAGTTACGGTCCTGTTGATCTTAAATTCAGCGAAATTGACTAATCGCGCTTGCCAATCAATGAACCAGTCGATCAATCAAATCATTCATTTAGAACGGACTTGAACTTTGAACTCTACCATTGGCCGTCATTAACGTGAATCCTATCTGTTGGTTTAGCGACTTTGGCGTCGTGACTACATATATTCAAGCTGCTGCAGTGGCGTTTAGGTCGCCAACCAACCACTTCACATGTACTGGCCATGCATTTTGCAAACTAACCCATTTTTTTAAACTTAAGTTTTACAAGTTTATAAGTTTGTCCAACAAAACTGCTCAATGTGCTCTGGGCACAAGTATGAGCTCGGCAAACAATTTACAATACACATATCAACATGATAATAGAGGACAACATGGGAACTTCCTGTCGAATTCAGTGGGCGTAGCTATCGTTGTCAGTGGGCGGGGGTCAGCGATCCGTCAATCATTTGTGGTGCAAGGGCGATCAATTTTGTTTATTTGTTTGAATGGGGGTTTACGCCGTTTTCAACAATCTTTCAGTTATAATCGCGGCGGCTGGAGCACCTAACAATAGAATCCTGGTATTTCTCACACCAGTGCTACCATTACAACCCTTTCCTAGCCTCCAGCTGCTATCCCACATAGGTCTACGATTATCGACCCATTGGTGAGAGACAAATAGTCGGAAAGGATAAGTGCCGCCGTCGGGGATCGAACCCGGGACCTCGACATTGACAGTCCGACGCCCTACCAACTGCGCTATGACGGCGGCCCCAAGGGTGATCATTACCTCGTCACTAATGTTGCTACAACGATTTAGTCGTTAACGTGCGATATCTCTTTGGTGATAAATCACTGTCTTATAACGGGTATTTAATAAATCGCTGGCCCCGCCAATTTATTTCGTTAGCCACGCCCATTAACTCCAAAAGGAAGTGCCGCTTCGATTCTAAAGAGCGTTATTTTGCAAAATTTATGGCTAGAAGCTAGAAACAAAAGTAAGCTAAATGGTTGGTTTGCGACTTAATCCTCGTAACTACATCTTATACAAGCTGTAGTTACGACGATTAAGTTGCCAAACCAACAAAAAGTGTTAACAAAAACGGCGGCCAATGTCGGAGTTCAAAACTCATTTCTGGTCTAAACGAATGATTTCACTGTTCGACTGGCTATTTGATTGACAGACGTGATTGGTCAATTAAAATAGTTAAGATGAGTTAGTTGAAATCAATAAACAAATAAATAAACAGATTCAAGAGAGTGTAAACGTGTAGCTAAATGTTCTACGTGTGCGTGACGTAGTGACGTGAGTTGTTTAGATATATCAGAATTCTGTCGACATATTTATTTCAAACTATTTTATTTCTGTAAGGAATTATTCCTTCTCGAATTTACATCTGCACACGGAAATGAATTACAAACTTCTTCAATATTTATCAAGAAATCACATTCGAGGAAAAAAACAAAAACGTCTGTATCTATTGACAAAAGCCGTGGCCATATCGCATTGGTAGCGGGTAGAAATTCCTAGTCATGTGGTCTCGGGTTCGATCCCGGCGTGGCAAGTATCCTTTCTGTCGTGTGTCTCTCACCAAAGTGCTCCAGTCGCCACCATACGAATGAAATACTGTTTATAGTGACGTTTAACCCCATTCAAACAATCTCTTGACAAAACTGTTTGCGAAACATAAAACATACATTCAGCACTTGATCAACCCATAAACAGATGACAAAAAGTTTAGACCGGTCGAAATTGAAAAAAACAAAAAAAAAAAAAAAACAACAAGCAAACTCCTTTAAAATTTAAATGGTAAGTGCCAGATTAGAAAACATTGCAAGAATGGTAGGACTTTATCACACGGTATGAATTCGCGAAGTGTTTTCATACCGCGTGATTAAGTTGTTAAGTTCATACCCCAATGAAAACAAAAATACAGCTGTATTCTCAGTTAAAGCCATCAATTAAAGCAAAGCAAAAAGTTAACTAGTTTTGAGTAATGTTTATGGTCTACTTTGTGCGCAAACAAACGAAGTGTATGGTTGCGTACTCATTTTGTTCATGGAACCATGAAAAATAATTTCAGCTTATCAAAACTCTTGAATCTTGATGGACGAAACTAGAATTAAATTGTATTCATATAATTCTATTTCTTTTCACTTGATATACGTAAATGCCTTGTGGGCTAGATGCATTTATATACAACAAAATTCTAATCATTCTCTTTTATTTAACACAATAAGAGTTCAAAGAAGACTGAAAATGTTGTTATCGAGACCCTTAAGCAAAATTGCAGTAATATCAATGAAAGTGCGCCGTAAAAATTCCAACGAGATAGTGTACCAATTACCGTATTACTTGGTGACGATCAACAAATCCTATGGTATATCGTTAAAACATAAAAGTACATTGTAAAACGATCAATAGACCAATGATCCCCAAAACAACAACAACTACAAAATCCAGTTATTTAACCTTACGAAACATAATAGAGAAACTTTCTATCTTTGACGATCTTTAATTAATCGTAATGATATCGAGAATGAACAGTGATTGAGATTCGGTTTTAACGCTACTTTTAATAATATTTCAGAACATGATAATAGTGATAGAGATTTGGGTGTAACGTCACTTTTAATAATATTTCAGAATATGAGAAAAGTGATTAAGATGTGGTTTTAACGCCACATTTGATAGTATTTCAAAACATAAGAACAGTGATCAAGATTTGGGTTTAACGCCACTTATATTTTTTTTCAGAACAATGAGAACAGTGATTAAGATTTGGGTTTATCGCCACTTATAATAGTATTTCAGATTATGAGAACAGTGATTAAGATTTTGGTTTAACGGCACTTTTGAAAGTATTTCAGAAAATGAGAACAGTGATTATGATTTAGATTTAACGCCTACTTCAACAGTTTTTTAGAACATGAGAACAGTGATTAAAGTTTGGGTTTAACAGCACTCATATTGTGTTTCAGAACAGTGATAAAGATTTGGGTTTAAGGACACGTATTTAAGAAAAAGAGACCAGTGATTAAGAATTGGGTATAACGGCACACATAGTATTATTTCAGAACAGTGATTAAGATTTGGGTTTATCGTCACTCATAATAGTATTTCAAAAAATGAGAACAGTGATTAAGATTTGGTTTTAAACGCTCTTATAACAGTATTTCAGAAAATTAGACCAGTGATTAAGACTTTGGTTTATTGGCACTCCTAATAGTATTTCAGAACAGTGATTAAGATTAGGGTTTAACGACACT